>CM037088.1:41182733-41782733 GCA_020916435.1 Oxytropis ochrocephala | reverse complement strand
TGCAAAATCAAGCTAACACATTTGAGACAATAAAAGTGACATGTTAGCTCATATCATATTCACCAAAAAATAAAGCAACTAGCAAGTAGTTTTAGTTGCTTAAAAATCCATCATATATATTTTGAATGATACTACCTCCAGTCCACTTTATAAGAGACAATGTGGGCTTTACTTCATTGAATAGCTGATGTATAGAGTCAGTTATTCAATGAAGTAAAGCCCGCATTGTCTCTTATAAAGTGGACCAGATGAGAAGGTAGTAATTAACTAGCAATGATGGTAGCATAGAGAAGTGCTTACTTGTTTGATGCCTGAATGGAATGGTCCACTAGAAGCAGCTGCATAAGGGACCAGATAAGAAGGAAGTATCAAACTTGATTGAGGTTGGTATTGTTGGAAATAGGCAGGGATGGAGAAGCCAAGGAACAAAGAAACACCAACTATTGTAATGTTCCTAAAGCTTCCTGATTGACCATACTGTAAGGTTGATAGGCCTAATGCAGTAATAAGAGCCCACATGAAACATAGTAAAGATGCAGCTAAGGCCTGTGGAATGGAAGCCAGAAGAGCACCAACTTTTCCTAAAAGAAAAATATAGAACAACATAAGACATTTTCTGAAACCAAACATGTCCTATATAGACAGTTTTTTAAAACACGTGAAATTATGATCTATGTTATTGAGGTTTGTTGCTTTACCCATAAATGAGAAGAGGATCATGAAAGCTGCTCCAAGTTCCACTACCCTCCGACTTGCTACCTTTGTTATGTCAATTGTGTGTACATTTTCTGTTAAGGTTGTTGAGCCAGTTCCGGAACCCCAAAGACCAGCCAATATACTACAGAAACCTTCCAATGCGATTCCTCGGCTCACAACTCCTGGAGTCGGAGGCCTCAAGTTAATTCGAAGAGATGCACTGTGATAAGTTCCAACCTAGAAAACAACATACCATTTACACAGTTACAACATTACTTTCGCGATTGTCCCGCGATCCTTGATATTGCAGAAAATTGTGGTCAAATGCGAATGATGCAACCTCAATATTGTACTTACCGAATCCACGGAGGCAACGAGCGAGACTATGACCATGATAATGCAATTCCTAAAATGGAAAACAGGGAGACCCCACTGCAAAGGGTAGGGAATTCTGAGCCATGCAGAAGTTGACAATGCATTGGATACATCAGTCCTGCAATGCTTCATGGTATAAGTATGCTTTTTGCATGCATCAATCAGAATGTTTGAACTTGGAATGTTGGGATCACATCCCTTGTAATTATATGCACCCCCAGCTGTTAAAAACGATGCATATATCCAAATTATTGTAGCACTCAAGGGAACCTGCAAATTTTGAAGTGTGTCAATAGAAATTTTTGGTATATCCACATTTAACTTAGGAAAAATTAGTACCCTCAGCAACAAGAGACACAATTTTTATAATAAAGTATATAATCTGCTAGTTCAATTTTAGCTTTATATAGACACTGTCATTATGCTGGAGTAATCATCTAAACTTCTAATCCCTCTGGTCTCATTTATAAGCAAAAAAACACTTCTACATCAGTTATTCAATGATCCTAAAAAATGCTTTTTTGCTCATAAATGACACCGGGGGTAGTAGCATGCAAGGATTTGATCAACTAGAGAGCATATTAATTGGACATAAGGAATGCCAATTGGCATGTATCAAGTAACAAAAACCAAACAAGTGATATCTTAACTTAAGATACTTACAGCATAAATTCGAAACAAGTGGTGTCCAAAGATAGATATTCCTCGAAGATGCTTCAAATAAGAAAAGAGATTAAAAAAACAAGAGTTATGGCAAAGTATGGAAAACTTGATATGACTTATTATTTAATGAAAGCTAAAAGTTCAAAACTGCCTTTTATTTTTTAATTAATAATATATGAAAGGAAGCAGCTTTACAGCATTTAGGAATACTTTTCAAATATTGCCAGTGCTGCTAGAAATCCTTGGGTGAGGACTCACCAGTGTGAATATTAGAACCAATACAATTTGTGGAATGCTAATTTCCATGCAAGTGCCAGCCTGAGGAAAGCCATAACTAAAGAATGCTAAACCTACAGCAGCAACTGTTGGAGCCACCACAATTGGGTTGATTATCCTATAAACAGATTAGCAAACTAAATTCAACATGAAAGATATTTCTTTTATCAATCTATGAGGAACACAAGAAAGATCACAACAGATTCTTGTTACCTTAGAAGAAAAGACATTAAACCACTAAATCCCAGGATACATTGGAATATCGAACCGACAAGTATAGCTCCTTGGAGTTCCCTCATTATGTGCCTAAATTTCTGCATTTATAAATTAGTATACTACTATTTTGAAATTCATATGGTTTAATTTACAAGGATTTCTGTCTATCAGTATCAATGAACTTACATGTTGTGTAAGATTTCGAAATTCTTCAGCATTTATGATCACTAAAGCTGGTGCCAAATACACAAAGGAGCTCCTTGAACTAAAGGAAGTCGAGTACCAAAGTAGCAATGCAGTATCGTTGTGATGCCAGAAAGAAACATCATTGTAGAAATTACATTAGCAGTATCCTTCTGTCAACATTGATGTAAAAGTGAATACATATTGAATATGATTATGGAAAGCTATCAATTTTCTTAGGTCATAATCAGAGCATCAACCATTAGATAAAAGCATATGCTTACATCTTTTCCACCCATGGCTGGTACCATGACTAATGGGATTAATACTAGTGAGCCAACCAATGATAGGTAGTGCTGGAGACTATAATAGATAAGAGGTACTGCAGTTTTAGATGCTAAGATGTTAGTATAAATGAAGTAATACTGCCTTGGGTCTACTTTGTAAGAGAAACTGCAGTTTATGGTTTCTTGAATAACCGATGTATCTGGTCTATATACATCAGTTATTCAATGAATCAAAAACAACAGTCTCTTATAAAGTGGACCCGAGGTAGTAATTCTTTTAGCAAATCAGAGAATTAATCTTGCTAGTTATGACATAATATCATACTTTAGTTAATGTAACATTCTCCCATGTATTAAGTTCAAAAATCACATGATAAATGTTTAGAATATACTATATTGACATAATAAGACTAAGGCATAAGGGTTAAGACATTAATTTTTCCACACAAATTCAACTTAAACCAACAACATATTTCTATATCTATCCAAAATTAGCTTTCCAGGCTAAATGTGAGAAAGAGGAAAAGCTAATTTTAAACTAACCAAGACTTGGGTTTTCTGTGAGGCCATACTTCATTCTTGAAGGTCCCTGGCACTCTCTATCAGAAGGTTCTTCCCTCTCTGCGTATACATTAACCTTAACATCTCCTTCTGTTACACCTTTATCTTCCTTCTTTTGGTCCGGAAGAGGAGCAATCTGCAGAGACTCTATCCCTATTCAAATTCACCATTCCATTAGCATCATCACCATTCCCTCTTAACCCAATTTTCTTATCACCACCATTTTCCAAACCCAAAACATGTTCAACAACCCCATTTTTCCTCTTCTCATTTCGGTTCCCCGCCGTCCCATTCCACACATCATATGACCTAAAAACTCTATCTTTTTCACCCCTTAAAACTCCATGTTTGAACCCAGAAACCTGTTGAATCTCATTGTCCTTATTGGGCTTAGCCACCCCAAGAATAGGATCAATTTCTATCTTAGGAGATGACCCTCCTTCTCTTTGATCATCAAATCCAACACTATCAAACTTCTCACTAGCACTAGTCCCAGTTTCCTCAGAATAATCAGACACAAAACCAGTGCTCTTTGCCCAAGTTCTCAAGTCTTTAGGATTGTGATCACGTCTTGGGATAAAAGGCTCAATTTTAACATCTTTACCAAGATCGTGTCTTTTGCCATTGACACCCCTCATACCCTTCCCCTTATCCCTATCTAACGATTTTGAGCTCAACCCGTTTTCCATTGTAGCGCTCTCCTTCACTTATTTTGAAATTGGGCACTGATAATTCAAACAAATTCAACCCAATATAGTGCAAAGAACAAAGTTAAAAACTTTGCACCAGAGAATGAAACTGAGGCTTCACACTACAGCAAGGAAACAAAATCTAGAAAGAAAGAGAGAGTAGAAGCAAAGGTACAGTGAAACCAGAAAAAAAAATGGTGAAAAGACAAGAAGGAAACTACTATACAACGTGGGATTAGCGGTGTTTGTTGAAGGAGAGGAGGGAGAAAGTGTTGTGTTACATTTAACTCATTGCAGCTCGTATGTTGCTGTTGAAGGAAGTGTGAAAGTGACCTTAATTGCCCCAAATGTCACTCTGTTATGGTCTGTTTGATGTTGACAAAGGAACTAGCTAAGCTAGATGCTGAATTCTCTCAAATGGAAGGTGAAAGTGCCACTCTTTTGTCTGTTTTTTTATAGAATAATAATAACAGATACCGTTTTCTGTTTTTTTTACTACTACTACTACTTCTGTTCTATGCTATCTTTTAAAAACTAACCAATTGGACGGTTGAACCAATTAAATCATGAACCGATATCGTCTACTGTTTAGTTATTTCACCAGTTCTACTGTAATTTCAACTTGAATGATTTAAAACTATTTAACCATGACCCAGAGATCTTACTAGCTCGATCGATGTTGAGTCCAGTTTTCTAATCATTGATGATATGTTTGTCATTTCTCTTTGATTACTTTTTGGTGGAAACTGATACCACAATTACGTCTTCATGTGGCACTTTACTTGAAAAGGAAGTTTCTTGTTTTATTATTCTCAGCGGCAGAATTTTTGAGAAAGTGAAAGTGGGGTGGTTTAATTTCTTTGTTAGTACTTGATAGGGGGATGATGATTATATGGTGGAAAATGTGGGACTTAACATGTCCCAAACTCACTCTATCACATATAACTCAGATTGGATTAGCATCTTTTAAGATCAAGGCATACTGTAGAAAAAGCCTCCCAGGCTTTTTCTTCGCTTATAACATTTTAAAACAACGAAAGTTCGCACCAATATTTTTTATAAGGAAAATATCAAGAAAAACCTTTTGGAATGCAGATGGTCTTTTGAAAACCTAAGATTTGGGTTCGTGAATTCGCCAGGCATGGGAAGGTATTAGCACCCCACACCTCATTTCTACTAAAAGGGAACCTTTAATTAAACGTGTGATTTTAAGTGTTGATTTGGAAAATACTTAAGTTTGCCTCTCGATTGAAAAGAACTTAATGAAAATATTTATTTTCGGCGCTTGACGAGAGTTAGCCGCTTTGGTTTTTGAAAGGGAAAATATTTTTGGTTTGTTGTGCTTGACGGAGGGGATCCGCTCCTACGTATCTCCCGGTGCGATGGAGAATTCAAAGCTACGTAGTTCTGGTTTTTGGGTTTTTTATTTTGTATCTTGTTTAATTGTGAAATTGAGCTTTCATGATGATCAATTGAGCGAAGGCTCCAAGTGACCACCATTAGCACTCCATTGTTAATGATCATACAAGCAAAGGCTTCGCAAGACCACTAACAAAGTTTTTGATTTATTTAAAGTCTTTAGAAAAATTAGGCGTTCATGATGATCAATTGAGCAAAGGCTCCAAGTGATCACCACTAGTTCCTCATTTGTTAATAATCACGCAAGCAAAGGCTTCGCAGGACCAATAACAAAGTTTTTGATTTAATGAAAAGTTTTTTTTAGGAAAATTAGGCATTCATGGTGATCAATTGAACAAAGGCTCCAGGTGATCATCACTAGTTCCTCATTGTTAATAATCATGCAAGCAAAGGCTTCGCATGGACCACTAACAAAGTTTTTGGATTTATTGAAAAGTATTTCGAGAAAAATTAGGCATTCATGATGATCAATTGAGCAAAGGCTCCAAGTGATCACCACTAGGTCCTCATTGTTAATGATCATGCAAGCAAAGGCTTCGCAAGACCACTAACAAAGTTTTTGATTTATTGAGAAATTATTTGAGTAGAAAAAGAATGAAAAAGGTGAAAATTGAAAAATGGGGTGTTACTAGTTACGGGGTGGTATAGTTAAACAGAGGTGTATAAAGCAAGCCTGGGCCAGATCCGGGAGCCTAGTATGCTAAACCGGGCTTAAGTAAGGGAAGGTGTGCGCGGGAATTAGTGGGGTGTTAATAGTATTCTGAATACTAAAAATAAATTAAAGATAAAATGAATAATGGGAGACACTATATAAGGCCCATTATAGAAACCCTAAACCTAAAAACATTTCCCCCCTTCCCACATTCCCTGCGGCGCCGCGCAGCTAGAGAGAGAGTGAACCGGCCGGCGAAAATTTCGCCTTACCTCACGGTGAGGGAGAGAAAGGGGATGACGCAGGAACCAGAACGAGAGAGGGAAGGT
The DNA here is from genome assembly GCA_020916435.1 of Oxytropis ochrocephala. NCBI lineage: Eukaryota > Viridiplantae > Streptophyta > Magnoliopsida > Fabales > Fabaceae > Oxytropis > Oxytropis ochrocephala. The sequence goes on along the minus strand of CM037088.1, from coordinate 41,776,387 downwards.
CATGGTTTCGGTGAGAGAGAGCGAGAGAGAGAGAAGATTAGAAGGAGAGGGGGAGAGACCACAAACGAAAGAGAGAGAGGAGAAGAGAGGGAGAACGCAAGCTGAGATGGAGGAAGAAGGAAGGAAAACACAAATGGAGGGGATGGTTCGCCGGTGATCTCGCGACGGGGGAGCCGGCCGAGACTTCGCCGGGGAAGATGAAGCCCGCGGCGGCACTTTCGCCGGCGGTGACATCATTTCCAGGTTCGTCCCTTTTCTTGTTTTTTTCGTTTCTGTCCCCTTTTCCTCTAGTCTGTTGGTCTATACCCTCGTTCTCTTCTACTCTCATATCATTTTCACTCTCTTGACTTCTTTCCCATATTTTTTCAGGTTTTTGTTTTTTGGGTTTTATGACTGATAATGATTTCTGTGTGATCAATCCACAATCAGAGACCAAATTGTCTCCTCCATATCCTAATAAATTTCTTAGCACTGAACTGTATTATACAAAAAGAACTAAATTGTTTTCAAGAGGCTGAACTAATACCAAGCTATTTTCAATTAAACAACCGATCTAATACTAAAAGGAACTAATCTGCTCTCTTAGGTCTGATTGGTGTTACTTTTTTATCACATTTGCATATTCTCGGTTCAACACAGATTTGAAATCTAAACAACATATAAACTCCTATTTACAGATCTAAGGAAAAGAAGCGTTACAAACCTTATTTAGATTTATTCTGAGAGATAGAAACGAGGTACTGGGTTTATGATGTCGCTATTGTTATTTCGCTTTCTTGCCTGGATCCGTTGAAGACTTGTTTGAAAGTTTTCGGAAAAACCCTTTGGACAGAATACTGTTTCTAGTATTAGGGTTTCAGTAACCCTAATTTCTGGTATGATTTTACCTTGAAATCTGTGTCCTTTTCCTGCTGTTGTTGACTGCTTTTTATATTAAAATTCTAGGTTTAGTAATTAATGACTTTGAATGGGCTTTGACTGTTTTTTAGGTTTGGAGTGGAGCGGACTGTGCCTGGGCTTACTTGGAGAGCAATTTGCTGAACCCCCAGATTCTTTGCTGCCGTTTTTTATTATTTTTGTGTATTTTCGGATTTATTTACTTTTGTATATTTCGTGTTATTATTTTTTTGTATTTTTTGGACATTTGGACATTTGAACACTTCTAATTTGTAACAAAAATTAAATAGTATTTTTTTTGACATTTTTGGACTATTAAACACTTTTAAATTGTAAATAAAACTAAATAGAATTTTTTTGACATTTTTGGACTATATATATGCTCAAAATAAAATAACTGCACAAAATAAGATTAATAATGAGAAAAAGAGTCGGGTCAAACACAAAGACGAGAACGGGCCCGACTAGACAAATACGCTAAAACGAGACCCAAATAGAAGAAATGGGCTCATTAACTAAAAACACTAAAATTGACTCAGAATTGCATTCTTAAGCCTGAACTGAAAAGAAAAGCTAAATTTCCAGAAAAAACGACATTTGGTAGACCTACTTATGTACGACTAAACCCAAATACGAAGATTAAATTGAAGAACGCACAAAACGATCGATCATTCGCGTGCCTGCCTAATTTAAATAACAATATTTCGATTTAGTTGAGTTAGATAACTGAAATTGGCTTAAGTTAAAGAGGACAGACAAAATTGGGGTATTACAAGTAGTAACGAAACGATTAAAATGATTTTACCTACCCAATATCAAGAGGGTGGGTTATTATACTTGGACATAATTTGAGGCAGCTTGAGAATTTAGAGATAAGATTGTTTATTCAAACTAAGGTTTTTGTCTAACCTGCCTCACCACTATATGTGGGGTATGGTACACCAGTCACCAGTGTCACTTTGATATTTTGAAATTATTTTACAATCCCTTAACATTTTATATTTCCAATAACTAACCCTACAAAATTAAATAACTAATAACTTACCCCTTCTTCCACATCCGTGTTACTTGCAGCCTCTGACCATTCATTCTCCGATCGATACCAATTGAGTAAATATGGCTGCAGTACTTAATTGAAATAGAAAATCATTTGCCATTGTGGTCGTCGTATATTTGCACTTTCTTTCACAGCTCAAATCTTGATCTTAGGTGAGTCTTAAAAAGTAATGTCGCTCCTGGGGATGGAACTACTACGACAGTTGCAGATTGAGGGGGAAGGTACCGTGGTGGTGAGAAGGCCATAAAATAATGAACGGTGGTGCCGCAAGTGGCGTTCACGTGGAACAAGGCGCACTGTGGACACACACGCCGAGGTTGCATAACGGCGAAATGGTCGAAACGATACAGAGTATAGTGTGGCAAACGGACCTCGTCGGTGCGGCACCAACGCGGAAGGCACCGCGCGGTGGTCGGACGGAGGGCTTGCCGATTATGTGGAATCCTCTGAACTTTCATCTTTACCTGAGACCGGTTTGGTAACCTACATCAACAACATCATCAACTGATTTGGTGCATAATCCTCAACATCATCAACTGATATGGTGCCTAAATCCTCAACAATCTCAACATCCTCCTCAATCTCAACATCATTCCTTGTGACAAGCTTGGTACCTACATCCTCAACATCCTCGACATCCTCCAACCCTTGAAAATGGTTTCTCGTTTTACAAACCAGATATTCAAGGTTGAAGATGACCCAAGGACTAATTTTTCCCAAAAAGAACTGGGATTGATTTGTCCCTTTTTCAATTTTGTAACGCCAGGGACCTATTTGTCCCAAAATACCCACTTACGTGGCGTTTGACGTGACAACGTGGCATTTAACGTGTCGCAGCGAGGCGTTAAGCGTGTTGTACGGCTAAATGGATGGAGGACTAACGAGTCTCGCTTTGGAATTGGCAGGACTAATGTGTTTCAAAAATTGTCGAGGACTAGTTTGACCCGCTGAAGAAATAGTCGTGGACCGATTTGGGCATTTACTCTTGATTTACCGTTGCTTTCGGTTGGTGTGGTAACAACTAAAATGTTTCAGGCGAATCCCTTCTAGTTTTTCAAATGAAAAAGAAGCCTATGAATATTACAAAATTAAAGGGTGGGTTTGCAATTCATAAAAATCCCTCTTTTCACGCTTTCTCCTCGCAATTTCCCATTTGTTGATTGATGGCTTCCTCATCTTCACAAAATACTCACGAGGAGCTCGATGAACCATTAATTCCTGCAAGCACAACCTTTGTGATATTAGCAAGCAGATCCCTTGTTTGAAGGATCGTCATTGGAAAACTTCTAAACAAGAACGCAGTTACTGATATAATCTCAAAAGTTTGGAAAGACTACAATGGAGTTAACATCTCTCATCTTGGGTTGAACTAATACCTATTCAATTTTGCCAAACAGGATCATGCTAAAGAAGTCTATCTCAAAGCACCATGGTATGTAATGAACCATCTTCTATGTCTACAGTTGTGGATTCCTGAAGCTTCTGTAACACCCCAAAAATAATTGATTAATTGTATGATTTATTACTTAGGAATTGTTGGTAGAAAATAATAAAATACTTATACGTTGGCATATGTGGACCTTTTATTAAAAATTAGACTTAGCAAATGAGAGGTATTAGGAAAGGGATCCATGATCTATTCGCATAGATAGAAAAAAAACCATGGGGTGAATAATTTTTATAAATAGTAAGGAAACTAGCTTAGGGTTTCTTTACTAGAAAAACCAAAAGTTTGAGAGTGAGGAGAAAGGGAGGTCATATGACTAGGAAGGAAAAGAGAGAGAGAGCGGACGCCAAAGAGGAGGGAGAAGGCTAGGGTTTGCAATCTTCCAAGGCTAGGATTTGTGATCATCTAAGGCCAAGGTAAGGGTGGGATTCAAGCCTTATAACGGGATGTATGAACTACTTTATGTGGGGTTAGGGAATTTTAATGTTGTTTGAATTGGTGGCTGAATTGTGATGGTTATTTGTGTTGTTGAATTCACTGCTTTGAGATGTTCGACATAGGTTCGATTTCAAGATGGTCGAGAACGCTTTTCTTGATTGAAAAATTATGTGGTCTCGTCATTTTGAAAATTAGATTGAAAAATTATTTGGCACCGGTTTGATTGCATTTGGAGTTGTGTAGCTCTAGATATAGGCTCCACAAGTTAGGGTAATATTCTGGAAGCCTTCTGGACCTAGGTTCTGTATTTTTAAAACTGGGAACTCTCTGTTTGTCCAAAAATTATGGGACTTATTTCGTTAGAAAATAGACTTAATTTTGGTCACTTTGGCACTGGTTTGGTTAAATTTGGATTAGTGTAGCTCGAGTTATGAGTGTCCCAAGTCAAAGTCAAATTTATGGAATTAAACTTGGTATAGGTTCGGTGTGTTTCAGGTCGTGGGTCCTCAATTGAACTCCGTTTTGAATGATTCTTGTCCCATTAGAAACTATACTCAAATTGATTTTGTTAGGGCTAAAGTTTTGTTCCATTTGGTCAAGTTTAAGTCAGTTTAGAGTGATTTGAAGTGGAAGGACAGAATCAGTCCAGTCTGGGAACCATTCGGATTGTTTCTAAAAACTGTACTAATTGGCTCATTGTTTTGAAACTCTAAAGATATATTCGAAACTACACATCCGCACTTTCCAACGAGTGGTCTTTTGTAACTTTTCGATGGTGTTTGCTATTTTAAATATTCCGCCAAGTAGGTGCAATGTTGAAGGAAACCCTACACTCGTGATGTTGTTAATATGTTGTTGGTGACCAATGTGGGTCCTTTTTGTCGCTTGTCGGATTGCCTCTATTTACGGGCATGGATTTTATGTCATAGGCCCGGTAGTTGAGATTCTAGTCGTTATTGTGTTGAAATGTGATTATTATTATTGATTGTCTATTTACTGAAATTTGGATGGTACCACATGCATATGCATAGTTGAGTCGCATTCTGCATCCATATTGTATATCCGATTGGTGAATTGATTAATTGACGTGAAGTGATGATATTGATTGTTGTGAAATTATGGTTTGATACCTTGACCGAAATATATATTGTTGTTCGTCGACTCATTATGTGGTTTGAGATCTCACCCTTCGTTTGAATGTTACCCCGATGTCGTGAAGCGATGCGTGTAACCGCGAGTGAAGGCCGCATTTACCTTCAATTGTCCGGTCGGTGTCGCCGCGCTCGATACGTAGCACTCGGGGATAACCGCTTATTTCCTACTATTTGATGTCGTTTTATTTCTTTGGATTTGAATTCATTACTATTGTGAATCGGGAATTAGATGTCACGACTTATTTGAATTGAACCTTTTGGATTTCCGCCGCGTGGTAATTACAAGTTAATGGTTTCGTTATTGATCCTCCGTTTTATTCGCTATGTATCCGAGCCGCTTATGGTTTTCAAGTCGCAAATGTAGCATCCGCTTACTCGTTAAACTTTGAAAAATTTGATTTTGAACTTATACTTCATCGGGTAGATATGGGTGTTACATTAATGGTATCGAGCAGGTGGTTGGTCCGTCTCAGACCAAGTCGCCGAAAGTAGTTGTGTCGATTGACAATCGTGCATCATCGATTATTTCTAATCGCATTTGTTTGTATTGTAGTGTTGAGATAAGATGGCGGGAGGAATGATGCCGCTTATTGTCAGCTGCTAGCCATGGCACAAGCTCGGGGGAATCGCAGAACGTCGAGAATCGCGGGTCTCTGAGTTTGGCAACCTTTCAGAGAGAATCCTCCTACTTTCGTGGGCAAGTACAACTCGATGGAGCGTTGGCGTGGGCGAGGAGATGGAGAGGATCTTTCGTGGTGATGGATCGACCTTCCGCGCAGAAAAGTTCGTTATGGCACTCATATGTTGGCGGAAGAGGCTGATGACTGGTGGCTTGAGACTAGTCGAGGTTAGAGGCCGCAAGTGAAGAGGTTACTTGGGTTGTGTTCCGTAGGAGTTCACGAGGAAGTATTGCCCCCAGAGGATGTTCGGTGTAAGAAGGAGATTGAGTTCCTTGAGTTGAAGCAAAGAAATCGCTGCCGCCATCGAGTATCGCCGCCAAGTTTGTGGAGTTGGCCAAGTTTTATCCGCATTACAGTGAGGCGACTGCTGAGTTCTCAAAGTGCATCAAGTTTGAGAATGGGTTAGGACCAGAGATCAAGAAAGCCATTGGGTATCAGAAGATCCGTGTCTTTTCTGATCTGATTGACAACTGTAGGATCTATGAGGAGGATAATGATGCACATTATAAAACTATTAGGGAGAAGCGGGGCAAGTCTCAGAATCGTGGTAAGTCGTATGATGTTGGTTGAGGTAAACCAAGAGTAGTTGATGGCAAGAGAACTAGTGTGGGAGATGCTCCTGCTGGTATTGTGTCTTTCAAGTGTGGCAAGACTGGCCATAAGATCTTCGAGTGTAAGCCTCTGGGGAAGAGATGTTTCTATTGTGGTAAGGCCGGACATGACGCACCTTCGTGCGAGCATAAGGAGGTGATTTGTTTCAACCGTGGCGAGGAGGTCACATTAGTGCTTGATGTCGTAAACCGAAGAAGGAAAGAGCTAGTGGAAGAGTGTTCGCTTTGGCCGGGTGTTGCACCCGAAAAATCCGGTTTGGGTTTTTCAATGTACAACGTAGAAAATTTTTGAAGCCGCCACCAATATTTTAATTTTAAGACCAAAACATTGAAAAAAGGTCTTTGAATAAGGCAGATGGTCTTTCAAAAACTAGAGATATGGGTTCGGGGGTCGACACGTGCAAGGGGAAGGTGTTAGCATTCCGCGCGCCCTCTCTACTGAGAGGGAACCTTTAATTAAGTGTGTGGTTTTACGTTTGATTTGAAAAATATCTAGATTTGCCTATTTATTTCTTATTTAAAGATAAATGGGAAAGACTTAATGAAAATTTTATTTTTGGCGCTTGACGAGAATTGACTTCTCGCTCCTACGTATCTCCGGGTGCGATGGAGAATTCAAAGCTACGTAGTTCTTGATTGTTATGAAAATGTTTTTGTTTTTTATCTTTTTAGTGAGTTTTCGAAGTATGACGAGTATTCTGCGAATGATTAAACTAACAGGAGTTATGGGTAATCACCGCTAAATACTCTTGAAAATGAGAGTCACTACCATCGGTCGATTTAACGAAGGTTCTGATTGACTATTAGTAGCAACTCGTTTTTTATTTGATCTTTTGAAAATGGTTTTCGAAATAGATTAATTGGCATGAATGATCAAACTAACCAAAGTTATGGGTGATCATCGCTTATTGTTCTTTGGAAAACGACATTGCCGCTAATGATTAGACGAACAAAGGTTCTGATTAGCCACTAGCAACAATGGGTTTGAAAATGATTTTTTGTTATGGAAAATATTAATATTTACGGTTGTGAAAATGATTTTTATTTGTTGCGCTTGACGAGAACGTGACTCGCTCCTACGTATCCCAAATGGGAATCAAAGCGACGTAGTTCTAATGAGCCTTGAAGATGAAAATGTTTTTGAAAGGGTTTTGGAAAGGGGAAGAACTTTCATAATGATCAAGCAAGCAAAGGCTTTGAGTGATCATTACTAATAACTCTTAATAGCGTTCATGACAATCAAACAAGCCAAAGCTTTGGGTGATAGTCACTAATAACTTGTGTTAATTAGAAAAGAGTTTGAATGATTTTGGGGGGAAAGGGTGAAGTTATTATCAATGATTGGTTGCAAACTTGAAACACATTCAATAATCAAATAATCATGAACATGTTGATCATCAACTAAGATTAAGCGTGCCAATACAATCAAGAGATTTAATTGTCAAAGATGCAAGATAAAGTTCTCGAAACAATTGTGCGTGTGTGGGGAGAAGTGCATTTACCCTAATGACTCTATGCTACAATGGCATGTATGAGGCTTACGTCTTCATTAGGAGGTCATACACATTGAGGAATGACACACAATTAAATCAAGACAATTTAAGTAGCATCCAAAACAAGTAAACAATTGATCATAGGCATAGAATGATCTTGGTTAAACTAATGAACATGTGAGCAATGATTTCTCAATAACAAGAACAAAAGGAATTGCATCAAGGCTAAGGTAAGCCTATCCTTTGCAATATCTCACGAACCCTAAACCCTAAACTTACAATCTCATTTGTTATTCACTAAGAAATTAAAAGGGAAGGTTGAATCATCTAAAATCATCTTCACCACCTTAAAACATGATGCACTAGACATAAGTGGGAATCATATGATTTATCATCAACAATGAACAATAATAATAAAACTAGAATACAAGAGCAAGCAATAAACACTAAAAACAAGTTGAATCACATAGAGCAATCCTCTCGCTTTGAGAAAAGTGCACTAGGCACTAGTGAGAATCAACTTGCCTATCATCAACAACTAAAATAACATTTAACACAAAAATGAAATACTAACAACAATATTAAACACCATCAAGCAAAGAACAACAATAAAATCAACTTGAAAATATTTTAATCATAAGCATACGAACCAAAGGAAACATAGATCCACATTTTTATAAAAAAAAAGGCTGTATTCAAAAATATGGGGGGTGTTATTAACAATCAGATGTCAAAAAAAAAGGGAACTTAAAGAAGAAAAAAAAAAAAGGAAAGCAAGCCCACTGGGCTGTAAACCAACATTCAAACAAACAAACAAAAAAAAAAGCAAAAGAAACCCAAACTTATACTCTTCTTCCTCGCGCTGTTTCAATATGTTGAGAGAGAGGAAAAAAGTGGAAAAATGCAAAATGGTTAAAAAAAAGAGAGAGAGAGAGGACCAGAGAGAGGGAGGAAGAAGGCGATGGACGGGGGCTTCGTCGGAGCTGTCACGACTGTTGCCGGCGACGGAAGAAATGGTTGCGGTTCTGGTGATGGTGACGGTGGCGCGCACCGTGAAGGGAGGGCGCCGGAGAGATGAACGTCGCCGGGCGACGGATGCCGATTTGTGACCAAAGCATGAACGGTGATCGGTAGCGTGAACGCGTGACGGCGTCGAAACGCCGGCTCTGCGTTTGATGTTTGGTGGTGGTGGCGCAGATACTGGCGACGTCGCGGTTGTTGTATTTGTTGTATGGTTGTTGTTGGTGAGTGGTTGTGGTGGTTTGGAGGTTGTTGTTGGTGAGTGGTTGTGGTGGTTTGGAGGTTGTTGGTTTGTGAAAGAGAGAAGTGGTGGAGGTTTTTGTGTTGGAGAGGAGAGGTGTGGGTGGTGGTTCAGGTGGTTGTATTTGTTATATGGTTGTTGTTGGTGAGTGGTTGTGGTGGTTTGGAGGTTGTTGTTGGTGAGTGGTTGTGGTGGTTTGGAGGTTGTTGGTTTGTGAAGAGAGAAGTGGTGGAGGTTTTTGTGTTGGAGAGGAGAGGTGTGGGTGGTGGTTGTATTTGTTATATGGTTGTTGTTGGTGAGTGGTTGTGGTGGTTTGGAGGTTGTTGTTGGTGAGTGGTTGTGGTGGTTTGGAGGTTGTTGGTTTGTGAAGAGAGAAGTGGTGGAGGTTTTTGTGTTGGAGAAGAGAGGTGTGGGTGGTGGTTGTGGGTGGTTGTATTTGTTGTGTGGTTGTTGTTGGTGAGTGGTGTTTGTGAAGAGATGATGATGGAGGTGGGTGTGGTTGTTGTGGTGTTGGTGTTTGTGAAGAGAGGATGATGGAGGTGGGTGGTGGAGAGATGAGTGTGGAGTTAGTGAAGAGAGGATGATGGAGGTGGGTGGGTGTATGGTTTTTTTTCTTCTTCTGTCCCTCCCTTATTCTACTACTCTCCCTCATTTTTCTCTTTTCCTTCACTCTACTCCCTTCCCCCCTCCTTGTCTTTGTGTTAGTGCATATAAAGGTGAATGAGAAAAATATTTTTTTTATCTCTGATAGTGTAGAACGATACATATCAACAGCTAAAGGCATCAGCTAGCTAAACATAAGGCATTTATTATGGACTAGATCAAACTCTTAATGTACAGATGGTCAATGGCTATATGAGGGCATTAGTTGTGGAAAAAAAAAATTTGCATGAAATAAAGTGATGCATATTTCATGGGACATGGGAAAGTATCCGTTAGCTAAGTGTGCAATGTAGGTAGGCAGGCACACACAACTCACATGTAGTGTTTTTTGGCAAGAAATGGAAAAAAATTGGAACCATGTAAAAAGAAAGCTTGGCACTATACCTCAAAAACACAAGCATGGCATCTGATGCCAATTTATTTTCTTTTTTCTTTTTACTTAATTTTGAATTATAGTTTTGTATCATTTTTATCTATTTGCATTTTGTATAACAACTTGTAACAATAAAGATGATCTATTTTTGGGTTTTCTCTATCTTCTATTTATTCTTGTCTAAATAAAATAAACAACAACAATAATAAATAACGAGTGACCAAATTAAATGCGCATATACGGTTAGAACTAACACGTGTGCGTGAGAACAAAATGATGCGAGATCATTAAAAAGAACGTGTGTTTGCGGTTAAAAATAACACGCACTCACAACAAGAATAAAAATAGTGCAAGATCATTAAAAGCTAACACGCGTACGCGATTAGAAATAATGTGGAGCAAAATGAAACATATTTTTGAGTTTTTTTTGAAAACGAGAAAAATATGCATTAAAATTGGGTGTTTACACAAAATATATTTTTTTTGTTTTTTATAAACTAGTCGGACAAAATTGGGGTATTACAGCTGCCCCTCTTTATTTCACATTTTGCCAAGAAATATGAATTGGCATTTTCATATTTCTTTGGTAAAATGGAAATAAAGATATAGAAATAATACTAATTTTGTCCGCCTGTAAAATTTCAAATTTTCTTTTTGTTATTTTCCTTTTGAGAAAGGGGCTAATGCTCGCCGCATTAGCGGAAAGCGATAAATTGGGAAAGACGGTAAATTGGGAATTCGGAGGTTGCCTAAAACCTTCTAACGGACTCGGTCGAGTCCGAGCTTTGGGGTGGCCTTTTCGAGCGCCGATCAACATCGGTCCGAATCGATTTGATCAATGGATTTACGCTATGCCTCGGTGTCGACACAACTAATCCGGCGACTTAACGAAGTTCGATGGATCCATCGCGTGCTCGCATAACGATGTTGTGATCTCGTGGAAGGAGTTCACTAACTCGGGTGGATGGAGTTCACTAACTCGGGTTGATGGAGTTCACTAACTCGGGGTGATGGAGTTTACTAACTCGGTCCGATGGAGTTCACTAACTCGGGTTGATGGAGTTCACTAACTCGGGGTGATGGAGTTTACTAACTCTGCGGTCCGATGGAGTTTACTAACTTCGGTCTTTGATGCACTTGAGTATTTGGATGTACATGAATGCAATGATTGATTTTGGTGAGATGTTTTTCCGTTTTGTCTATATCCGATGAATGCAAGGCATGAGTTTCTTTTTTCTTTTTTTTTGAATGGGACGCCACCTTCGCCAACAAAAGCGTAAAATAAGCTTCAGTGCCGACCACCGATTAAGCTAGCAAAAGCGGTAAATGAATTGTCAACCCTCGCAGAAGCCAACACAACAGAAATAGATTGGTGTCAACCTCTGGCAAAGAAAAGTGGGAAATAAAGTAGTAAAGAAAGCGATAAAGAAAGCAAGAAAGAAGGTACCGCCCCGCGAGTGGCGACATCGAGGTCGCTTTAAAGCCTTTTAACGAATCGCGAACGATCCGAGTTTGCACTTGGGCATGGTGGTCTTCAAGAACGACCGTGGGGACAATATCAAGTCTAGATCTCGACATTTCCTTAGGATCTGCGCCATGTCTTAGGCCAACACACTATCCTTTCGATTTGGACCCAATGGGGTCGAAGGACTTACCCGGCTCGAATACGAGGTGAAGTTCGCGAAGCGGACGCTTGGGTCCCGGCGGATTCACGAACTCGTTGATTGGTTGATTGAAATAGCCAATGCTGCCGCATTGGATTGAGGTACATGCATACGTCAGCTGATGCAAGGAATGATGCATGGAATATGGGTGCATGCTAAGCAAGGGCATGTTATGCAAGTGTGTGCAATGCTACGACTTCGGTGTAATGATGAATGTGATGGAACACTCCTGAAGCTTTTCTTTTGGTCTGTTTGTTTTTTCTTCGATCAGCCTTCTTTTTCTGATCGTTTGTTTTTCTTTGCTTGTTTTATTTTGTTTTTTATGAAATGCGAATATGCGAATGTAGTGCTTTGATGTTTGATGCAGAGATTGATACTTGTAATGCAAGTGTGCGATGCAATGACAATGATTCATGTTTTGATGAATGGAATGCTCTTGTTTTATTTTCTGCTCATTTCTTTCTCTTTTCATGAAATGTGGGTATGCGAATGCAATGTTTCGATGAGTGGCATGAAGAAATGAACGATGATGGAATGACGAATGACATGGGAAGTCTTTGTGTTGCCTTACATGTAATGCTTTGATGCAAGGATTTTGGTTCTTTCCCTTTTATGAAATGCAAACACTAATATGATGCAAATGCAATGACATGGGATGACGTGTTTTGCTTTTTCTTTCTTTATGATGCAATGCTTTGATGCTTGATGGCATGAGATGGAAGATTTTTTGCTTTTATCCGTTGCTTCCTTTTTTGTTGTCTTTCATGAAATGATGATGTCGGCACGATGCAAATGGGACACTATGATAAACAAAATGGACGCCTAAATGCATGAGGCGTAAAATAAGATATGAATGATTGGGGTACTTAAGCATTTTTGTGATGATGAGATGCAAGACTTTGAATGCGAGGAATTGAGAAAATTATTGACCATTCTGTTGAAAAAAATTGAATTTGATTCAAACTCCGGTGTTCTCAAGGTTTTTATTTACAAACAAGCTCACTTGTTTTCTCTCCCTTCCAATGACGACTGAATCTTAGGTATCGCATGACTAACTTGTGTTCTCTCTCTTTGAAGCATTGTCTAGTAAGCATGCATAGGAGTGCAAATGTGAATGAGTGAGTCAGTTAACTTGGGATTGGTTTGGAACATGTATGATAAGTGAAGGGATGACAGACATGATTATTGCCGACGCTCATGAGGGACCAAGAGATGCAAGTCTACCCCGGTTCAGGTCTTTGATGAATAGCTTGCCCCTGTCTAATGGTGACAACAACTAGGGGTGTAGAAGATGATGAATTGGGAATGCTTCGGCTTTTGAAATGAAGGGTGGAGCAAAAGAGATTTTGTCTCAACCCATAAAGTTTGATGTTGCCCCAGTCATAACAAGGACAAAGCTGCCCCAATTAGAATGACAATGCCTTGTTTAGGATAGTGAGTTGAGAGATTGCCCCGGTGAGGTTTTATAGGAATGAATGAGGTGAAGGAATGGGAACACACTTGCCCCCGCTTTCGAATGACATTTCAAATGGTTTCTTTGAGTGAGGTTGTGAAAGGCATGTGAGTTATGGTGATGGTTATGAACTGAGGGTGATATGAGGTGGGCAATGAACAAACCTCCCCAAAGTTGAGTAGAGTGAGAGGTGAAGGGAATGCCCCCTAGTACACACTTTTGGTTCTCTTTAAGAAAAACTCAAATGCAATGAAAGTTTTGACTTTTAGTATGAAAGAAGCTTCAATTGGTGATCACTAAACCTTGTTCTAATGCAACTTGAATGCATTTTAGAGTGCAAGTCTTTATTGTTTTGTCACTTTCTTTTTTTCTCGATCGCTTTTTTTTCATGGATTTTTTCTTGATCGGCTTTCTTTTTCCGATCGTTTGTTTTATTTTGAGCAAACCCATCGTAAATAGATAAACTTATTTGTCCTAGGGTTACAATTTGAGAAAACAAAAGCAATCGGTTATTGATCGGGATGGACTCTTGAGATTGTGATGTTTTTGTGGAGAAGGGATGATTGAGCTTAATGAAGTGTTTGAGGTGATGGGCTTTGGTGGGTCTTATTCGACATCGCCAATGGTCAATGATTATGAAGGAAACTTGATTATTAGGTTTGATGAGGTGCTTGGGGGTTTTATTAGGACAAGTTTGTGTTTCATGGTAGAATGGCCGAGGGTTTATGGAGGTTAGATGTTGAGGCCAAAGGAAATGTTTGATCTTTATGAAAGGAGAGATGATTATACACAACAGAGTGTTGGAAAGTTTATGGAGACAAGGATCTCTCGGTGTTTCATGGTGAAATATATCGGCTCCCAATTTGTACTTCTTTTGTTTCTATTTTTTCTTGGTCTTTTTTTTTTGAGATTTTTTTTTTTTTTTTTGAATCTTTTTGTTTGATTGCGTTCTTTTCCTTTTGACCTCTTTCTTTTCTTTGGACTTGGGTGAGCTGATAAAGATGATATATCATTTTCGATGTGGAATTGATCATTGTCTAGAGTGGTGGAGATATCCTGGGATTTTCTTGACTTAAGGTGGGTAGGAGGGGGATTTTTTTTCCTTCTCTTTGGGATTTTCTTGGCTTAAGGTGGGCAGGAAAGGGAATTTTTGGATTTTGGATTTTCTTGAGGTTGTGGGGGAGGCGGCCAAACTTCATTTCAAATTCCGATTGCTTATTATTTTTTTGTAAAACCCGACGACAATTTATCTATCTATATGCATTTGCTCTTTTCTTTGCATTTTATTTTATGCCCTAATTTTTGCCTGGACCGCTCTTTGCGAGTTTTCAATCCATCGGGCGCTCCTTTTTGCCTAGGCTGCCCTTTGCGGGTTTTCAACCTAGCGAGCTTGTTCTTTTCATTTATTTTTTTTGGAAAGACTTGCACTAAAGGAATATAATGTCGATAAAGAAAGTTAGTGATCACAGAATTGCCCTGACATGAGGACTTAGAGTGTTAGTGAGAATGAACCAAAAAGTCAAGTATGCACTGATGGGAGAGAATATGCGCTTTAGGGGTGGACGGGGCGGGATTAGACTTGGATGGTGATGATGATAAGGAAAGAAATTGACTGACTCAAACAAGAGAAACCGCACGTGGCATGCATACTTACTAGAAGAACACTTCACAGAGAATTAACATTGGTTAAAACATGATATAAAAACTCTTTTTTTTTTTGATGAACTGTTTCAGCCTTTTATCATGGAATGGATGAGAAGCAATACTTTTTTTTTTTGAAGGAAATACAAATGAGCTATTGATGTGAAAAACTGAGGGCCTTGGAATATCTTGAGTTTGCAAATGAGTGAGGGTAAACTTTTCCAAAAAAGAAAGATTACTTTGCAAGAACATCTCGTCTCTCATCACAACATTTTTGTTGTATGCAATGCATGGATGAAAACATTATAATGTATACATGATGAAAATGAAATGCATGAAAGCATGTTCACTTGAAAAGTGTGATTATTCTAAAAGTTTTTTTTCTTTTTGATGTTTTCTTTTTATGCAAGACGAAATATGAAATGCCAATGCATTTTTGGATGATGAATGATGCAAGAATGACGCTTATTTTCAAAATGATTTTTATAGAGGCAAGACAAGATATGAAATGTCGATGCCCCATTTACCTTTGAATGATGAAAGATGCACGAATGATGCTTTTTTCCTAAATGATGATTTTTTTTAGAGGCAAGGCAAAGTATGAAATGCCAATGCCCCTTCCCTTTTTTTTGAAAGATGCATGTATGGAGGAATGATGTATTTGAACTAAAGTGACGAGGTTAATAAAATGATGCATGAATGCTACGTTTTGAATAAATTTGATGATGATTTTTGTTCATGATTATGAATGAGATGCTTTCTTGTTTTCATTTTTTTTTTGTGCAATGAAATGCATGATGCTCATAATGATTTTTTTAGAGAAAAAAAAATGCATGGAAAGACATGATTTTTTAGTGAAAGGAATTGCATGCAAAATGAGAGGTTAATGTATTATTTTCATGATGTGTGGAAAAGAAATATAATAATGCATGAGACGCGCCCCTAATAAGACACGATTTTTTGGATCTTTCGAGAAAATTAGGGGACAAAGCCTTAGTGAATGGAAACGCACACGTGCGGAGAATGCACTCTTGACAAACCTTAATGAGATAGAGAAAAATGCATGTATGAATTTTATCAAGTTTTTGTTTTATGCAATGTAAATGATGTCTTTATATGAAAATGACGGCGACAATGCGACTTGACATGCATGTGAAAAATAAGATGAAAACATTTTTTTTGAGTTTGGTGACTGAAATTTTGGGAACATCACCTCATATAGTCAGGTAAAAGAAAAGACTATGATGATTTTTTTGAAAGTTTTGCTTTTTGTAATGCAATGATGTATGCAAATGATGATGATACTATATGTGCATGCAAGATAAATGAAAGAGTTTTTATTGGCAATGATTCAAGTTTTTTTTTTTTTTTTTAAAAAAAAAATGCGGGCCGTACGTGGCTTCATATGGACCTAGTAAGGGAAAGGCTACAACTGCAGCTCTTTCTCTCCCCTTTTTTTTGAAGAGAGTGAACCACATGCTGCCCCGTACGGACCGGCAAAAGAAAGGCTACAACGGCAGCTCTTTCTCTATTTTCTCTTTTTTTTGAAAAACCTCCTTCTCTTTTTTTGAAAACATGCCCAGATTACAATGCAACACACAATTTGGTATGCCCCTTGTGTCCTACAAAGGTGGGAATCCCAAGCTCTAGGGCAACTTCAAAGGTTCCTCCCATGTGGGTTCTAGTCACTTCCTCACCAGGCTACCAGAGCTAAATCTCTCTTATGATAACACCCACAACAATGGAATGCCATCTGGTGTGAGGTACCATAAAAGAGCATACTCTGGCCGAAACTTTCGTGAGAGTCAGAAGGACAACGGTCCAATTGCCAGTCACTACTCGTTTCCACTCTCCTAAGTTTTGTTAGACCTTGGGTTTTAGGCCCCTCTCAAAGCATTGAAAGCATAAGGTGTGAGTGTGTGTAGCGAGGACATACCGCCTAAAACTACCCACATATACCCCCACCTGCGAAGGAAAAACCAGAAGCAGCCCGGATAATAGCAAGCAATAACATGTCGCTCACCCACAGGGTTCAATATCAAATAAGCTAGCCTAGGGTTTCAACAACAATCAATTGCATTACTTACCTCAAGAAAGGGAGCGAAGAAGAAGGGATCACAATAGAACGGGGGGAAATGCATGAGGGTACTAAGCACATAAGCAAAGAGGAGGAAGGAGAAACAAACATGGAAGAAGAAAAAACAAATACACATGCATGCAACATGATAAGAAAGAAGAGGAAACCGAAAAGGGATAGAAGCAAACAAGGTATCCAAATCAAATCGATAACACATTAAACCACACATTTAATTAGTTAGGCTTGACCCACTTTTGAAGAAAAATGTTTTTTAGTCCCCAGTGGAGTCGCCAGCTGTTGCACCCGAAAAATCCGGTTTGGGTTTCTCAATGTACAACGTGGAAAATTTTTGAAGCCGCCACCAATATTTTAATTTTAAGACCAAAACATTGAAAAAAGGTCTTTTGAACAAGGCAGATGGCCTTTTGAAAACTAGAGATATAGGTTCGGGGGTCGATTACGCGCAGGGAAGGTGTTAGCACCCCACGCGTCCTCTCTACTGAGAGGGAACCTTTAACTAAGTGTGTGGTTTTAAGTGTTGATTTGGGAAATACTTAAATTTGCTTCTTTATTGAAAAAGGAATGAAAAGACTTAATGAAATTTTTATTTTTGGCGCTTGACGAGAGTTAGCCTCTCGCTCCTACGTATCTCCCAAAGGCGATGGAGAATTCAAAGCTACGTAGTTCTTGTTTGTCCTGAAAAAGGTTTTTGTTTTTTAATCTTTTTAGAGATTTTCGAAAAGGGGTTGAGCGTTCGCGATGACCAAACAACAACGGTTTAGAGTGGTCACGCTACTAACTCTTTTTGAAAATGGGATCTTCACTAACAATCAAACGGCAACGGCGCGAGTGACTATTGATGACAACCGTTTTTATTTTGATTATTGAAAAGGTTTTCGCAATTGAAGGGGAGCGTTTGTGAAGACCAAACAACAACGGTTTAGAGTGGCCACACTACTAGCTCTCACGGGAATGAAATTATCACCCACAATCAAACGGCAACGACGCGAGTGATCATTAGTGATAATTAGTTTTGATTTTGATGTTTGAAAATATTTGTTTTTGAAAAGTGTTTTCGTTGGTTTGAATTGGAGAGAACGTCGTGATAACTTTGAAAAGGAATTCGCAATTGGATTGAGCGTTCGCGATGACCAAACAACAACGGTTTAGAGTGGTCATACTACTAACTCTTTTGAAAATGAAATTATCATTAACAACCAAACGGCAACGGCGCGAGTGATCATTAATGATAATTGGTTTTATTTTAGGTTCAAGTGTTCGAATGAGTTAACTTGGAATGACTATTTTGAAAGTGAATATTGAACATGATATGAGTAAAAGTGGATTTAGGTAGCCACACTTATAACTTAAATGTTTATTCCTAGTTTAAAAATTAAACAAACCATCATAATAGTGACAACAAATGATAAGCAAAAATAGATGCTATTAGATGATAACATGAGGTAAATAGTAACGATGATAATAACAGCAAAAAAGAAATAGATAAATGAAAAGAGGTGGGTGCTAAACAGAGATAAAGGGAGTGTGACTAGCATTTTTATTAGGAAAACGTGGGGGGTTCTGGGTTAGTAATACTGGGGGTATTATTAGCAATCAGGTGTAAACAAAAAAAATTAAAAAAAAAAGAAATGCACACAGGCCCATAACGCAACCCGCAATCTACCCGACCCAGTTGCCAAAATAAGGAAGAAATAAACCCTAAATCACTCCTCTCCCAATCAGCCGTTCCATTCTTTACCCAGTTTAGAGAGAGAGACAGATCGTAAAAAGAGAGAGAGAGAGAGGAAGAGAGAGAGCGACGGCAAGAGAGGGAGAGAGAGGTACCGCGAGAGAGAAGAAAAGAGACGCACGAACGGAGATGACTGAGCGAGAAGGGTGTCGCCGGAGATGGAGGTGGAGCGCGACGGAGACTTCGTCGGAGACGTCGGCGGTGATGGTGAGAAACTTCACGTTCTCTCTTTTGTTTTTTTTTTGAATGGGTGCTGTATACAATGTATTGTTGTTGGTTTGGGGTTGTGAAGGGGAGGGATTATCTTGCTATGAAATATATGTTGTTGCTACTGCTAGTGCTATGTTCATCTCTCCTCTCTACCCTCTCCTTTAGATTTTCGTTTTTCTCCTTTGTGCTTCAGTTTCTCTGTTTATGGTTTTTTGTTGTTGCTGCTACTGTCCTTATTTCGTTCCCCTCCCTTCTTCAGTTTGGTTTTTCCTCTCCTTCTCTCTGTGTGTGCTTGTGTTTTTTTTTTGCTATGTTTTTGTTTTTCAGTGTGGTTATTTTACTGTGTGTGTTTTCTGTTCCCCCCTCAGATTATCCTGAAGTTGTTTTTATAGTCCTGTATGCATAGATGAATGCATTGTAATGTCTATTTTCTCTGATTTGTATTTGTTCAAAAGTTTCATGTTTTGGTGTACAAAATTTTCTGAGCAGTTTTTACTTCATCCAAGTCTCTGCTGCATTCACATATTTAGACTCCTTTGACTAATAACTGATTTTTCCCTGTGTATGTTTATTTAGGAAGAAAAACGTAAGGACAGAAGGGTCCCTATTTGCAGCTTTGAATTTGGATTCTTCCTCTTGTCTCTGTTGCTGCTTCCTCTATGCTGTCTTTATTCTTTTTTTGTATTTGTAATAAGAACAAGTGGATTATTATAGTGTATATATTTATTTTTCAGCAACAAGCCTTCACGTTCATGTATGAGGTTGGTCTTATGTATTGCTATTTTTATTTTTATTTTGCAATCTTACATTGTTTTGTTAGCAACAACCCCCTCTTTTTTTAATATTTGACTAGTTTTGGATTTTGTAATATATAAAAAAAAGAGTTAAGTTTCTTTCTTTTTGCTTTTCTCAATATACAGATTGTTTTGTCTAATGAAAAACAACAATACCAATAAATACGCATATACGATAAGAACTAAAACGCGCACATTAGAATAAAACGGCGCGAGATCATTAAAACATGTGTTTGCGGTTAAAAATAACACGCACTCACAACAAGAATAAAAATAGTGCAAGATCATTAAAAGCTAACACGCGTACGCGATTAGAAATAATGTGGAGCAAAATGAAACATATTTTTGAGTTTTTTTTGAAAACGAGAAAAATATGCATTAAAATTGGGTGTTTACACAAAATATATTTTTTTTGTTTTTTATAAACTAGTCGGACAAAATTGGGGTATTACACCGGGTCAGAGGCTTCTGAGGATGATGGGCTTATTAGAGGTACGTGCTTCATTCATGGTACTCCTCTAACTTCTATCATTGATACCGGTGCTTCGCAATGTTTTACTACTGCTGATTGTGTTTCAAGATTGAGCCTTGTGTTGTCTTCTATGCTTAGAGAGATGGTTGTCGACACTCCAGCTAATGGGTCAATGACTACCTCTTTTGTATGTTCTAAATGCCCTTTGTCGATCTTCGACAGAGACTTTATGGTTGACCTGATTTGTTTACCGTTGAGTGGGGTGGATGTGATATTAGGTATGGAGTGGTTGGAGTACAACCATGTTCGTATCAATTGTCGTAGTAAGTCGCGTGAGTTTTGCCCCCTGGGAAGTGAACAGTTTGTTGTCTGCAAGAGAGCTGCGGAAGTTGATTCAGGAGGAAGCCCAGTTGTTCTCGCTAGTGGCTTCATTGTCTGTTGAGAATCAAGCTATAATCGATAAGTTGCAGGTGGTGTGTGAGTTTCCCGAAGTTTTCCCTAATGAGATTCCGGCGGTACCGCGCAGAGAGGAAGTTGAGTTCGCTATTGATCTTGTACCTAGTACCAGACCTGTTTCTATGGCACCATACAGGATGTCGGCGTTAGAGTTGTCCGAATTGAAGAAGCAACTTGAAGATCTGCTCGAAAAGAAGTTTGTGAGGCCAAGTGTGTCGCCGTGGGGAGCTCCTGTGTTGTTGGTTAAGAAGAAAGATGGAAGTATGAGGTTATGTGTGGATTACCGTCAGTTGAACAAGGTAACTATTAAGAATAAGTATCCACTCATGAGGATAGATGATTTGATGGATCAGTTGGTGGGTGCTCAAGTGTTCAGTAAGATTGATTTGCGGTCGGGTTACCATCAGATTAAGGTAAAAGATGAAGATATTCGTAAGACGGCCGTAACTCTCGTTATGGGCATTATGAGTATTCGGTGATGCCTTTCGGTGTTACTAACGCCACGGAGTATTTATGGAGTACATGAATCGTATCTTCCATACTTACTTGGATCGGTTCGTAGTGGTGTTCATTGATGATATCCTGGTTTATTCTAAGTCGGGAAGAAGAGCATGCGGGGCATTTGAGATTAGTCTTTGGAAGTTTTGAAAGAGAAGAAGTTGTATGCGAAATTGTCAAAGTGTGAATTTCGCTAAATGAGGTGAGTTTCCTTGGTCATGTCATTTCGGGTAGTGGTATTTGCGGTGGATCCGCCAAGGTAGATGCTTTGTGTTGCAATGGGAGAGTCTCAAGTCTCCGCCACACGAGATTAGAAGCTTTTTGGGATTGGCTGGTTATTATAGGAGGTTCATTGAAGGCTTTTCTAAGTTAGCACTTCCGTTGACTCAGTTGACTTGCTAAGGAAGGGCTTTTGTTTGGGACGCTCGTTGTGAAGAGAGTTTCGCTGAATTGAAGAAGAGATTGACAACGTCTCCTATTTTGACGTTGCCCAATCCGGACGAGTCTTTTATGGTATATTGTGATGCTTCCAAGATGGGCTTAGGAGGTGTGCTTATGCAGAATGGTAAGGTAGTTGCTTATGCGTCTAGGCAGTTGAGGACTCATGAGAAGAACTATCCTACGCATGACTTGGAACTAGCTGCAGTTGTTTTTTTGTCAAGATTTGGAGGCACTATCTCTATGGTACTAGATTTAAGGTATTTAGTGACCATAAGAGTTTGAAGTATTTGTTTGATCAAAAGGAGTTGAATATAAGGCAGCGACGGTGGTTGGAGTTGTTGAAGGATTATGATTTCGGCTTGAATTATCACCCAGGCAAGGCTAATGTCGTCGCTGATGCTTTAAGTCGAAAAACCTTGCATATGTCGGCAATGATGGTTAAGGAGTTAGAGTTGATTGACCAATTCAGAGATATGAGTCTGGGGTGTGAAGTAACACCTCAGAGTGTTAAGATGGGGATGTTGAAGATTGGTAATGACTTTTTGGTTAGTATCCGAGAAGCTCAGAAGTCGGATGTTGTCGGGTAGATTCAATGGTTGGGATTGATCACAGGAGTAATGATTTGTGTTGGTTCCCAAGGTGTGTTGAGATTCGTGATAGAATTTGTATTCCCGATGACACAGATATGAAGAGAGCAATTCTTGAGGAGAGTCACGTATAAGTTAAGTATTCATCCGGGAGCTACAAAGATGTATCAGGATTTGAAGAAGTTGTTTTGGTGGTCGGGGATGAAACGTGATGTGGCGCAGTTTGTGTATGCATGTTTAACTTGCCAGAAGTCAAAAGTTGAGCATCAGAAGCCTGCAGGGTTGATGCAACCGTTGGAAATTCCAGAGTGGAAATGGGATAGCATTTCGATGGACTTCGTGACAGGATTGCCTAATATCGCGAGAGGTATGATGCAATTTGGGTGATTGTTGACAAAGTTAACAAAATCGTCTCATTTTGTTCCTATTAACATCACGTATCCAGTGTCGAGGTTGGCAGAGATCTATGTTCGGGAGATTGTGAAGCTGCATGGTGTTCCTATGTGTATCATTTCAGTAGAGATCCGAGGTTCACTTCAGATTTTTGGAAAGTTTGCAGAAGGAGTTGGGTTCTAAGTTGAGGTTGAGTTCGGCGTATCACCCTCAGACCGATGGTCAATCAGAGAGGACCATTCAGTCGTTGGAGGATTTGTTGAGTGATTGTGTTTTGGAGCAAGGAGGTTCGTGGGATGCATACATTTCATTGATAGAGTTCACTTACAATAATAGTTACCATTCTAGTATTGGGATGGCACCTTTTGAGGCGTTGTATGGTCGGAGATGTAGGACTCCTCTATGTTGGTATGAATCTGGAGAGAGTGTAGTACTTGGACCTGAAATTGTTCAAGAGACTACCGAGAAGGTGAAGTTAATTCGTGAAAAGATGAAAGCGTCGCAGATTAGGCAGAAGAGTTACCATGATAAGCGGAGAAAGGATTTAGAGTTCCAAGCGGGTGAGCATGTGTTCTTGAGGGTCACCCCGGTGACCGGTGTTGGTCGTGCTTTGAAGTCGAAGAAGCTCGCTCCTCGTTTCATTGGCACGTATCAGATTTCAGAAAGAGTTGGAAATGTTGCTTATAGGGTGGGCCTTACCACCTAACCTTTCGAACTTGCATGACGTGTTTTATGTGTCGCAACTTCGAAAGTATATCCCAGATCCATCTCATGTGATTCACATGGACGATGTGCAGGTGAGAGATATTCTTGTGGAGACGATGCCGGTGCGAATTGAAGATCGTGAGGTGAAGACTTTAAGAGGCAAGGAGATCGTCTTGGTGAAAGTAGTTTGGTTGGGAGCTGGAGAGCAAGATGCGAGAGTCTTATCCCGAGTTGTTCGAGTCAGGTAAATTTTTGAGGACGAAAATATTCTAAGTGGGGGAGGGTTGTAACGCCCCAAAAATAATTGATTAATTGTATGATTTATTACTTAGGAGGGAGAAGGCTAGGGTTTGAAATCTTTCAAGGCTAGGATTTGTGATCATCTAAGGCCAAGGTAAGGGTGGGATTCAAGCCTTATAACGGGATGTATGAACTACTTTATGTGGGGTTAGGGAATTTGAATGTTGTTTGAATTGGTGGCTGAATTGTGATGGTTATTTGTGTTGTTGAATTCACTGTTTTGAGATGTTCTGACATAGGTTCGGTATTTCAGTTGGATCGAGAACGTTTTCTTGATTGAAAAATTATGTGGTCTGTCATTTTGAAAATTAGATTGAATGCTTGTTTATTTGGCACCGGTTTGATTTCCATTTGGATTGGTGTAGCTCTAGATATAGGCTCCACAAGTTAGGGTAATATTCGGAAGCATTTTGGACTTAGGTTCTGTATTTTTAAAACTGGGAACTCTCTGTTTGTCCAAAAATTATGGGACTTATTTCGTTAGAAAATAAACTTAATTTTGGTCACTTTGGCACTGGTTTGGTTAAATTTGGATTAGTTTAGCTCGAGTTTTGAGTGTCCCAAGTCAGGTCAAATTTCTGGAATTAAACTAGGTATAGGTTCAGTGTTTCAGGTCGTGTGTCCTCAATTGAACTCCGTTTTGAATGATTCTTGTCCCATTAGAAACTATACTCAAATTGATTTTGTTAGGGCTAAAGTATGTTCCATTTGGTCAAGTTTAAGTCAGTTTAGAGTGATTTGAATTGGAAGGACAGAATCTGTCTAGTCTGGGAACCATTCGGATTGTTTCTAAAAACTGTACTAATTGGCTCATTGTTTTGAAACTCTAAAGATATATTCAGAAACTACACATCCGTAGCTTTCCAACGAGTGGTCTTTTGTAACTTTTTGATGTCGTTTATTTTAAATAATTCGCCTAAGTAGGTGCACTATTGTAGGAAACCCTGCACTCGTGATGTTGTTAATATGTTGTTGGTGACCTATGTGGGTCCTTTTGTTGTTTGTCGGATTGCCTCTATTTACGGGCATGGATTTTATGTCGTAGGCCGGTAGTTGATATTCTAGTCGTTATTGTGTTGAAATATGATTATTATTATTATTGATTGTCTGTGCTTGCATCGTAGTGTCGCATGCATAGCCTTTGCACAGTAGGGTCGGTGTCCCTTGGAGTGTGTCTCCAAAAGTCGTTGAAGCATCTATTTACGGGATGGATGGTACCACATGCATATGCATAGTTGAGTCGCATTCTGCATCCATATTGTATATCCGATTGGCTGAAATGATTAATTGACGTGAAGTGATGATATTGACTGTTGTGAAATTATGGTTTGATGCCTTGACCCGAAATATATATTGTTGTTCGTCGACTCATTATGTGGTTCAAGATCTCATCCCTTCTGTTTGAATGTTACCCCGATGTCGGTAACGTGCAGGTAACCGCGAGTGAAGGCTGTTTACCTTCAATTGTCCGGGTCGGTGTCGTCGCTCTGATACGTAGCACTCGGGGGGATAACCGCTTATTTTCCTACTATTTGATGTTGTTTTATTTGCTGGATTTGAATTCATTACTATTGTGAATCTGGAATTAGATGTCACGACTTATTTGAATTGAACCTTTTGGATTTCCGCCGCGTGGTAATTACAAGTTAATGGTTTCGTTATTGATCCTCCTGTTTTATTCGCTATGTATCTGAGCTGCTTATGGTTTTCAAGTCGCAAATGTAGCATCTGTTTACTCGTTAAACTTTGAAAATTTTGATTTTGAACTTCATCGGGTAGATATGGGTGTTACTGAACTTCTACATCGAATTAGACTTCACTACAACTCCATTTTGGATTCAAGTACACAATACTTCCACTAGAGTTTCTAAATGCTCAAAATGTTACCACTATTCTTAAAAAAGTTGGTAACATTGTGGAAGGGGAGGACCCTATAGTGGAAGGCAAAGTCTTGAGGAATTTTATAAGGGCTAGGGTTGTCCTAGTCGTCACTAAGCCACCGCCTTACGGATCTTTGGATACTAAAAGTAGCTCGCCAAAAATATGGGCCTTTGACAAATATGAAAGGCTGCAAGACCTGTGCTTCAAATGTTGTATTATAGGGCATGACCAAAAACAATGCAAAAAGGATAAGGTTATGTCCACCCTGTCATACCCTGATTTTGTCTATTTCTTTTTTTTACTACTTTTTAATTTATTTGTTCGATTCACTGCGAGTTAGTTTCGGGCTTATTTGGGCCTACATTTCTAATTTGAGCCTAATTTTAACAATTTTTTCTAATCCGGCCTGGCATTCGTGATTAGACCTGTTTTAGCATTTGCGATTGGGCCTCGGTTGTCATTCTTGGGTTTGGTCCAATTTCAGTTTTTTTTTTCATTTAATCAAAAAGCCATAAAACAAAAAAAAAAATTAATAAAATCAAAATTTACAAAATTAATTTACAATGTAACAAAATTGTCCAAAAATGCAAAAATAATGTTTGCAAAATACAAAATTATACAAAAATAACAAAAACTACAAAGTGGAAATCAAAAAAGCAGAGTAGCAGCCCAAAACCCTTCCAACTGCGCCTCTTCCTTCCTGAGCAAGTATGCACCTTCCTCCAACCCTAATTTCCATCTGAAACAAGAAACAAAATCATCTAGAATCAAAATTTTAATTTTTTGAAAACCTAAAATTATCCTATAAATACCTAAACGAATTTTAGAGTAAGACACCAAAAAAATTCTTAAATCACCTAAAAGAGATTAAGGGTTCACATCAGAACCCTAATCATCAAAATCTTGAGATCCAATTTCTAAAAGAAAAATCTAAGTTTGGGTCATCAGTAGCAGCTTAAAGAAGCCAATAGAGGCAGTCAGTCAAAAACCAAACAATCCAAAATCTAAAAGAGGACTACGTTTTTTCTCAGAAGCTTACAAACCAGGTTGGTCTTTCCAAATCTTTTCACAAATTGATCTGTCTACGTTTTTAAATAAGCAACTGATCATTACAGATCCTTAATAACCTTAGTTTCTCTGTAATGGAATTTGTTCGCATTGTTTGTTAAAAACTAAGTGAGAACACAAAATCAGACTTGACCAACTTAAAACCCCCAGAAGCTTACAAATTAGTAGTAGATTAAGAGGAGATGGAAAAGAAATGAAATAGATTAAAGTAGAAAGGAAGAAAACATACCCGAGATTCTGACCACCACCGACGAAGACGGTCGTCTCCGGCCGGCGTGACCTTCGTTCACCTTCGTCACCTCTGCGTGCACCAACGCATTCGTCCTCCTCGTTTGTTTGTCGTAACTTCCCTCGCATGGACACCCCTCTGGTTGTAGTCACCATCGCCGGCGACGTTGTGGCACCCTCCTGGTCGTCTTTCTCCGGCAACCCCCTCTCGTTTCAAGTCTCCCTCTGTCTCAGTCGCCTCTGCTTCTTTCCCCTTCGTGTCTCTCCCTTCGCGTGCTTCTCTCTCTCCCTCCCTCCGTGATTTTTGTCGGAAATCTCGCCAGCAGCCACACCTCACCCCTTCTTTCTCTAACTTAGCTCAAATTACTATTTGGAATGACCCCGAAAAGTATCTGGGTATCCTGCTGAGTGGGGTAGTGTTTACCGTGAATTTTGGTAAACAACTGCTGGTTTAAAAATTGTTTGCTTGCAAGATCAATCAGTAAATCATAGGACATTTTGTGCTAGAGTTTTTCCAGAATTTTATGAATGTTCTTGATGTTCTTAAAATGGTTTAAAATAACGGACAATTTCAAAGATATTGAGATTGTCGAATTGCTTTAAGTTTCTCTTGAATTCGATCAAAAGTTCAGAAAACAAGTAAATTGCTGAAATGTTTAAGAAAACATAATTAAATTGCATTGAAATGAAAGGAATAGGTACACAAGATCATACATTTTCTTTAACTCATGTTTCTCTGTAACTTGGAATTCTGAGCGTGAGAAATATGTATGTGAGTTTGTGACCCGTTTTTCCTATGAAAAACTACTATTTATACTAGGAGGGAAACTAAAAACGGTACAAAGACATTCAAAATATAATAACTGCTAAACACTTTGACAATGTAACTGCCACATTCTTCGATAGCACTTTTGATGCGCTCTTCGACAACGCTCATTTGGCTTTGATCTGTTACTAGTCTTTTGCTTCCCTTCCTGTCGAAATGTTGCCTTCAAGGCCTCAATTTCACTAAGTCCTTGAAGTAGTCGAAGATCACCTTTGAACTACCTTTCCAATGTCGAAAATCAACATTTCTACTTTAAAGTGACAAGTCAAACCTCATTGACTGCATTTAATTGAGCATGTCGAAAATGCAGGCTAACAGGTAGGTCTAAGACCCAAGGTCTGGACTGGATCAAGAATAAGGTCATGGCTAAGATGCAAGGGTGGAAAGGAACCTTATTAAATCAAGCAGGGAAATAAGTACTCATTAAAGCAGTTATTCAGGCTATCCCAACTTATGTTATGTCCATAGTAAGATTTCCTAAAACTTTCTGTTCATCTTTCTTTGCAGCTGTTGCTAGGTTTTGGTGGGTCTCTAGTGGTAAAAATAGGGGAATTGACTGGAAAAACATAGACACACCTTGTTCCTCTAAGGATGTGGGTGGCATGGGGTTTTAAACAATGTTTAACATTCTATATCTTCATTACATTATGGAATATATGAAAAATAAGAAATGAAACTATTCATCGGAACAAGCAACCTAACCCGATTAAGGCTATTCATCGTATCCAAGCTCTTCTCTCCCAAGTGGAATAATCTAGATTTGCCTCTGGTCCTCCTAACTAAAGATTTATTAGCAGGTGGAGACCCCCTATTGATCCCTCCATTAAGTGCAACTTTGATGTTGCCTTTGACGCTGCAACTAGGAAGGGTTTTGTTGGTCTTGCATGCAGAAATTCTAGGGGTAAGATGGTTGTTGCTACTTCCTTGCGAATCTTTGTATCCTCTACGCTAATTGTAGAAGCATTGGGCCTTCGTTCATCTATGGAGTTTGCGCCAAACCTTGGTATCTCTAACAATGTTTTCGAATCGAACAACCAGATAATTGAAACATGTAGAAGTGCTACGATGCATAAAAATCTCAGAGGAATCATAGCATATATCAATTCGTTGAAGAACAAATTTGAGAGATGCGCTTTTACTTGGGTAGGGAGAGGGGAACATGGTTGCTCACATGATTGTATCTTTGGCCTCGTCAGGGTCGTTGGTTGAAAATTTACCTTTGCATCCTCCTACCGGTCTTCAGACTGCTCTATTCAAGGACTCTTCTGCCATTTCACTACAAGAAATTCGGAGAATACCGACGGACAAAATCCATAGGTAATGACCGAAATCCGCCAGAAATTGGCCATTATAGGCGGATTTTTTCCGCCGGTCGTCCGCCGGTTAATCGATCGCAGGTAATGGTTACCGGCGGAAAAATCCGCCGCTAAACACCCCCAAATCCGTCGGTAATGACCTTTTTAAATAAACAAAATCTGTCGATAAACAACGGAATCCACCAGTAAATTTTTTATTTTTTTAGAAAACAAAATCCGCCGGCAAACGACAGAATCTGCCAGTAAATTTTCTTTTTCTTTTTAAATTATGTTTTAAAACATGTATTTCAATTAGTTTATTGTTAATATTAAAAATTTATCTTCCAATAAATTTTTTAATTTTTATTTATTTTTTTAAAATTATTCAAATTATTTATTTATTAAGAAGTGAGTAAAAAAATGTAGTAGAATATGAACATAAATAATATTGGAGAGAGTGAGAATGAAGAAGTAAGAAGGTATAAGAATAAAAGAGAGTATGGGAAGAAATTATATAGGAGAAAATAAGAATTGAGAATGAATAAGAATGAAAGAGAGTATGAGAAGTAAGCATATAGGAGAGAATAAGAATAAAGATGAAGAAGTAAATAAGAAATATGAATGAATGAGAAGAAAGAGGAAATGTAGAAGAGAGATATATAGGGAAATTTATGAAGATTGAAGAGTAAGAGAAAGAAGAAGAAAGATAAGATATAGATAATGTAGAAGAGAATTAGAAGGAGTTAAAGAATGAAATGAGAGAATGAGAAGAGTGTAGGAGAAAGTTTTATTTATAGACATTTTTGAACAGTTCTGCGTTTTACCGACGAATTTTTGAACATTACCAGCAGATTTTAAAAAAAATGATTACGGGCGGATTTTTTTTAAAAAAAAAAAAATTACCGGCGGATTAAGAAAATAATTAAAAATCCGCCGGTAATTTTCAAAAATCTGCCAGTAAAACTACCAGCGGATTTTTGAAAATTACCGGCGGAGTTCAAAAAAAAATATTTTTTTTTTAAATCCACCGGTAATTTTACTGGCGGAAAAAATTCACCGAAAATCTACCGACAGAAAAAATCAGCCGAAAATCTACCGACAAAAAAATTCCGCCGGTAATACGCAAATTTCTAGTAGTGTTTGAGTGTGACGCATAGCTCTCAAATATGTATATTAAAATATAAACAAATATTTTTCGAGCCTCCCAATCCCTTCCCCTCCCAAACATAAGCAACCAACTTTTCGGTATAAGACTTTCATACTTTCATGAGAAATGCATACCCGTGGAGTAACACCAAATGAAAGTGTAACACGTGAGTCAATCTTCTTATTGAATGTTTTTTTAAAGAAAAAGGTTCTTAAATTATTATTTTTCTGTTTCAAAAAAAAATATTATTCTTTATCTAGAAATATAACTTTGGGATTTTATTAGAGTTTTCTAGTATCACTACAACTTGGTTTAGTTTTTTAATGATTTATTAATGTAGTAACAATTTTTATCTTAAAGAAAAAGCATTTCTGTGATTGTCTATATTTTAAAGGGGCTGTATCTACAAGTCAACAATAACACAATGTGTGTTTATTGGCTTAACTGTAGAGTATTACTAACTATTAAGATAATAATAACAAATAAAGATACGCATGATAAGACATCATCTCTTCAATTGTTTAAAGGGCTTTATTTTTCTCACCCCCCTCAGCATCAATCCCACCCCCATAATTACCCAAACGGACAAAAATACCCCTACAAATTTACCAAAATTACATGGTTTGTTAAAAAAAAAATTAAAAATTTCGGAATTACCTATAAAAAAGGTAATTCCGGTTCAAAAAATAATGGAATTTCGGATTTACCCTGTAATTCGAAAGATTTTCGGAATTACTTAAATGAGGTAATTCCGGCTCACATTTGTGAACCTAATTACCTATTTCGAGGTAATTCAAAATTAATAATTTTTTTTTCAATTATTAATATTTTTATTTCAACGAATAATTTAGGCTAAAAATCGCTTTTTGACAACATACTCGATCGTAATGAAATCACAAACCATTAGAAGCTTAAAAATCAAGAATCAAGACTCCCTAGAAGGGACTTCTTACGGGACTACGGCCTCAAAATCCCAAATTCCATCGTTTACTATTTTTTACGATTTTTTTAATTTTTCATAGTCTCCAAAAAATCTAAAAAAATTTGTATAGCCTTATTTTGGTTTTGTTAGATTTTTAGTGGTGTTTTTATATTTTTTTAGAGTAGTTTTGACTATTTTTGGACATATATACGATGTCTACTAACCGTGAGCAGGAATGTCATGATACAGCTCTGAGCCTATGTAGAGTGTCCGGAGAAGGAGTATCGCATCGCTGGCCTCCCAACATGTTGTCGCTTACCGCGGTGCTACTCTGGAAGACTTCGCTCGCGCTACACTATCCGGTCGCCTACCGCCACCGTTAAAAAAATAATGTAAATAAAAATATTAATAATTGAAGAAAAATTATTTTTTTAATTACTTCGAAATAGGTAATTCCGTTCATTAAATAGAACCGGAATTACCTCATTTTTGAGGTAATTAAAATTCCTTTATTTTTGAACTGAATTACCTTTTTAGAGGTAATTCTAAATTTTTAATTTTTGAACCTAATTACCTTTTTAGAGGTAATTCCGAAAAAATTAATTTTTTTTTAAAAGACGGGTATTTTTGGGTTTTATGGTATTATGGGGGTGGGATTGATGTTGAGGGGGGTGAGAAAAATAAAAGCCTTGTTTAAAACTCTTCAAGACTTTATCAAACTTGCTTTGTCATCAAACCATAATGATGTATTTTTGTTCTTCTAATACAACACAGTGATGCATGCTAGTAACACTCTCTTTAACCAATCATTGAGTAAGTGTTGGAGAAAGCGTGTAAAAGAAAATGTTGTTAGCATTTCTCTCTGCAGTAATAATAAGGTTCAATTATAATTTTTCTATCATATATGTTATTTTACGTTTTAGCCCTTAATTTCACAAAGTGAAATCATGTTAGTCATTTCCGTGTGATTCAGTCTGATATTATTCGTCTATCCTATGTGGCTAATGTTTTTCTGATGTGGAAAGAGTCTAGTCCTGTGTGGCCAACATGATTCTTATGTGGCATTGAATTGGGTCCTATGCAGGGCGTGTGATGGCCAAATTGAAATCATCTGCCACAAAAATTAGGGTTCACTATTATTGTTGCTACACAACTCGATTGTTGGCAATATTCTCGCAAATTAGTTGCCCATTATGTCATAGCATATATCGAGTTCTCGTGACAGTTTGAGACGTCATGAACAAAATATAATGGGCTTACAACTATAAGGAGATGGAGATTCTAGGGGGGGTGGGGGGCGCTTTTGTTGAAGAAGAGGATGAGGTGGGTATAGGTGGTCGTGTTGCGGGGTTGAAGCATGGGATGTAGTTGAGAGGAAGGTGCTTGAATTGTAGAGATTCAAGAAGAACAGTCACTTGCTCAAATTTGTAGAGATCTACAAAGTACAGTCAAGATGGAGCCCTCGTAGAAGAGAGACTAGGACTTTCCACTTAGGGCCGAAACTACTTGCGGGAGGGAGGACATTGCAAAGATAGGAGGAGGCATGTGGTGGAGGCACATGGAGATGGGCCAACAAGGAGAAGGGGGAGCCGACTCACACATGGTGAGGGAGGTAATCCGCAGAGAAAGGGGAGAAAAACCCCCATAGAGGGAGGAGAGGCAACCTCCGTTGACGAGAGGAGAACAGTTGTCATCGCTTAAGGGGTGAAAACCTTGCAGAGCTGCACCTTTTTTTGCACATGTGGTTACTTACATTTCTACATGTCTATTAATATATGTCCTTACTTAGATATGATCAAAGTAAATAAAAGCAGTAGCGAGACATGGTTTTCAAAATGTTCTTCCCTGTGGTAGATGGCTTAAAATAAAATCAACAATGTATATTCCAGTTATCAGTCATTGAACACATACACATTTTCAATTTCATTTACCTAATCCAAAAAGACAAGAAAACACCAAACTGAATCAAGCTAATCAAGCATGACTGAATGATACTTTCTACAATCTACAGTTCACATCAGAGAGATCATACTGCATGCCAATTTTCCAGAAAAAATGTTGATACAACACAAAACTCATTCGAAAATATGTCAGACAATCTCCTCTAGTATAATAGGCATGTTACTTATATATCTATCATAGGTGATGGATGATGCACTGCAATTGATACATGCATTACCTTACTCTTTTTCTTGTTAGTTAAAGTATTATTAACATTGTTTCACAGGTCTCATGCTGTCCTATAGCCATAACAGTTTTCAAATATCCTTTGTTGTACAGATGACAGAAGGTTGGAACTTGAATGAGGATTCAACTCAGCTTGGTAAAAGGGAAGGACAATAAATAAAATAGAATGTCTAATATATATGCTATTCAAATTAAGCTAAAAAAAAAAATGCATCCCCACAAAATGATAAAAACAAAGCAATCCAAATCAAGACATTAATGCAATTTCCCGACCAGACAAATGAGAAGACCATGTTGTTGGAAACTTACTGAACATGTATTTTGAGTCTTTTAAATAATTTAACTTTTGCTTTCAACTCTTCTCTCTCTATCCATTTCTTCACCTCCCCATCTTAAACTAGACCACAAAAACTAGAAAGTACTGATGCAATGTGGCAACATAGTATCAGACTACAAATCTCCATATTCTGATTTAGTTCCCTAGCAAGAGAGAGATTAACCTTCTTCATGATAATAGAACTACTGAGACATTTTGCTAGGTAGCTCATCAATCAATCAGTATTACTAGTTTCACAATCAACAGCAGTTAGATAATAATTTGCACATGATTGCAA
Source organism: Oxytropis ochrocephala (assembly GCA_020916435.1). Classification (NCBI taxonomy): domain Eukaryota; kingdom Viridiplantae; phylum Streptophyta; class Magnoliopsida; order Fabales; family Fabaceae; genus Oxytropis; species Oxytropis ochrocephala. The sequence continues at coordinate 41,742,704 of CM037088.1, read as the reverse complement.
ATTGAATTACTCATTACTCATATGATTCACATGAATTCAGCATCTAACCTAACCCAGCAGCAACAAATTAGTTACCAAAATAACACAGCTCCAATTCAAGCTACCAACAACCAGAAAATTCACAAAATCTACCAAAATAACGAATGAAATTCTTCGAAATCGCAAACTTGTCAAACATCCATTTAATTTTCAACAAAAATAAATTAAAAAAGAAAGAGAAGCATAAATTACTAATACACCGACATATAAACAAGGTTGATTTGATGATTGATGGATGATGAGAAAAGGGATTAAGGTTTTAAGGTGGAAGGAGATGAAGAGAGAAGACGAGCGACGCGTTGTTGTTGGAGGCGATAACGGCGTTTGAGGTAATCTTCGAGGATTTCCATGACGGAGAGGAAGCGCTTCATTTCCTGGAGCCGACGAGTCAGCTGGGCTTCACGGTCCCTGGCTTGAGCTAGCCGAGCCTGCGTGTCGGCAAGCCGATCGCGGAGATGTTCGAGCACCGGCGTCGATTGACCGTCGTTCGCCTTGTTGGGTTTTGAAAACGATGGGTGTTGCCCGCAACACATGGTTGTAGATTTTAGAACTCTCTCTCGCACGCAAATGAAGGTCAATAATAAAGGATTAGAAAGAGTTAGTTACTTTGGGGAAGGAAGAAGGTAGGTGGTGGGATTGTTCTCTTTCAATTCACCTTCCTTTCTCTTGCACGTGTTTTCTTTCTTACAGTTTCTGTTTTTTTTATTTTTATTATTATTAAATTTCTTTTTTATCTCTTAGATTTGTACTCCCTCCGGCCAGACTCGATTATTAACAACCAAAAAATCATTTAGTTTGTTTTAAAATATAACCCTTTACCTACTTTTTATCCTCTTTAATATATCATTCCAAAAATACTTTTAGTCACTCTCACTTAAATTTCTTTCAAATCACTTCACCATCAATCGGTTTTAGTGAAGGTAATATTATCAGAAAAGAGATATTTTTTTAACTACCCTCCTTAATTCTTGTGCACTACATTTTGTTTGTAATAATTGAGTCGGATGAGTAATGTAATGGATTCTCATTAAATGGGAAGCAGAAATGCTATTTGGACTAAGTTTGTTATACAAATATGGACAAATATTGAAATAATACAGTGGGACTCACCAAATTATTATTAGTTATGTTTAAACAAAAGAAAAAAAGTTTGGGACCCACCGTATAATTTTGGATTTGTCCCCATTTGACGATAAGTTCTTCTTTGTCAAATAAAGATTTACGGATGGGAAAAGGTCCAAACCACAACAATCCAAGAGGATATAATCAACTCAACAACAGAACGAGAGGTTCCAATGGACTTACGATAAGGCTACTCAATAAAAATAAACAATTAGTTTCCAAAGGCTTAGCACATCGAGAGACTTACGAAGCCATCTACCATAGCTAAAGCCCAATACTACCTAAGAATTTAAGAAACATAAAACTAAAAAGACCAGTGGCACAAAGAACATGTCAAACGATCCAAAAGATAAAACACATCACTAACAATCCTAGGACGCCTTTATAATTCTGAATTTAAAACCAACAATCATTCCTTCCCCTAAAAATTATTCCTTTCAGCTAATCAAAATTAAAAGCTAGATTGGTAATCGCTTAACTCCCTGTGGATCGATACATTTTTACTACGAGATAGAAACCGTGCACTTCATGCGGTCTATCATGATGTCGTCCCAATGGACGCATGTCACCTCCTTCACTAAGATCATGGCAATACGATCGCCGTGCCTTATATGACAGCTTATGCCAACACCTAGTCAAAGATGGTGTAAAAAGTCAAGTTAACTCCATTACTACCGAAAGTGAACTTGATAAAAGAAAGAAAGAATCCAAGCAATTGATGTCACAAAAGGGTTAATCAAGGAAGCTATAGATAAAGTCATGACTATATGCTTTGTTCTATTGTTTGAGTCCAAAATACTGTCATACCGGTAGAAACTAAACAGTTATACTGACTTCCTAGATGTTGTACCAAAAGAAGCTCCTCATGGACTACCACCCATGCAAGATATATACAAGCCTTTGATTTCATTCTTGGAGTAGTCATTCCCAATAGACCAACTTACGTAACGAGTCCACAATAGCATGCAAAAATCCAACGCCAGGTTGATGAATTGTTGAAGAAAGAATTAATTTAGGAATGTGTTACCCCTTGTGTAATTCTTGCAAGTTTAGAAGCATCAAAGATGGAGAGTGTGTGTTTTTAGTTGAGTAGTCAACAAGATTAATTACCATGAAGTATCGGTTTCCGATACCCAGAATTGATGATTTATTAGATCAGTTGCATGGTGCCACTATCTTTTCAAAGATTGATCTTCTTAGTTGGTACCGTCAAATCAGACTTAGACCATAAGATGAATGGAAGACTGCATTTACAACCAGAGATGACCCACATGAATAGGTTGTAATGCCCTTTGGACTATCCAATTCCCCAAGTACATTCATGTGTCTTATGAATCAAGTACTTGGAATCTTCACTGGTAAATTTATTGTCGTCTACTTCGGCGATATTTTGATCTACAACAAAGGCAAAGAGGAACACCTAGAGCACCTTTGACAAGTGATGCAACGTGAGGAAAAACTCTATGCCAACCTTAAGAATTATTCTTTCTTAACCAATGAAGTTATCTTTTTGGGTTACAGGGTCATTGCGAAAGACATTTAAATTAACCCAAGTAAGGTCAGAGCCATCAATAGTTGGCCTACTCCAAAGTCAACCCATGACGTGAGAAGTTTTCATGGAATAGCTTTATTTTATAGAAGGTTCATCAAGAATTTTAGCCCGCGTTGTTGTCTCGCCACAAATTGTATCAAGGAAGGTAAGTTCCAATCGACTAAGCAAGCATAGAAAAGTTTTGGCGAGCTAAAACAAAGTTTAACTGAAATATTAGTGCTAGCCCTTCCCAACTTTGACTAGGTGTTTGAAAATTGTCGTGACACTTGAAATACTAGGATTAGTGTTGTTCTAAGTCAAGAAGGTCATCCTATAGCCTTCTTTAGTGAAAAGCTCAAGAGTGGTAAGCTTAAATACCCAACTCATGATAAGGAGTTCTATGTCGTTGTTTCAGGCACTACAACATTGGAGTCGCACTTGTTGAGTAAATAATTTATTCTTTACTCCGATCATGAAGTCCTAAAGCATTTGAGTTCTCAACAAAAGGTCAACTGCAGACATGCCGCTAGGAGTGAGCTTTTACAACCTTATCCATTCTTACTTAAACATAAGGCGAGAGTTCAAAATGTTGTTGCAGATGCTCTCAATAGGCGTCATAACCTACTTACCACTCTACGAGTTAAAGTAGTTGGATTAGAGACAATCAATGAGTTATACAAAGATGATCTAGATTTTCAAAAGTTTTGAAATGCCACTGAATTAAAATCCTCAAAAGACTACTATAGACATGAGAGATTTTTGTTCAAAGGAATGACTTTATGTAGTCCTCAATGTTCATTTTAGAAAGCCATCGTGTAGGAAGCTCGTAATGGAGGATTAGTAGGTCACTTTGGACGAGATAAAATTGCGACTATAGGGAAAGAGAATTTCCATTGGCCAAGACTTGAAAGAGATGTCAACATACATATTCAGATATGTCGAGTCTGCCACTAAGCCAAGGCTAAAAGCCAAAACACTAGTTTATATATGCCACTTCCAATTCCAGAAGCACCTTGCGAAGATGTTAGCTTGGATTTTGTTCTTATATTACCTTGAACTCAACGTCATAAGCATTTCATAATGGTAGTTGTAGACAATTTTTTTAAAAATGCCCCCTTTGTCCCATGTCAAAAGACTAATGTTGTTCTTCAAGTTTATGACTTATATTTTAAGGGGATTCCTAAAACCATCACTTATGACTGAGATGTTTAATTGTTAAGCCACTTTTGGAGAGCCTTGTGAAAGAAGATGTGTACTAAGTTTCAACTTAGTAGTGCTAGTCATCCCTAGACAAATGAACAAATCGAAGCTATTAACAAAATTTTGGACAACCTACTTTGGATTAGCTTTGTCGATAAAAACCTAAAATAGTGGGATCTTATCCCCGCACTAGTTGAATTTGCTTACAATAATGCAACTAAGCATATGTTTGGTTCTGCGTTCGCAAACCTCTAATCGCGCGTTTCCTTTGTCAGAAGCGATTTTTATCACCAAATTTGGTGTTTGGGTTGCAACAAGGCAAATCGATTCTGAGGTGTAACAAGGCAAATCGATTCTGAGGTGTAACAAGGCAAATCGATTCTGAGGTGTAAAATCGATTTTAGGTGAAGCAGGAATTCGTAGCTTCCACGGTTTATGAGAAACGATTCTATACCAATCAAACATAACTTTCCAACTTTGACCCTACAACTTTTCGATTTCCAACAACTCTAAAACTTAACTCATTATTTTTAATTGTTACCGTTCAGATCTTGTCGTGTAAAGAATAAAATTGTGAAGCAAAGATGGAAAAAGAATGTGAAGAGAAGAAAATAAGAAAAAGGGAGAAAGAAGAAGAAAGAGGAATGTTGCGGCGGCCATAGGAGATGAAGAAATATTTCTGGGTTTGGTATAATGGGTTTTTTTATAAAGTATAAATTGGGCCTGCTTAACTGCTAGCAAGTTTTTGAAAGCTATATATACTCAAAAAAATTACTGCACCATTATTGTTTAAATTATTTTACAACATAAATTTAAGTTGAAATGTTTTAGTTGAGACCCATTTTGGTAATTTAACATCTAAAAGTAATTCTAATTCAATATATTCAAATAACAAGAATTGATAAAAATCATTTTTTTTAGCAAATGTATCCAAACAAAAATAATATTACGTTCAACTCACTTTTAGATAAAATTAATTCTGCAGAATCAATTTTGTTAGAATCAATTTTAATAACCGCAGAACCAAATCAAGCTACTGGAATATGCCTTTTTAATGTGGTTTACAACACTCAACTGCATAACCACCCTCTAAGCAACAATTTAGTGCGGACGCAGAATGTTGAGCAAAAGAAATCAAGAAGCTGCATGAATATGTTGTACTAACACCTCCATTTTTTTCACTCTAAAACATTATATTTGACAGTTACCATTGTGCAAGATTGTGTTTCTATTGATGCCATTAATTATTTTTATTATTTCAACTATAATAATTTGGCCTCTAAGATTAGTGTAAATAAGGCCAATCCTTCTTCTATGTATTTATTTACATTCAAGTTTAAAGTGAAAATAGTAGAGGTGTTCAAAACCGAACCAAACCAATAGGGAAACCGCAAACCGAACCAAACTAAATCGAAAACGGCAAAAAATCGCTTTTGATCGGTTTAGTTCGGCTTCTTTTTTCATCAGATCAGCGGTTCGGTTTGGTTCGCGGTTTTGATTTCAAACCGAACCAAACCAAACCAAACCGCAAGTAACACTAAGGCTTGTTGAATTACAATCTTCCTTACTAACCCAAATGCAACTACAACCCAACTCTCACTCACTTACTAGCCCAAATCGAATTAATTCTTTGACTCACTTACAAACAATCCATATTGTTATGCTATATTTAAAAATTACAACAAAATATTTAATTTAAATTCTTTTAAACATTATCTTAAAGAATTAAAAGAAAGTGATTTATATACTATATATATTTGAGTAGATTTTTTCTTAAAGATTTATGTTAGCCTTTTTTATGTTAGTTAATTTTAACTCCGTTTTAAATTATTTTTGTCTTGAAAAAAACCGAACCAATCCAAACCGCATTGGTTTGGTTTGGTTTGGTTCGGTTTTATTTTAAGAAGCCAACCGAACCAAACCAAACCGCATGTAATTTTACCTTGCGGTTCGGTTCACTTTTTGCCTCAAAACCGAACCAAACCGCACCGCTAACACCCCTAGAAAATAGTATAAGCCGAGCTATTGAGTAGATTCTGTCTGAGCTTATAGGCCATTCAAACTCGGATTGAAACTCAAATACCATATTGCTGAAATTGAAAATACTACTATCTCTTAAACGTGAGATTGTGTTGTGTTAGCACCGGTTACTAATGCAGTGTTTGGCTCAAGGAAAAGAAAAGGGATAGAAAGAAAGATAGATGAATATTCCTTTTTCCATTGTTTGGTTTGCTTTTTATAAAGAAAGGAAAGAAAATTTTTGGGTGAGACCCACACAAAAAGGCATCATGAAAAGAGCCACTTTTGTATGATTTGACCAAAAAACCCTTACACAATTCTACTACTATCACATTTTATTTAATTATTAGGGACATTAAAGTCATTTTACAAAGAGACTTCTTTCTTTCCTCCCACTTTCTATTTCACTTTCTCTCATACCAAACAACTAAAATAATCCTCTCACTTTCTACTCACTTTTTTTCCTTCAATATTCTTCCTTAACTTTTTTTTCCTTCCACTTTCTTTTATCATCCAAACACAGCCTAAATTAAGGTCACTAAATTAAGGCTCAGTCAAAAGAAAAATCACCAAATTACGATTATCCATGAGAAATACTACTACCTCCGTCTCATTTTATATGTAGTTTTAACAAAATAAATTTGTCTCAAATTATTTGTTGTTTTACATTTTCAAAAAAGCATCTAACATGTTTTTTCACTATTGTCCTTATTAATTATTACAACTTTTTACATTTAATAAATGATTCACGTTTATCTATGCAGAGATAAATTGGTTAAATTAAAACTAAGCTTATTTATACTTTTATAAAATCTAGACTACTAATCATTTTTCTTAATATGTGTGCAACAACCTTAAACTGTATATAAAATGGGACGGAGGTAGTAATTTGGTTAGTCAGTCAATAATAGGCGTATATAATACACCTACTTTTTTGAAATGGCGAGCAGCTGGGGCAGAGGGACATTTTCCATCAATCAAATCAGAGTTAGTAACCACGTGATTTATTAATTCATTCACTTCACAATCACAATTTGCGCCTTATTATTATAATTACGTGACGTGATTTGGGTCAAAAGGGATTTATGGTCAACTTGTTGAACCAACCCTCAACACACACACCAATGGGCTCTCAGACCACTCCTACGACGCTTGAACTATTGAAGGAGGAAATCCCCGTTAAACAACAACCTCTTCATCTCTCCGGTGACATTAAAACCGGCCTCGTCATCGTCGACATTCTTAATGGCTTCTGTACCGTTGGAGCTGGCAATTTCGTAATTAACCTTTCTTTTTTTTTTTTTTTTTTTTGTAATAACTACGAATCACGATATATATTCATCCTTTGTCCGTTTCATTGGCCTTTTTTTGTTGTAATTGCAATCTGATTATTATAAATCTTTCACTTCGTTTATAATATTATTATTGCGATGATTAAATTAAAGTGCCAATTTTGATGTTATATTTGTACAGGCGCCGAAAGAACCAGATGAGGAAGTTACTAAGATGGTGGAAGAATCTGTGAGGCTTGCCAAAATGTTTTCTGAGAAAAATTGGCCTATTTTTGCTTTTATTGATACTCATCACCCTGACATTCCTGAGCCCCCTTATCCTCCTCACTGTCTAATTGGATCAGAGGAAGCCAAATTTGTTCCTGGTAATTTGGCTTTTCTGCTCTTGTTTTCTACTTAGTTAGTTTCATTTCACTTTAATATACTAGTTTAGCTTCACTTCATTAAATTTAGAAGAGACAGTGAAATTTGGCTTTATCTTAAGTGCTGCAGGTAATCCAAATGGCTTTAAAAATATAGTTTCTTATATTGTTCTCTGAATTACGAAAATTAAGAAAATTGCACTCAGCTCCCTAAGTTGTGCTGCTTAAATGACACATACACTTTTGTAAAATACATAGACCTTCCTCAATTATACATTACTCTGCAACTTCAACTGTTGTTCTTAAGCATTTTTTAAGGCAAGAACCGTTCTTGCATAGCTGTGGAACGAAAAACACTTAAAAAAGGGGATGTGAGTGATGGGTTCTTTCAGATAGATAAGTTCCTACTATTTGAGTTAAGAATGTCTATCTTGATTCTTTGAGGGAGATGGTCTTATAAAAGAATAGAGAGTGTGTATTTGTTATCTACACATAATAGTGGTGAGGTGGCAGGTTAGTATAATTTTTCTAACAAAAAAAAATAAAGGCGTTGAGTCATTGTTTGAAATGTAGAAGAAACATCTCTGCCAATTAAACATATCTTAGAGGAGGTAAGTGTAATTTTCTCTTCAGTTTGTGTTCTATTAACCAAATTTGTCCCCTACATAACTTCTGAGCATAATTTCAATTCTTAAAGGATTGATATGAGAGATGCTAAATTAATTTAACTCTTCACTCTTAAAATTATTACTTGGTACGATGATATGTGATTGTTGGGTGGGTGTTTTCTGTACTTATTTGGTTTTGGTTTCCCCTGAATTGAAGAGCTCATGTGGTTGGAAAATTACCCAAATGCAACGCTTAGGCGCAAAGAATGCATCGACGGATTCCTTGGTTCATATGAGAAAGATGGCTCTAATGTCTTCGTTGATTGGGTGAAAAGTAATCAGATAAAACAAGTAAGCAGCATTACCTGTGGTGTTTTTATTTGATTCTCTGTTATTGTGGATTTTTTACACCATCCGTAAGCAAGACAGTATCACCTCATTATAGTAATTATAGTAAGAGTTATGATATGTGAACACTCCACAATTTTAAACACTCACCCAATACCTCTCTTGCTATCTTTCTTTTTTCTCACACCATTCACACATCAGATGTATCACTTCTCCTCTATTTCATTCTCTCTCACAGTGTTGGAGAGGTAGATGGGTGTACGTACACCCATCATTTTTGTTATAGTAACTACATGATAAATATACTTTATACTTTTGTGTGCGAAAGTGAAGTTTTTTATCTCCTCAACTTACTTGTTCATGGATATGAAGCATCGATCCAAAGAAAGACACCAGATACAACATTGACACGTGGACACCTATAATAATTTTTGAGAAATTTGAACTATGCGGACACCAAACGTGTCTTAAATTTGAAGTGTCTATGCCGCATAGTTCATGACATGATGGTTTTTGGAATGTTGAGAGATTCTATGTTAATATTATTTTCATTTAGTTCATAGATTCTTGGTTGAGGCTCTTAGGCTCTGGTTTTCCCTTGTTACAGATTTTGGTTTGTGGAATATGCACTGATATATGCGTGCTAGACTTTACCTGTTCAGTTTTGTCTGCAAGAAATCGCCGTTTCCTTCCTCCCCTAGAAAATGTGATTGTGTGCTCCAAAGCTTGTACCACTTATGATCTTCCACTACATGTAGCCAAAGCTAACAAAGATCTGGTATCCCATCCACAGGTACGTACTTGGTTACATTAAATCTTGGCTTTCAGTGAAACACTTGATTATCTTAAAGTTTATTTCTTTGAATTTACATCTTAACTGCAAAAACTTCAGCACTTTGATGACAATTCTGCCCTTCCGTGATTCTGTTAGTTTTATATATTGCAGACCTTGCAACTTTATTTGGCAAAAACCTCTAAAGTTTCTATCTGTGATACTTTCTCAAGACCTTGTTTTTGCTGTCATTTTGTTTCTATCTACATCTACTTATTTTAAACACGTGTAGTTTTTATGTGGACTACTTTAATCCTTATCATTAGCAATAATTGGGCACTTGAGAATAAAAACAATAACTTATAATACGGCCAGAAATTTAATAAAGGATCAGGATAAACAACTTTTTTTAAAAGTGGGTAAATAGTGTTATCCTTGTTCCCTCTTTATTACTTGAACCCACGACCCTTTGGGTGTAGGTGAAACGCCTTACTAATCGAAGTCGTGATTCATTGTCAAAGACAAACAACTAAGCCGTAAGGGATTTTAGGATGCTTTGTGGATAACACTTAACAGCAGTAACATGGTTTGTGTTCTTGTGACAATCAAACTGCAAGTAATTATTTTGCTGACCTTACATGAAAAAAATTTGAAATTCAGTATTTGTGGTCAAATTGATGATTTTTTGTTTTGTTTGCATTAACATGATTATTTTGCTGCAGGCGCTGATGCATCATGTTGGCCTTTACATAGCATGGGGAAGGGGTGCTCAGATAGTATCAGAAGTGTTATTTGAATAATGGAGTGGTGTTATTGAAACAAGTAAGAGAGCGTTAGGTGTTGGTAAATAAACGCTGTTATTATTGTGTAAAAGTCTTATTAAAAAATAATGTTATTGATACGTGTTTATACTTTATACTTAGTTGGTGTACTCGAATCCGTATTCGATGTATTTGGCTTGTACTCTAATAAAATATTCGTATATATAATAAGAGCATTGTTGTGGCCAATCAAAGTTAAAAGCGCATTTCCTCTTTCCTCTTTGAAATTAGGTTAGGTGCAATCACAATTGCATGGAGTTATGCAGTCAGATGTTTCTCCCCTCAAAAGTTCATTAAACTGTTTCCATTGTGCACAAATGGATTACTTGTGTGTTTGGAACTTTTGTAGCGATTGCAAAGTCGTTGGATCTTTGATGTTGAAATCTAAATTGTAGATCCAACGACTATACAATTAGGGATGGGATGGCAAAGCATGATAGCCCCGTCTTGCAAGTGGGTTACTTATCTTACCACCCCGCATTTATAAAGTGGGTTGAGGCTCTCAGCCCTCCACTGCCTCGTCGCACTACCACCATTTTTCATTTTTCTCTGATCTTAGCACCTTATGCTACCACAAGTCCACCACGACCAACGCTTTATTATGGCTAGGGTGGAGTATGTCAAGGACAATGATTTATTCGAAAGAAAATTCAATTTTAGCACGAGTTTTTATTGGTTCATGGGCTTTTGAATTGATTCATGAGAGAAATTAAGGGTGATTTTTATAAATTTTTTTTTAAAAAAACTATGACTTTGAATTTATTTTTAATGTCAATGTCAACGTGAATGCTACCTAGAGCGATGTGATGTGCTCTAGGAGAGTATCCCTGGAGAGGAATCAGAGCATCAAAGAAGCTACATCCATGTTTTGTCTCAAACTTGGGTAACTATATATCTAGGCTTCTTCCTAATACAATAGAGGGTCCACAAAGAGGTGAACAACAATAGTTTGGTACTAAGAAGACAGCATTTCTAACACAGAAAATGGTATCACTGATATACATTGAAAATGGCTCAAAATACAAAGGCCCCTACAACCAATTTTTAAACAAGCATACAAAATCAAAATATCCCCCTTAAAAATAAAAGGACCAATTACACTCTCAAATCTCAATACACTATCTAATAAAGAGAAATTTTGCAGATGTGTAAAAATTGAAGAAATGCAATATGAATATTATTTTACACATGACTTTATCATTTCAAAGCACGGTATTTCCTATGCATTGCAGGTGTCATGCAAGAGAAGATAGATTGTTTTTGTTTCTTTTGCTTAACTCCAAAGATAAATGATCTTAAAGGAACCCGACTCCGAGACTCCGATGTTCCAAGTTGATTTCTCTTTGAATTCGATAGCCCAAATCTCTCATTCAACTTAGAAAGAGCTTTCTCAGCATCAATTTGAAGAGTTGTTACAAGATCTAAACCAGATTGAAGCTCATCAGCAACTCTATTATTCTCTTGTTTCATATTCAAAACCTCACCTTGAAACTTAGCTGCTTGATAGCTTGTGAACTTGAAGTCATCACCTTCAGCACTAGCTTTCAATGCTGTTGTTATCTCTTCTTGGATTTCACACAAAGATGAGAATCTTCTGAAGTTCCTCTTTAGTGTTGCACTGTTTTCTAACCATAGTGTTAGTTCATTTTGGATCTCAGCTAAGTGTTTATAAAGTGGCCTTGCATCAGATTTCAATGAATATTTTATGCTACTACTCCCTTCTGATGATTTCCATTTATCTTCAAGTTTTGATACTTCTGTCAATAAATCTTTTGTGGTTGTTTCATATTTCTGTATCTCAGTGAAAGAAGTACTGAATTTTAACCAAAACTCTAAATTCTCTTCAAACAGTTCATCAATTCCTGTCCTGAACTTCTCTTCAACTTCAGAAGTTGATTCATTTTCTTCTAATTTTAACATTGCCTCAATCTCATGATTTTCTGGTGGTTTCACTTGTGTCGATTCTCCCATTTCCTCATATCCATCCAAGCTTTTCTGCAAAATACTTAGTTTCTCACGTAGTAGTCGAATCTCTTCATCTTTCATTGCATTAGAAGTCTTTAATTCTTTCAGCTGTAAAGATGACTCAAAGAGTGCATCTTGAGTTTTCTTCTCTACTTCAACAAGCTTTTCCTTCATTTCTTCATAATTCTTAAGAGTGTTAGTATACTCAGACAGCAAAGCATTTTCTCTATCAGGTTCTTCTTCTATTGCTGTTGTTGCCTGCTCCTGAGAATCAACTTTAATAGTAGCCTTTGTCTCAGACGAAACTTGCTTAGAATCATTTTCTTGATTCCTTACAGAACTCTCTTCACCAATTGGTAAAAGGTTTTTGTTGTCATCTCTAGAATTATCTTCACTTTTGCTTGAACTTGTTGTATTGTTATTGCTAATATCATCATTTTCTTTCTTGTTTTCTTCTTCCATTTTGACCTTAACTTCATTTTCCAATGGACCAGCCACATTAAGATCCTTATCTAGATTTACAGTATCTTCTACCAAAGTTGTAGCCTTAAGCTCCTTATGGTTCACATTCTCTTTTTCTTTAGCATCATATATTGGTTCAGCTTCTCTTGATGACTTGTTTTCTGATGATAATATTTCCTTCACCTCAGCTTCCACATCTGGCTGCACCTTTTGAACTTTCTCAGAGAGATGATCAAGATTACAATGTGCTTCAGTGAAATGCGTTTCGAGGTTTGTATTTTGATCTTCAACAGTTTGGTTTAGATCCTGCAACACGTGCAACTTTTCATCCATTTCTCTAAGTTGCTCATTCAATTTAACTTTGTCACTAACCAAACCTTCCTTGTCGCTTTCTAGAGTTCGAACCATCGAATGAAGTTCATCAGTTTCTACCTTTAATCTCTTTACAAGAGCTGTCTGAGAAGAAACTGAAGTCTCTAAACTAATCACTTTTGTCACAAGCTCATCAATCTTTTCCGCCATTTCTGTCACAGTTAGAGCTGAATGAGAGCCGGCCTCAAAGTGTTCTTTAATCTTCTCTTGAATTGATTGCAACTCTTGTCTCTGCTGAATCATTTCCACATCTTCTTCCAAGTCCTTTGCTCCTTCTGCTAATTCTTTTACATCTCTTTTATAAGGCCTCGGCTTTTTCGGATCGGTTTGATCATAATGGAACTCATTCATGAGATTACTTAACTTGTCCCTCACTTCCTTTACTCTTTTGGTCTCAATTTTGGTCTCATCAATTGACACAGATTGCTTATGTTGCAAATGTGACAATGCATCTTCACATGATTTAAGTGCTGCTTCAGCCATCAAACGGCGCGCCACCTCATCATCAATAACAACACCTTCACCAAGTTCATCTTGCAAATTAGAGGCTTTCTCTTGTAATTCCTTGATTTGCTGCTCAGTTTCCCAGTACCTAGCAATGGAATTATCATAAGAGCTCTTTAGAAACTCCTTCACTGTTTGTAATGCTAGAATCTGCTTCTGAATCTTATCAATCTCAGCAATTGCCTCCTTTCTGCTTAATCCAGATTTAGGAGCTTTAGAAGCTGCAGAAGATGCTATACCCATCTTCTTAGGATTGAGTTTCTTTGTGGCTGTAGTTATGACAGTTTTTAAGTCTTTGAGTGGAGGCTTTGGAACCTTTGGAACATTTACTTTGAACCTCCATCTGGCTTTCTTCTCGGGTTCTTGGTGATGGTTCGTCATCGTCTTCGTCCATATAAGGAACTCTATCTGGACATACAGAAGCAATTGTGTTGTTTGCATTTTGCAACTCCGTTGATAAGTGATCATACCTATCAGCTAATGATCTGTATGCTCGAAATGATTCTTCGACGAAACTTATCAGCTCTGGTCTCCTTTTGTAGTACATTTCTGCTCTCTTGGCAAATGAATCACCCTCTTCCTCTAGGAGCTTTAAAACACTTTGTACCTTTTCCTCCATATCTGCAATTTTTCTTTGTATATTTTAGTTTCACTTTCACAGTTACATAGATAAAAATGGCATGGAAGATATCTAGTATTGCCTATTATTGAATCAAATTTTAATCTTCTAGCAAGCAAATGAATGTCAATCATTACCCATGTAAGATCGACACTTCAGGTTGAAGACGCTGTCCTGTCTAACACATTTCGTGTCGCGATAACCGACACTTCAATGGCGCTCATTTTTTAAATTATTAGCGGTGTCACTGTCGTGTCTAGCAGGGGCGGACCTGTGTTGCAGTGAGGGGGGTTCACTTGAACCCCATGAACAAAATTCTAGTTATCCCCCTATATCATTTTTTTTGAACCCCATGAAATTTTAAATTTGCACTAGTACCCTTAAGTTTGCACTAAATTGCATCCAAAACACAATTTTGAACCCCGATTTCTGGTTCTTGATCCGCCATCGTGTCTGGGTGACTAGTGCCCATATATGTGTCGGTGCTTTTAGATGATTACATTTTGCTTCTCTCATGCACAACTGAATGTTATATTGCAGTCAAATGAATACCATTTTTGTTCTTATATATTTGCATTTAAGGACAACAGAATTTGAAGGTTTAATTCAATAATTAACTAATTGATCATCCAAGCTTATTCAATATTATTTTTAACAGGTGAAAACAAAACATGCAACAATTACAAAAATTCTATTGTCAAATAATGTAGCACCAATTACTAGCACATAATATGGGATAAAGATGACCTTGGAGGTTTTGTTCCATCCATTTTGATTGTTTTGTTCTGATGTGGCTGGCCCACCACCATGAATATGCATTACTTGCAGCTCTTTGCAACATGTTTGGTTATTTCTTCTTCTTCTTCTTCTTTCTCTCCTTTTTTCTTGTTATCCCTTTTCCCTTATAGCTGATAAAGAAAATAATGACATGAGAATAAAAAACATGCAAACCGTGTGTATCTCTTTCTTCTCTCTCTTCTAAATGTTGTCTAGAGAGGGAGGAGTAGACATGAACTCCACGATGACAGGACCAATAGCGTAAGAAAAGAAGATGGAAAAAAATTGAACAAAAAAAGACCCATTCAACAAATAAAATCTGATATAAAGTTTCTTGGAGAGAAAGAGTATGGAACTAACATGTTCTTATTATGGGATCATGGTTGGGAGCAAACCTCGCCCGTATTTGATGTCCCTACTCTCCTTTTTCAAAAATAATAGCCAATGAACCATGCACACGTGGCACTGTCTTTGTTTGCCAGCTTAGAAATACTCATCAGTGGTTTCCTTTTTAAGCCAGTCTGTTTAATCCCTTTATGAATTTTAATATGATAATATTAAGTTAACCAACAAATTGATTTTTTACCTAATCAGATTTTGATTTCATTCCTTTTTTTTTTTGACACAGATTTCATTCCTTTTCTTAAAAGTAGAATAAGGTTAATAAGGTATGTGGAAGGAGACCTACACAGATACTAATGTGATCATAAGTGCATTATTAAGCATGTGGAAGGAGACCTACACAATAGTTAGATATTAAAAAAATCACATGATTCTTATGTTTTATGGCTGAATGTTTTTATTAAAATTAAAATATTCATAAATGATTTCTCATGTATCCATTTTAGTGCATTTGTTTTAGGAAGTTATTGTAAAGCACAAATGTCATTCATTTGTTTTTCATTTAAATTAGGATAGTATTTAATGATATGATATTTGAAATTTAGAGTTTCATGGAGTCAATTGAGACTACTAGGGGTGTTCGCAGGTTGGTTTGGATCGAATTTGGTCAAATTCGTTATCCGAACCAATTATAATTACTCGGTTTGGGTTGATTCGGATTTTACATTTTTTTTCCAAAATCTGAACCAAACAAATCTAATATTTGACGAGTTTGTTTGGATTGGGCTCACGGATCATGCACTAAAATGTTAACTTTTAAAATATAAAATCAATATTTTTTGTTTAATATTCCAACACTTCTAAATAGCAAAAAAAAATCTAGAATTTAAAATGTATACTGGATCAAACTAAAATCCATTAATAGTCTTTCAATTCATAGTAATAAAATTTTACAATTTAATCATAATTTACTAAGGTAAAAATCCAATTAAATAGATTTCCGCATTTCTAAAATTACAAAACTAGTACGACCCATTATAGGTTGGTTTGGGTTCATGGGTTGGTTTTTTAAAATTCGCTGTCTCAACCAAACAAGTATGGATTGGTTTGGATTTGTTCATGTTTGGTCCGAACACGAAAAATATTCGAACCAAACACATCGGTTTGGATTGGATTGTGGATTGGTTTGGATTTGCAGGAACCACTTTGAACACTCTTAGAGACTAGAGTCCTATAAATTGTAATCCATTTTCATGAAATAGTAGAGTTCAATTTTAAGTACAAATTTAGAGAGGAGTTTCTCTTTGGTTCTCTCGAGCCGACTCATCAACCAAAACTTTTATTGCTCGGTTGTGGCGTCTTCATGACTTATTGATCGATCTTTCATCCCCGATTGTGTCTTCATGACTCAATTCTAGTTAATGGTAGCCCTACGGAAGAGTTTGTGGCACATAAAGGTTTAAAACTAGGGATCCATCGCGCCGCTTTTATTCTTGATTGTGGCCGAAGGGCTAGCGGGTTTAGTAAGGAAAGGAGTTGAATCGGATAATCTTCAAGGGTTTCATATCAACAATGCTCTCTCGTTGAATTGTTGCACCACGATGATACAATATTGTTTTGTGATGGGGAGATAAGAGCATTTGTCGCTGGAAAGCGATATTAAGAAGTTTTGAGATGGTCTCGCCCAAAGTGAACTTTGCAAAAAGTAGTGTCTTGGGTTGAATATTGAGGATAGAGTGTTGGAGAGGAATCTCACGCTTTTGGCATGCAAATTGGGAGCGGTTCCATTCAAATTTTTGGGGTCCCTGTTAGAGCAAACCGAGAAGAAGTCTACATGGCAACCGATTATTAATTCTATGAAAGCTAAATTGAGCAAATTGGAAGAGTAGGCAATTATCCATAGGGGTCGTGTTACACTCATCAATTCGGTGCTTGCTTCCCTACCATTGTATTTCTTTTCTTTTACAAAGCTCCAAAAAGCCATCATGGTGATTACAAAAATACAAAGAATGTTCTTATGGGGGGCGATGAAGAAAATAAGAAGTTGGCTTGGGTGGAGTGGGAGACAATTTGTTTGCCAAGAGAGAAAGGGGGATTGGGCATAAAAAACTTAGAATTGTTTAATGTGGCATTATTAACGAAATGGAGGTGGAGAGTTTTGGTTGAGGACAACAATGCTATTTGGAAGGGGGTATTGGTAGAAAAATATGATCTAAAGGAAAGATGGTCTGATATGACGGAGAGTAGAAGAGGATGGGAGAAGATATCATTGTGGTGGAGGGACTTGTGCTTACTTGGAGAGGAGACTAATTTGCAAGAAGAATGGTTTAATCAATTAGTGAAAATTAAAGTGGGTAACAGTAAGAAGGCGAGGTTTTGGAGGGATGTTTGGGTAGGTATGGATCGGCTGGAGTTTTTATTCCCGGACTTATATAATTGTTGCAGGTCTAAGGAGGCTACGGTGGATGAATTCGGTCAATGGACGGAAGTGGGATGGAGGTGGAACAACTTTCTGGCCGACGGTCTGCTGCTGAATTATGCAGACCGTGGGTAACCGCGGGTATTATCCGGGACGAGTACGTGGTGGATAGCTTAACGGATACCCGCGGGTTGCATAAACAGATAATTAAACTACCCGTTAATAAATGGGCACAGAGGGCGGGCTAGGCACAAGTAGTAGTTATCCGCCTCGTACCCGCGCGCGTACCCGTGTAGCGTGTTTTCACGTGTATTGTCTCCTCGTGAGTACCTGCGGATACCCACATATACTTTTAATATTGATTGAACATATTTTTTTGAAAATAAAATTTGAAATATCAAACAAAATTAACCTTTTGATCACTATTTTTCTCTTCATTCATATAAAAAAATTAGGCATTTCATTATACATACATATAATATTAATTGAATTTTTTTTTTGAAAATAAATTCGAAATACCAAACAAAACTAACCTTTTGAACACTGTTTTTTCTCTTCTTTCATATAAAAATATTAGACATTTCATTATACATTTATTTGTTAGCTAGTAGTTAATGAAATAAGATAAGTAACACTAAAATTAATAATAATAGGACATTATTCAAATAAATATATTTATTACGGGTACAAGTACTTAAGACGGTACCTCAATATCCTAGTCCCGCCCCATTTATTAATGGGTAGTTTAATTATCTGCTTATGCAACCCGCGGGTATCCATTAAGCTATCCACCACGTACCCGTCGCGGATAATACCCACGGGTGCATTTTTTTTGCCATCCCTATTTGCAATTGAGATGTTTTCATCAAAATTGTTCTGTACCTTGCAATGTTGTAGAGATCGCAGGTTGGTAAGTGCTCTTCCGCCCAAGTTCACGCTCAGTGAGTGAGCCGGGTACTTGCATGGCCACCCGACGCCAAGTCCGGTCGATTGAGAATAAATGAGTGTTGCAGGAAAGGATAGAGTATGTCTCTTTTGTGGCTACGCGAGCCAGTATTTATAGAGATTCATACCAACTCTGAATCGTTGGATCGATCGGGTGAATCTAGACAATCGAGGTATGATCATAAGTGGGGGTGAATGATGATGTTATATGGGTCCTAGCTATTGGGTGATCCAGTCCAATTGTCAGTAGTGGGCCTCATGGTCCAATCCAGGCATAAATGTTTATAATTACATTATTATCAAAATATCACATTAAAATAATAACTTCTATTTTGTCAAAAAAATAAATAATAACTTCTAATTTATTTAAATATTTTCAACAAAATATTCTATTCTTACGTTTTTGAGAAAGCTAGAATTCTCACGTTAGTCTTTTAATTTATTTTTCATTGATAGACACCCTCACGGGTAAGTAATCATATATTATATATGTATAAGAACAAAAACAGACTTATTTACTTGTGATATCATATTTCTTAATTCCTCGTATCACAACCTTAAACGATATATAATATGAGACAGGATGAAGTATTTTCTAAAATTAGTGATTGTCACATAATGTATAGCATCTCAAAAAGTAAGGTGTTGAAATAAGTGATCAAAACTCCAAAAACAACACAAGACTTTCAGAAGATAGTAGCCTAGAGATGTTGTCAGTCATAAAGAACTTATGATTTGGTAGTAAGAGAAAAATTAGAACCAGTGATCTTGAAAGTGTTGACTAACATATATAACCTTCATTAGCAATGACATTTGTTGCTTCTGAGTGTATTTTCAAGAAGAGAGATGTGTCACAAACGACATGCTTACCAAGTCTTTCTTAGCCAATTTTTTTCCCAAACAACATTGTTTTTCAAAAGTCAAGTCAAGAGATTATCGGAGATGTGTCGCGGGACAGCCGCTCTCTTTAAGACGTTTCGCAGTATTCTTTGAAAATTGTGCAAGTAATTTATCAACCACGATGTCTCCAAGATAAAACAACTCAATTTAAAATGTTAATTTAATTTCCATCGTGATTGTGAGAAATTTGCTTTAGGAATACACCCTAATTTGCTTTAGGGATACACCTTAAGTCGAGATTGAGAATAAATGAGTGTTGCACCCGGTACCCACGAGTGCTTTTTTTTCAGTTTTAGTTTCTTCCATTTTTTTCTTTCTATTTTGTCCCTATTCATTTATTGGAACCCAAAACTAAAAATGGAAGAAGCTAAAAGGAATAGTTGACAATTTTTTAGTGAGAATGGCGATCACTATTAGTCCACGTTTTTTTTAACTTTGGTCTATAGACAAAGGCAACACATTTACTTTTCGGACTACGGTTTTATTAGTTGCTCGATAAATTTTTATAGACCGTGGTCAAACAAATGCGATCTTAGGTATCTATAATTTTTAATCGTCGCATATACGGTTTTAAACAATGGCCTAACATAAAGTTAATAAAACTACGGTCAAATATATATATATATATATATATATATATATATATATATATATATATATATATATATATATATATATATAGCCACACTTGTAAACGCTATGTAGCCTTTCTATGTTCAAGCCACGGTTTTTAGCCTTGGCAATGAGTGGCGTGGCCTAAAGTCAAAAAAAGTTGTAGTGCGAGTTGCTCAAAACATAAATGAAGTGTGATTAAAATTGTTATATTGTTATCTATCAAATTATGTTTTTATTTTTTAAAAATCTCAATATATATTATCATATAGCGGATAACTACTACTTGTGCCCACCCCGCCCTATTTACATCCTTAATTGAGACTAGATTCCTATAAACCGTAATCCATTTTCATGAAATAGTAGAGTTGAATTTTAAGTAAAAATTTAGAGAGAAGTTTCTCTTTGGTTCTCTCGAGTCGCTCTTAGAGCTTATCGGTTTTTATGTGGCGCCCATCCCGACTCATCAACCGTAACCTCTATACCGATTGTGGCGTCTTCACGACTTATCCGACACGGATACACTATGTGAAACGGACACGTTACACGCATTACCCACCACGTTAGTACTCGCTAATTTTAGAAAGTATAGGACATCAACACCAATACATATATAATTAAATAAAATATCAACATTATCAACAAAAGATCTAAATTGAACAATTTGTTTCATAACAAAAAAAATTCTTAAACAACATACGATAGTTTTTCACAATCATTCTCCTTGTACACCCAAAACCACTTGGATGAGATGGTGGTGGTCTCTTCCAGCTTAACAAAGGTATCGGGTTCTAATCCACTTTGGGCATGCAAAGAGTGTTAAATCTCTTGAGGAGAGCTTTGCCGCTCATTGCGATCCTACCCAACTCAAAGGATTAGTCTCTCTGATTCATGTGAGAGAATACCCAGATTATACTAAAAAAAATCATTCTCCAACTACTATATTGAAAACCTAAAAACGATGTAATCAAATTTAATGTTTTTAACCCCTTCATTAATCATCACTACTTCGACACATCTTTAACCTCTGTAGAAGTGTCTCAAAAGTGTTCAAAGAGTATCTAAGATTTTGAAGCAAAGAAAAAATAAATTTTTTTGAGACACTTGGTTGAGTTGTCGAGCACATGTTATACGAGTGTCTACAAATGTAAAACATCAACACGTGTCGGACATCGATATAGAACATGCCTAATCTCACAGGTATCGGTGCTTCAGAGCGTGCAAGCAGAGGCGGATCTTGGTAGGAGCCGGGGGATGCCACGGTACCCCCCAATTTTTTAAAAATTTACTATATATAAATATATTTTATACATAATATTTGGTTATATATATTTAAACGAACAAGAATGTCTAAGTATCTCAATTGGTGCGATGGTTAGGCAAGTTGCTTGCTAGTGCTAGAAACGTGGTTCGAATCTCCTACTATATTTTGTTTATTTTCATTCATTTTGTATGTTTTTGTTAAAATTAAAACAAAAATGCTCCTACAAAGTGTTGAATCTGCGAACAATAATGTTATCAGCACATAAATTTTACCTCTGAACCAAATGAAACAATTTATAACAAATAGTAAAATATATTTTATATATTTATTATTATTGTGGTACCTCCAATTTTCTTTCCAAGATCCGCCACTGCGTGCAAGTCTTCCTCTATTTGCTAACAAAAATTTCTCAGGTGACACTTATATGGTCAATTTTGCCGACTCGATCAAATGCAACAATGCTGATATAAAGACCTAAACTCTAAACCCTAATTCAAATCTTCCAAATTGAGCCAAATATATCCCGGGGCCTTATACTATCCAAACTTTACAAATTTCATAAACAAGTGCATATACCTGTGGCTGTGATAGCATGTCACGCAACTCTAGTATTATATTTAAGAATTAAGAACTAGGCTGGCTAACAACAACCGTTAAAAATTGTCTAAGTCCAAGGGCACACGAATGAGAAAATATGGCAGACAGCCAGAGAATCAATCCAAGAGGCACTAGATGAACCTTTCGGTTACAAATCACTTTCATCCTGCAAAGTCCCACCAAACTACATGTGATCAATCATCATATTTCATAACTGGTTTTGTTTTCACCAGCTTTATGTGGTCCAATATACTTAGTATAGTAGACGCCACAAATTTCACAAAAATATTAGCATCATTCAATAGGTTTCACAAAAATACTACTAATTGTCTACGAGTCAATGATTAGAGTTCTATTAACAATCCCAAATCAAATAAAAAACTAAAATGCTTAAAGTGAATAAAGAAAGTGGTCTAGGCATTTGAGCCTCATCCTCCTTGCCTACTACTTTAGCGGTTCTTTTTTATCGTAACTTGCTATTTACTTGTATCTAGCGGTTCGTCAGAATCAACCAGAAAAGACCACAAAACCAATGAACTAGTTTTCTTTCTACGCTTCAAAATTCTGAATAGAAGCCAGCCATTGTTCCATGTAATTATTCCCTGCTGCATATTCAATCAGAACAGAACAAATTCATAAATAAACCATCAAGATAATATTATGCAGAATTATGTTTTTGTCCATGAACCACCGACAGACACGACACCAAATACGACACTTACGCAAACATATAGACATTGATTTTAATTTTAAAAAAATGCAAATAATTGAAATGTCAGTCATCAGTATCCAACACGTGTCACATCTTCAACCTGAAGTGTATATGTTTCATAGTTTTTTCCCCTGAATCAAGTATATAGAATTGAATCGATAATAGAATAGAAGAGTTACCAGAAGAAAATTCATTGGGGAGGTTCTTGATGGCACTCAAAAGCACATTCTTTGAGCCTTCAATCTCCTTGCAACCAAGTGTGTAACAAGGAACCAGCACAGCAAAACCATCATCATTGTCATTGCTTTGAAAATTTGAGCCAAGAGGCTCTGACCATCCAATAGACCAGTCTGATTCATCATCAGAATCAGAACCAGACAATAAACACCACTCACCAAAAACAACAACATCGTACTCTTTCTCTACTCTTGTCTCTTCCCTCTTATCCTGTCTTTTCCTTTGAAATGGTGGACCCTTATCCATCTTGTTTTCCTTCACCAAAGGAAACTTCACCATCTCATAGCCATTAGAAACAGGCTCTTTCTCCTTTTTGCCACCACCCCACATGGACCATGATGAGAAACGTGTCATTGACACAGCCATGTTTCAAAGATTGAAAGCTCTCTATTTGGAAGCCAAATGTGTTTGAAAAAATGAGGGGAAAAAGTGAGTGGTTCCTGCCAGTTGCAGTGACACCACCGTATTAGAAAATGATCGATGAAAAATGGGTTATAATTATAAATAAATAAATAGATTCAACCCAAAAGATAACATTAAATTAAACACACTTAGTTTAAGAAAATTAATAAATGCCAAGTCTTTGAAAAAGGTAAAGCAAAGCCTAGTGTTGAAAATGAAAAAGCATGATTCAATAGTTGAAGTAAATTCCAAAATTCTTTCCTTAAATATCAAAACTAATAATTAATTCACCAATTTTCAATAGGAAAGTAGGCCAAACTCCATAAACTACTTGCTAATTAACTGTGCTTAGTCTAAACTAGAATCACTGATCCATTTTTTTCAAACCTAATTAAAAAAAATCACTTTAACTTTGCAGTTCAGACCAAAAATTATCTCATTAATCGTATCACATTCTCAGAAACTACCACATAAATGAACAGAAAAGTTCACTATCATGATCCTAAAATAGAAATTATATCCGTTATTATGTAAATTCAAAAAAAAAAATCTGAATCAAAAGAATCGTTTTTCAATCAACCTTTGGAGGCGGAAACCGATTCAGATTATCAAAGAATCAAAATGTTTTCTTCTCCTTGCATTACCGGGGGAAAAACTCGCCGGGAAACTGAAAAACAAAGAAAGGAGTGAGATGAGAAGAGTTTTCTATGGCGAAGAGAGAGAATTGTGAAAGAGAATGAGATGAGTTGAAAAAACCCTATATAGGTAACTCACTCACTAGTGACTCCATGATCGTCTTCCTCACTAGGGAAAAAACCCGTCAAAAACTGAGACTCATTTTTGTTCTGAATTTAAAGACGTTTTTTTTTTGTTTTGGAACTTTTTCGTGATGCCACATGCCCACATCCAACGGTTAAAGATTAATTAATGGGTACAATCTGGTGGGATATAGGGGTCGTGTCTTACTGTGAACCAGCCCTAAATCGTTTTGGAATCTGCTGATGTTGTAAAACACGGTCCAATCATGTTGTGACGCGTGTGAACCAGTCTTTCAGCCTTTCATTGATGAAAAATACTCTCTATAAACATATTTATAAGGGAAAAAAATACTGTTATATTCGATAAATAATTGATGTATCTAGTCAATAATATAGAATAAATATATTTTATTTAGGGTTTTTTGAATAATTGATGTATTGAGTCTATAATATAGACTTATTTATAAGTAAAAAATATAGTTTTTCTGTTAATAGAGTAATTGGTGTATCTAGTCTTTAATATAGACCACATACATCTGGTTTTAGGATTCATTGAATAATTGATGTATCTGATCTATAGTACAGATTAAATACATCAGTTATTTAATAAATTTAAAATTACTTGTTCTTATAAATAGGTTCATTGGGAGTAATATCATTTGTTGTAAATAAGACATGAATTAGCCTTTCATTGAATAAGTATTTCATTCAGACCTATTTATAAGAAAAAATGAACTTTTATGTTCATTAATTAATTAATGTATCTGGTCTCGGCAAAAAAAAGTTGATGTATTTGGTTTATAATGTAGACTAAATACATCGATTATCTAATGAACTTAAAAATGGATTTGTTTTTTTATAATTAAGTTCATAGAGAGTAATATTATTTTTGTAAATAAGACAATCAGCCTTTCCTTGAAGAAGTACTACCTCTAGAAAAATTTATGAGCAAAAATTGTATTTTTATGTTCATTAAATAATTGATGTATCTAATCTATAATATAAACCAAATACATCAGTTAATTAATGAACCTAAAATTACATTTTTTTCTCTTATAAATAGGTTAAGAGGCAGGAGTAAGATCATTTTTTGTAAATAACACGAATTAAATTAACAATTTTTTTGAAGCAATTTTTTTAAATAAACAATTCTCGAGTATGGGTAATCCTAATATGATTTTGGATTTTTTAAAAAAAAAATTACAAGTTAGAATTCTCTCAAGTTTTTGTTACCAGCCCCACCATCTTTTCTTGGAGTGGGATTATCTTTGAGGGTGTGGTGTGGTGTGGTGTGGTGTGAGGTAGGTCGTTGGCTCGATACTCGGTTGTCGGTCTCCAATAACTTACATCAACACTTTCTCCTTATTTGAGAAATGTGTACGGGTAAGAAATCCAAGAAGGTAACACATATGCTTTGACTGACAACTTGTTGGTGTCTTTGGTTGGCTCCAGAGGCGGTACTTAATGGAGGCGGGGGGAGCCACGGTATCCCCTAAAATTCTGTTTTTTTTTTTTTAAACTCTTCCAAAACGACGTCGTTTTGGGGTTAAAGTTAAAATTTCAAATACGCTGCACTTCAGTTACAGCAGTGTGTGTAGAGCCACGTTTCAATTCCTCTTTCCACCTTCGCCGGCTTCGCGCGCTCTGCTTCATCACTCACCTAACACTGTTCACCTTCACGACGAGACGACACCGCACAACGACGACGAGACGACACCGCACGACGACGCACGCAACGCAAACCACTACTCTTCGTTCTTAATCTCTCTCTGTAACTCGGTTCTTGAGTTAACGGTAAAGTTCCTCTTCCTCCTTCGTTCTTGTAATCTTGTGCTCAGCTCACTCACTGCTCTGCTTCATCACTCACCACTGTTCACCTTCACGCAGCAGCAGCACCCTCATTGAGTCACCACCGCCACGAGTCGACGATTTACGACGAGACGACGACGACGTGACCGCATCGCGACGACGACGACGCACGCAACGCAAATGGTGAGTTAACTCTGTGATTTGTGTTATTCTGTGATTGAATTTGTGATTGTAACTCTGTGATTGAATTTGTGATTATGTGGTTCATTGTTTGTTTTATTGTGCTTCACTATTCTCAATCTCTTTTTGTAACTCTGCTTCTGTGCTTCATTGAAATGGTAGAAAAAAAACACCTAATATTATGTGTAACTCTGCTTCTGAGCCTCTAATTATATTAAATTAATTGATTGGTTAGAGTTGAAATGCTTAGAGTTTATTGGTGAGGAAGAAAGGCCACTGTTGCTTCTTCATCTGTTGGTTTGTTCTCTTCTTCCCATTTTGCTTTTCAAATGTTTCCCAATTTGAATTCCCCCTAGATTAGTTATTTGATCTGACATTAGCTTCAATTCTAAATTTCAAAATTGTTTGCTTTTCTGAATTTCTAGTTACTTTTTAGTGCAGTATGAGTGTATGACTATTTGTTCAAGCAGAGTTGGAAGATGAGTTTAAACTCTAAAAAAAACTTTTATATTAACTTTTTTGATGTGTTGTTAATGTTACGAAGTTTAGAGTTGCAATAAACTTCCCTATGAAAGGTACAAAATCGATAAACAGATTATGGTTAATAGTTAGTTGTGCAGGGTTTGTAGTTTCCTATGTGTATGCAATGGATAAAACAGGGAAGGCGAAGACATATTACTTGATTGATCGTATAATTCGCCTTGTTTTACTCTTCCAATTTCTACAGCTACTACTGAAAGATCATTTTCAGCAATGAAGATAATTAAAACAAGGTTGCGTAATAAGATGGAGGATGAATTTCTTGTTGACAGTATGATGATTTATATTGAACAAGAGATAGCTGATAACTTTAGCAATGATTCAATTATTGATGATTTCAAGGCTTTAAAAGAACGAAGGGCGGCACTTTAATTCCTAGTACGTCTCTCTTTTCATATATATTATTATATTTTTGTTGTGTACTTGTGTTGATGTTATTTTGAATCTTTGGTAAAACTATATGTTGTTCTTTTAAATTTATATTATAATATTTTAATTAGTTGTAGTTGTTAACGGCTCCCCTTAATATTTGGGGCAAGATCCGCCACTGGTTGGCTCGGAATGGCATTTGTTTTCGGGGGGAAGATACCAAGACAGATTCCATTGTGGCTCATATAAAGTATTTGTTTTGGTGTTAGTTTATTTTTGGGGTGATTAGAGACTCAAGCATGTCACCACCCCTATGATGAAATAATGTTCTCAATTGTATTAACAATTTTGATCCTTTCTTAATCTTTAATGTGTGGTTTTGAGTATCTCTAATGCTCATTTGAATGAATCATTGCTTAACGAAAGAAAAAACATGGATATAATGTTCCAACCATAACATAGAATAGTATTCTGAAAGATAAGTTTTGAGAATTAATAAAAAAAAGTACAATATGAAGTCTAAGTTAATGTTCTAAGTAAACTGCGTATAATTAGCCAGATTATCATCAAAGTCGAGAGCTTCATTAATGGATATTTCATCTTGGTGGATAATTGGAGTAAGCAAGCTAAAAAGATTGTTGTTATTCTCACGTGCATTGGTTGTTTGGTTAGTTATGTCTTCAAGATTATGTGAATTGTCTTTGGCTTGTTGATCGGATTTTGGAGTATAAGTAAAGTGATAAAATAGTTTAGAAATGTGCCAAGAAGGTAGTTTAGTTGGTGAGTTAAAAGAAATGAAAGAGTTGCAAGAAGGAGGTTTAGGATTCAAATTCTGGAAACTAACACGTCCAACCTCTAACTAATTACTAACAACGAACATTCACAACAACAGAAAAGGCCATGAGGAGCGCTTTTTTTAGCCATTGGTAGCGCTTTTGTGCGCTTATTAATGTTGGCGCTCTTGTTGCCACTCCTCCATGAAGAGTGCACTAAAAGCGCATCGATGCATATAAAAAGCGCTACTCGTGCTCTTAGCGCGTTTTGTGAATGAGTAGCACTTTCTAGTAAAAAGCGCTAATTATGCTCTTAGCACCTACTATGAATTAGTAGCACTTTTACTAAAAAGCGCTACTCATGTTTAGTAGGCACTAAGAGCATTTTTTAGTAAAAGAGCGCTACTCGTGTATGACGTATATACCACTCCATATATTTAGAGTTCTCTGATAAAAGACCTCCGGGGTAAGGCTCCCCATCAATTATTTGATTGTCTCGGTCCTTCCACATTTTAATCCACTTCAAGTGATGTTGCTCCCAGACAACATCTACGTTGCCTCTCATATAGAGATTGTGGGCTTCGCCAATGTCAAAAGGGGGTCGGGAATAGACTGTTTTAGTCCAAATTGGTGCATAACCCTATTAATCGGATGCCACTCCACAATCACAAAACATATTAAGGGCACCACAACACGAGCAACCCTGGGGACCGGAAGCCTCCCACTTATCAACAATCAGATTATTTCTGGTTTGGTGTAAGACATCCATTCAAATTCATCAACTTGTAACCTACAAGGATGCCTCGAAACATGTGAGTTGAATACCTATTTGTGGTGGCTGCAACCTTTGGACCACTCCACTAACGAGAGAGAGAAAACCTAAACCTAAATAGCAAAGGGAAGACGAAGCAATAAACACACAACAACACCAAACTATCGAAGCAAAACCACTCAGTGTATCATCTTCCTCCCTTTGTTTCTTTTCCTTTCATTTCAAAACACGCTTCACTCAGTAAAGAAGAGGAAGACAGATACAATAAGGCATTATGTGAAAATTCCTTTAATAGAAAGTGCAAATGCCTGAAACGCTTTAAAGATCTATTGAAGTACCAAGCTCTAAAACAATTAAATTTAAACTTGAAAGAACCAAACAACTTGAAACAGATTGTGTGTGCAAGTGCCCACAAGAAACAAAACAATAAAGCATGCAAGAACATAAAAGAAGAATTAAAGGAAAGACATGACACCAGAGTTTGTTAACCCAGTTCGGAGTAAACTCCTACTCTGGGGATTGGATCCGAGCTGAAACTTCCATTATAATGATCAAGAGATTACAAGGTGAAGTTCACCATTTACATTCACCAACACTCACAGAGTTTCTTTTATTCTTTGAGCTCACTTTCTCTCTCGATTACAATGCTTGTACAATGATCACTCAGATGATTTGCAAGGTGCAAAATCATCTCTATATGTAGCTATCAAGATGAGGTAGTTACAACAAAAAACGATCACAACAGAAAACCGTTGAAGACCTTAGCTGAGAGAGTGAGAGTGACGAGAGTGAATGAGAACACCTTAATTGGACTTGACCCAAGATGACTTGATTGAGAACCGGCCCAATAACAACACTGGCCCAATTAAGAATAAACCCAATGATGATTTTAACCTCAATTAACAATTTTGCTAGTTTGGATGCATTGGATATTCTGGTTTAGCCTATTTTACTGTTTTTTGGATATATTATTCTCATTTGGCCAATTTTGCTGGTTTGACCTATTTTGCATGCTCGTAGTAGAAAGAGTCACACTAACAATCAACAATCAATTCCAAATCAAATTCATCAAATTCTAACTAACAACCAATATTGAAAATCACATGTACACCAAATAAAATCCAATATCATGTATGTACCAAAACATACTTACAACCAATTATAAGTAGATATTAATATATTAATTTTTTTACAAAATTTGGGGGGTACCGTGGCATCCCCAGCTCCCATTAAGATCCGCCATTGGTAGATACTATATCATGATGTTTATGATGCATATCATCACTCATAAACAAAAGGAAATTTCAAAGGATGTACGTAATTTGATATCTAATTTTTTTTCACAAGTAATTCGATATCTAGTTGATATTGATAATATAATAATAATTACTAGCATTTAACCATTTAATTCTAAGTTTATTTCATTTTAATTTTCTAGTATTTCCCTGGATTCGAGGCTGAATACTCATATGAGAAACTTACTGAGCTCAAGGGAGAGTGGTGTCGTCATGTTGCCGGTTTGATTCACCAACGTTCAAAATTGATGTAATTTTGGATATGATAGTTCTGGTACATAATATTGGATATGATGTAATTTTTGTTGTTGTGTATGTTGACATGCATCTTTTGGTACATGATAATTTTGAATATATATGTTAGAATAGGTTGTAAGTATGTTTTGATACACACATGATCATGTAACAAAAATATCACATGATAGTAATTGCTAGCATTTAACCACTTAATTCAAAGTTTATTTCATGATGAATGCATCTTTTGGTACATGATCATTTTGAATATATATGTTATAGTTGGTTGTAAACAGGTTTTGATACATACATGATCATGTACCAAAAGATGCATGTCAATATACAGAATAACAAAAATCACATCATATCCAATATGATGTACCAAAAATATCATATCCAAAATTATATCAATTTTGAATGTTGGTGAATCAAACCGACAACATGACGACACCACTCTCCCTTGAGCTCAGTAAGTTGCTCATATGAGTATTCAACTCCGATTCTAGGAAAATACTGGAAATAAAATAAACTTAGAATTAAGTGGTTAAATGTTAGTAATTATTATTATATCAATATCAATTAGATATCGAATTACTTGTCAAAAAAAACTAGATATCAAATTACGTACATCCTTTGGAATTTCCATTTGTTTATGAGTGATGAAATCCATCATAAACATTATGACATAATACCTACCAGTGGCAGATCTTAATGGGAGCAAGAGGAGGGGTGGACAAAAGTTGCCAACCCGACCCGAAAACCGAAAAACCGAAGGCAATGGGTTGATTCGGTTGGGTCTAGACGGATACACGGGTTCGCGGGTTGAAGATTTGGGTTCAGGCGAGTTGGGTTGGGCGGTTGCGGTTGTCATTTTTAGGCCCATAATTACCCAGACCCGCCCGAACTATTACCACTTTTTACGTTAGATATTTTGAATCTGATATCAGTATGCTTCTTTGATCTTTCAAACAAATTATTATATAATATATATTAATATAATATTATATTACATACTTCAATAGTACCACCAAATCTCTGATCAATCTCTGATAAAAAAAAGTAGTACCACCAAATCCAATTCTTCACGGCTTCACGCCATCACTCACGTGACTCACTGTCACTAAACCAAAAATTAAAATCTAAAAAAATTAAATTTATTAAATCATTCACTCTTTCTCACAATACAAAGCAAACAAGTCACATTTCATTTCACACACTTTTCACTTCCACAAACAAAACACACAACACGCGAAAGGAAGAGAGAAACCCTAACTCCCCAAACCTAGCACCGCTCCACCTCCTTCAACCGTTCAACCTCCATGGCTTCTCATTTCTTTCACCCTATATCGACCTAATCTCCATCTCTCCATCTCTCACCCACTTGAAGTTGAAGGTATAGAGGTTCGATCTTTCTTCGTTTTTATATTTCTTCGTTATATTTCTCACACTTAACTTTACTTGATTTATAATAGTTATATGAATGTATGCTTATTGAATAGTGTGCTTCCTATTTATACTATTTTGTTCATAATTGTTTCAAGGATGGAGCCTTTTGCAATTCAACAACCAGTTGCTGGTGCAACTGAACAACTAGCAGCCACAACTGAAGCTGCTGGTGTTGTTCCTAGTGCCCCTCTTCCTCTTGTTCCTAAGAAGAGAAAGCCTATTGCCAATGGTCCTAGGCGAACTTCTATTGCGTGGAAACATTTCAATGTGCTTAGGATGAACCAAAGACTTGCATATTGCGTGTAAACAGCATCACATAAGGTATTTGTGTGACTCTAGGACTCATGGTACTACTAATATGAAATCGCATGTAAATGTTTGTATCAAAAATCCAGACAATCTTTCCAAAGACCCCAACCAAACTACACTTGCTTTTACTACTGCGGGGGAAGGATCTAGTATGATATCAGCAAGCACTAGGTTTAATGTTAAAGCTTGTAGGAAAGCTTTAGCCACCTTTGTCATTGTTGATGAGCAACCCTTTAGAGTGGTAGAAGGTGAGGGGTTTAAGCACTTTGTTAGACAATTGCAGCCTCAATTCACCATCCCATCTAGGCGTACTGTTTCTAGAGATTGCCTCCAAGTACACCTTGAAGAAAAAGATAGACTAAAACCCTTCTTTAAGTCTGATTGCTCTAGGGTAGCTCTCACAACTGACTGTTGGACTTCTGTCCAGAATCTTAACTACTTAACCCTCACTGCTCATTTTATAGATAATGCTTGGAATTATCAAAAACGGATTATAAGCTTTGTTGTAGTCCCAAATCACAAAGGTGAGACTGTTGGTAGGAAGATTGAGGAGGTTTTAAGGGATTGGGGAATTAGGAATGTTTCCACCATAACTGTAGATAATGCATCGTCAAATGATCTAAAAAAGAAGTTGAAGAACATGAGTGGGTTACTTCTTGATGGGATGTTCCTTCATGTGAGGAGTTGTGCCCATATCCTAAACCTGGTTGTTAATGATGGCTTAAGAGAGATGCATCAATCCATATGTAACATTAGGGATGCTGTGAGATATGTTAGGTAATTCATCCCAAAGGACAACCAAGTTTAAGGAGTTTGTAGAGTTTTCTGGAATTGTTTGTAAGAAACTATTGTGTCTTGATGTTCAAACTAGGTGGAACTCGACCTATTTGATGCTCTCTGTTGCTGAAAAGTTTCAAGCTGTTTTTGATAAGTTGGAAGATGAAGAAACTAGTTATAGGGAGTAGTTTGGGGTGGAAGGTCCCCCAACAAGCATTGATTGGGAAAATGTTATGGCATTTAGTAGTTTCTTGAAGATTTTCTTTGATGCAACAAAGCTTTTTTCTGTATCACAAGAGGTGAGTTTGCACTGTTGCATTCCACCAACTATCTAGCACCCTTAGTGAGTTGAATAACGCTTCAATGAATCTAAACACAATTTGGGCAACCATGGGTTCTGAAATGAAAAAAAAAATATGATAAGTATTGGGGGAAAGTTGAAAACTTAAACCCATATATTTATTTTGGTGTTATCTTTGATCCTCAATATAAGCTTAGATATATAGAGTGGTTGTTTAAGGACTTGTACGGTGAATCATCTTTTTTTGCAAAAGAGCTACTAATCACTTTAGAAAACAATCTGGGTGGCTTGTTTAAGCATTATAGGCTTGTGTATGAGAAAAAGCACGGATTGGGTCAGTCATCTACTTGTCCAACAGTTCTTGTTTTCCAAAATCCAGCCCCCGTAGTTGCTGAAATTTCTTCAACACAAGCCAGGGCAACAACATTTATGCAACATCTTCAAGAAAAAGATTCGATTGACAAGATGAATGAGCTTGAGAGGTACCTCAGTGAACCAAACATTGTTGATGAGAAATTTCAGATTTTGGTTTGGTGGAAACAATATTCTTCTCGCTACCCAATACTTTCCACTTTAGTTAGAGACCTCATGGCCACACCTGTTTCCACTGTGGCTTCGGAAAACACATTTAGTACGGGTGGGAGAGTTGTAGACAGCTTTAGAAGTTGCCTTAAACCTGAAATGGCTGAGGCTTTAATCTGTACTCAAAATTGGTTGAGGCCTTCCATTTGCCAATTCAAAGATCTCCAACTTGTTGAAGAGTATGAAATATCTGAAAGTACTATAACTGGTAATTTTCTAGTATTTTTTGGCCTGAAATAGTTTTGTATCAATGTCTTTATATTCATTTTAACATAATTCTTATTTTTTAATTATCATATAGAATTTGAAATGGGATCTTCAAATCTTTGGTGTGGTGGAGGAGTAAGCTTGTTGGATCATCATCTCAACCACGCGCTTCGGGCCGTGGTTGAGAGTTCTTATGGTTAGTGCATTTTTCGTGTAAAACCCATAAATGTTTTTGTTGCTATTGTATTAATTGCCTTTATTTGTTATTGCCTTTATTTGTTTTCCAGATTTACCACATTTTGCTTTTTTGGAGTCAGTCATGACTCAGTGTGACCCAAATTAAATATCATGCCTAATGGATATTGCAGCTCAAAGACATATATGACACAACCCTTCATTTCTGAT
Organism: Oxytropis ochrocephala; assembly: GCA_020916435.1. Lineage (NCBI taxonomy): Eukaryota > Viridiplantae > Streptophyta > Magnoliopsida > Fabales > Fabaceae > Oxytropis > Oxytropis ochrocephala. The sequence continues at coordinate 41,708,704 of CM037088.1, read as the reverse complement.
TCTGTTTTGATGGTAAATATTTTCTGTTTCTGTTACTCTATTATGTTGTGTGATTTTGTTTGTTTTTAAATGTTATTAAAAATCTGTTTTGTGATTATGTTCAGTTGGTTGATGTTTCACTTTGGTGGAAATGAAAGAGGATCCCATAAGCTGCCTTCGGATTCTCTTACTGGTGTGTATACTCAGTCTGTTCTTCTTACTTGTCTCTCAAATCTTCTATTTTGTGATTCTGATTGCTATTATAATTTTGTTTTGTGATTATGTTCAGTTGGTTGATGTTTCACTTTGGTGGAAATGAAATAGCAATCCCATATGCTGCCTTCTGATTCTCTTGCTGGTATTTTTTTTAAAGTTCTGCATCTCCATCTAGTATTATTGGTTTGGTGAATGTAAGATATTCTAATACTGTTAATCTATGCTTTTTTCAGGAGGGTGGAAGAAAGAAGTAATGTTGGACTGTATCTGGTTCACACATCAAGGATTTACATATTTGGTTGTGTCTGTCTATGATGTTTAAATTTGTTTTTTGAACTTTACTTTGGGTTGTAATTAGATATTTGGGACAAACTTGTTACACTTAGACTTGGTTTTATGGCAGCTAGTATTGCTTAATGACAGTTAAGTATATAGTACTAGACCTGATTTGGTACTTGGCTGATGGAATGTTTAATTATATTGCTACTAGGCTGTTATATTGTTTAATGAGACTGTCAAATGGTGATGGAAGCAGATTTATCAGTTTCAGTTTAATGATACAACTATTGAGTTTAATATACAGAATTATCAGTTACTATGAAAAAATGAAGCTGATTGAATGTGTAAAGCCCATTATTTTTAAAGCATAGGAAATTCAATTTGGGCCATTGAATGTGTAAAGCCCATTATTTTTATTGTTAATTGAATTCAATAAGATTTTTTAAAACATTTTTTTGGTCAAAAGGAACAGCAGATTGTGTTTTGGTCAATAGAGTAGCAGATTTTTTTTAAAATTTACAAAACGAAATTTGGGCCTGTTGTGGCCCAACCCGAGTCCAACCACCCAGTATACCCGCCCAATCCGAAAAACCGAAATCGCACCAACCGAATTGAGAAATGGGCGGAATTGGGCTTGGCTTTATCAACCATGGTTTTGGGCGGTTGTCCATTTTGGGCCCGTAACCGCCCATACCCGCCCGATGTCCAGCCCTAGAGGATACCACGGAACCCCCCAAATTTTGTAATAAAACTGGCCTTAAATATATGTTACCCCCCTACAAATGTTCTCATTATCCATTCCCCCCCCCCCCCCACCCACCCAAAAAAATGTTTTAAAACAACTTGCAAAATATAACATTATCCAGTCACCCCATTGCAAAAATATAAAAGTATCCATTTAACCCCCTGAAAAGAGGGGAGGGGGGGTAACTGGATAATTTGATATTTTGCAAGGTGTTTTTTTTGTACGGGGATAAATGGATAATGACAACATTTGCAGGGGGTAACATACATGTAAAGCAAAATATATACACATATATTTTATACACTAAGTTAGAATATATAGACAGAATGAACACTAAGCAACAAAACTATTAGTAGTCATCAAGCAAGATTTGAATTCATGACATTAAAATTGACACAGATAACTTTGATCACTAAACCAAACAAACTATTATGAAAACACGGTTAATTTTTGTTTATATTCTTGTTACTATTATGGCCCCTTCCAATTCTTTTGTCAAGATCCGCCACGGGTACCCACAATCATTGTTGTTTGGGACACTATTAAAAAATATTAGTTAATTATTAACTTTAATTAATTACATGCATAAGAATATTGATTATAAACTTACCATTATTGGTATCCATTTTGTACAAGATGTTGACTTTCTGTACGGAGTCTTGACACCACAAATCCACAATATGTGGACAAACAACTGAACACAATATCATATAACTATATTGATCAAAATACATGCATAATTTATATTATGAAATATGTGAGGGATCTAAATACACACGTACTGAATATCCCTGCCATCTTCGTGTAGTTGTTGTAATGACCATGTAATGAATCCAAATAAAATACAGTATCTCTTTTAGGATCAATCGCCAACAATACCCAATGTATCCTACAAAATTTTTGAATAATCAAATGACAAATATTTCACAAAACACATGTTACATACGATTGATATATAATTAAAATTTCTCACCCTAAGTTTAGCGGTGCCAAAAACAGGGTATGAAAGCGTGTATTTTGTGCTAGCGTCAAGCGTTTATCGATATATCTTTTAACCGCATCCATGTTTCTTTTCACGTGTTCTTTTTCATCTTTTCGAGCGGGATCTACACAATGAATAAAAGTACTTTTTGGGCCCAAGAACACAAATCTTTGTCTCTGTTTCTTAAAACATATATAAATTAAATTAATGAAATAATAATAATAACATCAATAGTAATGTGAAAAAATAAGATACATATGTACCTGATATATACTTTAACAACAATCGCGGATGCCCACTCGTGGTCATATACCACTTGGAGTTCGTAACGAACGATCGACAATGTTTGCTCAAGTCCTAAAATTTCTTCACTAAACCATGTCTCTATTGTGCCTGACATGCTTAACGCATGGATTTTTAAATAAGTGATGAATTCTTTGGAAGAACCGCTGGCTTGTTGCTTTGATACTTGGTCTTGCCAACAATAATAGAAGGGGAAGGTTGGGATTCATCAACATCCCCTCTAACATTCTCTCCCCTTCTAGCGATAGAAGGGAAAGGTATAGATTTTGCTTTTGCTAACATGGATCTAGTTATAATTCACCAGAAACACACCGGAGGAGATGAAATCGTCGAGCAAACTCAAGCCAAACCAGAGATAGCAATGTGAACTCCTGCAAAGCTCCTGAAACAAGGGCGCACTTGTTTCACCCTAGGAAGAGACATTCTTAATCAAAAGAATTAGAATATTAAGTTAAAATTCCAAATCAAAAAGCCAAGTAGAAGTATCTGTTGCACTTCGCTATAGGTTCTTTATTTTTCCTCCATGAAGATTGCTTTTGTTGCACTTCGCTATAGGTTCTTTATTTTTCTTTAATCAATTTCATTTTTGTTTCAAGTTTCATTTTACTTTCATTCTTTCTTCTTCTCGGTGTCTTTCTAATTTTTCCCTATGTTCTTGTCTAATATGTGATTCTTTGCATTTGTGATTCCTCATTTGCGACTTTCGTATCTTGATATCGCAATTTTCCTTGATTGCTCTTTTGCGTTTTGCAATTTCTGAGTTTGCGATTCTCCATTGCGTTTGCATTTTCGATTTCGCATGCATTTTGCGTTCCTCTCTGTGAATCGTTCTTGATTCCGTTTTCATATCAGTTTCGTTCTTCAATTCTTGTTCGAAACTCCTCCTATTTCTGTTGCGGTCTTTGATTTTGCTCTTCAATTCATGTTCAAAATCTCTTCAATTCTTGACCGTTTCCTTCATCTCTCGCTTCTTTGAGAGTGTGTCTATTTCTGCAACTTTCCTTCTCCAATTTGATTCTTGAAGTCTCTAAATTTCTTTCAACTTGTTTTGCGATTCCCCTTCATTGTCCTCCTTTCATTTGTTTTTTTATGATTGTGATCTAAAGCGGAGTTCGGATTTCGATTTGGATTGAGTTTCGATTTCGTCTTCGATCTGAATCCTTATTGTTTCTTCTCCACCAAATTTGTTCGTGGATCACCGTCGAAGACACTTCGGTTTTCCTCACTTCTAGTGCATCAGAATTCATAGAGTGCAGCGAGTTCCTATGACCGAGAAGTTTGGACGTGCTAATAGTGTTTATGTTGCCATCTCACTGTAATAGCCTGAGGTCATGCATGAGCCACCCAGCGCTATTACCTCGCGATCTTTTCTACCCCCTTGTAGAATTTTTGCCTTAGTGGGAATCGAGACCTTGTACACGAGGCATAAGTACAAGTTAAACACACCTCCCACTACCAATTGAAGCGCTTCAATTGGTAGTGGGAGGTGTGTTTAACTTGTACTTATGCCTCGTGTACAAGGTTCGATTCCCACTAAGGCAAAAAATTCTACGCTACAAAGTAAAAGATCGTGAAGTAATAATAGCGCTGGGTGGCCGCATGTGACTCTGGCTATTATAAAAAGCGCTTCAATTGGTAGTGGGAGGTGTGTTTAACTTGTACTTATGCCTCAGGTACAAGGTTCGATTCCCACGGAAGGCAAAAATTCTACAAGGGGGTAGAAAAGATCGTGAGGTAATATCGCTGGGGTGGCCGCTGCGGTGGACCTGGGCTGTTACACTACCCCTTGATGAGTTCTTGAAGGTTTTCTTCCTATGATGCATGTGTTTATGCATCTATATTGCAAGGTATTGGCAAGGTCCCTGAAGGTGATCATGAGTATATTGCTGTTGGTTTTTCCAGTCTTTGTAAGGCTGGTTCCAATTCAAAATGATGATTTGTGTTAATTTTGATGTTCAAGATTGCTCCACTCTGCAAGTTTATTACATTTTCTCAAGTCTCCTAGTTGACGCCAAAGCAGGAGAGTTGGTGTTCTTCAATTAGGGGACAACCTCACTCAATCAAAAGAAGATACATGCATTGATGCACATAAACCTGAATTCTGGTTGAAGCTCCACTTGATGGAATCAATAATGAAAGTCGTGACAGTGTGGTGGCATCTTTGATGGCAACTACTGACTCAGTTACAACTGTGGTTGTTGCTAAGGAGGAAGTTAAACAAGCTGTTGCAGATGATCTAAACTCAACTCGTTCATCACCTTGTGAATGGTTCATCTGTGATGATGACCAGAGTGGTACAAGTTTTTTTGTTATTCAGGGTTCAGAGTCATTAGCATATTGGCAAGCAAACCTACTTTTTGAGCCAATTAAGTTTGAAGGGTTGGATGTCATTGTGCACAGCGGTATATATGAAGCTGCTGATTGAAGCAATTGTTGGTGTTGCTTATACCTTTCTTGTTATAGCATTTTGGCATTTCTCAATGTAATTTTTCTTTGTTCTGATGTATCTCTCTATTGTTCATGTCAAGCTAGAAGTGTTGTACCTTCTAGCTTGCGGGGGACTATTAGATATATAGTTAGTTTGTTAGGTAATTCGGTTGGAGTTAGTTTCTAGTTACTAGTTTGTTACATATTAGTTAGATGAGATTGGATCAATATATAAGGTCAAAATCTCATTGTAATCAATCACCTTTTGTATCAATTTCACTTTGATGAATATTAGAGTTTCTTAACATTTTCTCTCTTATCTTCTATGAATACTATATTCTTCAATAAAAGCCTCTGTTTAGAAATTAATGTCTTATCACTTAATACTAATACCAAGTTTACTAATTGTATCAGTAAGCATAACTTTAGTGAAATATATATATATATATATATATATATATATATATATATATATATATATGACATTACTTTAGCAATACTCACCGAGAATACTCTATCACAAGCCTCTATCTGTAGGCTTCTAGTAGAAACGAGGGCTTTGGGAGCTTCACAAACCTCTTCAACTTCTACAAAGCGCTATTAATATTGTTCCGTGTTCTGGTTTTAGTAGCGCTTTAAAACAAAGCATGACTTATTCCTGTTTCCATTTTTTACATTGAGTAGCGCTTTAACACAAAGCGTTACTTAGAGTGCTCCGTGATCTTACTTTTAGTAGCGCTTCCAAACAAAGCGCTTTAGAGAGGTAACGTAAGTAGCATTTTATTAGAAGCGCTACTAAAGGGTGTACCCTTTTTTAAACATCTGGGCGTAGTGATTTCCCTATAAAAAAGTTTAGAAATGACACAAACACATTAGTACACCCTTTAGTACTAATTGATACTATTAAGTTGTAAAAGTTATTCTAAATTGAAACCGAATAGATACTATTAAGTTGTAAAAGTTATTCCAAAAGTTTAGAAACCGAATAAGTTGTAAAAGTTATTCCAAAAGTTTACTATTAAGTTGGAGATTAATTGATACTATTAAGTTGTAAAAGTCATGGACCAACGTGACATCAACAATTTTTGTGACTAAATTGAAAAACGTTTAAAAATGTAAGAAACCGAATAAGAATATTATTAATGTCAATGACTAAACCGAACTTTTCTTAAATTTGAGGAACCAAACTAACTATTAAATTAAGAATAAAGTGAAGTCTCTATAACTCTCGATTGGTCATTTTTGTTTCGTGAACGATTAATCGTGAGACATACCATATAGCTCAAGAAAAAAGACCATGATTAAATCAGGTGTTCTGGACAAACCATTAATTTATTCACAAAATATTTAAGAATCCATTTAATTTGGTCTAAAAAATATCTCATTATAGAATTTACATGATGAAGAATTTTGGAATGATGATTTATTTATTTATTTTTTGAAAACATGGTTTTGTTTTTTCTTTCTCAACTTAGCATAAATTGATTTCTACTAAGGAATATTCATTTACCTAGTCGATCAATCGATTCAACGCCTACTCTAGCCTAAAGCAAACTCCAATAAAAGGTCCCTTTAAGTAATAATGAAAATATCTATAAATAATAAAAGTATTTGTTGGCAGTTATAAAATACACAAAAATTTATTTATTTTTATCTAAATCATTTTTTTAAAATAAAATAAAATTCACTTTTTTAAATATTAAACTAGGAGAAGAAATGTTAATATTGAAAGAGAAATAGGAGGGGTGTGGTTGGCAAAAAGGGGGTGATGCTAGTAAACCCATAGGGTTGTTCCCCTGAAGCCCAACAAAAGAGAGCACATTTGGAGCCCAACAAATCTAACCCGAGAGAAAGTTTCAACGGCTAGTTTGTTTATGATTTCGAAAGTAACAAAGTAACAAACTAGTTTCCTGTTTCTCTCGGGTTAGTTCACTACAACGGTAACTTGTGATTCATTTCTCTCCTTCTCTCATTCACGTTTCTCCGTCTTCAACGACCAAATCACGCAATACAACACTCAAGTTACTTCTTCTTCTTTCCAAATCAGGTCAGTTTCTAGGTTTCATTTCATTGTTCTTCAAACTTCTTTAATTGTTTCCCTTAATATCTCCCAAATGTTGGCAACTTTATCAATGATCTTGATCTTCTTGCTCAAAACTATAACCACTTGGCTGCTAAAGTCGCAGTCTTTATCTTCAGTTTTGCTTGCAATTTTCAATTCGTTACAATGTTGTACATGTTTCGTGCAATGACAAGTAATTCGATAAATTGAAAGAAGAAATAATATGAAAACTGATATGTTTCTTATGCATATTTCATTTTTATGCAAATTCTTGTTATATATCTTAAAAACTGTCATACAAACCCTAGGCATTTTAATCTTTTCTTATAATATTTGAGTTCTTTTTCTTTTACATTCTTTAAGCAAACTAAGTTGCATGTGTAATAACAAAGAATTAGTAATCCTTTAATTGATGTCCAGTTCTCAAATTCCTGGATTTGGTATTAGGTATTCAGTATAGAGTCAAATAATTGATTTAAGTTAGATTTTTTATTTATTAAAATCTCTTCATTTTTTGTTGTTAAAACAAGTTAATTCCAACGTATGCAAGTCAGTTGAATTGCCATGTTTGTGTTTCAACTCCGATCTCTACAAATCTGTCATTATGCAGTGGCTTTTCTTTTTTGGTACCTTTTTATTGATTTTGTTCTGCGGACATGTAACACTCAATGTTTTTTTTTTCTTCGTACACTGCTGGCAAAAACAGATTTTTTTTGAAAGGTAGTATATGTGAAAAAATATGGACAAGGTTTATGAAGAGCTGGATGAAGCTAAAGTTGAGATTCAGAAACTCAAAGCAGAACTAAGAGTAAAGACAGATTCACTTGAGAATTTAAAGAGATCCCTTAATGCACAACTCAATCAAACACAGGAAGCAAAGTCCAAAGCTGAGAAACTGGATCAAGAATTGCTTCAAAAGGTAGATGAAATTGCTGAGGCAAAGACTTTGTATGAAGATCTCAAGAGAAAGTTGAAGGAAAAAGAGTCCATCATCAAACATCTCAGTGCTGCTAATGATAAGCTTAAACTGGATTGTGATGAAAAGCTTAAGAAGTTTGAAGATGAGAAAAGAGAGTTGGTATTGGCCTTAGAGGAAGCAAATGACAAGGCAGAGAATCAAGGACAACAGGTTTATCAGTACAGACAAGAGATTGAAAACCTTAAAGGTTGTCTTTCGGCTTCAAAGCAGACGTGTTCGAATGCAAAGAAAAATTTAAAAGCGTCGAAAGATCTAAGAGAAAGAGATGACATGTTCTACAAGTTAGAGGAGGAAAAGAGGAAGGTGGAAGATTCATTAAAATGGAAGAAGGAACAGTTTAAGCATCTAGAGGAAGCATATGAAAAACATAAAGACCAGTTTAAGTCTAGTAAGAAGGAGTGGGAGATGGAAAAATCTACATTGCTTGATGAGATTTCTTCACTGCAAATTAAGTTAGAATCTCAGATAAGAATATCAGATGATCTTAAATATCAGTTACAAAATTGCCACCAAGCTCTTGCTCATGTTGAAAGTCAGAAAAGGCGTCTGGAAGTTGAAGTTTCGGATTTTAAAAAACAGTTTGAGTATTCTAGCAGTGAGAATCAAGATGCTAGGCTACAGCTCGATTGCTTAAATTCTGACCGCGATAAAGATATTGCAGACTTGAGATATTCACTGAAAACAAAAGAGGCAGATATTAAAGAATCAAAGTACAGAATTGAGAAGCTAGAGCAAGAGAATCAAGAGTTAAAGATGTCCCTCAAAGAACTTCAGGAAGCTCAAATTCAAGAAGCAGGAGCTATGTATTCCCAGTCGAAAATAAGGTCCAAGCTCAGAAATTTGGAACAAACACATAAAGAGTGTTCCTTAACTCTTAAGGCTAAAGAAGCTGAATGGAACTCTCAGATCGAACAATTGACAGCAGATCTGAATAGCTGTAAGTCTGAGTTGGAAGCTAAAACTGCATCAGTGACAGAGCTCGAGACGGAGTTGGAAAGGTCTCATTCTTTAGCCATTGAGATGAGGCTGCTGAATGAGGAGATGTCTGTAATGCTGCTAGTGCTGAAGCAAGGAATTTCTGAGGCTCAATTGAAGCTTTTCAACTATAAAGAGGATATGGACCTAATCAACAAAGAGAGTGCTGAGAAGATTCTTGAACTGATGAAGCAATTGGAAATGAAAGATGCTGCTTTGATCAGTGCCGAGAAAGGCGTAAATGAAGAATGTGAGAGAGCAGCATGTTTATTGAGGGGGGCTGAGTCCAACAAAGAAATGCGGGATTCGCTGGAAAATGAACTTGGTAGGCACAAGGAAGTGCTGGAGGAATCAACTATGTGTCAGAAGATCCTCAAAGAGAAGGTTTTACAGATGGAATGTGAGTTAAAAGAACAACAGAAACAAGTTCAGGAAGCTTTAGATATTGCAATCATTGAACTGGATGAGAAGATATATGAAAGAAATGAAATGGAATTTGAATTGCAAGTATGGAAGTCAATTGTTGAACAGTTGAAGCACGATCTCGAAGAGAATCATCTGTTGCGTAAAGAACTAGAAACTTCACTTCTCGCACAAGTTGATGTTGCTGAAAGCCTCAAGCAAGAGAATAGAAATTTACATGAAAATGCGACAAGATTGTCATTTGAAAGGGAAAACATGATGGTTTTTGTTCAAGGGGTTTGTAATGAAATCTATGAGTTTTCTACTGCTGACACTCAATTAAGGGACATGTTGAGAAACATGGAACAGTCTTTTGAGATTGATTGTCCTGTAATGAATTTGAAAAAGGATGATAGTTTCCTTGTAAAAGAGAATATGCTAATTCAAGTTTCTCCTACGAGTGTAAAGAAAGTTGAAGCCACTTCTGAAATAAGATCTCCTTTCAAGGAACTCAATAGCTAACTGTAAAAGGGTGTGTAACACTTGTACTTTTGGTAGAAATGTCATGTAAGTTTTAAGCATATGGCCATTTCTTTGGATTGTATATGAAATTCGTTCATTTGTATCCTATGTATAATTGTTTGTTATCAATGAAGCTTTTCCACATGGAGAAAAACGTAGAGCAAATTTGTTAGCGGTTTACTATGTTTTTGCTATACAAGGAATTCGAAATCTAGAAACACAGAATCTGATTTTTATAAAAACCAAGGAACCAATGACTATTGAAACAAGGCATAAATATAAACTACTAGTATGATCTAATGATAGAATTAAGTTATTATACTTTCAGGCTTCAGCAACTAAACAAAAAGAAATAAAAGATTATTAGTCCTTTAATACGGGGAGTAGTAAGTGACTCAAAAAAATAAAAGAGGATTAGAATCACTTACTTCATTATTAGGGTTTTATTTTTGGTACCCCCTCAACATCAACCACACCCCCATATTTCAAAAAATACCAATAATACCCCTACGTTTTTTTAAAAATAAAATAAAAAATTTAATTTTTCGGAATTACCTCAAAATAAGGTAATTCCGGTTCAAAAAACAATTAAATTTTCGGAATTACCTATAAAAAAGGTAATTCCGGTTCATAAAAAATGAAAAATTTCGGAATTACCTCTAAAAAAGGTAATTCGAAATTTGTAATTTTTTTTTAAGTTTGTATATTAAATTAATATTTAAACGCGTTTTATTTTGGAATTATGATACGAACGGTTTATGATTTAAATAACAATATGTCAAAATATATAAAATGACCAACATAAAAAAAATATAATGTACAAATACAACTACTATGGGTCCAAAATGTTTAACAATGACTAAATAAAATGTTTAAACTACTAGTATGATCTAATGATAGAATTAAGTTATTATACTTTCAGGCTTCAGCAACTAAACAAAAAGAAATAAAAGATTATTAGTCCTTTAATACGGGGAGTAGTAAGTGACTCAAAAAAATAAAAGAGGATTAGAATCACTTACTTCATTATTAGGGTTTTATTTTTGGTACCCCCTCAACATCAACCACACCCCCATATTTCAAAAAATACCAATAATACCCCTACGTTTTTTTAAAAATAAAATAAAAAATTTAATTTTTCGGAATTACCTCAAAATAAGGTAATTCCGGTTCAAAAAACAATTAAATTTTCGGAATTACCTATAAAAAGGTAATTAGGTTCATAAAATGAAAAATTTCGGAATTACCTCTAAAAAAGGTAATTCCGAAATTTGTAATTTTTTTTTTAAGTTTGTATATTAAATTAATATTTAAACGCGTTTTATTTTGGAATTATGATACGAACGGTTTATGATTTAAATAACAATATGTCAAAATATATAAAATGACCAACATAAAAAAAATATAATGTACAAATACAACTACTATGGGTCCAAAATGTTTAACAATGACTAAATAAAATGTTTAAACTACTAGTATGATCTAATGATAGAATTAAGTTATTATACTTTCAGGCTTCAGCAACTAAACAAAAAGAAATAAAAGATTATTAGTCCTTTAATACGGGAGTAGTAAGTGACTCAAAAAATAAAAGAGGATTAGAATCACTTACTTCATTATTAGGGTTTTATTTTTGGTACCCCCTCAACATCAACCACACCCCATATTTCAAAAATACCAATAATACCCCTACGCTTTTTTTAAAAATAAAATAAAAATTTAATTTTTCGGAATTACCTCAAAATAAGGTAATTAGGTTCAAAACAATTAAATTTTCGGAATTACCTATAAAAAGGTAATTAGGTTCATAAAATGAAAATTTTGAATTACCTCTAAAAAGGTAATTAGAAAATTTGTAATTTTTTTAAGTTTGTATATTAAATTAATATTTAAACGCGTTTTATTTTGGAATTATGATCTGAACGGTTTATGATTTAAATAACAATATGTCAAAATATATAAAATGACCAACATAAAAAAATATAATGTACAAATACAACTACTATGGGTCCAAAATGTTTAACAATGGTGAAAATAAGCACGTGAAGTGGGTGAGCAGGCGACATCTAAGGCATCCCGGTCAATCTGTTTGCTCTCTGCACCTCTCCTCATATGTCTCTCGGGACAACAGCTCCTCGATGATATGGTGGATCCCGAGCCGCTCTCGGCCGTGGCTCGGCGCGGGCGTGGCTCGCACCGGAGTAAGACGCACCGTTACCCGTTTTGGCAGCACCAAGGAAGGTAATCGGGGATCGCACTTCGCCGTGGTAGCCCGCCACTCTACTAGCTCGCCAAAAAGTCTGCGCTCGAACTCGATACATCAAGAACCTCGTATGATCTCGTCGCGGAGGAACATTACCCGAAATGGGTGGAAGAGGATCCTCTGTACCGTCGAATCGCCAACGCACTGCATGCGGCATGCATGGGAGCAGCGTCATCGCCCTAAAGCAACGACCTACGGCAATAGATATGTTCGACAAAGGAACATCTGCGCATGTGGTCATCATAAGGGGTGAGGATGACATCCTCCACCGCAGAGCATCTATCCGCGCTACTAAAGTCCACCAACTTTACTTTATCCAACTTCTTGTTCCCCATTTGGTGGCACGTGGGTCGATGCGTCTGCTAACACTTTCCGACCAACGACGGTGGGAAAGTGCTCGTAGATCCGAAGATCGAAATAGTTAAATTAAAAATAATCGATTATTAATATATGTTAAATTTAATTAAAAGTTTTAAATTAAAAAAATAAATAAATGATTACACAAGCGATTGTCGCGTATCATGAAATTGCTTGGTCGTATAAAAGACGCTTTCGTCACCGGGTGTAGAGGTAACTAAGAGCAATTATACCCCAGAGACCACCGGCCCACATCTTTGAAGATCCGGCGGATACATCCACCTCTCAGCGGGCACTAATGTATGAGTCTTGTCGGCCGGAATGGTGGTGCCTAACGAGAAGAGCATGTAGCAGTGCGGCTGCTCGCGCATAAGCACCCCGTGCCATGTTCTCCCAGTGGCGTCCTCTACACGGGAGATCCTCGACATCCCTCGTTATCCTTAAGCTCACGGATGACAATTGCTCGATCCATGCCCAAACGATCCACACCATGTGAAGAGCACGAACAGAATCAAAATCGCCTGTGGTCCAATGGGGTGCCATCCGGCGCGCAAGTGGGCGACACGACCACATCATCCAAGGTGATTGTCATCTCCCCAAAGGGCATGTGGAATGAGCAGTCTCGGGATGCCACCTCTCCACAAAAGCAGATATCAACTCATGGTTGATTCCCCGAGAGGTGTGATGTCCAACTCGAAAGCTTAGCCAGACGCAACGCTGCTCTACACCGTGGGTGGTGGTCGGTAGAGTCTAATTTTAGAAAACTTACGGCGTGAGATACAACCTTTAGTTTAGAAATTTGAAAAATTCAAATTAAACCAAACGTTATTAAAAATAAGTAATTAATTGTTGTTAAGTAAAATTAAAATAAAAAATTAAAATATTACCTCGCTTTCTATCTATCCGGGACGCCGCAGTGCGTATCCCGAGTGTAAATATAAGGGTGTGTGCTCCACACCGGGCAAGTGAACCTCCTCCTCCTCAACCTCCTCCCGAACCTCCTCCAAAGCCTCCCAACCAGTCATGATACATCTTTGGGTGCTCCTGTTGGTGCCGCGTATAGTACTACTCATGTCGTGGTGGTCTTCTATCCGCCGCTCATACTGGAGCCGAGGGTGAGGCTCGTGCTCAACCATCTCTACCACTGCAGCGCAGGCTCTCTCGCGCTCGACGCTCGAAGCATGCCCAGCGACTCACGAGCCTCGTAAAGTGTCCGGAGAAGGAGTATTGCTACATCGCTTCTCCCAGGAATCGTGCTCGTCGTCATTTGCGCTGGTCTTTGCTCCGAAGACTCTGCTCATTCTACGTTGTCGATCGTCTACTCGCCATCTTTGTTAAAAAAATAAATGTAATTAGAAAATATTAAAAATTGAAAAAAAAAAATCGGAATTACCTAGTAATTAGAAAAGAATTTCGAATACCTCGAAGTGAGGTAATTAGGTTCATATTCTGACAGGAATTACCTCACTACGAGGTATTCGAATTTTTCTTTCGAATTACCTAGTAATTCCGAAAACCCATTCAATTTACTTACTTTTTGAAATTATGAAATGTGAAAAGTGAAATGTGATTTTGTAAATTTTTGTGGGTATTTTTGTCAATTTGAGATATATTATGGGGGTGTGGTTGATGTTGAGGGTACCAAAATATAAACCCTCATTATTATTACCATCATTATTACCTAATGAGGCACACATCTAACCCATCTAAACTTTTTGTAACAAAAAAGAGTTACGTTTTGGGCCACCAACCATCTAAGTAGTCTTTTTTTAATTGATTTTCCTTATTTGCATGAAAAGTTATATACTCACAAAAAAATCAATTAACAAAATAAAACAAAAGTGCTATCAACAAGAGTTGAACCAACAGGCGTAAGAGTGCAAGGCTAACCACCAATCATATCAACCAGGCTATACAAAATTCATAGTAAGCTAACAAATTTTACTCTAAATATAACCTATTAGCAAAATTTTGAGACCCTTTCTTTTATTGGTGTTTATATTTAAGTTCTAATCCATTTATCTTGCATAAACAAAATAAAATAAATATTGATAAAAAGTAAGAAGTATTCTAGAGGTTCATTCAAACTCTTTTTACTTATTTAATAAAACTCGTTTGCCTTCCTATAAATTAAATTTAATAAGAGAGCATTACTTTGGCGCTAATTCAAATGAATTAACACTGCAAATTAATAGAAAAATAATATATATTTTTTATAATAGAAAAATAATATAATTTAATAGAGCATTACTTTGTGCACAATTTTGAAAATATATATAATATATAATTATTTTTTTATTCTCTATGTTTATGAATGTATGTTTTTTAATTCTAATAGAAAAATAATATAATTTTTTTAGGTTTGACTAAGTTTTTAGTTCTATGTTATTGGTCTGTGATAAATTTCTTTGATGATTAATTTACGTCGTAGAATCCTACGACCACAACTACCCGACTTTGTCGCCACGTGTATTTCTCTCCCAACCAAGATTTTGCCACACTCAAAATTCAATCAGAAATTTTATAGTGGGATCGAAAGTCAGATTCTGCATGAAACAACTTTATTGGTAATTTGAATAAGTTTAATTCAATACAACAAAATTTGGTTGAATGATTTATTGAAATCTAACCAAAAAAGAACATGAACCATTTGCTATTAGCTGCCCAACAGACAACTGCGACCAATTCAATTAATGTAACTACTGCTGATATGACAATGGTCGAGGAGTTGAACTACCAAACCAAACAATGTTGCCCCCTCTATGTTATTTCCTACACACAAAAGTAGTTGAAGAGTTGAGCTACCTTACCTCCTCCCATGTCAGTCATCATGAATACTGTAACATCAAACCCACATATCCCATCTGTAACCTTTTTTTTATTCATTTCCCCTAAATTTCTTAATAATTAGAATTAATAAGACCTTTAAATTATTCACCTTCAAATTCAATCTCACAAATTTCACACTCTTTTGTTTCTCCTCCTAGATCTCTCTGTTCATTACTTCCTTCAATGGCTAATTTCCTTTCGCTTCTTCGACGCCTCTACCTTACCCTTTACAATTGGACCGTTTTCTTTGGATGGTATGTTACGTTTACTCACTCACTCACTTCTTAAAATCTCCTACAATGTTGTTTCAGATCCCTTTCTCAATTGCCTTCTCTCTTTTTGTGTGTAGGTTTCAAGTTCTGTATATTGTTCTGAAGACATTGAAGGAATCGGGTCATGAACATGTTTACACTGCAGCTGAAAAACCTTTGCTTTTTGCTCAAACTGCTGCTGTATTAGAGGTATTTGGTTCAAAAAGTTTTGATTTTTTTGAGCTATGGACATACCCTTTTGTTTGTTTTCTTTGAATATTTTTGAAATTTCTTGTGGGAATTATCTTAACCTTGTTCATTGTGTTTTTGGGTATGGCGTTGTATTGCATGGTATGCTAGATTCTTCATGGTTTAGTAGGTGAGTAATCTCTTGCTTAATATGCTGGCTTAAATGTTAATGAAGATTGAATTTTACATGGTTATCAGTATCTTACGATACATACGATTCGTATCCCGATACGATACGAAATCAAACAAAAATGATACGTATCGAAGTGTGTATCTTTTTTGTGTCTGTATCCCATCATGTATCTCGATACACACTGTTGTATCTTCCGATACATGAATTTTGTTGAATCTTACGATACGAATTTGTACAGCTAAAATGCCTTCTCAAGTGGTTTTTTTTGGAAAATTTTCTTAAATGATATATAATAAGCCAAAAGCAAACCTTCTAAGTCTCTCATGTTAGATTCATTAAGAAACAAAACTAGCACACTATGTTTATATGTATTTATGAGTTGATTTATTTTGAAGTTCATGTATTTTTTTACTTATGTTACTTAGTTTTACTTAAAAAGTTATATATTTTTTGATCGTGTATCTTACGATACGATACAAGATACGATACACGATTCAGAAAATAGGTCTTCCGATATACGATACGTATCCCGATTTGATAACCATGGAATTTTATGCTAGAGTTAGTTTGTTTATTTTATGATTTTTTTTTTGAATTGATGAAGGGTTGGTGAGGTCTCCAATAACAGCAACTTTACCACAGATTGGTTCAAGATTGTTCCTGGTTTGGGGCATCTTGTGGAGTTTTCCTGAGGTGAAGACAAATCTTGTGTAATTTGAACTTTTAATTTCCTGTTAATGTGGTTTAATTTATTAATTAATAAGTATTCAGTCATATTCTTTTACTGAAAAGTTGCCATAACTTTGATTAACAGACTCGGTCTCATGTACTTGTTACCTCCCTACTAATCAGCTGGTCTATTACTGAGGCAAGTTTTTCATGATATTGGTTTTTTCTTTCATTTTACATGACATTCACTTTATCTGCTATTATTTTTTGTTTATTTAGTTTAATATCAGCCATAACAAATAAGTTTGCAATAGCTGCTACAGCATGGTTGTGAATCATAGAACACTTCCTATAATTTGGAATAGGTGCAGTTGGGAATTGTGTGCAGTCAGCAAGTCCGGAGCTGTTCGATTAAGATCGACAGTCCAGATTTTAAGAACAGTTTTGGATTTTTGTTTAATATAAAATTTGGACAGTCTGATCAACATTGTAGCACATACACTTGGTTTCAATTTTATGTATTTGGTTCAGGGGAAAAAACTATGTAGCACATACACTTCAGGGTGAAGATATGACACGTGTCAGACCCCTGATACCGACATGAAGTTGATATACTGCATTTTCCCAAAAACTGAAAAAATATAAAAAGAATGTATCGATGAGAGATAAAACAATGAGTGCGAGCCAAAATTTTCCAATGTTTTTGTTGCAGCTTGTACTTAGTCATTTGTTTTTACAATTTCCTGTTTGCTATATAGTAGCTTCACCTGTAATTCTAGATGGAAAAGTATAGGGCATAGAATGTTTAAGCTCATTCATGAGATAAATTCTCTCCATAAGAGTTGGCTGTTAAAGCTAAGTACTCGCTCCGTAACAAAAATTAAGCGTAAAAAATCTATGTATTTGGTCTGTAACAAAGTATAAGCAAAAATGTCTATGTATTTGGTCTAAATCTTTTTTGCTTATACTTAGCTATGGAGGGAGTCTGAACTAGAGTGAGAGCAACTGCATTATCTTCAGGTTGCTTCTTTTGGCTATCTTCAAAATAGCCTCTAATGAAATTGATAGGTCACTAAATTTCTTTGGATTGCTCTGCAAAATAGCCTCTTCAAAATAGCCTTCTCTGTTAATAACCTAATGGCCTAGTGCCCCAGCCTTCTCTGTTAATAACCTAATGGCCTGGTGCCCCATTTATCCCTGTAATTCTCTTGTTTACCACAAACAACCTTTTATCGCCATGGACTATGATTGATGTCACTGATTGAAAAGGCTAAAGAAGTATAAATGAAGATAAATAGTTGTCGTCTTATTTATTCTTAAAATTGCAGATTATTCGCTATTCTTTCTTTGGATTTAAAGAGGCGTTTGGATTCGCCCCGTCATGGCTTTTATGGCTAAGGTATGAAAGCCTTCTTCATAAAGTATACTACTTGGTAAATCTTATTTTGCTCTTATATTGACTACAATTTCCCTTTGCAGATATAGCACATTCTTAATTCTGTACCCCACAGGCATAACCAGTGAAGTTGGTTTGATATACATTGCCTTGCCATTCATTAAGGTAAATACTTTGAATATCAAATATCCACATTGCCTTTGGAATCTTCATTTATAGGATAAGCTGGTTTATCATGAGCATGAGAATTTCAAGTTAATGACAATGTATTTTTTCAGGCATCTGAGAAGTATTGCATAAGGATGCCGAACAAATTGAACTCTTCTTTCGATTACTTTTACACTGCGATTCTTGCATTGGGAATCTACGTTCCAGGCACGAACAAAACATCTATCTTACTACCGATATCCATGGCATATTTGTTTCACTAGCCTTATACTTAAAACTGATTGAATTTCATAATTCTATGCAGGTAGTCCTCACATGTATAATTACATGCTTGCTCAGAGGAAGAAAGCTCTCTCCAAATCAAAGAGGGAGTAGTGCAACATCAGTGGTTTTCATTGATTTTTGGCCAAACATAGGATATATAGAAATGTCATATCCTATAGTTTGGATCCGCATATATGTATCCGGGAAACAAATGCTTTTCCTGTTAATGTATCATTAAAAGACAATTTGCTAGATATAAACAATCTTTTTTCTACAGGTTCAGCAAACCAAGTGAATTTAAGAGATAGAAGCAGCATTAGAGATATTATTGTCACTAAAAGGCTCTGCATAGTAAAACAAGTCGTTCATAAAAAACAACCCAAACCAAAATCTAAAACAGTGATCCTCCGCGTGTTCTGCATTACATACACATGTCTCGCCTTTTTTGTCTATTTAGAAACTTGTTATTGTTTACGAAAGACGAACTCCCAAATTGGTCCTCGAAAGTGCAGGGCTCTATTCAAGTGAAAGATCGTATTCTTGTAGTCCATGAACACAATACAAGCATTTGTCATACCAAAAGGTAAGGCTACCCTTTGTGACCATTCATCAAGGCCAGGGTGGAGAAGTTTCTGATGCTAGGATCCATGTTCTCATCATTCATTTTACCCATTTGATGGCTCACTTCTTCAATGGAAGGTTAGTCAGCGCCGTCAGGGGATTATCACTTATCAGCACCTATGAAGTGACTTGGGTTCACGATTCTATCAAAAGGTATTAGAGAACACCTAGTTATGTACTTACGGCGCGCCATAGTACACCTAACTTTAGCATAACAATAGCTTGTAACTAACTAGCTGACTTACTTGAGATGAGCTCAGTTACTTGGACCTCTAAGATTCTTCTAGATAAAGTTAGTTGTTCACGCTTCAACCTATAAATTGGAGCCTTACCTCTATAATCAAAAACCCTAATATTCTAGATAATCATTCATTCGAGAAATAGATTCAGTCAATGAAAATTAGTTGAAAAATATTCTATCAGGATTTAGAGTTTTATCAAAAGGTAACCTGGATCTATGTGATAACGCCACACCCAACAGCCGACAAAATCTTGAAAAAAGAAGAATTAGAAACTAGATCTATGTGATAACCACCTATTTAGACAAAAAGACAGAAAAACAAAACAAATTGGTGATTTTAAGCCAAAAACTGACCTAAAACACCCCTTTGGTGGTGATCTAGAAAGAAGAGAAGAATGGGAGAAAATTGAGAGAGACAGCTAGAGTTTTTCTTTTCTTCCGATTTTGATAAAATGAAACTTTTTAAACTGTAGTAATCAAGATTAAACATTAACATAAGTTGGGAGAGGACATTTTTTTTTTGTTTTTCCTACTCGTACCAAAAAATAAGTTGGGAGATACATAATCAATTATGCTATTTGAACAAGTTGCAGGTAACAAAAATGAACAAATACCAAAAATATACGGTGGTTCCAGATGTTAGCAAGTTTCTTTTAACTTTTCTATTGTTTATTCGGTGGGTCCCACAGTCTAATTTCAGTATTTATCCACTTTTGTTCAACAAACGTTGTCCATACAACATATCTGATGCACAATTAACACTAACAATTATCATGTCTACTCAATAAATGAAAAGTCATACATTGTTGGTAGGATATATCTCTTCATTACATAAAAACGTATGTTGGTGGTGAAAGAACATGTTTATTTAAGAAAGGCATGATATAAAATAACAACATCATACTCATCAAAATGTAATTTGCTGATATTATCAACAAAAAAAAAGTAATTTGCTGATGCTTCATTATTTATTAATATGCCATTTTTACCCATCTCAAAAATCACTTTTATCTTTTTATCCTCCATGCAAAATATCTTATTCATTGTAAATAAATTATCTTAAGAGAAGTTAGGAGATTTAGTTTTTATATATTTTCTGTTTATAACATTCTATTAGAACGAACATCCTTAAAAATGTACCTAGAGTTTTACATGACAAACATAAGAATTGCGGAGCAGAATTTAACGTGCAGGTGAAGTATACTGAAAGAAGTATTAATCCTCCACGAATAATCACGTGCTTTGCCTTATCCCCCAAAGCAAAAAAACACAGAACAATAAATAAGGTGAGAGCGAAGCGTGAAAAAACAAGAAGCGCAAAATATTATGTGAGCCAGAAAAGCCCAACACTATGAATTTGAAACCACAGTCTCTCTCACTCATCCCTCAAAACGACACCGTTTTGTTACTCCCAAACCAAACACTACCCTTTCTCCCTCCATTCATTTTCATCATAGCCCAAAACCAAAACAAAAAGGCACATAGCCACTAATGATGATAACAACCATAAAGCTCATCTTATTTATTTCCATTTAAATAATTTATTATATATTCCTTTCATTCCATTTTCGCTTTCTCGTTTCAAATTTTGAAAGAAACGAAATCTGAGACGAGAAAGAACAATGGCTGAACAAAGAAACCGTTGGAGTTGGGACGTTACCGGCTTCGAGCCATGGAAGTCATCGTCTCCGCCGCCGTCGGCTTCGTCGACGTCTTCGGCGCCCGTTGAGCATGACGATCGGAAACCTAAGGCCCCGTTGGTGAGGAGGTACTCCATTTCGACTTCATCGGTTCTTCCGCCGAACAAGAATTCCACGGCCTCCAAGTTTCAGCGGTTGAAGGATAAAGTCAAGGTAATGCGTTTGTTTTCTTCTCCATTTGCAACCATACTGTAGCTTCTTCTTCTCCATCTGCTTCTCAATTAGGCAAGAGTTTCAGTGGTTTTTGTTCTTCGTTGTAAGTGTTTACAGTGGCAACATTTTTGCTATTGTTTCCGCATGTACTATTCTGCATTGGTCGTTGTGGTTTTAGGTGTATGATGCACGAGCTTGAGTAGTCGTAGTGTGTGAATTTGAGAGAAAGTTAAAAGGTATAAGGTGAGCTATTGTTCATGTTTGGAGGCTTTGTGGAATCTCAATGCACTATGCTATGGCGTCGGGAACTGAATAAAGTGTCTTACAGTGTTTAATGTGCTGAAATATCTTCTCATTTGATATCTCTGCGCTGATCTGTATTTGAGTGAACTAAGATATGATATGTCAGTTCAGCACTGTGTGAACTTCAATTGATTGCTGAGAGTGAAATTGTGACTTGTTGCTCCAGTGTTTAATGGTTCTGTGATGAAGACGACAGAGTGGAGGGTTTGTCTTGCGGTTTGAGGTGTGAATATTTTGAATTAAGGCCTAGGGTGTGTTGGGGAAAGCTTTTTGGAATAATATAACATGAGCATGAAAAATTAGGTGTAGGAGAATTAGGATCAAACCAAGAGCTAGTTATATTTTGGAATAATATAACTTTTTTTTTGGGCTTGTGGCGTGATTTTTTTAATGGTAGGTGGTAGATAGATCAGGATAGAGCTCACGATACCATCTTAGAATGTGGTTTGGGCTAACTCAACCCCACAAAACAGAACTGTAAGGTGAGGTTGCCTCTTCATTATAAACCCTCTTGAGACCTTATCATTAGTCGATGTGGGACTTGGGATTTTCTCTAATAATATATATTGGATTTTAGTTATATGAAAACAGGCTACCAACCAAATACACCTATTTGAATTTTCTTTTCCTTGTAGTGGTTTACTTTGATGAGTTTCCCATATATGCTATCTATAAAGTATAAGCTAAATGACTAGAATCTTAATGTAATGAAATAATTGTAGTATTACTTGTTATTCACCCGCATCGAGCGTGCTTGATGTCGAGTCTTGAACATGAGGGTGTGTGTTGAGAGTCCCTTATTAACTAGAGATATAGAAGTAGTGCTTGTAAGACTTTGATAGACCTCATCTTACAAGCTGGTTTTGTGGGACTTAGTTAAGCCCTAAACCCAAATTCTAGGATGATATAAGAGCCTATTTTAGATCTAAAATCAGTTTTGTAGGGTTGAGTTATTCTAAACCTAAATTCTAAGAAGATGATTGCATCAAGGTCAATCCTAGATTGGATATTGGATCAATATCTCTATTATTTCACCCGTATTTGTCCATGATCTAGATGCCATTTATGGGTGTGAGGAGGTGTATTTAAATCCATGTTATTCCAGATGTTCAGTTATGAGTTTGAGAGTCTGTGTTTAAGAGTCTATCATCGACTAGAGGTATGGCTTAAACAGATCTTACAAGACTTAGCTAGTCCTCCCCTTACAAGCCTATTTTGTGAGACCTTAAACTCAAATTCTAAGAACTAGTATATAGAATGACTTACTGAAAATTTCTTTTTTTGAGTTTTAGGATGGATTGGGTTGATAAAGGGTTTGAGTTGTGTGGTGTAATATACTGACCACCTTCTCGTACTACCAATCTGCATCTTGTAGGACTATTTAGCACCTCCCATGTGGTATTTTTTTGCCTCTCACAAGGACTTGAACCCTTGACCTGGAGCTTAAGTACATGGAAGCATCCTTGTGTCTCACTAGTTGAGATTCCATGTACTTAAGCCCCGGGTCATGGGTTTGAATCCTTGTGGGAGGAAAAGGGATACCACATGGAGGGCTGGAAGATTGGTAGCACGAGAGGTTGGCCAGTCTGTTACATGCCATGAGGTTCAAACCTCCATGCTATGATTTATGAAGATTAGTAAAAATGTGCATCTATCAAATGTTGTTTATACTATTTGAAGTACTTGTACATTCTTACACGCACTGTGGCCAACCTTACCGGGTTGAGCTATTGTTTTTATGGGGTATACTTGTGGATGTGTTTGGTTTTAATCATCAGTTAACAATCACATCAAATATTTTGCACAGCTTGCTAAAGACGACTATTTGCAATTAAGGCAAGAAGCAAGTGAACTTCAAATATATTCAAATGCAAAACTTGATCGAGTTACACGGTATCTCGGCGTTCTTGCTGAGAAAACCCATAAGCTAGGTAAGAAACTAACTTCTATTGACTCTTAGCCCATGCTAGATAAGCAGTGGGTTTTGAAATTTGACATTTTTCTTAGAAATTGTTTTGCTTTACTGGGTCCGTTAATTTCAGTGAAAATATGAGGTTTATTCTATAAACTCGTGTCTGATCTGTGTTACGACAATAAAATGTAGTAGGTTTAAGACTTAGTTTCTTGAAGTATATGAATTATTTATTTATTGTCTGGCACCAAAATTTACAGGGGGAAAGGAGGTTGCCCCGATCAAACTTTTGGCATACTAATTTAATTCTTTGTATATGTCTGTGAAGTTATTGTACCGTTTAGTTTTCTGTCATTAAATTTTGAAATTTGTGGCATACTTGTGAATCTCAGATCAAGCTGCACTTGAAACTGAAGCAAGAATATCTCCAGTGATCAATGAGAAAAAAAGATTGTTCAACGATTTATTGACATCTAAAGGTAATTGCTATGTATAAATTTTCCTTTAGTATTGAGTGCTTTCTTCATATTCGCATTGTTTGTTTGTCATCTAAAGACTCTTTTTGCACATCGTTTCATGGAATGACTGGAAAGCTAGTTGGATCCTCAACCTTCCTATTATTAAAGCGTATTTAAATTTAAGCTTTTTGAGCAGAAAAATTTATTTAGCTATTAATATTCTTTGCAGGAAGCATACGGGTATTCTGTCGGACAAGGCCGTTATTTGAAGATGAAGGTCCTTCAGTTGTTGAATTCCCAGATGATTACACCATTCGTGTAAATACTGGTGACGAATCCTTGTCTAACTCGAAGAAAGATTTTGAGTTTGATAAAGTTTACGGACCTCATGTTGGACAAGGTAAAATGATTGTATTCTAAATCTAAAATCATCTTTTTTGAGTTAAAAAGTGGTCTTTGTTGTACAGCTTACTTATATTACCTTTTATACTCCGTTTACAGCTGAGTTATTCAGTGATGTTCAGCCACTGGTGCAGTCAGCTTTGGATGGATCTAATATTTCCATATTTGCATATGGTCAAACCCATTCTGGAAAGACACACACTATGGTTACTCTTTCTTTCTTTTGCTATGTGTGCGCCCATGTGCAGATCTTTTCCCGTTAAATAAGTTGGACGGGGTTTCTAATTCAGTGTTGTATAAATTTGAAATTGCAACCCCATGGTTGAAATTTATTATTTTTATTTTCCTTTTACATTTAATAATGTTTGGCCTGATCAGTTGTATCTTTGATGGTCATTCTCTATTCTCAGGAAGGATCAAGCTATGATCGGGGTTTATATGCTCGTTGTTTTGAGGAGTTGTTTGATTTAGCCAATTTGGATACAACCTCTACTTCACAATATAAGTTTTGTGTTACAGTTTGCGAGCTCTATAATGAACAGGTATCTTTCTATTTTCACTTACTATGTACACCCTTTTTGTCATGCCTTTGGTTTGCATCTTGGTTTTTGGTTCACTTAGGATTATTAAAGTTTTCATGTAATCTCCTTTCCTTTTATGTGCTTTCAGACAAGGGATCTACTTTTGGAGTCAGGGAAAAGCATGCCTAAACTCTGCTTTGGATCACCTGAATGTTTCGTAGAACTGGTGCAGGAAAAAGTTGACAACCCTCTGGAATTCTCTTCAGTTTTAAAAGCTGCATTTCGAAATCGGGGAAATGAAAAGATAAATGTATCTCATTTGTATGGTCCAAATTCTCTGCCCACATCATGCATGGTTATATTGTTCTGTGACTTTATTTATTCTGTTTTAAGTTGCATGATAAACTTCCATTGATAGCATATTTTCACAATGTAGCTGGTATGATCAAACGCACAATTAATGTTTCTTGTGGTATGTAATTACAACGCTAAAATATGTTTTTCCCCTTCATTATCATTTTGGACATTGTGTAACTAAACAATAGGGAAGCAGAAACTATTAAAAGGACCAAACCTTAAAAGGTTTATATTTTCTTCTATGGATCACTCTGATATTCTGTCAGAATAAAAGTTGTATAAGTTTTTGGTATATTTTACTATTTTGATATTTGTGTGCATGTGTTGATGGATTTTTCGTGAGGGATGTACACTAATTAAGCTCTGGATTTCATGCTTTGTTTTGTCAGGATTGTCACGGTACACATATTTTATAACAATTCAATCACTGGTGAAAGCTCATATAGCAAGCTCTATCTAGTTGACTTAGCTGGAAGTGAAGGTTCAATAACAGAAGATGATAGTGGTGAGCGTGTCACAGATTTGCTGCATGTTATGAAGTCACTTTCAGCGTATGTAATTTTGATGCATTATTTTTCTCTTCATTAGCAAGTTTATCTCTATTTGTTTAATAGTCAGCCATGATTTTTGTCACAGCCATGATTTTTGTCCTCCCATGTCTCTAGGTGCCAATGCACTTTGAGTATTCCCGTATTATCTGTTATCCTATATTTGGTGGTTTATTCGTTTTCATTACTTTGTTGCAAATTTTACAAATTTGGGTTACAAACATGTAATTTCTGTTTCTGCTTAGGGAAACGATGTAGATGGTTAGTTACTAGTTAGTCTCCTATAACGGGATGTAGATTTGTTTCCTTTATGGTTTGGGCAATACACTTAAAAGTGAAGATCATACTTTTTGTTATTAGATAGTTAATATCCTATAACTGGATGTAGGTTTGTTTAGCTTATAGTGCCGTTGAAAAGTAAAGGGTATGTTTTTGTCTGTGTGATAACTGATTCCATGTTTCCCCTATTGGTGGTAAACTGGAGTGTATGACTCCAATGCTACTTATTGACATATTCATGGTCTAGATTGTTACAAATAGCGACCCCAATTCAAGCAGGCAAGGGTTTTGATTAATCTTTCTCTGTAAGAAAGAAAGAGGGGCAGCGATAGTGCCTCTCAGCTTACTGGATCACTGCCAATTAGACTCAAAGCATGTGCTAACTCACGCTAAAAAATGTCAGTTTTGTTTAGCCAATTATGTGCAAATGTTAAGGAACTGCGGATGCGAAGATGAACAATATCCTTCTAAAAAAACCATTTTATCCAAGTCTACATGGTATTACTAGGCTGTTTTAATTTTTACTGAATCTGTTTGTTTCTTACTGGCATAGGTTTGATGATTTATAAGCACTAACTGAATGAATTTTATTATTAAGATCGTTAAGCCAAAAATTAAAACTTTTATTTCAATAATATCAATCACGTCACTCACAAAAATTGTAGATTAAAAACAGAAATAGATAATCAATGTTGTTAGAAAAAGCATAAACAGGGCAGTTATAAGTTTTATAGTATCATGACATTATGGTGATTAGGGTAACTGTAGTATGTATATCCTTGCTGGTTTTTGTTTTCATTTTTTATAATATGATTCAACTGAGTAGTCGAGGGTTGAGACACAGATTCCATTCAATGTCTCTAATTTTTTGCTCCCTTCAACAGATATCACTTAAAATGGAAAATGTAATAAGGAAAATAAAATAAACAAAGAGAACTTGCACGAGCAAAGTACTTTCCATTGGAGTTGCTTTACTAATTAGTAATTACTGTTTTAAAATCAAAAGGTTTGAATATGGTGGTTGGGCAATACACTTACACTGTGTGTTTGGTTTTGGAGAGAAATTGTGGATAGAGAAATACGAGAGAGCGAGTATTAGAAGAGAGAAAGAGGTCAAAAATAGGGTAGATTTAGGGTGTTGTTTAGAATAAGAGAAAGAGAAGAGAAAAGGGAGAAGTGTTGATTATTTTCAAAAGTTTGAAAATACCCCTGAACAAATCCCATAAAAAGTATTTATTTTGTATTTAAATTGAATTACCTGTTCATTAAATTACTTAAATTAGTTTTTTAGTCATTTAAATAATCTTTAATTAGTTTTACTAAGCAATTGAATTTCCGTCTCGATTCATATTCCATTTTGGGCAATTTGAGTGAAATAAAAGAATGTGGTGCATAAGAAATTTCCGGCCTAACTTATTGTGGCATTTTTTGAAATGTCTTTGCAGGTTGGGAGATGTTTTGTCTTCTTTAACTTCGAAGAAGGATATAATTCCTTATGAAAATTCAATGCTAACCAAGCTACTAGCAGAGTCACTTGGTATCAATGTTTTCTTCCCATTTATATTTATGAACTTGTTTTGGCATCTATTTAGTCTGAGTTTTCAGACTTAAATGTTAATCTAATATTAACAAAAATTGCCAATGTCTATTAAGATGCTAACAGTCTTTTACAAGTTAGGTGTGGTTTTTCCAAGCTGGTGTGCTATCATATCAAATACTTAAATAGTCTACCAATTAATATAATTCATCTTTGTTTTCTAATAGCTTTGTTTGAATTAGTCCAGACTGGTTTTTTATGAAGCTGCAGTCTGATTTTGACTTCATTTGATGATTGCTTGTCAATCTTGTAACTAATTTGGGAATCACAGCATCTGAATTCTTCTGTCGCTTGTTTTTGACTTATTCGTTTTATGTATTTTTTCCAAAACTAGTCCATTCTAAGCATCGATGCTCAATAGGACCTTTGTATTTCTTGATTTGGGTCCCATGTGCAGAATTTTTAGCTGCTTTCTTCTCAGGAAAGCTCCTTTCTTTAATCACCCATCTATTGAAGAGAGTTCTCTCGTGACAAAATAAAACACTTCATTAATGCTTGAAAGAAGCTGTACCGTTGTACAAAAGCAACGGTCAAGATGTCCTTCTTCAGTGTAAGATGACCTCAATAAGATGGTTTTGTATGACATAAAATCTGTATTTAGTATTGCTATGAAAAGTAATTTTTTGGGTACAGAGGAAAGGTAACATGTGCCCTGGCCTCTAGAACCTATATTTGCCAATTTATTTATAAATAGAATACATTTCATTGGGCCTAAACTGTGGTACTACCATGCCGTCAAAAGATTTTAGCATACTTTGTTACTACATTGGGATAAAAGTGGCGAATCCAAAAATGACATTTTGATTTCTCAGAGGAAATATGCACTGGACAATTTAGAAGAGTTGGGGTTTATGAATCCTATGGATCCCAATGCCAAAGTTCTTCCAAGTCATGGGGAGCCATTTTCAGACCAAGAAAAGTGTATAAGACTAGTTGTGAAACAACAGAGTTATTTCACTATCGCCCGTTCAACTATTTCCTTTGTAGTTCTTGTGGCAAGTCAGTTCCTTAACCCTTTGAAGGATGCAATACTTAACATTCTGAATTATTTTGTGGGAGCTGCAATCCCTTATATGAAGTCAAAGGTTATACATTAATTGTGGGATATTTTGATGCAAATTGGGCAGGCTCTCGTATAGGAGATTGAGTTTTGTATACTGCATTTTCTTATGATAATTTGATCTCCTTTGAAGAGCAAGAAACAAAATCATGTGACAAGATAAAGTGTAGAAGCGCAATATCTAGTCATTGCCTTAGCCACTTGTGAACTTATCTGGCTCAAACGGCTGCAGAAAAAACTGAGGTTTGGAGACACAGAGACATTCAGTTGTGATAATCAAGTTGTGTTACATATTGGCCCAAATTTAGTGTTTCATGAGAAGACCAAAAACACAGATAGATTTCCATTTCAGTAGAGAGAAAATCTTAACTCGAGATATTGCCACTAGTTTCGTCAATTCACTTGACCAACTGAAAATGTCTTCTCTACACTCTTGACTAAGTTATTAAGAGTTTCCCAAATCTGTTATGTATGTAAGTAGGTTGATGCATATGATTTATGTGCTCAAACTTGAGAATGAGGATTAGAAATAATGTAAATATGGTCGTTATCAACTGATTCTATGTTGTGTATTATTCATTATTTATTTAATTATGGTCATTAGGATGAACATAAATCCTTGTACTTAGGACTCTTGGTATATATAATAATATCCTTTGGCATGTAATTTGGACTCATGGATCTATCACTACTTGTCTCTTGTTCCTTCACCTTCTCAACACAATCTAATAAATACAAATGCAATTTTATACTCCATTTACATATATTTCAACTGTGTTCTTTGATGTGTATAGGTGGGAGTTCAAAAACTCTGATGATTGTGAATGTCTGTCCAAGTGTTTCAAATTTATCCGAGACATTGATGTCTCTCAATTTCTCTGCTAGGGCTCGGAATTCTGTATTAAGCCTTGGAAACCGAGATACAATAAAGAAGTGGAGAGATGTTGTAAGTTCACATTCCCATTTCTACTTTTGATCTTTTTCTATTCGTCAGTATGACTTTCTGTCAGAAGCATTTAGAAATCATTATAATTTTTGTTATAACTTATACACACAACTGATAACATTTTACGTCGATAGGATGATGCCGATTTAAACTAGAACTTCATGAGTATAACATCTCTGTTTATATTCTGAATTGTATTTGTCATGGTTTTATAGGCCAATGATGCTCGTAAGGAGTTGTATGAGAAGGAAAAAGAAATTGTTGATCTAAAGCAAGAGGGTCTGGGACTCAAGCAATCACTTAAAGATGCAAATGAGCAGTGCGTTTTACTCTACAATGAAGTGCAGAAGGCATGGAAAGTTTCCTCTGCATTGCAGACTGATTTGAAGGTTTGAGAATTTATGCATTAACAGTTTGACTAATTTGTTTTCAAAATATGGCATGCTTGAGTTATGTTAATCCATTGTGTCATTCTATGTTCTTTTCATGCTGCAAAGAAAAGCAGAAACATTTATAAAACAATTAATGAGTTTCTGACTGGATTCACAAATCAGAGGTTCTGTCATTTCTACCATGGTGCATTTTCTGATATCATCTTCTGGTTTAGGACTATAATATCTTAATATTAGTGTTGTTTATATCATAAGATTAGTTTATAATTCGTAGAATTTGGTTTGAGCCTAACTCAACCCTACAAAACTGGCTTGTAAGGTGACTGATGCTCTTTCATTATATACTCTTTTGAGACCATATCTCTAGCCAATGTGAGACTTGGGTTTTTCCTAATACACCCCCTCACGCCCAACACTATTGGGCTTGGTGCGTGGATAATAATGGTGGGTGGCTCGATGGATCTAGGATAGGCTTTGATACCATCTTAGAATTTGGGTTGGGCCTACCTCAACCCTACAAAATCGGCTTGTAAGGTGAGGGATGCCCTCTCATTATATACTCTTTTGAGACATTATCTCTAGCCAATGTGGGACTTGGATTTTTCCCAATAATAATCTTAGAGTATCTTGGATTATCTCCTAGGATTAGTTTCCATATTACTTAGTCTTAGAATTTGGGTTGGGCCTAACTCAACCCTACAAAACCAGCTTGTAGAATGAGGGATGCCTTCCACTTAGAAACTCTTTTTCAAGCCATATCACATGCGATGTGGGTCTCTTAACACCCCCTCCCCCCCACGCCCAAGACTAGACAACTGGTGCGTGACCCGAGTGGTCCGATAGCGGGTAGTCCAACGTATCTTGGATTGGCTTTGATAACATCTGAGAATTTGGATTGGGCCTAGCTTAACCCTACAAAATCGGCTTGTTGAGTGAGGCATGTCTTCCACTTATAATTTTTTTTCAGGCAATATCACATTCGATGTGGGACTCTTAACATTTAGTTATTATTGTGATATGTTTCCTGGTTTCCCTCTTTAGTCTTTTGGATCAAGTTATCACCTGTTGATTACTATATTATGTTTAGTTGGTTGTTAGTAGTTGGTTGGTAAACTATATTTATTATGTTTAGTTGGTTGTTGGTAGGATGATTGTGTATATATATGTATGTATTCAGAACTCAATTCTTCAAGTAATATACTAAGTTTCAATATGGTATCAGAACTCAATTCTATCTTTGAACAATTTTATAACGAAATTAAAACTCAATTTGGTGTGTCTATTCAATCTTTGCGTAGTGATAATGCCCAAGAATATTTGTCACAACAATTCCAAACTTTTATGGCATCTAATGGCATCCTTCATCAAACGTCTTGTGCTTACACACCGCAACAAAATGGGATTGCCGAACGCAAAAATCGCCATCTCATTGAGACTACTCGGACCCTTCTCCTTCATGGTAACCTTCCCACGCAATCTTAACAGCTTGTTACCTTATAAATCGCATGCCCTCCTCTGTTCTTGATGACCAAACACCACACTCTATCCTCTTTCCTCATACTTCACTACACCCTCTTCAGCCACGTGTATTTGGGTCCACATGTTTTGTTCACAATCTCTCTCCGAGTCTTGACAAACTTTCGGCTCGTTCACTAAAATGTGTCTTTCTTGGTTATCATCGGTCTAAAAAGGTTATCGTTGTTATTCTCCTACTCTTGACATTACCTCATCATCTATGCCGATGTCACATTTTTGAGTCTATCCCTTATTTTGAGTCGGCCCGATTCAACTAATGAGCCACTTTCCACAACCCTTCCATTGCCTCCTTTGTCAATCTCTCTTGAGTGCTGTCACCACAGAGGCCCCTCTCCCGCGGCACCGCCTTCTACAAACATATCATCGTCGTTAGCGACCATCGTAGTACACATTCCGCCCTTGATGTCCGCTCCAGAGGCCATACGGACTCACACACCAGCGCCATCTCCGTTCCAGATCCGGTTACGCCACACGAGCGACGACCTTCCCATTCTTATTCGTAAAGGTATACGATACCACTCGTAACCCGTCCCCTCATTAACATTGCTTTGAGTTATCATCGTCTTTCACCTTTGCATTACACTTGTCTTGCTTCTTTGTCTTCTATTAGTATTCCTAAATCTGCGGATGAAGCTTTATCCCACCAGTGGAGGCAAGCAATGATTGATGAGATGTGTGCACTCCAGCGGTGCAGATTGGGAAGCTGGTACCTCTACCTTACGGGAAGTGCATGTAGTCGGTTGTCGTTGGTTGTATACGGTCAAGGTTTGGGCGGATGGTAAGATTGATCGTTTAAGGCTCGATTGGTAGCCAAAGGATACACTCGGATATTTGAAATTTGGATTATAGCGACACATTTTCACGATCGCTAAGATGGCCTCAATTAGATTATGCTTTCTATTGCGACTATCAGACATTGGCCACTTTATCAACTTGACATCAAAAATGTTTTTTTGCATGGTGATCTTGATGAGGAAGTCTATATGGAGTGTTAGAAGATTTAGAGTGAAGGAAAGAAATGATTTGAACATTGTGAAACATTCATTGATTAGTATTCTTTATACAGGGGTGACTGCTTTATATATAGGCAAGCCACAGAAATAGGAAACTGTTACCTGCAGTAGCAGGTAATCACTAGAAAGAAAATACCACGATTCTGACCTATACTTGAGTTAATCGAAATACAAACTAAAGTTCACTATTCTATACTCTTACACCCCCCCACAAGCTCAAGGAGGGTGTGAATCCATTGGAGGAGCAGCCACTTGAAGCTTGGTCCTTAGTAATGAAACCGAGCTTGTTGTGGTGGTTTTGTGAAGATATCTCGCGCCTTTGCTCATGTCCGGGCACATGATATATACGAAGTTGTTTGGAGAGAACTCATCACGAACAAAGAAAAGATCGAGCTCCATATGCTTAGTCCTAGCATGAAGGATAGGATTGTGTGCTAGAGCTACAACACACTGACGATTGTCACATAGGATCCGAGGAGTGGAATGAGAAACACCTAATTCGATAAGAGTGATCGTATCGGGTAACCAGCAGTGGGCAACGGTATGCTTACGTGATTCATACCATTACCTTCTTTGGATCTAGCAACCACGATTTGCTTCTTTGCCCACCAAGAAATCAAGTTGGGACCTAGATATCTTTCTTTGCACCGAGGTAGACTTCGTCATCAACATCGAGGCCCAATCTCGCATCACACCAAGGCTCGGATTGTGGTGGTTTAGTGATATCGACTTGTTGTAGAAGTAAACCATGACTTAAAGTGCCACTTTAGGTACCTTAAAATTCTCTTAACAAGCGCGATGTGATTGAGAGGGAAGACATGTATTGGCATACTTTATTTACAGCATAGCTGATTTCTGGTCTAGTAATAGTGGTGTATTGGAGTGCACCAACCACAGATCTGTAGGTTATAGGATCAGGGAGGAAGTCACTGCCCTGTTTTGACAGTTTACAACTGGATACCATTGGTGAAGAGATAGAGCTTGCTTCAGCCATATTTGTCTTAGTGAGAAGATCACGAATGTACTTGCATTGTGTAAGAAGAATGTTACCATTAGAAAGTCTCTTAACTTCAATACCAAGGAAGTAGTCCAAGTTTCCTAGCTGTTTGAGTGAAAATTCAGAATCCATTTGCTTGATGAGAGTGTGAATTTGAGTGTTGGAATTCCCCGTGATGATGATATCATCAACATAGACCAAAAGATAGATGGTGGTGCCATGTTGCTTGTAGATAAAGAGAGAGGAGTCACACCGACTACTAGTAAAGCCAAGTTGAATTAGAGTGGATTTGAGCTTGTCAAACCAAGCTCTTGGAGCTTGTTTGAGTCCATAAATGGCCTTGTTTAACTTGCAAACCAAATTCTTGTCACTTGCTTCAAATCCTTGAGGTTGACTCATGTAAACTTCTTCTTCCAAAATGCCATTTAAAAAGGCATTGTTTACATCAATTTGATGTAAATCCCATTTTGTGGCTAAGAGCAAGTGTGAGAATAGTTCGGATAGTCACGGGTTTTATAACGGGAGAGAAGGTTTCATTGAAGTCACGACCAAGTTGTTGATGAAAACCCCTTAGCAAGAACTAGACGAGCCTTATACTTATTGAGAGAGCCATCCGCATTCTTGACTCGAAATACCCACTTGCAACCAATCACATTTGTATTAGGAGGAGGAGCAACCAAGTCCCAAGTGTGATTCCTCGAAGAGAGCTTGATACTCTTACGTCATAGCAGAATGCCACAGGGTCTTTGCAGTGCGTGATTTTTGCACTTTTAGGTTCTATATGGGTGAGGAGGAGGGTTGGATTAAGTTTGGGTTTGAAGATGCCATCTTTAGATCGTGTTTGCATTGGATGAGTGTTGGAAGGAGGAGGAGCAGGTGGTGTGGGAGTGGTAGCTGTGACTGGTTGAGTGTTTGTGGATAGGTCAATGGTTGTGCTAGCGGTTGCCATGGAGTGAGGGTGAGGAGTAGAGTTGGTTGACTGAGTTGGAGAATGATTAGGGG
Source organism: Oxytropis ochrocephala (assembly GCA_020916435.1). Taxonomy (NCBI): domain Eukaryota; kingdom Viridiplantae; phylum Streptophyta; class Magnoliopsida; order Fabales; family Fabaceae; genus Oxytropis; species Oxytropis ochrocephala. The sequence continues at coordinate 41,674,216 of CM037088.1, read as the reverse complement.
AGTTAGGGTGATTAATTGGTGAGGTAGGTGAGGGATGATGTTCATTTAGTGGTGAGATAGTGATTGGAGATGTTGCGGAGTTGGAGGCAGTAGCAGGTGAAGTTGATGTTGTGGTATGGGAGGGTGATGGAATGGTGGCAGAAGGTGTGTGTGAGTTAGTTGGTGAGGTTGAGGTATTGGTGGCAGGGGATTCAAAGAGAGATTTGTAAGGAAAATTTAGCTCATTGAATTTTACATCTTTAGAGATGAAAATTCTACCACTTGGTGAAAGGCACTTGTAACCTTTGTGAGAGGTGGAGTATCCCAAAAAGACACACTCATGAGACCTAAAAGCCAATTTGTTGGTGTTATAGGGGCGTAGGCAAGGAAAACAACTACAACCAAAGACTCTAAGAGAAGCATAGTCAGGAACTTGACCATAGAGGACTTGATATGGAATGCCACCATGGAGAGAGGTGGTTGGCAAACGATTAATCAGGTGGACTGCAGTGGCAAAAGCATGATCCCAATAGGTTAGAGGTAGTTTAGATTGGAAGAGAAGGGTGAGTCCTAGTTCTCTACATATGTCTATGTTTTCTTTCCACTACACCATTTTGGTGGTGAGTGTGAGGACATATGACACGGTGAAGGATGCCTAAATCAATTAAGTACTTAGTGAAAGGCCTAAATTCCCCGCCCCAATCAGTTTGGATGGCTTTTATTTTGCAGTTGAATTGAAGTTCAGCCATAGCTTTGAATTCTTTGAATATATGAATGGTATCAGACTTGGATTTTATGAGAAACAACCATGTGAATTTGGAGTGAGCATCTACAAATGTGACATAGTAATAAAACCCACGTGGATGATGGAAAGGAGAAGGACCCCAAAGATCACTATAGATGAGTTCTAAAGGACTAGAGTAAGCGATGTAAGTGAGGGAGAGGAAGGTAATCTATGTGATTTTCCAATAGCACAAGCATTGCAAAAGGATGAAGGATCTTTATTAGGAAAATTCAGATTACAAATTTGAGTTACAATACGTAAGGCATGAGGATTAGGATGCCCTAACCTCTGATGCCAAGTTTGTAAACTAAGCTGGGAATGGGGAACAGAAACCTTATTACTGAATACATTGGGAGCAGAATTACAATTATTACTAAAAACATTGAAAACAGAGGACTTAGAAGGAGGAACAGCAGAGTTCTTGGGTTGGCGGTGTCTTTGCAAAGAAGTCCTTGAACTCGTAGAGTCCATCGGGCCAAGACGACCATGCAAACAACACCTCACGAGTAGCACGAGATTTAATGAAACAATCGTTAAGATGAAACTCAACAAAGACGGGGTTATCACGAAGAAAGCGATTAACTGCGATAAGATTCTTAGTGATAGATGGTACATACGATAAGTTATGCAAGTGTAATTTGACATTTGGATTGAAAGGAGAGGAAAAGAACTAGAGCGAATTAAGAACGGTGTAAGCTTTGTCCATTACCTACAAACACCTGACTTGGAGTCTCATGAGTGAATTGAGGAACTTGAATATTTTGATTGTTGTTGGTAACATGCGTGCTAGCAGCAGAGTCACCAGAGAAGTTGGGAGAGGCTAGTTGAGGTGCAGTCATCATGAGAGCTTGTGGTGTAGAGGTAGGTACAGGCTGAGGTGGTTGAGTGGTGGTTGCAGGCCATTGTGGTGGTGGTTGTTGAGGTCGGACATAGGTGTAGGGATTGTAGTATTGGTAAGGTTGAGATGTGGGGAAGATAGATGGTTGAGGTGTGTTAGGATTGAAGTATTGGTTGAACCGGTGATAACATTGTGCGTGAGTGGCCATATCCGCATTCTGAGACTTTGACATTACCTTGGAAGCGACCTCCACACCACGCGCCACGCCACGCCACGCCCACGGTAGCCAGAAGTATCTTGAGGCATATCAGTGGTGGCCGGAGCATTGGAAGCAGCATTCACAGTGGGAGAGGGAGTATCACCAGGGACTTGTGGAGGAGGAGTAGTTTGTGTAACTAAAACAGAAGCATTATCAGTTTTGGAAAGTTTACGATACCTGTTGAGACGAGTTTCTTGACCAATCAGCAGAGATTCTGCTTCCTCTACAGTCACATCCTCATCAAATTTGCTTTCAACGAGCGAGATGATGGAGTCGTATTCTTGTGGAAGGCCATCAAGAATGGCGTCGAGGTGATCCTTGGTTGAAATTGGACTTCCAACCGCAGCAAGAGAATCCACGAGTTTCTTGATTTTGGCGAGATAATCTTTCACGGTGTTACCTTCGAGTTGCGTCGCGCGAAGTTCATTGCGAAGCTGACGGATCTTTGTACGTCCAAGCTTGGCGAAGTAAGCATGGATCTTGTCCCAAAGTTCAAACGCATGAACACAGCCAACAACGCGTGCCTGGATCTCCGTCGTAAGCGACGTTTGCAACCAGGATAGCAACATTTGATCCTGCGCTTCCCAAAGAGAGAACGCAGGATTTTCGTTTCCAGAGACAGCGTCGTTTGCGGTGAGGAATCTCGGAGGGATGACCGGAGAGACGAGATAATGATGTAGACGGTGAGCTTTTATCACTGGCTCAACTTGTTGCCGCCATAAAATGAAATTTTCATCGTGAAGGCGTTCTGTGATCTTGTGTTTGAACTCCTTGACTTCGGAGGTGATGGAGTTTCCATTACTCGCAGTAGTATGAGGTGTATGCGATTCTTCACCGACGACTTGACGCGGTTGCGGCGGTGGATCGTTGTTGTTTACGGACGCCATGGAAGACGCGACTGAAAGGAGCGAAAAAAGAAGAAAGATCGAAGGTAGAAGAAGAAGAAACGGTTAAGAGTTTGTTAGAGAATTTGTTGAGATCGTTATGGCTCTGAATACCATGTTAGAAGATTTAGAGTGAAGGAAAGAAATGATTTGAACATTGTGAAACATTCATTGATTAGTATTCTTTACACAGGGGTGACTGCTTTATATATAGGCAAGCCACAGAAATAGGAAACTGTTACCTGCAGTAGCAGGTAATCACTAGAAAGAAAATACACAGTTACAGCCTATAACAGGTTAACTGAAATACAAACTAAAGTTCACTATTCTATACTCTTACATGGAGCAACCACCAGGGTTTGTTGCTCAGGGGGAGTCCTCGAGCATGGTTTGTCGACTTCACAGGTCACTTTATGGTCTTAAACAATCTCAACGGGCCTGGTTTGGTGATTTAGCTTCGTGGTACAATGATTTGGCATGACTCGTAGTGAAGTCGACCACTCTTTATTCTATCGACATTGGCCCATGGATGCATCTATCTAATTGTATATGTTGATGATATTGTTATAACTGGTAGTGATCAGGAGGGCATACTCCAATTAAAGCAACATCTTTCTAGTCAGTTTCAGACGAAAGATCTCGGTCGACTTTGTTACTTCTTGGGCATTGAGGTAGCCCAATCTAAGGATGGTATTGTAATCTCACAAAGGAAATATGCCATGGACATTACGGAGAGGCAGTCTATTGAATGCCAAACCGGTTGACACTCCTATGGATCCAAATGTCAAACTTCTACCTAATCGGGAGCCACTTTGAATCTTGGGAGATGAGAAGATTAGTCGGAAATTAAATTATCTTCTTGTCACTGCGTCAGAATATTTCCTTTGCGATCGGTGTGGTAAGTCAATTCTTGAATTCTCCTTGTCAAGATCATTGGGATGCCGTGATTCGAATCCTTAAGTATGTTAAAAGCGCCCAGAAAAGGTCTTATTTATAAAGATAGAGGCACACTCGGATAGTTGGTTACTCGGGACGCCGATTGGCGAGCTCACCCATTGATAGACGATCCCTTACGGGTATTGTGTGCTAGTTGGAAGAAATCGATATCCGGAAAAGTAAAAGCGAACGTTGTTGCAAGATCTAGTCTTTGAAAAGTCGAATATAGAGCTATGGCCCTAGTGACACAAGAGCTTATATGGTTAAAACAATTACTCAAAGAGCTTCACTTTCAAGATGATGAGAAGATGACTCTAATGTGTGATAATCAAGCGGCATTGCATATTGCTTCTAATCCAGGTCTTCCATGAGAGGACTAAGCACATTGAAGTAGATTGTCACTTTGTCCGAGAAAAGATTGAATCGGAGACATCTCCACAAGTTTTGTTAAGTCGAATGATCGGTTGGCGATGTCTTCACAAAATCTCTTAGAGGTCCTCGAACCCACTTACATATGTAACAAGCTCGGCGCATATGACCTATATGCTCCAGCTTGAGGGGGAGTGTTGATTACTATATTATGTTTAGTTGGTTGTTAGTAGTTGGTTGGTAAACTATATTTATTATGTTTAGTTGGTTGTTGGTAGGATGATTGTGTATATATATGTATGTATTCAGAACTCAATTCTTCAAGAAATATACTAAGTTTCAATATCACCAAACCATTATTAATCATATTGTATTCAGGCATCAGTTAGCTACATCATTGCTTTTACTTGTTGCAGTCGGAGCATATTTTGCTGTCAGATAAGTATAAGATTGAGAAAGAAGAAAATAATCAGCTTAGAAATCAAGTTGCTCAACTATTACAGTTAGAGCAAGATCAAAAATTGCAGATACAACAGCAAGATTCAACCATCGAAAGTTTGCAGGTCGGTTCTATCTTATACTAGTTTCCATGAAATATTCATTAGGAAGTTCTTGAATGGTGTGCATAAGTCTAATTTCTGAGTACTTTACTAACTACATTTTCCTGATAGAAAGTTAAAAATGGTCAAACATAATGTCAATAAGAGATATTAGTTTTTTAAGTTGAATTGATGTAATTATGTATGTGATCAACTTTTTTCATGCTTACTACTAATTATTGTTCTCTTGTTTTTCCTCTCTGATTTAGGTTAAAATTAGAACCCTTGAAACTCAACTCAATGAAGCTATTGGATCTAGCAAAAGTAGGTCAATATTTGCCTCTGAGCAAGATTCTGCCGCTCAATCTGATTCCAGACCAACTGGAGATGGGATGGATTATACCGCAGTAGCCAAAAAATTAGAAGAGGAACTCAAGAAACGCGATGCTCTGATTGAGGTCTACTATTTTGACAATCGTGACTGGTTGTAGTGTCTGCCATTTTTTTTTTCCTATTAAATTGTGGTTTTAGTTTTTGACTCCTTTAATCTTCAACTTGTGTAGTATTTTGCATAGCCTAGATTTGTTTTATCGATAAAACCATTCTTGGCCATAGCTCTTTTGTACATCTTATAGATGCAAAGTGATGTACATGCAGATATGGGTGCATAATTTAAGTTTGGGAGGACCTCCATGATTGAGAGAATCAATTAAGTTGAAAAAGCTTTTGAACTAAAATGGGGATAGGTTTAATAAATGGTTCATTGCTCCAGTGGCTCCAAATATATATGAAATGAAGAGGAAAAAACAAAAGCTAAACCTCCTACCAAGAAACAACAGCTTAAGATTTTGGTCTAAATAGCTTTTTCAACTTAATTGATTTTTGAACTCTAAACAGCTTATTCCTAGTTTGTTGAAGATATATTCGGTCTAAATAGCTGTCATGCCATAAGTTTATATTTTTGAACTCTTTAGCTGTTTTGGATTTTGATTTGCATAGTGTAACTTCATATTGTTTTGGGGACGAGTTCAATTTTATGTTTGAATTTTTGCAGAGGCTGCATGAAGAAAATGAGAAATTGTTTGATAGATTAACTGAGAAAGCATCTGCTGCTGGATCACCTAAGGTATGAAATTTTTACTGTATACCAGGTTAACTCTATACAATCACTGTGAACTATGTACAAGTATGCATATGGCTATCAATGTACAACTAAACTGACTTGTTTCCATGGCTCCAACCATAGATGTTCTTCCCACCAGTCTACTTTTTTATCAATTAGGAATTGAGCAACCTAGGCACTGCGTACAAGGTGTCATAGATAACATATCTAAACAGAAATGTGACAAATTTTTATATCGATAATCTTGCTTCTGTATTGCATTTCTGGGTTCCTAAAGTTGGCACCTTATTTTCAGCTGTCAAATCCATTATCTCGAGAATCAGTTAATGTTCAGCCTCAAAATATGGGAAGGTACTATTTATTCTATTTCTTGGAAGTTTTTTGCAGTTTTTGTTTTCAAGCACATGATTAATGGCTTTATTCTCATTGGCTTGAAATAGAAATGGTACTAGCAACAATACAACAGCTAACTCTGTGCATGCTCTTGCTTCACCTTCGGCAACCGATAAGAATGATGGCACAGTTGCTATAGTTAAGTCTAGCTCTGAATTAGTCAAGACTACCCCTGCCGGTGAATATCTTACTGCTGCCCTGAATGACTTTGATCCGGACCAATATGAAGGGCATGCTGCCATTTCTGATGGTACAAACAAGCTTTTGATGCTGGTATGTATCGGTGATTTATTTATGGTTCAGTTTGCTGGAAATAACTATCAGATATGTTCTTTTCAGCTTTATGTAGAGCTGAGTCTTTGATGTGTTAGGCATAAGCCTCAGGAATATAATGAGTAAGGTTTTGGGGTGTCATGAACCAACTATGCTAAAAGCTTAAACTGTAGGTGATAGCACGGTTTCAAAACTGGACAAGACTGACCGTTTCAGCTTATTGAACTAGGATTCAGCCAAGTGATCGTTCTGTTTCAAAAGAACTTCCTGATCTCAAAACTGGTGAAAAATTATCAAAATTGGTGGTGAAGAACCAATTTGATCTGGTCAAAAGCTTTTAGTTGTTTTATCCAAAAAAAATATACGCCAAGTTACAAAGACCCACATACATAATATTATTATTATTATTATTATTATTATTATTATTATTTTGTTGATTTTTTATTCTTACAAAGCATATAATATGATCATTTTACGTTAATTTATTTCATAATATATTATATAGTTTTATCTATATAATATATAAAAAAATATATTTGATTATTGTGGTGGAACTAATAAATAGTGAACTTGTGCCTTGACTAGTTTGATGATCGGGCTGGTTTTTGAAACATTCGAAGACATTAATGGTATTATATTTATATCTAACACGCCATCTCACTCTAGCATTCTTTGGGCTTGAAGGGTGGCAATGCATAAGTCCATCTTACCTAATGCTGAAATAACTTCTATTTAGAAGAAAGGGGCCACAAGGTTTGAACTTTAGACCTCATGATCTTAAGGACTACTGTAGCATGCCAATAAGACTTTACTTCCCATGGGCAACAAAGTTGGGTGGCTGCTTCATATAGATCTCCTTCTTCAAGCACCATATAAGAAGGCATTTATAATATTTAGCTTATACTAAGGCTTGTACCTTATAGCCACCATAAACAAGTAAACGGACAAAGGCCATTGTGGTAAAAAGGGAAAAAGTATTATTGTTGTTGAGAGTCTCACATCGACTAGAGATATGACTAGGTAGTGCATATAAGATTTTGACAATCCTCACCTTTAAAGCCGGTTTTGTGGGGTTGAGTTAGACTCTAAGCCCAAATTCTGAGATGGTAAAGCATATCTTACTCTTAGTCTGTAATTGGGTCAAGATCTATGTCATTTCGTTCGCATTTGACCACACACTAGATGTCTAGTCTTGGATATGAGGGTTTTTTTTTAAGATACTCGTTGTTCCACTGACATTAGTCTATGCTTCAGAAGTCTGATCTTGACGTGAAGGGTGTGTTGACTGTTGAGAGTCCCACATAAACTAGAAATATAGCCTTCGTAGTGCTTATAAGACTTAGGTAATCCCCACCTTTCAAACCAGTTTTGTAGGGTTTAGTTAGGCCCTAAACTCAAATCCTAAAAACTGTAATCCAAATCATAGATATGAGTATAATTTATTTTTTCTTATCAATAAGGCTTTCAATCGTTCCACCTACTTATCTGGGCCAACTTTAGTAGCACAACCTACTGTAGACTTTCCTAGAAAAGGTGGAGAAAGGATCCATGTATTATTAGATTGCAAAATTTTATCCACATCAATCATTGCTTGTCACCATCGAGAGTGTTTCCTAATTGATAGTGATAAAGCATAAACAACGGCACAAAGGGAACTGGGAACAAAATATTCAATGGTAACTCAAAAAATTGTGAATAGGATGAGGATCGAAGGTGTTGGATCAATTTAGAGTGCAAGTAAGTTAATTGATAGAAATAAATTGAAAGGACCATCAGGTACAAACAAAACGTAATTTAAAGTAAAGTTGGAAGAGGTGAAGTGTTGTTTTACCAATACCAGCAGCGGGCGTCCGACGTGTGCCTTAGTCCCATTGACAAGACTAATATTGTGAGGTGTTTGTTTTAAAAGATCACAATTTAGAGAAAAGAGAAGGATTACCAACTAGGTGATTAGAAGCAATGGAATCTAAATTCCAGGATCCAATAGATGTAGAGTGAGAGAGACAAGCAGTATAATTTCCTGTGTGCGCAACAATGGCCAAAGAAACTTGTTGAGTTGTCGCAAACTAAAGGTACCTGTACCCCTTATACTCATCAACAGGAACTAGGTTATCGTTCTCAGACTCGTTCTTTTGCTCAACATTTGGTCCCAAGGGTTAAGCTACATTGGCAGATTAATTTAGGGTACACCTAGATCTTATCCCCTTTATTGGGCTTAAGACTGTTTTTAACACGAACTTTTGTCATACCCATGATGAACTGGTTTTCATATCAAACACGTACACTTCTAGTTGTATTTTGTAATTGTTTTACTTTTATTTACTAGTATGTACAAGAACACCACAATAATTTGATTAGCGGCATTTTATAATGTCTACAAATACTGTTTTTCTTTTATTTTTTTGGTTTAATATTTATTCTTATTTAATTGTGCTATATTGTAGCCATGCCGTGTCTTCATATTTGCTGCATCTTAGTTCACGTAATATTGTATCCGTGTCAAGTGCTGAATCACCTCTTGCACATATATAATATAGACTCACTTGACACTACTATGTGCTGAGCATCAAATAGAGGTTGTACATACAATTTTATCTATAACAGTCGTGACAGACCAAATTACTGATGTTGATTGCTCTGGCTCAAAAAATGCCTGCACCAACTCCCATACTGACAGTTTGTCAATATTCATTTCAAGCTAGCATATTATAATTGGTGCAGGTTCTGGCTGCTGTCATCAAAGCTGGTGCCTCTAGAGAGCACGAGATACTTGCTGAAATTAGGGATGCTGTTTTCTCTTTTATTAGGAAAATGGAACCAAAGCGAGTGATGGATACCATGCTTGTTTCACGTGTTAGAATTCTGTATATAAGATCTTTAATTGCAAGGTCCCCAGAGTTGCAATCGATTAAGGTAATAACAAGTAGAGGTTAGTGGATTTCTCTTTCTTCAAAATGAGTCTAGTGGCATAGCTTATGTTAATTTGGTGATTGGAAGGTCTTGCCAGTTGAGCGCTTTCTTGAGAAGGCTAATACTGGGCACAGTAGAAGTTCCAGCCGAGGAAGTAGTCCTGGGAGGTCTCCTGTGCAGTATGTTGATGAGCAGATACAGGGATTTAAAGTGAATCTAAAGCCAGAAAGGAAGTCCAAATTTTCATCGGTTGTGTTGAAGATACGTGGGATTGATCAGGTGGCTTCTAATACCTCTTACTCTATTATTATGTAATAAATCTGTGTTTCGGACTAACAAACAGAAGAGCTCGGTTCAGGAGGAGTGAAACACTGTCGAGGAAGTAAAGAGCAGTTTCTCATGTGATTTCTTTTCAAACTTTGAACATCATTATTTTTATTTTTATCATTTCTTGGTGTCGATATCTTATATAATCATTTTAATAACTTGTTGAGGAGTGTAAGCTGAGCAAGTTAGCCTGTTTTAAAACTAAAGTTTCTTATTTAACTTTTGGGTTGCTTATGTGTCTTGTTTCATTTCTACCTGTTCGAACTTTGGTTACATTTAGATTCTTTTTTTTTTGGCTTATGTTTTTGCAATTTGAAAAAACTGCACAGGAAATCTTGAGGCAACAGGTAACTGGTGGGAAGCTTAGAGAAATTACTGAGGAAGCCAAAAGTTTTGCAATTGGGAACAAGGCTCTTGCTGCACTCTTTGTACATACTCCAGCTGGTGAGCTGCAGCGCCAAATTAGATCCTGGCTTGCAGAGAACTTTGACTTTCTATCTGTTTCTGGAAATGATGCATCGGGGGGGTCAACTGGTCAGTTGGAACTTCTTTCAACAGCAATTATGGATGGTTGGATGGCTGGACTTGGTGCTGCTCTGTCTCCACAGACTGATGCCCTTGGCCAGCTATTATTTGAATATTCTAAACGTGTCTATACTTCTCAACTACAGCACTTGAAGGTGTGCCTGATGTTAGATCTCCTTAGAATGTCTTACAAAAGCATACGATAACTGTCTAAATAACTGTGTCCGCCTACTTGCTTCTTTTATGTGCGAAAGTACTTTTGCCTAAATCTGCTTAAATCAACAATGATACTTTCTCTAATTCTTTGCACTCATTTCGTTGTCTAATTACTATATATATGAGAGCTGCATCTGTCCTTCACTACCATCTGTGACTAGTTACATTTGTGTTATTGGTTTGATTGGATGTATACCCTTAGTTGAAAAAAAGGAATGACACATTTCTCTTGTACGTGAGCATCTTCTGATGTTGTACTCCTTAAATAATGTTTTGGGCCTCTTTTTCTGACATTTGCTTATCAGGATATTGCTGGTACATTGGCAACAGAAGAGGCTGAAGATGCAGCACAAGTAGCCAAGTTGCGTTCAGCTCTAGAATCTGTTGATCATAAGAGAAGAAAGGTACTACTTTATATTTTCAACTGTTAAATATGCATGGCTGTAATTGTGTTATAACAATTTACCTTTGCATACGTCTTAGCCTTTGACGACCTTGTCATTCAAATCAGCGCTTTAAAACTCGGCTCGGTTATTGATTCGGGCAGTATACTGGGTTAATGGTCGGGCCGGTGGGCCATTAGTTGAACTGTATGGATCCGTGTATATTAAAAATATTATATCCTGAATTTTGTGCTATTAATTAATAAAAGAATACTTGGCCTCAAATAAATAATTATTTACTTGCCATGCTATTAAATAAATTTTGTATCATACTTATATATTATAAAATATGAATTAAAAAGAAACATCTTTCTTGGTAAAGTTTAAGACTGGAATTCAAATCTTCAATAAAAAGATGCGCACAAATCTATTTGTTTCTTTGAAAAGTACAACTTAATAAAAGATACGTGTGTCAGACTGTCGATGTACAATAAAGAGCACTTGCTCTATTGTTTTCAAAAAAATACTAGACTAGACTTAATTAGTTTTTTTTAGATAAGCCTAAACTTAATTAATTGATTGACTTGTCCCTCTCTTCAAGAACCTGCAAGCAGCAAAGTATTTTGAGAGACTTCTTCCCTTGAGCAGAAAGACTTGAAAACAGACTTCTTTTTCAACCATTCCTCCTCTCGGTTCTTTCTTTTATGTTCTTCTCTTCTTTCGCGTTTTGAAGCATCACTTTTTTCTTGCGCTCTTTTTTTTTGTCTTTCTATTTTCCTTATACATGGATATGTTCTTTAGTTTTCCAAGGTTATGAATTCAGCCCTAGTAGGTACTATTGCATTGTTAATGGTACAGATCTGATTTTAAAATAATTTAGAAAAGCGTCGTCCTAGTGCACTATTATTATCTTAAATAAATTTCTAATTATGGTTGATCGATATCTTCATTCTTTTTATGTTCAGATTCTCCAACAAATGAGAAGTGATGTGGCTTTATTGACATTAGAAAATGGGGGTTCGCCTATTTGAATCCTTCTACTGCAGCTGAAGACATACGATTAGCATCTCTGATTTCACTTGATGGCATACTAAAGCAAATCAAGGTTCTTAAACTACTGTGCAAATCTATTTTCGAATTTTGGGTACTGATTGGATATTATGAATAAGTCAAGGTATTTTTTAAGCAGGATATAACAAGACAAGCTTCTGTGAACATCTTGAGCAAAAGTAAGAAAAAAGCAATGCTTGCTTCTCTTAATGAACTAAGAGAACAGATGCCTTCACTTCTTGAAATTGATCATCCATGTGCTCAGAGTCAAATTGCAGATGCTAGCGGCATGGTTGAGGTAATTTGGTAACGCTATTTAGATGATCATCACCTCTGATTACTGAAATAGAACAATGTTTGCTCTGATGTTTGGGGACTCGAGTTGAGTTTGTAATAAAAAGTAATTTGGATCGCTTTGCTATGTGATGCCTGAATTCTCTGTTCTGTTATGATACAGTCGATTCCTGAAGAAGATGACCGCATTCAGGATGTATCTCATGGTCACAGACCATCAACAGATCTCGGCTCTGGATCTGAAATCGACGTGGCACAGTGGAATGTACTCCAATTTAATACAGGCGCTGCCTCACCATTTATAATAAAATGTGGAGCGAACTCTAATTCTGAACTAGTCATTAAAGCCGAGGCACGAGTTCAGGAACCTAAAGGTGGTGAAATTGTGAGGGTTGCTCCTAGACCCTCCGTTTTAGACAATATGAGCTTGGAAGAAATGAAACAAGTATTTTCCGAATTACCCGAGGCTCTAAGTTTGCTTGCCCTAGCAAGGACTGCAGATGGCACTCGGGCACGATATTTTAGATTATACAAAACCTTGGCTACTAAGGTTCCATCTCTTAGAGATTTGGTCAGTGAACTCGAAACAGGTGGTGTACTCAAAGAAGTGAGAACATGACCCTTGAAAGTCTCAATGGTTGACTTATATGCCTGAAGTTTGCTATGCTAAACGGCTCATTCTCTTTGGAGGTTGGATTACCTGATATTATATTTTCTATGGGGTTTGCTTTATTCTTGGTGAGGCAAATCTATGTGTACAATGTAATCATTACTCTACGATAATGTATTTAGTAGCAATTATTTTAGTGCATTTTTTTTCCTGCAGTTTTTGTTTGTGCAGTAGTTAATCCAATTAGGTTTATTTATGGTGTCGATAACAGCTTAATTAAACACTTATTGGAGAAGTGATTATTTTATAAATGCGTATGTCTAAATTATTTCTATGATCAATGAGAAATTGTTAATCTGTATTGAGTAAGTTGTAATTTGTATTCATAAGCTATCTTGTAGATATATCATAAGTTTTCTCGAACACTTCGACATTTTGACATGTGTTTATGTTGCTTGATAAACAAATTGTGACGGTTTGGATTGCAAGGGGAGCTCCGGAACAATCACAAGCTCCCATAATGGGCATCAATGGAAGAATAATGCCCGGAATGTTGAACAAGAAGGAAGAAATCCAATCTTAGATATTCTGTTAGAGAGGTTAGAGAGAGAAAGTTGAATTGTACTGAATTGATAGATTCTCATTGATTGTCAATATTGGGTTAATATACGCATTTGGATCCTCTCATTCCACTCTCTCTAAGACTCTGTTTGGCGCGTCTCATCCGCTAACGGATAGTAGGTGAAGAATACACGTGTTTGGTAAGCATTAGCGTTTAGCGTTTTTGGGTAGTGTTTAGCGTTTTTTCAAACGTTACTTCAAGTAGCGTTTCAAAAAATGCTAGCGGATAGCGTCTCACTTTTTTTGGCATTTTTACCCTTGATATTTTTCTTAAATTTCTTCTTTATCCTTATTAAATAAATGTAATTATGAATTAAATAAATATATCTTTTTATGTCATTTTACATTTATCAGTTAGTTCAACTGCTAATTTTACCAAACACGTCAATTGCTATCAGTTAGCTCATCCGCTATCCACTAGATCATCCGCTAGCTTATCCGCTACTTTTTACCAAACAAAGCCTAAATCTCCCTCATTCCTCTCTATCTCTTTCTTACTTTCACTCTCTCTCATCAATAAAAAATTATAAATAAATGATGAGAGAGTTAAAGTAAGAGAGAGATAGAGAGTGAAGGAGGAAGATGTAGGGACAATTGAAGGAGAGAATCCAAATTCGTTAATATACACATACATGTGTAACCAATCAAGAAGTACAACAATAGATTTCCACAGTACAATTATTCACTAAGGTAAAAGTAAAATATATGTTGTGTACGACTTTTTCTCATAGTTCATCTTATTTCCTCGTGTACGACTTTTTTTCTTATAATTTCTAATTTATTAGGAGGATGTTGCCATTTATTAGAATTAATATTTTTTAAAAAACAAATTCTAGTTAAAATGCTTAATCTGAATAATTAAAAAGTATAAAAGCGAAATCAATCTAACATGATTTCTGTATACCAAATACATAGAATTATAAGTTTTAAATATTGTTCTTTTAAACAAATTCTAATTTAATTTTTTTAAAAAATATGTTATTTCTAAATTTATAAAAGTTAAATCTAAATTCGAAGGTTAATTACATATACAGTTACAATTAACACATTTGAGAGGATTAACTCGCCAGTCAGATATTGAAAGAGAAGAATTACAATTTACAACCTGTTTGCCAAGAAATAAATTTAGCATGATTGATAATGCATTGGAATCAAACACCAAGCCTCCAAAGACAACATGATAGATATATGTGATGCCAAATACACAACGTAACTGCCATCCTTAACTTTGCCTGCATGTTTTGAGTTGACCGGCCTTCATATCGTGTTGACATAAATGATCAAGACCAGTGGCTGCAAGACTGGTTCATTAAAATCAAAGCATAATGGAGATGAAGAAGCATGAGGATCCGTAATAACTCCTCTCGAACGAAATAAGCGTGTCGGTAATCTACTGAGCAACAACCTTTAACCAAAGACTCCCCACCTTGGAAGGAATACATGTGTACGTACCACATATTTGTTAGAACCATTAATAATGAAGGATCCAAAGCATAATAATGTTGCAATAGCTAGAGATAATAAATAAATGTGCATACCATGATTTGACTAAAATGACATGATATTTATCTAAACATCAATACCATTTATCAGATATACAGCCAGTGGGGGAGCTGTTGATAGAATAACATTGTTCATCCTTTGTCGTTCCACATATTCCTTTGCAGACAACTATCGAGTCCCATGGTCACTCACCAATCCTTTCCTTTTATTAGCAACAAAAAATAACAAAGTGAAAAAATCATTCAATTTATCATTACATAAACACTTATTATGCCAGACACAAAAAAATATGAAAACAAAAAAAACTTTTTCATATAAAACTATTTAGAGAGTAGTGTTGAGATATTTTTAGTCTATCAACAATATTTTTTCCGAAACTTTTAAGTAAAATATTACTAAAATCAAATTATTTTCTACAAGTTAGTTTAAATTAAACAACTCCTTAAAACAAAAAAATTAAATAACTTCTCATTATGATCAAATTACGGTTATTAATTTTAATTCATCTTTGTTTAAATCAAATTACGGTTATTAATTTTAATTCATCTTTGTTTATCATAGATTAAAATAATATTTTAAAAATATAAAAACTATGTGCATTCCAATGTGGCTTCCACATAAGTTAATAGAACTCACATCATATTTAATTTTGACAAATTAGGGAAGACTTTGATTTTAGAATATTCAAAACATAAAGTGAGTTGATTCGGATTGAATCAATAAACACTCATAATGATTATTGATAGTAATAAATCAAAGTAAAAGAGAATATGATACAAGTGCAATGTGTTAACTAATTTTAGCAAGCCAAAGACACAAATTGAGCCAAGACTAGTAAATTCTCGTTTAAAATTTTCACAAGTAACTTAAGATTCGAGGACTAAAATGAATTCACGATATGTTTCAGAGACCAAAACCGATAAATAAGTGACATCTTTCGCGACTAAACCGACATTAACGGATGGATTAACTGAGTTAACATCGCATTATCGCGGGAAGGACTAACGTGTGTTGATGGATTACACTTTCGGGGACTATTTTGCCTTTTTGCTTGATTCGGGACCAAATCGACAATTCTAGCTTACACTTTCGCGACTAAAACGACTATTTACCCTATTTTTTTACAAAGAAATAGATAAACATAAAAAATCTAATAATATCCACGACACGTGTTTTGCCGCTTCTTGTTCCCCAAAATATTCATCAAAAACATTTTTCGAGCCACAACAATTCTTGTATAAATACAAACCCGCTCGCTGTCTCCCCCACATTCGCAACGTTCCATCGATTATACACAAAAACGCGAAAGATAAAAAATAATGGAGACTGATAGCAGAAGCCGAAGCGGTTCCGAAACCGGACTCCTCCGGTCATGCACCACATTTCTCTTACGCCGTGACTTTACCGTTTGTCGCCAGTTAGCAAATCGGGTTACAAAATCGGATCCAGAAACAGTCGTCCAACTCGAGCAGCTAATTGCTATCACCGACGTCCTCATCGCTGCATCAAGTCTCGTCGGCCCCGATAACAACCTCGCTGACCACTATGCTATCCTCAATCTCAACCCTTCAGATGCTGCTGCTGGAAATCGTGACCTTGTTCGACAACAGTTCAAGAAGCTTGTACGTCTCTTGGATCCGAACAAGAACAAGTTTCCTTTTGCTGATGAAGCTCACATGCGTGTTCGTGAGGCTTGGGCTGTTCTCTCTGATCCGGTTCAGCGAGACAAGTTTGATCGCCAGATCCGTGGAGAGAAGTGTTCGGATGTGGCATCATTTTGGACTATGTGTCCTTATTGTTGGTACATGCATGAATATGAGAGGGAATATGAAGGCTGCACTTTGCGATGTGAAAATTGCAAGAGGACATTTCACGGCATGGAGGTGAAGGGACCCACGGCGGAATTGATGGTGAAGGGGAAGGAGCAGTACTATTGCCACCATGTGAGTTTGCCTTTGAAGTATCCTTTGAATGGTGGATGTGGATTTGAAGTTGGGGGAAAGAGGATGAGGATAAAAACTGTGGCTAAAAGGGTTAGAATGAAAGGTTTCATTCCTAAGAATAATGACTCAGATTTGGAAAACTGAATGCTGTCTGTTTTTTTTTTTTGGGTAATATGATATGTCAATATGATGGGGGAAATTGTTTTTTATTTTAATTTTAAATTTTGATGTGATGTTGTTTTGTGAGGAAGCTGGAGGACTTGAGTGGGACTATGTTTGATGAAATTATTAACTCAAGAGACTGTAATTCTCTTCTTGTTGATGTTGAAGATTTGGTTCTATTTCTTGTGTTTGCTGGGAACTTTTCTTGACTTGATTTTGCCCAAACGGCGTGAGAAAAGTGTTTTATGACAACCTTAACAAAATCTTCTTTTGTTTAATAAGAAGATCTTTTGCCCAAACGGCGTGAGAAAAATGTCTAAATAACATTTCTGTAAGATCTTATGCTTCTAGCAGATGAATCTATGGTTCAGATTTGCTAAGTAAATATGAGTTCCTTTATGTCAGATAGATACGTCAGATATTCTTTCTAGATTTTCTGATATACTGGGTCTGGGTGGTAGGGGAAGAATGAGATGAGTCTTGTTTGAACAATTCAGTTCCTTTGATATTTTTGTTTCTTCTTTTTATTTTATTATTATTATTATTGAAAGAAAAGGGGGATGATAGTACACTGACTCGCTCTGCCTATCCTAATTCAAGTGATTAGGATTCCTTTGAGTCCTCTACTTTTGACTTGTGGCTGTATAAATCCCTTCACTTTGTTGCAACTAAATTATCATTTTTTTGGGACAGGAATAGGATTTTTTTTAAGGGTGAGGAACATGATCTTGTTGGGTGGATTAGCAGTAACTGGCGTTGATGATAAAAGATTGACCTACCAAATAGCTAGCTATTAAGTGTACTAGGGATTACCTCAATTTTAATGTCCACCAAATCTTAACTAGTATTTTATTCATATTTGTGTACGAGTGATACTGTATTTGTTATAATTTATTATGAAGTTATAAATATGTTGAAAGTTGGAGAATCTAATAAAAGAAAACGGGAAAAGTTGATAAGCGCATGGTTGATCATCGTAGAGACACATTAAGTGCAATCTTATTGTCCCAAAACGATCAAAGCTATTCTCATGCTTTGATATGCCTTGTCTAAACTTATTTGTTCCAATATCAAACTTCACCTCTCGGCACTTCGTTTGATATTTGATTTATGAAATAAGAATGATGAGGCTAGATTGAAAATCAAGTTCTAATAAGATAGAGTTTAGTCTTGGAATTGTTTAGGGACCCATCATTGGATTGTTTCCCACAATCCCAAGACTAAAGAGGTCTATTCACACATGATCATAGTAGACAAGGGAGTAGAAGAGAAATGACATAAAAGTAAATAACAGAATGTAAATGACAATAATATAAACAAAGCTATAAAGAATTGAAATGTAAAGTGTTGGAAATGTAAAGAACATAAACTAAAATTGCAGGAAGGTAAATAACATGAAAATGAAAGAACAAAAGCTTAAGAATAAAATGCGAGAACTTAGGTTAAACTTTAGAGTAATTTTGCAAGTGATAAGGTTAGATTACAAATGAAGAGAGGCTCTATTTATAGCCTAAGATCAGTGGAGAATGAGTTCAATTCACATAACTAGCCATTAACACCATTAAGAGAGGAATTGGAAGAGTTTTGAAACTGTTTCTGAATTCTGAACAGTTTGCACGGGTCGTGCTAAAATGGCACGGGTCGTGCCATGTGAAAAACTTGAATTCCTAGAAAATTTAAGGGCTGCACGGGTGGTGCTAACTTCAGCACAGGTCGTGCTAAGTTTCGCAGCTCTGCTGGTTGAAATTCCTTGTCATTTTAGCTTGGCATGGGTCATGCTAAGTTCAACACAGGTCGTGCTAAGTTTCGCAGCTCTGCTGGAACATATTTTTCTCCTTGTTTTGCACTATTCATCCTTGCTTTGCACCTTTTTAATTCTCCTTTGATCTTTGACCCTTTTTCATGCAAAATTCCTCCCTTTCTTCAATGTAATCCATGTGTTCCCAGCCGACCACCTAGGAAAGCTCGGATACACATCACCACATGACCGGCTCGGCTGGACCTAGAAGGCGAAGACCAGCTCACGGAGACCACATTCCGCCTCAAGAACCGAGGGACTCGTCGGCCGCACAGGACGAGGACCTCCCCTCGCCCAAAGAGCCGACGCCTCCCTTGGGCTCGGCCATAAACAAGAACCTAGCGATGTATATTAGGAAAGCCCGAGAATCTCGCCTAAGATCTCGCTGCATTTATTTATGATACTTATGAGCATTAATAACCGCTTGTAATATAAATATAAGCCCAAGAGGCCAATGAAAGGGATCTAGATCCATTCTTTCTACGACATACTTCTCACTCTGTTATTCATCGTGTTCTAGCTAGATCCTACTCAAGGAAATAGTTAGGAACACCCTGAAAATAAAAACTAACATCTTGTAGTAAAATAGCTAAATAAAAGAACTAAATTCCCACAATTCTTTATTCAATTTAAACACTAAAAATACTCTAAATTTGGATCAAATACATAAATCGGTTCTTCAAAGTTAGAACTTAGTGCAGATCTGTTTCATCAGATCTTTTTCCAATTCAGATCTGTTGCCAATTGAATTGAATTGAATTGATCTCATGTTTTCAATTCAAATCATTTGCAAGTTAAATTACATAAACAGTAGTTCCATAAGTCTATATTGTAATATGTAAAAGTAGTTAATGGTCAAATACATTCATAACACATACAACCATAGGAAAACCATCCAATCTGATCCTAATGGTAAGTTAGAATCACATGAAAACCAACATATTACACATTTATGGCAAGGTTCCAAAATATTAGATAATTGACATAGTATGTTTCTACTGCCACGTTAGATATACAGCAAAAAATGTGAGTGGAAGTTGTCTGGAAACCAAAGAGTTAGAATCAATTAATTAGCAAAAATGAAGCTAAAATTCAAAATGTTTGCTTCTAGTCTCCACAGAAAATATCTTCATTAGACCAGATCTCCTTGGCACCCATCATATTATATATTGGGGGACATAAGTTAAAAGTGTACATACAAAATGAATTGGTAATGATAGTGTGAAATATTGTTAATATACTTACAATGGTTATAGATTTTGGAATACCTCTTTGAAGACAACATTTGTTGTTGATGTAAGTGGTCGGTTTTGGCCATCATGAATAAGAACTTTTAATCATTCTTTGCTTTGAACTCTTGAATGTGCCACCTATAATTGACCGTGGCTAAAAACAGGTCTAGGCAAGTTATAATCCAACATTTTGTAATGATTGCCCTTGAGACTTGTTAATAGTCATAACTTAACATACAACAATAGGAAATTGTCTCCTCATTAATTTAAATGGCCATGGTGATTGTGAAGGAGACATCCTCATGGACAAGATCTTAGCATCTATGACATGAGTTGCAAGTCTTATGACAATCGGTCAACATAGTTAACTAACCTGGAATGAATTTCAAAATGAATTCATTTATTTCATCCACAACTTCAATGGTAGATGCTAAAATAGCCCTTGATTGCAAGAAATCTTCATTTTTGTACTCTTCTATCAAATTTGGATAGATTGATTTCACAATGGCCTCAATAGGATCA
The DNA here is from genome assembly GCA_020916435.1 of Oxytropis ochrocephala. Lineage (NCBI taxonomy): Eukaryota > Viridiplantae > Streptophyta > Magnoliopsida > Fabales > Fabaceae > Oxytropis > Oxytropis ochrocephala. The sequence goes on along the minus strand of CM037088.1, from coordinate 41,653,743 downwards.
ACAAAGTCTGTAATTAGAAGTTCCTTTGGTATGTCAATCTCAGCATATCCATCATTTGGTTCATTTATCTTGTCGTCTCGGACATCGAGGATCCATTGACTAAACTTTATAAGTTCTTCAGAATTAGTATTGTTTAAACCACCTTGAAACTGCATATTCTTAGTCATAGTCAATACTTGGCAACGATCCCAAATATATGATGAATTAAGTGAAGCATGAACAATATCTTAACGACTTCCCATAGGGACAACAGACAAAATCTGTCTAAAGTCACCTCCAAAGATAACTATGTTGCCTCCGAAAAGAGACGAATCATCATCTCTTAGACCCATGATGTCTCGCATTGTCCTATCAAGTGCTTCGAAGCAATTTTTGTGAGTCATAGGAGCCTCATCCCAAATGATTAACTTTGTAGCTTTCAATAGTTTAGCGAGTTCAGTCCCTTGGTTAATATTGCATGTGAAGCTCTCCATAGCAAGCACAGGTATTTTAAATTTTGAGTAAACTGTTTTCCCTCCTGGCAATAAAAATAAAGATGCAATACCATTGGATGCTACAGTTAGCACAATATGACCTTGAGAACGTAATGTTGTAGCCAGAGTATTCCGCATGAATGTCTTCCCAATACCTCCATAACCATAAATGAAGAATACAATGGCTAAGTTGTTGTTTACTGCATGAATGATTCTGTCAAATGTTGTTCTTTGTTCATCTGTTATTTGACATCCAACATTGAGTGATGATATAGTAATTTAATGCGTCTTTATGAAAGCGTATTTGAATGTAAGTATTTAATAATAGATATATTAACCTGTTAATGAGGAGAATAGTCGCTGAAATTGCGCATTTAATTCTTCTCTATTGTAGCTCATCTCTTCAAGGATAAGTCTATTGCCTGTGTGATTAATTACAAATCCCTTTGGATATGGCATCGAGACATAGTCCCTGAGACTTATTCTGTTTGCTTGTAGAATCTTCTCAATCGATTAGAGTAAGATTTTCAATTATATCTTCAGGAAATTGCAAATCTATATAAGGAAGATGCAACTGAGTTTAAATATAGATGACATATGAATATGTGTTATAGATGAACTAACTTCAATGTAAAAGTGTATTAAAAGTGATTGTTATTGATAGGAAGATTTTGTATTTGTGATATTAATAATCTAGTGGGAAAATATTCAAACTTTTGAGGTTTCTAACAATTAAAGACATAAAGAGTGGAAATAATTGAAAACATATATCTTAATAGTGATAGTTCTGTAGTTACATATTAAACAGATATAAAATGTGAATGTGCTTGCTGAAAATAAGGTTTACCTTTGTTATTTGTTAGTCTTCTTTGTTCATGGAGAATTCCATCTAATAACCAATGTCTTGTTTTATTCCAAACTTCAAATGGCCTTTTAAGAGTATTGCATAAAAGCATGGTGACAAATAATTTTCTCAAGAAGTGTTCCAAAATGAAAAGCTTCTTTAATTGCTTCAATGTATTATTTGTCATCTTCAAGCAATCCAAGAGCTAGGCAAGCTTCTCCAAAAGTGTCCCATGCCTTGACTCCAACCGCCATTATATCTTCATAGTTAGTAGGACCTTGACAAACTGTAGTTAAAGAACCCCGCAAATAAAAAGCTCTCCAAAGGCGGGAGGAACCCAAATAAGAAGATTCAATTGTGTAACCACCGAACGTGGTTTCCAACCCGCTTGTTTCTGACATATGTGAATTTGGAGACAAATTTGGTGTATGTTAAATTTTTTGCCTCTGGATATTTTGGATTAGCTTCCATCGATCCAAGAGGTAAACATTGACTCTGTGACGCTTGGTCTTAATAGAACATCGTCAATTGTTTGATTCTCATTCCATAAATTGTTATGTTCTCCTTCTAAATGGAAAAAGATTCTTTCTACAATCGATTTTCTTCCGTTTATTCGAAAAGAGAATATCCTCTACGGCTTCACATGGTGATCCATACCTACAATCGAGGTATTTTTTGATCTCATCGTGCTCTCTTTCCTAATTATTTCCTTCAGTAGTTCCAGACTCAATTGGAGCAATTATGCGATCATACTCTGTTAATGTATTTGAATAAGTAATTTACTAAATCACTTTGATTGCACCACTCCATGTTGATTAGTGCTCAGTACTTCAGTAGTAACATTGGGTTGTGTGGCACAACATGGCAGTTATCTAGATGAATACCACTCCGACCATAGTCCTTCCATCATTTCTTCTTCTATAAGCGTAATAACCATCTTTGTCTATAATTGTTGAAGGTCGGGTATTTTTTGAAAAGAACTTTGAACAAATCTGACCCTTCATGCAAGGAGAAGTCGGGAAAGCTCTACCACATGGACCACGGAGCATGTGCTTTTAACCAACTTGTACAACTCGATGAATTTGACGATCGTGTATTCTCGCTGAAATTATTTTGTCTATATCATCCGTTGTAGGATATTTGCTACTGGGTGGAGGAATTTATGTGTGCATGTGGTAGTCCCCTCTTCTAAAATTCAATTGTGTACATATCCGACAATGAAAAATAAATTAATGGATTGTAACACAAATATATAAATCAATTGAAATATGTAGTTAGAGTTATCAAATATGGATAAAAACATTACATGCATGTATTTTCCCGAGAACGTGCTTCTTCCTCAAATCACTTAGAAGCTCATCAAACTTCATTTTGAAAACCCTTGAAATGATGTTAGGCCGATCATGTGCCTTCAAGTTCATAGGACCTAATAGTCTTTGGATTTCCGACCAATTTGGATTGCATGTGAAAGTTATAAAAAAATCAGGAAAACTGACATGACTACATATTGCCATTTCATCAAAGTACAACTGGTTCATATATCTTTGACTACCAACAAAACTTGATGGCAATATGACTATTTTGCCTTTGCTAGAAACTTGCATGTTTTGTTGACCAGAGGAGTTTAAACTCTTATATTTATCAACTATAAGTTTACTTTGGTTTCTCCGTATAAATGATAATCTTTCAGACTCCAACATGCTATAACCATCAACCAAAAACTGCTGAAAGAGTCTCCGTGATCTCAAGATTGTTTGTGCTTCTTGCAATCTAGATTGAATTCTAAAAGATAACCATTCTCGGATTGAAACTCTATTCCTCTTTTCCCCTTCATGCCCACCTCTATTTACATGGCAGACATCATCTATATCCATCTTCACCGTAAGAAAACAACAATGGATATTGATATCCTAAGTAGCTTGTATGTAGTTCATCTATTCTTTTCAGATATCCGCTCTGGTACTCAAGAATAATATTTCTTGGAGAAGCAGTATCTACATCACCAACAATTAATGTAGCAACTTCAGATACAATTGGCATATTATAAATTCCTCCTTCAAGATTTTTTCTCCTAAATTAGCCTTAATCTCAGTTTTTGAACATTTCCTTCTCTAACTCTTTCCCTTGCTATTCTAAAAGATTTTGCATGCGTATTGTGTCGATCGAGCATTGCAATAAGTTTTTTTACAATCTCATTGCCAATCTTGGTGTTATTGCTGCAAAGTATTTAATATAGTTAGTTGGATCTTTAATTTAAAAATGAAATTAAATTAGTTAATATAGAAACATATTATTTATTAGAGTATATAGAAAGATGTATCAAAGATCCAGACATTATATAGAAAGATATTCCCATTGAAATTAAATTAGTTAATAGAAATTAAATCTAATGCTTAATTTTGTTTATCTGAATGAATTGATTCGATTTTCGAATTCATTGTCTGTATCAAAGATGTTAAGTTGCGCATACTTTGGTGTTTGATCTGCTCGAGGTAACAAACTACCAATCTTGTGGCATGTTTGACCTTGAATTTTAATGCATGATGGACCTCGACCGTTATTGATTGAATGATCAAGTTTTGTTCTTGGTGAGGCGAATGAAAACATCATATTATAGAGACGGATATTCTCTTGAAAGTTCTTGGAATCTGCAGAGTCACTATCGAAAAGAATATGATGAAGATATGTAGGTGGTTGTCTTAAAAGAGGCATTTGTATCTTCCCATTCCCACAACAGAGGTGATACTTTGGCATTGCAACATGTCCAGATTTATCAATCCTTTCTTAGTACCACATCAATGCATTGCAATGTCGGCATTCAATCAAAGGATCGCCAATGTCGTAATAACCTAGTTGGTGTTGGAAAAGAAAATAGTTTAGATGTGGAAAGTCAAAGTAGAAATATATTAATGTGCCATTGAAAATAAAATACCTTCATTTAGATTTGCCTGCTGATGTCCATAAAAGAGTAAGTCCTCCTATCATCATCTGAGCTCCAATTAGCATCAACTCCTCTAGATATAGTAGTTAAATATGTCATGAATGAAGAAGGTTGTATACATTTTTGGGCAAGTGGAAATATAAACAAAAGTATTGTACCTTGGTTAATGTATGTCATCATCACTATCACTCAAAACCTGTGAGGTATGAGTTTGTGTATATTGTTAAGACTGTACCTGCTCTTGAAATGTGTGTCTTGAAGTAGAAGGAAAACTTATGTTGTCAGTGTTGACATCTCTATTAGTGTTATCAAACCTATTGATCGGATTTACCCTGATAGCACCCAAATGAGTGGCTCTCCTCTTTCTAACATGTTGTTCACTTGGCTGAGTAAACTGATTAGAGCTACCATATGGCAAGGCAGAGAGGTTGGAGCATAATGTTGATAGGTTTGAGGAACACTTCTATTTGTAATATCAGATAGTGGAGTGACACTGGTAGATTGAATTTGATGATTAGAAGTTGTTGGGGTAGAATTCTCTCCAATTCTATTTGTTGAAGTCGTGTTCTTGGAAGTTAATCCAAATTTCCTTTTTTGGCGACATTTGGCTGCTAACATTCCCATTTTTGTCCATTCTAGGATAGTGTGATTTCTGCAAACTCCTATAAAATATGTCTATAGCAAATTTGTACATGTAGTAAACTGAGTAATATATAGAACCATAATTAAGACAGGTATGTGGTAGTCAGGTATCTTTTAGAATTCAATTCAAAACTGAATTCACCTCAGCTTCTGTAAATATCTCTGTAACAGAGATCTATGTGTTGAAATACACAGTTTTTGTTTCATATATTAGCCAAATAAACAGAACATGATGTGAATATTTAAGGTGGTTCAAAATCAAAACACTTGTATTGTCCAGTTGCTTTTATTAAAAAAAAGATTGAATATTAGTCCAACATTTAAACTTGCTAAGTTTTAAGGTGGTCACTAACCTAATGAGAAAATAGCTTTTGGTCAAACCACAGCATTTAAAGTTATTGAAATGCATTAAAGTCATGTAATAATGGATGATATGCAAATATAAATAGAGAGTATCAGTTTGCTGGTATGGTGAGATGATTTATCAAATAAAGGTGAGACTGGAGATGTACATATGTCTGCACTGTTTTTCACGTGCCCTTCAGTTGCTCTACAATATGATTTGTTGCTTGTGAAGACCAATAAAATTTCAAACATGATAATGTATGATTGTATGAAACAGGATGTTATTGACATAATGGCTTTAGGCTGAGGTTATTTCCCCTTGTCCAATTGGGATGTTGTTTAATGTAGTATTTTTCAAATAATATTTTTCAGATTGTTTCATGTAAAATGAAGATATTGTTTCAGCTGAATACTTTTTTATATCCTTTGATGACTAATTTCTATTCCTCATATCTTTGTCTTAGTTGAATACTTTTCCATCAGATTTATACCAATTAGTTGTTGCAACACTGCAAAACACAAGTATTCTCTCGAATCAATAAAGATTATTTGTAAAAATTTCTATTGAAGTAACAAATAGTGTAACATGGTTTCTGAATTACAACACTTTCAGAAACCATTCTGTAAATCAGGTTTCTTGTCTGCAAATTAATCCTACTAGCAGAGCATGCAAGGCAAAACTTTATATACTAAGCCTTGTATGTCCCATTCATCACATCTTCAAATGAAGTTTTGTCTACCATGTATTAAAATATTATTCAAATGTTGTGTCAAGTCTCAACGCTTGTAAAACTTCAAATCTCTGCTACAATTGGATTTTAGAGCATCCTCCAATTTCTCAGCTTGGTCAAAATCAACTTTAAAAGTAACCATGGATATGTCCTCTTTACCCGTATCATAATCTTGCTTTAAGTCTTCGACGTGAAAAGATTGCAGCTGAAAATGACATTAGCAATGAGCATCTAGACACATTTTTTAGAAACGCATGGCATAACCATGTAGTAATTCTTTACAATAAAAGCAACAGATTTGAATGGTAATTATGACTGCAAGTTAGATTTATATATATATATATATATATACACACACACACCATATTTATACAGTTACACTCCACGCCATCTTAAAATACCATTAGTAGTTAGCACAGGTACTGGAAGCTAGATTGCATTAGCATAAATAAAAAGTGAGGGGATTGCTGAATTAGAGTCATTCCACCAGCGTGAGATTTACTTTTTAAGCGAGCTTAATATTAGTCTTAGGATCTGATTGGGAGGGAGGGGATTGGAGGGCTTTGGGGAATAGGAGTAGAGAGAAAGCTATAGAAATTTTTCACCTTAATTGTGAGAGTAATTCTGTAGACAATGATAAGTAAATGCTTATGATGGATATATTTTAGATTTTAAGATTTTATCATAAAATGATGTAAATGATTCGAATAATTTGTCTAATTCCTCCAAAACCCTCAATACATTTTTTGAGTTCCTCCAAATTGGGGGGATTTGATTTAAATAAGAAAAATAAACTCCCCATTGAAGTTGATGGAACAACCTTCCTTCCATTTGTCTTTCATCCTTCCAATTTTTTTTCAAGCCCTCCCCACCCCTCCCATCCAAACTCCCAAATAAGCCCTTAGTCTTTCGTTGAAAGAATTGGAACACTCTATGGATAGCCAACGGCAAAATCTTGAAGGCTTTGTTTGAGAGTTTTCAGGGGCGGAAAGGGAAGTGTTTGAAGGGGAAGTGAGTAAACGGAAAGGAAGGAATGATAAACTCCCGCCTTATTTTAACATCAAAACTCCCCAATTTTGGGGGAACATGAAAAAACTAATAAAAGACTGCTGGAGGGATTTATAAAATTTTCCAAAACCGTTTCTCTTGTTTTGAATTGCTCCTAAATGAAGGAAGGGTTAATCATAACTCTTTCCCTCTCCCACCGAAAATGCCCTCACTACCTAGACATGACAGATAAAATAAGGAATGGATAAAAAGAAATCAAGATAAACTGCATAAAACTGGTGTACAATTCATTTACTCGCAGAGACTAGTTAAATAGTTACATAAAAACAATTTTTCTGAGAAAATCCAGTAATGTTCATCAGTTCCTTCCTTATCCTACCCAAGTCAAACTATAGGTATATTCATAACCAGGTAATTATTAATAAACATATGCAAGAACAAACCTGATGGTAGAGCACTCCAAGTAGGTCAAAGGGGACTTCTACACCCATTGGCACCTACATTTTTCAGGAGTTTATTTATAAATTGACACATCAACGGAATAACGAGTTCCAAAAACATTCAAGAAAGTGAAATGCTAAGTATGTATAAATCTAAAGATGTATCACAGACTGAGAAAAGAATCACCTTTGTTTTCACAAGGCAGGTTGGGGCATTCCTCAGGCATTCTGATGCAACTCCTCCATAAGCCCTGACCAACCCCCCAGTACCTAACTTTATACCTCCAAAATACCTGAAATATAATAAAGATCACAATACAAATCATATTCTAAATCCAATACCAAAACAGCTTAGTGCTAAAAATGTACAAGAGCACACGTGCTGCGGTTAATCGAGGGCTCAGTTGTGGGATAAAAAGAAGCAGATATTATACCTAAGCAAACTAACAGAACTCATTGGTTCAAACAGTAATTGACATCGACATTGATATACATATGTGAAGTGTTAAAATAAGGTTGTTAAAGTATTAACCTGATGACAACCACCATTACTCTATCTATTCCTGAAGAAGCAATAGCAGAATATATAGGTTTCCCAGCTGTACCTGAAGGTTCGCCATCATCATTGGACCGGTATTGATCCCCCACCTGTTATACATGATTGGAAAAAGAACTTGTTACTAGCATCATACATTATTAATGTCTTTCTAGCTTCACTTGTACTATGGCTCTTCTATTTTCCAATCAAAAAATAGATTTGTAACGAAACTAGCAAGCAAGAAAACAACTTAGTCATAGAAGTTTAAAATCCCAATAGTTACTTACAGAAGTGATACCAAATCAATGAATGAACAAGGTACAATCAGGCATCAGCCACCCCAATGCCAAGACAATTAAACTATAGTTGCCAAAATTGAGAGGTGAAGTCTCAGAACATGCTCAAGGGACCAGAAAGTAGTAATCTCTAACTCTAATGCAAATGCAATAGAGTAATAGCCAATTTGGATTGGCTTATTTGAACTTATCTATTGGTATAACCACTTGTAAGACCATTTTGAGAGAGCTTATAAATAGCAGCTTATGACATGTTCATAAGCCGTTATCAGTCAATTTTCATAAGCTCGCCATAACAACTCATATGAAAACAGTTAAACTTTATTTTATCTTTCATTATAGAAATAGTTTATCTATCTATAAGCATATATATGATAAGTGTGCTTGCTATAAATGCTTAGTTAAGGCGCTTATACAAACATGGCCTAAATCGTCCTATCCTATGCATACATTTTGAGTGAAATTATTCATAAGAAAGGCAAAAAGACTAACCAAAGCAAAAAAAAGAAGCTCAAAAGAAAATACAAGTGATTATTCAGTGTTTCATTCCATCAAAAACTAATTAAAAAGAAAAGGCCTTTATGGTACCTGATAAGCCCAGCAATTATGGGTAGCCTTTGATCCTGGACCTAATAATAAACAAATTGAGAAAATGATCAATTATTATTCACAGTATTAAAAAAACACGAAGGAAGTGAAATTAAGAGTAAAAGGGACCTGGGAAAGAAAAGACATGGCGGATTTTTCATCATTGATGGGGCCAGCAATGGCGATGAACTTGCTTTTCTTGATGTCTTTCTCGAAGGTGACCTTTCTTTGATTGTGGTGAATGCACCTGAATTATTGCTGCTGCTGCTGGCCATGGTGGTTTTGTTCTTTGCCCTGGCGATGGCGATGGCGATGGCGAAGAGCGAAGCGTAGATGCGGTGCTGATGATGATGATAACTGGGTATAGTTACTGCCACCGGCATCTCTCATTCTTAGTTCCCAACCCTCCTCCTTCCCAAATAAAATTAAGTACCATAAATTATACTTTGGTCCTTTTCAGTATTTTAAATACTAATATTAACTCGGCTAAAAACTAATACTCCTTCCGCTCCTTATTACTCATCACTTTATAAAAATTGCTTTCTATTTATCATTTTTAAAGTTCAACGCAACATTTATCGTTATTTTGTCAATAACGCCTTAAATATTTATCAGTAGAGAGACAAATGTAAGAAATGAGATAATAAATGACATGATATGCAGAAAAGAAAATTAATCAGATCAAATGTAACCAAATTTATCGGAAATACTCACGCAGATGTGTAAAATGCCAAAAAGTGACAAGATATATGAACGGAGTGAGTACTAATTTTAACAAATTTTGATACCAAGTGTTGGTCCTAAAGATTAACCCGCTCTAATCCCACCATAGTCTTGATTTTTGAGTCTGACGTGACAAAAACTCACGTAAGAGAGAATTACACAAACCGACAAAATCTGACATACACCTGGAAAGAGGCTGAAGATATTTCCTGCCATGAAGTGGAGCGTCATCTTAAATTTTTTGTAACAAAAAAACTCAGTTATATATCTGTTCACAGTTTTGGTTGACAAAATGTCATGCTAATGCATGTCATGTCACAATTTTAATGACTAAAATGACAAATTATGTGATGTAGTAGGTGATTTGATATCCTAATTATTAAAAAGTGCGACATTATGGGTGTCAACTTAGTAGTTCAATAGCCACCTAAGTACCAACATAATGTCAGAGACAGGTAATTTGACATCATGGTTGTTAAGAAGTGTGACATGGCAGGTGTCGATGTACTTTGTTAACATCAAGGACCAAAAATTGAAGGAACTTTTTTTGATGACTACAATTGAAAATCCCATATTTTCTAGGATTAAAAACATATTTTACCTAAAAATAAAAGGCAGCATAAAATAATTTTACCAATAAGTATAAGGCAAAGACCACCAATAGCTGCTGCATTTACAAGAGTTACAACCTAGATGTTAAATTCTAACCCTAAATACTTTACAAAAGTTCCTACTTAGTTTTATTTGGGAAGTAGGAACTAACTAGGAAGTTATGCTACTTAGTTTGGCTAATCTACAGGACCGGTCCAAGGCCCAAGGCCCAAGTTAATAAAGCAAGGGCTTTGGACATCAAAAATTTGATCATTTCTTTTCCCACTACCCCTCCTACTCATTACACACCCCCTCACCCTACACATTTACCAAACTAACCTCACTCACATTTAATATTTCCCCATACCCTTCTCCCTCTTCTCCTCCAAAACAAAACACTCCCTAAAAACCCCCAAACCTCCCCTCTCTCCAATCCAAAACCCTACCCTCCTCACCTTCATCATTCTCTCTCCATTCAACTACTCAACATTGGCAACTAGTTTAAGGTATTATCGCTACCAATTATTTATCAATTTGGTTTCGTTTAGTGCTTGTTCTGCCTTTTTTTTTTTCTTTCTCAAATCGCGCTTTAGTTCTGGATACGGTGGTCTAACAGATTTGCTAAGTTTCAATCAATGCGTTATGTTGGGGTGTGGCGCAGTTGGTTTTGGACCCTCACCAACCAGCTTCGGATTCTCGCGGATCCGAGCCATCGCAGATAAAGAATCGATGTTATGTTGTTTCGCGGTGCGTGTTTTTCGCTAAATGGATGAAATGGGGGAACTTCTCGAGTAGCTGAGATGTCAAATGACGCCAGGTAGGTTCAAGACTTACAAGTTCGCTCACAACAGATACTGTATGACTAATTGTTGCTTTTAGCTAATTTTTCAAAGTATTTAACCGACATATAGTCATTGATTTCGCTTATTTCCAAATCGTGATGAGTTGTTGGCATGTACGCGTGCGTATGTTGGCAAGTCTCTCTTGCGATGGTGATTGTTATATCTAGATATGACAACCGAACGACGCATCGATAAAGAATAATCGTGATCTCGAGTTGTGATAAAGTCGAACTTACAAGACAAATGTTGAACACAGACAAATACTAGAAAATGTCGTAAGTTTAGACTCAAATGGAAATTTATTATTAAGCTTCGAGGATGGATTTCGAGGTTGCGCGTGGAACACATAACCATGGATTAATTACTTATCATGAAGGTCATCCGCATAATGGTAGGTTAATCAGAGAAGAGAAGGATTTAGTCGCTAGAATGACTAAGAATCATATCGCACCTAAGTTCATCCTCAATGAACTCAAATCCATGAGGCTCAACGATAGCAAAGATCGCCAGAAGCAAATATACAACCGCTGCTCAAGGCAAACGGCCATTGGCTATGCGTGAGAGGTAGGACTCGAGCTCCAACAACCGATCCTTTATTTGCAACGTGATAAATATGTTTATCGACTTGACTTGCAAGTGGGCACTAGTGTTATCAAAGACATATATGTGGGTACATCCAAATTCCATCGAGCTTCTAAACACCTTCCGCATTGTTTTGTTGATTGATTTCACGATAAGACCAACCTAAGATAGGTATCCGCTTGTTGAGATCGCTGGTGTAACCTCAACAGAGAAGACTTACTCTATCGTGATTTGCTTATGTGAATCGGGGAGAGGTTGGATAACTTTGCATGGTTTCTGAAAAATCGAGGGCTTTATTTAGAGACAGATGAATTGCCACAGTCATACTTCATCGACAGAGACACCGTATGATGAATGCTCGCAATAATATTTCCAACATCTACAAACCAGGCCAATTTCACATTAAAAATGTGAGGCCAAAGCTAGGATCATTGTGAAAGACACAACTATTGTTGATAACATTATAGGTGCATTTCTTAGAGTTGTCCATGCAAAGACTGCGAAAGATTATGATTATGAGTTGGGTCTGTTTAACGACTTGTCAACACCTTATCCTGACTTTGTACATTATGTCAAGACCACTTGGCTAGACTCATACAAGGATAAATTTATTGATGCATGGTTAAATAAGTATATGCACCTTGGCAACACTACAACCAACAGAGTTGAGTCTGCACATTCTCACTTGAAACAAATATTACGGGACAGTAAGGGAGATTTGTGTAAGTGTTGGGATGGAATGCAGACCATGATTAGGATACAACATACTGACCTTAAGATGTACTTCAAACATAGTCTGATTAGAGTCAAAGTTGACCACATGAAGAAGATATTTGATGACATTATAAGGGTTTAGTTTCATCAAGGCTATAGATCATATTTTGATGAGCCGCAAAGAAATTGGAGCCGCTTTCTATTGATGCATCATTATGTGGATGCACGATCAGACCACACACGCACTCACCATGTGTGTGTGTGAGTCATGAGGTATGATGGGCACTTATGTTGTTATTATGTTTATTATTTTAAACTTCTTAGTTTCATTGTTACTATATCAAAGTCACTTATTTTGTAGGCATATGATGGACTGCACCTCAATTCCGTTGAGCCTGATTCACCAATATTGGCAGCGATTGAATTTCAAAATATAGGAAGATATCCTAGATGATGAGTCGAGTCCGACATTGAAATTGAAGCTATCGTAAGAAGGTTTGATGCCTCCGATCACGCCAGTAGAGTTACGATGAAGGAAAAGCACGTGAATTGGCATTCCTGCACACACGACTTCTATGTGTCCACCTACAGAGAAGATCACTACAAAGGGCGCACCAAAAAAAGATAAGAAAGGGAAAGATGAGTTCTCAACAAAGCGAGACAAGTCATTTTGGGAGCATGTAGATGACAAATTTGACTCCCAAGGTTCAGATAGTGGATGTTTTGCTCAGTCTCATAAACAACCTACTCCCACCCCCCCCCAAAGTAGGAGTGGAACGCCTACTCCAGATCAATCAAAGTCCAACACCTACTCCCCCACAAAGTTCGGGTTTTACTCCTACATTGTCAACGTGTCCAGCACCTAATCCATCACGAAGCAAAAAGTGAACTCAAGATGACACTGCTATTACAATCCCTACTCCCCCACTACCTAAGAAACAAACACGCACACCTACTCTTACTCAAGCTACTACTATATCAACAGCTCTTACTTTAACACCAGCTCCTACTCATATACTGAATCCTATTGTTACAGATATGGATGTTTTTAATACATACATAATAGGGTTGCCAGAGTACATTCATCCCTATGTTGAAAATATTGTTAATGTGGTGGGTGATGGAAACTGTGGATTCCGGTGTATTGCTGCATTTCTTGGAAGGGGTGAGGAGGCTTGGCAGACTGTGAGAACTGATCTGATGGAGGAGCTTCAACAATACAATGACTTCTACTGCCGACTGTATGGTGGTATTGGAAAAGTCACATTTTTGATGAAGTTGTTGTTGCGGTCACATCATAATCCACGCAATAATTGGATGATTGTACCGGATATATAGGGTATCTAATCGCAAGAATAAGTACAAAGTCGCACTCACTTGTTGGTCACCTGACTGTTGTTACACAATTTTCTCATTCCATGTTGCACCATTCAGAAGTGCCCGTGCGTTCAACATCTCTTATGTCAAAAAGTACGCTCACTTTGTACAGGTAAATAGTCTTATATTTAGATTCCATTTAGTTGTTGTGAAACATTACTTAACATTGTTTTGTTTTTGTTGTCCTTTTGAAGCTATTTATGAAGAATGGAAGTCCAATGCCCCTGCCGGATTTGATATGGAATACTAATAGGGCGCCCATAGCAAAGGGTTGGGACTCGCTTTTTATTGGTCGCATGCAAAAGTGGAAGTATTTGATTATATAATCACAACCCCCCATCCCCCTGCTTGTGTAGATTTAAGTAAAGATAGTGACGATAGTCATTTTTAAGTTAGGTTTATAATTTTTGTACTCAATGTTGTATAACTCATGGTAGACACATTTGGAACTCATCAAAACTCTTTCTGGTTAATTAAGCTTCTGTTTTGCATAACGACGGTTCAGACCATTAAATCCGAATCGAACCCCTCAAGTCGAACCTGTTCTTCCACCACTAACCGGAGCAACAAAAATGGACCCTCACACCACATTCTAAACAAATACAACGTCCGAACGTTATCATTCAACTCGTTTTGCTATCTTTAACCGAATGGCCTTTATTCCTTAACACTTGTTGCACCTAAAAATCCGGCTTGGTTTCTCAATGTACAACGTGGAAAAATTTTGAAGCCGCCACCAATATTTTAATTTTAAGACCAAAACATTGAAAAAGGTCTTTGAACAAGGCAAATGGTCTTTTGAAAACTAGAGATATAGGTTCGGGGTCGACATTACGCGAGGAAGGTACTAGCACCGCACACGCCCCTTATACCGAAAGTGGAACCTCTAACTAAGTGTGTGGTTTTAACGCTTGATTTGAAAAATACCTAGATTTGCCTATTTATTTTTGTTTGAAGATGAATGGGAAAACTTAATGAAAATTTTTATTTTTGGCGCTGACGAGAGTCGCCTCTCGCCTCCTACGATTCCCAAAAGCGATGGAGAATTCAAAGCTACGTAGTTCTTGTTTGTCATGAAAAGGTTTTTGTTTTTTATCTTTTAGTGAGTTTTAAATAGACGCAGTATTCAATAATGATTAAACTAAAAAGGTTACGGGTAATCACCGCTACGCACTCTTTGAAAATGGGAGTCACCGCCACTAGTCGATTTAACAAAGGTTTTGATTGACCGTTAGTAGCGACTCGCTTTTTATTTGATCTTTTGAAAATGGTTTTAGAAAGAGATTAATCGCACTAATGATCAAACTAACCAAAGTTATGGGTGACCATCGCTATTGTTCTTTGGAAAGGCATTGCCACCAATGGCTAGACGAACAAAGGTTCCGATTAGCCACTAGCAACAATGGGTTTAAAATGATTCTTTTTGTTATGAAAATGCTAATGTTTATGGTTGCTAAAAGGATTTTTATTTGTTGCGCTGACGAGAGCGCGACTCGCTTCCTACGATCTCAAATGGGAATCAAAGCGACGTAGTTCTAAGTCAAGGGGGATACTAGTAAAATGGGGTGCTAGTTAGTCGCTAGATGGTTGTATAAGAAACAGGGGTGTGTCATTAGAAAGATCAAAGAAAATAGACAAATGTTGTTGTGAGCTAGTCGAGAACTAGAGCTAGTCTAAAATTAGGTTTTAAGTCCTTTTGATTTGTTAGAGTCGGGTTATCGTAACCAACAGAACCTCTTGATATCTACACAGATATGTTGTAAATTCTTGATATCCATCAATACACAAATATAACAGATCATGGCTGGGTGTTGTGCCACCCTACCGGGTAGGCAGCCACCTTGGCCGGGTAGCAGTGCCACCCTACCGGGGAGAGTGGTGCCACCCTACCGGGTAAGAGGGGTGCCACCTACTGGGGGAGAGGTGCCACCTCTACTGGGGAGAGTGGTACCACCTCACCGGGTAGGTGCCACCCTGGCCATGGAGAGTGGTGCCACCCCTACCGGGAGAGTGGTACCACCTCACCGGGCAGGCGTGCCACCCTGGCTAAGTGGAGAGTGGTGTCACTCTACCGGGAGAGTGGTACCACCTCACCGGCAGGTGCCACCCCGGCCGGGGGAGAGTGGTACCACCCCTGGGCTAGTGCTGTGCCACCCTACCGGGAGTGGCGCCACGTAATCACAAGCGCCGCTTATCTCTCCCTTCCTCTCTCACGCGTCTCTCCCTCTAACTTTTACTTTTTCAAATAACTTTGCAAGTGACACAGATTTAGTAATAGAAATTGGGGTATGCATCATAACATCACGCTTTAACTCATCTTTCAAGCCACTAACAAAACAATCTATCAATGCATCATTACTAAGACCATATACTCGACCACTCCAATTTTATTCTGTCAGCATATATGATCGATTTACAAAGCATAACTTATAAGAAAATAGAGATGAGATAAATATTAAGAATTACCCAATGTGCATGTACAATGAATCACGCTTCAAGAACAAATCTCACCACCAGTAACAGCAACAAAAATAAAACTAGGAAAATTTTAGAGGAAAATAAAACGAAAATTTTAGAACTCTTATTCACTCAAGTGCAGATTTTTGCCTATCGCTCATGGATTTTCAACAAAGTTCTGACCTCTCTTCCTTTTTCTCTCTCCAAAAAATCCCTCCCCTGCTTAACCGAGGTGGCCTATATTTATAGTGAAAATTTTGAACTCTCAGTGATGTGCTTTGTCCTCGCTTTCTTCATCGAGATTTGTCTAAAGATCTGCTTATGCATAGCCTCAAGAAAACGAAATGGAAAACGTGTTCTTTGGATGGACGCTCGAATCGGGAGAGACCATCACCACTTCAGGTGTTGATGCCAAAATGGCGATTTCGTGAGAGAGAGAGAGAGAGAAAGAGACACCAAAATGGTGATTTCGCAAGTAGAGAAAGGAGAGAAAGAGACGTGTGAAGATGGAGAATCGTAAGCCATGGAAAGAAGAGAAAGAGACGGGTGAGAGAGAGAGAAGGAAACGTGTGAAAGAGAGAAAGAGTCAAGGCCATCGCTTAAGGGGAGAGGTGGAAGTGATGTGTTTTTTCAGATCCGTGATGGAGGCAATTAGGTTTAGAATAAGAGTTGAAAACATTCATCCAAACAGTCGACAAATGAATGGGCCTCCAAAGAGCTCAAATTACGAACTATGAAAAAATAGCACCTACACCCTTTTTACCAATCGCTCCTTTCCTCTTTTCTTGTTTTTTCTTTTACTTTTTTATGCCATTAGATATATGTACTAACTAAATAGGAGATAAAGTATAACTCAAAATAAATTTATATTTTTCAACTTCCACAAAATAAAATATGTAACTACAAATAAGAAAGTCATTATTATTTTTGATCGGACAAAATTGGGGTATGACACACGGCTTAATTGATCCGAATGTGTTCGGTCAGAGGCATCCGAACCCTCCAAACTCACGCCCGCACGAGCGCCCCACGAGGTTATTTTTGAAATAAAATTTGTTTTTAAGCAGTGTGAGTAGGAGGGGGTGTGTGAAAAGTTCCATTAAAAAAAGCCTTAATTTTAACTTTTATGTAATATGTGAACAGTTTCTGTTTTAGTACAGAAAATTAGTGTGTTTTGACAACAAAAAAGAATTAGTTTGTAGCTCAATTGGCGTGCAGCTGAATTTTTGTTGTCATTGTCTTTGGTTGGATCTTTCTTGGGACAGTTTATTTTGATTACTTGGCTCTTTGTTTTAATTATTATAGGTACTAGCCTCTACGCCTTATCCGACGAATTGGCATTAACAATTTGTTAAAGAAAGAAACTTCTAAATAAAAAGATAAGAACAACAAGAATAACAACATCAAATAAAATCTAAGTATTTTTGTTTTGACTAAACAAATTCTAAGTACTAGAAAACATTACATTTAAAGACAAAAGTCACACATATTAGATCAAGTCATAACACAAACAGCTTAAAGTTGGAGCATAAACAACAGTCTAATCACACATATTAGATGAAGTCATAACACAATCAGTTTAAAGTTATAAAATAAACAACAACTTATAATAACATTATCCATATTCATCAAATGTAACCATAAAAACTTCACCCATAATACCATCTTACCGGCTCGAGGATTAGTCTCAGAAGTACAAGATATGTAAGATACCCAGTTTATATAAAAAAATGTACACATGAAAACTTAACTCCTAATTAAAGAGAAAAGAAGACAACATAATTAAAAAGTGGAACACGTACGTAGGTCTCATGCAGAGTTTGATTTAAAAGTAAATACCAATTTAATTATGCTTCTATTACTTCTTGATGCGAAATTATCTAAATAAAGAAGAAAATACCAATTTGGACATGTAATTTTTTTTTAAGATTTTAAAGTACTCCAGAACACACTGTCTAGAATCACAATTTATGTATTTTGTCATGAAATTGTTTTTCCATCAAATAGATTATTGACGAACGAAGTATTTGAATAGTTAAAAAAATTCTGAATACTAAAGTAACCCAAAACACAATGTCTAACATTTCATGTTACGCGTTTTGTTACAAAATAATTTTGTCCCCATCAAGTACAGTAAAACACACTATTTAGCATCCCACTTTAAAATATAAAAATATTTAAAAAAAAGTAGATTAGTCATCGATAAAACTCTATTGGGAGGATATAACCACACACGCCGACAAAACTGTGTAATCGTGACCAATCAACTTTCCCGGTGTAGATTAGTCATCAATAAAGCCGATTAAAACTGTACACTAATGAGATGGTAACAAAAAAAGTAAAAGAAAGGGGAAAAAACAATGTGAAAAAAAAAGGCCAATTGGCCAAAAAATTGGAACCAATTGACCAAAAAATCTTTCTCCCCAAAATTAAATAGCATCATTCATTATTTTACCACCTTTTTTAATTACTCGGTTATTTTTTTCCTTTTTTATTTTATTTTAAAAATTCCTTTTTTTTTTAACTTGCCCAATTCATTATTTTTTTTATAAAAGTCCAATTAGTTTTTTTAGATAAGCAAAAATTGTATTGATGAGGGTACTAGGGGTGCACCAATCTCATTTACACTAAAGAAAGGAGGAGGGCCTCCTCAAAACCTCCCTGAGCCAAAACCCAGTGGGAAAAAGACTCAGGCAGGAAAAAGAGTACCTCAAAACGGAATTGGGTTGCTAACAATGTGAATGTCAACCCACTGTTTCTCCCCCTTCTAAGCTTTGAAGTGGATTTGACCACCACATTGAAATATAAATAGAGGAGCCTAGCTTCAATCTATAAACACACAACTACAAGTTAAACTTTTGATGCGGTTCACCACGGATTCGGCATTTGGTTCCTCGTTGTTAAAAATAGCATCATTCCTAGCAAGCCACACACTCCAACATGGTGTTAACCAGAACATGTGCTTCGTACGCGCCGCCTTCTTCCCTTTGTATAAGCGACCACATCTAAGGAAGAAGTCAACAATATCCAGGGACATGTCGAGATCAACTCCGAGCCAAGAGCCAACAAGCTGCCAAACGGAACAAGCAAAGCTACAGCTGAGAAACAAGTGGTCGGGTCGACTCACAAAAGTTATCGCGACAATGAGCGCTTAGCCTCCTATTCAGAATGGAGGACATTTCTGTGAAATAATTCGTCACAGACAGGCAGATAATCAAGCAAAAGACGCCACCCAAAGACCGCAACCTTCGAAGGAATAAGCGATGTCCACAACGCCCCTAATAGGCGCTACTGAACCGAAGCAAGCGTAGAAATGTTGCTGCAGACATGTGAAACTCTTAGATCGATCTCGCGCCAAATCCATGCGCCTTCCTTCCTCTCGTAGGCGTTACCATTTGCAAAATAACGCCTGCATCTCACCTTCTAAAGCGCGAATAAAACCAGAAAAACGCGCTACGCTTGTTCCAACTCCAAGTATCTCCATACCAAGACCCAACTCGCGATCAGAATAAGTTGTCGTGACACCTCCATCAAACAATAAGGGAAAGACTTTGAGCAAAGGCTCAGATTCAACCATTGTTCCTTCCAAAAGTTTATTGAAGCGCCATCACCCAACGCTCTTTAATGCACCAATCGGACCTTCTGCCTCTAAATTATCATCCAAAGTCACTAAGTCTCTCCACCAAACAGAGCCATAATTCTTAGAGAGTTGTTTACAATCGAAGTCATGAATAAAGCAAGAAGCTTAATTCCCGTGATCTATGTCTCAACAACTGGCTCCAACTCGCATTATTATCCGTCAATGCCCTCCACTTCCATTTAGATAAAAGAGCTATATTAAATAACTCAAGATTTTTGATTCCAAGACCGCCTCTTTTTTCGACTTGCAAACTCTATCCCAGGCCACCCAATACATTCCATTATCTCCCTCCTTGATTCCCCAAAGAAAGTCGTGTTGAATTTTAACCATCTTCTTAATAACCACTTTCAGAGCTTTATAAAAGGAGAACATGTATAAAGGAATATTATTCAAAACAGAGTTGATGTGAGTAACCCGACCACCAATAGATAGAAAACGACCCTTTCGCAACGCTAGTATCTTTCTAATACCCCATAGGACCGTACTCCAAGTAGCTTTCCGCCTCGGATTAGCGCCAATCAGAATGCCCAAGAACTTGAACGGTATTGATTCCGTTCTACAATAAAAGAAGGTGCTAGCTATTTCCAAAAAAACCATCTGGAATGTTAATGCCGATCAACTTGCTCTTGTGGAAATTTACCTTCAAATCGGACACAAGCTCAAAGGCACTCAACGAGGTCTTTATACTCCAAAGGTTGTCTCACGTGGTTTTACCCAACAACATGGTATCATCCACAAATTGTAAAATTGAGAAACAGAGGTCATCGTTGATATAAAAGTCTTGAAAGGAGCCAAAGTCAACCACCTTGCGTGATTAAACCCGCTCAAACCTTCTAAGAACAATGAGGAAGAGGAATGGCGACAACGGATCCCCTTGCCTCAACCCCTGCTGAACTTTGAAGTCTTCATGTGGGCTACCATTCACTAGACCGACATAGAGCTAGTGCACACACAAAATTTTATCCAAGAAATCCATCTATGTGGGAATCTCATTCTTTGAAGCATGTAAATTAAAAAACCCCAAGAAATAGAATCGTAGGCTTTCTCAAAATCAACCTTAAACAACAAACACTCCTCCTTTCCCCGCTTAGCGTAATCCATCACTTCGTTGACAATCGCCGCCCCATCTAGGCTTTGTCTCCCCCCAATGAAAGTCGACAAGGTTGGAAATTATACTAGGCATCACTTTCTTGAGGCGATTTGCCAACACTTTGGCCAAAATTTTGTATAAACACCCAATCAAACAAATAGGCCTAAATTCACTCTAACCTTGGGGATTGTCATTCTTAGGAACATATGCAATGAAAGGTGCTGAAATTGCCTTAGGGAGAAAAGCATTCACGAAAAATTCATTAAAGAAGCCCACCACATCATCCTTCAACAAACTTGTTATACCCCAATTTTGTCTGTCTTCTTTTTTGTTTTAGTCATTTAATTTATTTTGAGTGAGATATGGTCCAAAAGTATCAAAAAATGTAATTTAATTTTTATTACAATTTAGGAGTGTCCAAAATGTCCCGATCTCTAAAATACAAAAAAAACAATAATCAAAAGTACAAAAATATAAAAAAACTAAAATTAAATAAAGGAGCAACATCAAGAATCTTCGAGGTCCTGTTTCTGCTCAAGCAAGCCCACATTATCGATCCAAAAGCCCACCAAAAAATGTTGAATGAGCAATTAATGCTAAACCTAATTTCTACCTATAAATAAACAAATAACCTAGTGGTCTAAGACACACGTAAAACCAAGGCGTAAAACTACTCGCTAAAATCACCTCAAAATAGGATTGAGTTTCACATCGAAACCCTAATCCACTAAACACTGCTCAAGTTTCGAGATCGAAAGAAAGAAGCCAAAGATCGCCAAAAGGAAACGCGCGCTGGCCGCAGCTACAAATAGTGCAAAAGGAGCCAAATCGTAAGTTCGGAATAAAGGTCGGTATTTCGCTACGCCTTTAACGCTTTAGAACACATGAATGATGCAAATACTCGCTTTTTAGTAATCAAATTGGTTTATATGTTGATATAACAAAATTCAAGGTCACCGTTATGTTTTTTGAAATAGGTCCACTTTAAAAACCGAGTAGCAAATTCGTATCAAAAGATGAAAGGATATGTGTTTAAAATAAGAGCAGATTTAAATTAAGAGCGACCATGAACTAAAAAAACACAAATGATCACAAAAATAAGTCATCTTGTTCATAAATCGCTTGTAAATGTCTGCTTTTTAGGATCAAAAGAATAGGCTAGTCGCTTTTTTTAGTTGTTTAAGAAACCCAAATTGGAAAGAAACCTAGCCTTTCAAATAACAACAACCAAAGCTGATTGAGAGTTTAGATAACTCAAGAAAAACAAGTGGAAAACAAACTAATCAAAGGGAGTAGGAGAGAAACTGCACTGCAGAAAGCTTTAAAAAGCAAATAGAATAGTAAAAGATTTAAACAACCGACTTCTGACAACCAAAACCGGCCTCCTCCCACGATGCCGAGCTCACCATCACCCTGACAACCAAAAACCGAGCTCGCCACCACCCTGACAACCAAAAACCGAGCTCACCACCACCTCTGACAACCAAAACCAAGCCTCCTTCCACGATGCCGAGCTCACCATCACCTCGCATAACCAAACCAAACCTCCATAAACAACTCACACCACACCTGTAACCAAGTCCTCCCGCAAGCTCACCATTAAACCGAGCCAATAACCACCAAAACTCCACCAAATCAACCCAATCACCACCGAGACCACCCTATTTCTCACACCAGCCAGATCCCCATCGCCGTGTCATCTTCTCCTCCGCTCGTGTCACCTCCGCGTGATTTTACCCTTCACCGCTCGCGTGACTCATCCTCTCTCTCACCTCAAAGCCGCTTTGCTGCTCTCTCTCTCCCGTGGAAACCGGTGAAAATCTCGCCACCAAGTCCTCACTTCTCTCTCATGCGCGTACGCGCCAGTGAAGCGGGGATGGATTTGATTTTTAGGGTTTTGTGTTAAGGTTAGCTATTTATAGCATCCCCTATTATTATTTTATTTTTTATTTATTTTAATTATCGTAACGCTATTTGCACCCCTGCTCACGCCAATCCCCTTCTTTCATTTTGCTTCCGCCGCATACCGGGCTCCTACATGCGAATCGGATTTCTTTTTTACACCTCCTATCAATTATACAACCCTCGCGACTAATAAAACCTCATTTTACAATTTTCACCCCTTTTTCTTTTTTAATTCTTTTCCAACTCAAATATAAATACTCTTTCTCTCGAAATTAAATAAACGGCTAAGCTTGGTTGTACAACCAAGTTAGTCATTATTTTAGGACCAAAGAGTCGCATGCTTTAGTAATCCCAAAACTTAATAAAATACTTAATAAACTATTTTTCCTAAAAGTGGGGACTAAATCGACTGCATAACCAAAGTTAGTCAATGCTCTAGAACTAATGAGTCAGACAGCTTCAGAGTTCTAGAATACCTATTCTAAAACTAACTCCACCTCACATCAAACCAATTTCTTTCAAAACTCAAAAATTACTTTCAAAAAGTAGGGACTAAGCTCTGCCAGTACTAATCAAAGTTAGTCGCCCCAGAATCAATGAGTCTGCATAGCTCAAGGAATCCTAGGACCCCTACACTAAAAAAACACTAACCCACAAACCTTTTTCAGAAGAACTACGTAGCTTTGATTCCTCCATTGCATCCGGAGGTACGAGGAGCAAGAGTCTACTTCTTGTCAAGCTCTAAAACTAAAAATTTAATTAAGTTTTTTCTCTATAAATAAAGGGTAAAATATTAATAAACCATAATTAATTAGACAAAGGATGTCGGGGTGCTAATACCTTCCCCACGCATAACTAACTCCTAACCCTAAACTTGCCTTGTCCTAAACCAAAAGGGATTTTCCGAATTTGCCCTTAAACTAAAATTTGGTGGCGCTTCCTTTGAACCTTCAAGAATTCTATTCTCGATTTTTCTGGCCGCCACAAATTGCGACTCACTGGGACTAACTTTGTAGAGAGTCAAAACCTAGTCTAATTATTTAGGTTCAATTTAATTTTTACCCTTCCCTTATTTATTTATTTCTTGCATTTTATATTTGTATATGATACATAAACCCTAGGTTAGAAGACGATATTTGTATGAATGTCTGTTTTGTTTGCAGCTTTGGGTTTGCTTTAAACTGCTCCTACACACACTTCACACACCAGACACATGTGAGAAAAGTCCTCTGCCCAGACTCGAGTGCAAACCTAAGTTAGAACGAGATTGCGTAGTGATGGCCTCATGGACGCACGCCTCGTTGGGTGGTCATGAAAATCTCACCTAGAGTTTGATTCCTTTTAAGGATGCTATCCCTTCTAATAGCTTGCCTATTGTTTGGGTCAGATTTTGATCGGGTCATTGGCTCTAGAGACCATGTGTAGGATTCTTTAGAACCATCCTTGTGAGGTTCACTATAAAAGAAACCTTAGACCCACTCCGTAGGATACCTTCCTGTGGGTCACAAAGGAGCTTCATACCCTTGCATTCAAACAAATATTAATGCATACCATCTTTTATCAACAAAAAAATCAAAAAATCAAAAAGACAAAAATTGTTATATTCCACAAGCTTTTTGAAGTTATGCCTCATGCATTTTTCCTTTTCTTTGCAATAAAAATCCCATGTCGCATGTATTTTTATGACTGTCTGAGAATTAAAGCTTTATTTTGGAGAGTTTATGCATGCTAAAGTCAAAGTCAAACTTTATACTTTACTCTCCAAACGAAACTTATAATTCCTCGACGCGATAAATAAAATCATATATTATCATTTCATTCACATACATTATCATTACATTCGTGATTTCACATACATTCATTCGCATTTCATGCACACTCATTCATTTGCATAATTACATCATGCATTACAAAAAAAGAGCATAATTCTAGAAAAATTGTGATGAGAGGTGAGACATTCTTGTGAGGTAAATCATTCTTTTTGAAAAAGTTTAGCCATACTTCGCTGCAAGCTCAAGGTGTTTCAAGAACTCAATTTTTTTAAATTAGCAGCACGTTCACATCAAAGTGTTGCATCTTATCCAACCCTATGATGAATGACCAAATGGTCCGCCCAAATTTTCTTTCATATTTTAATCGGTGTTAACTCTCTACTTAAGCATTCATGTAGTAACTTATGTGTGACATGTGTCTTCATTCTTGTTTGATTCAGTTAATGTCTTTACCTTGTCATCACCCCCCGTCCAAGTCTAATCCCACCCCGACCACCCTAAAGTACGACTCCCTACCTAGTCAACTTTTTGGTTTGTTCTCACCGATGAAATAACACTTTAGGTCCTCCATACTGGGCAAATTTGTGATCTCTAAAATACCTTGTCAACATTGTATTCCCTGGTGCAAGTCCTTTACAAAAAAATCAAAAGAAGCTCAAGTAGGTTGAAAACTCGTAAGAGCAAAACTTAAGCAAAAAATTAGAGCATGAAAAGAAATAAAGAAAAAGAGCAAGTATATAAAATAAGTAAATTGTTGTCCTTGAGTTAATTTTTGAGAAATCGAGCAATCATGATTTGAAATGAAGTTTGACCATCTTTGACCATCTTCCCATGTCCTAAAAACCTTTCATACCCACCTTAAGCCAAAATCCAAAGAAACTTTCAATCACCCTAGACAAAGATCAATTCCAAATAAAAATGGTGTATCATTTTTATCAAGTTACTCAGCTCGAAGAAAAAGAAAAATAAAAAAGAAAAAAAAACTGAAATCAAAAAAGAGGATCGAAAAACCACGAAAAAGCAAACGCGGTACAATTATGAGTTGATACTTCTTACCATTAAATGCATAAGAAATCCTTGTCTAAAAAAAACCCCCAAACACTTCCCTTGTCCTCAATATCCTATTCTTCATAAACCCTTGGCCAAGTTACACCCCTAAACAAGTCCATTCTACCATGAGGCACGTCAATTACTGCCTAAATAAAACCTCAAACACTCATTTAAGCCTAATAACCCTTTCCTTCATAAATCATTACCCATTAGCCAAGTTACACCACCAATAAAAATCATCTGTCCCATCAATCCTCAAACACCTCTTTGAGCCCAATAATCCTTTTCGTCATAAACCCTAACCTTCAGCCAAATTACAACCCTCTAGAGTTCATTCCGATCAATGACTGATTGCTTTTGTTTTCTCAAAATTTTAAATTTAGGACAAATAAGTTTATTTATTTACGATGTGTTTGCTAAAAAAATATACATATGTCTCAAAAAAAAATCAACGGCCTTGCACTCCAAAGGTTCATTCAAGTTCCATTGATATAAAGGCAAAGTTTAGTGATCACCAAGTGCAGTTTTCATCATAATAAACTCAGGACTATCATAGCCTGAGAGTCGTTCTAAAGACAACCAAAAGGCTTACGCTAGGATCGTCACCTAGATCCTAAATTGGGGCATCCCTTTCACCATGTGCTCCACTTAAGCTCGGGGAAATGTGTCAGCTGGCCCATACCACACCTGGGCCTACACCCACCATATTTGACCAAAGCTCCTAAACTCATTACCCTAACTCACACCTCACCAAAACAACCGCTTGAAATCCCATTATCAAGTGGGGCAACCCTGTCACCCTTCACTCCACCTACAATTGGGGAAATTCACCTACACCCATCTCATCTCCGTTATACTCCCATCCATAAAACCATACCGGGACAATTTCTCAACTCATTACCCTAAAGGTTGCTACTCTAGTCAGGGCAATCTTGTCCTTACCATAAATGGGGCAACACTAAACTCTATGGGTCGAGACAAAATTCTCGCTCCAAAGTCAAGGCATTCCCAATTCATCATCTTCTACACCCTAGCTTGTTACCACTAGACAGGGGCAAGTTATGCACTCACCGTCATCAAATCTAAATCGGGGGACACCCGCATTCCTTGGCTTGAAAAATCTACCTTTCATGACCTCGACAAAGATCACTACTATTCACCCCTTCATGTGCCACAAATGTCCTCACCCTAAGCCTTTAGAACCCTAAGTTAACTGACTCATTCATCTATACTTGCACTAACATACGCCTTTACTAAACAAAGCTTCAGAGAGAGAAAACACAAGTTGATCATGTGATGCTAAAAATCCACTTAGGTAACTTCGTGGACATAAACTTTTGGCCATCATGGGGTATCATAATGGAAGAGGAAAAAGTGAGGTTGCAAATATGATCAAGTACTTTTTCATATCAATGTCTGTAGATAATGACCTTGAGAATGCCGAAGTTTGAATCAAAACTAATTTTAAAGACCAGTCTGACCGCTGTGGAGAAGGAACGAGACAAGTACAGAGATCTCTTCAAGGAGGCCCGCATTTAGGGCTTTTGGGAGCGCCAAATACCAATTCACCAATGCGTTGATCAACTAAAGCTCGTAAACCCGCCCCTCGGTCGCCGATGACACCGTGGTTAATTACGAACACCGCGTGGTGGGTCAAGAGATCGTTATTCCTCGTAAGGTCGAGAAAGAAAGGTCGCCCGTGACTGTGTCGTTGTTTTTTCCCGCCGATCACCCTTAGCTTTACTTCCTTTTGTTTAGCCCACCATGAGCGGTGTTTAGTATGTAGAATTTTCGCTACCGCGAGCGGCTTTTAAATATTTTGGAATCATTTTGTTCAAATTGGAGACTTATGTTTAATGAAAGTCCACTGTTCCTTTGTTCAAATCATTCGCCATTCGCGACCTTCAATATTTGCAAGTTGTTACTCGCCTTTAAAGTTTATGAGTTTGCGGTGCCGCCATTCGCAAATGCTCGTTTTTAGGCTGGGCGCGATGGCACCTTTGTAAATTTATGGGTCGCCATCTCGGGCGCTCGCACATTACCATTCGATGGCACTTTATAATTTACGGGCCGCTACTCTGGCAGCTCGCATAATGCCATTCGATGGCACTTCACAATTTATGGGCCGCTACAAGCGCTCGCATAATGCCATTCGATGGCACTTTACAATTTACGGGCCGCTACTCGAGCGCTCGCATAATGCCATTCGATGGCACTTTACAATTTATGGGCCGCTACTCGAGCGGCTCGCATAATGCCATTCGATGGCACTTTACACTTATGGGCCGCCATCGAGCGGCTCGCATAATGCCATTCGATGGCACTTTACAATTTATGGGCCGCCACTCGAGCGCTCGCATAATGCCATTCGATGGCACTTTACAATTTATGGGCCGCTACCGAGCGGCTCGCATAATGCCATTCGATGGCACTTTACATTTATGGGCCGCTACTCGGAGCGTTCGCATTTTACCATTCGATGGCATTAGTCAACTCGGTGACATCTCGGCCGCTTCTATTGCTACTTGCATGATGAGCGATCGGCCATACAATCGCATGAGATAAACAACAAGTTTTTAAAAGGTCGCCTCAGTAAAAACCCCTATTGGGAAAAAGAGCGCCTACCGCTTTTCATTAATTTTCGATCGTTTGAAACATGCTTGGCATTTATACATAGTATTTCCTCGCTTTTTCTCTGCTCCATGTCCTAGGATGGTCGCCCCATTCATGGTCTCTAACTCATAAGCTCCTTTGCCGCTTTTGTTGATTATGCGGTAGGTCCTTCCCAATTTGGTGCGAGCTTCCTTGCCGAGCGCTTTGTTTCCCACGCCCGCTACCGAGGACGAGCCGACCAATTGAGAATTCTTTCGCACGCGAGAATTATATCTTGCAGCCGACCTTCCGCTGACTAGTTGTTCTTCGAGAGAAGCTTTGGTTCGTAGCTCGCCTACTAGATCGAGCTCTTCTCCGTGGCTCGCCATTTTCTCGCCGCAGCTCGTGGGTTGGTCGCCTCCAACTCAATTCGCCCATCTCGATTGGAATGACGGCGGCCCATACCATAGACTAACTCGAAAAGGCGACTCACCCGCCGTTGAACGAGGGTCGCTCGGCACGCCCAAAGGACCGATCAGAACTCTTCTACCCAATTACCTTTGGCCTCGCTTCTAATCTTTCTTTACCCTCGCAAGATGACCCGCTGGCCGCCGCTCGCCGTTGGTTTGTGGATGTTCCACCAAGTGAAGCTACTGCTTTACTCCTGTGTCGCCAACATTTCTCCAAATTTCGTCGCAAATTGCGCTCCATTGTCCGTTATCAATTGTTGGGAACGCTAAACCGGCTAGCACGCGGCTAAAAAAATTTGCTCACTTTGGTTGCCGCGGATCGCTATGCAGAGGCTCCTACTCGATCCATTTGGTGAAATAATCAACCGCTACGATCATAAATTTAAATTGGCTCGGGCGTGGGAATGGCCCGAGGAGATCCATCCCCACCGTGCAAACGCCAAGGGACGTGGAGGCTCAGAGTTCTGCCAAGTGGGCGATGTGGACGTCATGCGTGAATTTGACACTTGTTGCACTTTTGAACCAAGTTTTTAGCGCCCTCCTCCATGGTTGGCCAATAGAAACCCGCCTCAAAGCCCGTTGCTATGGAGCGACCTCCCGATGGTCGCACATAAACCTTCATGGATGTCTCTTAAAACATGGTCCGCTTCCGCGACGCCAAGCACCTCAACAAAGTGGGGATGAGAAACCTCTTCTATAAAGTTTTCTCGACGATGAATACTTTGTTGCTCGGCCGCTTTAAAAGTTTTGCCTCCTTTGGTCGTCGCTCTGCACTGCTCATGATATATTGTAATACGGGAGTGATCCAATCTTTTGCAAAGTGTCAATGCATAGACATGAAGCGTGCTTATCGATCTTGGTCGCCACAGACGGCCGAGTGAGGGTTTCTCAGATCGCTTCGATGGTTCCCGCACTTTGGTGCTAGCCACCGAGAGAATGTCCGCTCGACGCTCGTTTTGAACGCGGCTTCACCTCAAACCCGTTGAATTTATCGAGCAACTCCCTTACCTTAGCCGTAATGCTTTAATGTTTCATCTTTGGTATCGTGATAACTCCTTGATCCGGGAAACGACCAGAGAGAGTCGAGTGCAATTCCACCTGCTCGACGTTGAATTCCTTGGCGAGCAATAACCTCGCTATGCAAGCCTCATACTCGCTCGATTATTTGAAGTGTGGAAAGCTAAAGTAAGCGATACTTCTACGACCAAGCTCGCAGAATTTTCCAATATTAATCCCGCCCCACTTCCTTTGGAGTTTGATTTGAGCCATCGACGGTAACGCCCTGTGGTGATTGCCTGGCCGTCCGATCGGGTCATCTCATTATATGAAATCGCCAAAATCGCGCTGGTCGCCGACCTTGGCTCAAACTTTATTCAACTCACTTAGCTCTATTGCCCATTTGATCAGCGCGCCCGCCAGTCCGGGTCTCTGTGGAGAATTGGCCGATTGGTTGATCGGGCTCACCACTATTTGATGTGCAACAAAATACGCCTTAACTCGCGGGCGCTACCAAAGAGTGCGAGAGTCAACTTTTCGATCCTCCGATAACAAGCTTCGGGTCCTCAGAGGACTTTGCTAATGAAATATATAGGATTTTGCTTTGTGTCACTTTCTTTGACCAGACGGCACTTAAAACTTCCTCCGTAATTGCTAAATACAGATACGTTGTATCCCCGGGAGCGCTTGGTCATGACGCGCGGATTGGTCAAGGCCGCTTTTAGATCGTCCAACGCCGCTGGCAATCGACGCCCATTCAAAATCAGCGCCCTTTTTCGTAAGTTTGAACAAAGGGAGCGACTTGCATGCAGATCGGGTATGAATCGAGAGGCGCGACCATGCCGCTCAATTGTTGGATTTCTTCTAGTGGTTGGCGGTCATTTCAAATGACCGCCTACACTTGTCGTGGTTTGCTTCGATTCCTCTCTCCGCCGATGGAAACCTAAGAATTTCCCACCGCACCCCAAACGCACTTCTCGTGGTTCACCGAGAGAATTCTTCCTTGCTCTTCAAAAACTTCGTTAAGGTCGCTAACGTGCTCATCATCCGACGGTTTTTATGATCATGTCATCAAGATACACCCGCCACCCTACCGACCGCTTTTTCAAAAATCTTGCTCATCATATCGGTAAGTCGCCCCAAACCGTTTTTAATCCAAAAGGCATCACTTTGTAACAAAAATTACCCTGGTCGGCCATGAAAGCGCCTTGGACGATCCTGGGTGCATAGCGATTTGGTTGTAGCTCAATACGCGCCCAAGAAGGAAAGCAACTTGTAACTCAAGCGCCACAACCAACTTTTCGACATCGGGTAGTGTGAAAGCATCCTTGTGGCACGCCCTATTCAGCCGGTAATCGACACACATTCGCCATTTCCGCTCTTCTTCTTTTTTACTAGCACGACGCTCAAAGCCACGCCAGATACTTAATCTCCTCAACGAAATTCGCTTTTATCAAGTCGTTTCATCGCTCGCCGCCGCCGCGCCTTCTTCGCTCAACTCTTCTTCTCTCGAAGCGACCGCCTTGCCGCTATATCGATCGATAGTTGATGACAAGCGCAACTTCCATAGAACCTGTGCATATCCGATGCTTGCCAAGCTTAACAAATCGGGCGATTTTCCGAGGCAAGTGATTAGTCCTCGCTGACTCGCTCGAAGGTCGCCTAATCTTTTACGGTTTTGGCCGGTCATCGCCCAACCAACGCCAATAAACCGCCATGGGGTTCTCGTCGCTTGAGTTTCTTCTTTAGCTCACGGGCTAAATCATCATCCTCTTCCGGTCGCTTATCCGAAAGTTATAGCGGCATCCAACCGGGCCTAGGTTTACTTGATGTCCTTCCCTGCACTGTGAGCGTGAGGTCCAACGCCCCGAGCGCCACATATATCCCGGTAAATGTAGTGACTTTTCTTGGCCGCTTCATATCCGCCGCTAAGGTAGCGACCGCCATTTTTATCGTGAAACTTCATCTTTAAGTGGATCGTTGACACGATCGCTTAAGTTTCTCAACGCCGCCTACCGATAATGCGTTGATAGCATGACTTGATAGGCAATACAAGGAAAGTCGTTTCGACCGCCTCCGTAAGATGTGCTCCCATTGGCATCGCCGCCAAAGTGACCAACAACTCCAAGGTGCCCAACGGGTAAGTGATTGTCCGCTAAAACCCGCTTAAAGGGGTCGGGTCGCTCGGAGGACGCATTTCGCCACGGCCGATGCTCAATTTGTCCACCAACTCTTCAAACATGATATCCGCCGAGCTACCCCGACGACTCAAGATTCTCCTAACTTCGAGTTTCCCATGACCGCAGATACGCACTGCAGGAACGTGAATCGTTGACTCGCCCATCGAGCAAAACCGCCACCAAAGGAAATCGGCGGTCCGTTGAGATCGGTCGTGGTGTCAAGAAGATCCGACCATGAGAATTTCATTCCACTTTTCTGGTCGCTTTCTTTGAATCCAAGCGATCTAAAGTGGTTCCCCGTGGATAACCATTACGACCCGGGCGACCCTCGGACTTCCCGCCGCCCTCCTCCGGTTTCTTTTCTCGCAACGACCTCAATAGCTTGAATGGTTACTTTTTCTTTTGAACGCACCATCTCGACCTCGCCTTCTTCCGACGGTCGCTTTCTTCCTCCCGACATATTTTGTTAGCTTTCCTCTTCGAATGAGGTTTTCTATGTCATCCTTTAGGGCCATACATTCGTTAGTATCGTGGGCCCTTGCTCTTATGGTACCGCAATACTTCTTCGTGAACCGCCGCTTTCTTGAGAACGAGCGGTCGACGCTGACATCAAGAAATTCGTTATTCGCCCATATAGATTTCAGGCGATGGGCGTGTTCACCGTGCGGTGCTCGAACTTCTTCTCGACGAAAAATCCGAACGACCTTCCCCGCGCTTCTTCTTCGCTTTTTTAGCCGACCTACCATGCTCTTCCTCGGGTCGCACACGGGGCCCTGCCTAGCCGCGAGCGCCTCTTCAGAGCCCATGTGGTCGCTGGCCCTTCTTAAAAATACCCCAAGATCCATGTAACGGCTGAGGATGAACTCCTCTCGCAAACTGTGATCCGCTCGTATTCCCCGCTGAGATACTTTAGTTTGTCTTTGTCGGGCCAAATCGCGATAGTCTCCGCCTCCGTGTTGAAGCGATCAATATAATGCCTCGTTGATTCGTTTCTCCCCGAACGCATCGTGTCAAGGTGTTCTCATATTTGTATCGACAACGGCTGGCCGTGGTAATTGGCCAAAAAGGTTGCGTACCAAGCCTTCCCAAGAGGCGATGGTGTTGGGCCGCAATGATTCCCACCATTCGAGCGCTCTCCCATCGAGCGATCGGGAAAAAGTCCAGACTTCATCGTCGGGCTTAGCTCTCTATAGCCGCAGAATTGTTGAAATAACTGACGCGAGTTTATCCGATCGCCGCGACCGCCGAACTTATTCATGTTGGGCGCTTTCAAATCTCCGGGAATGCGGTAACGCTCGATTTCTCTTGAGAACGCCCATGCCCTGGCCGCCAACTCTCCCGATCCATAAGGTTGTAATGCATGTAGCTCATTGACGGCACTCCGTGAGCCGCCCGCCATGTGGCCGCATGCGGAGGGTTGGAACGATCGCGCTCTCTCTCGCCGAGCACATCTCTTTCGACCGGCGGATGTGTCCTCGCTTTGTAGTTGTCCAACTCACCATATTTAATCCCACGACCGACTCGACTTGCGTGAACCGGACGACTCGGCGTACCAAGAATACCTAGTGGGCGAGCGGCCCGATTCCGGATTGTAACTTTAGTCTTCATAATCTTGGCCGCAGGACTGGAGCGGCGATCGCGCACGCCTCGCGAGTGGGAGACCTTTCTAGTCCCGACTCGCGCTACCGGGATCGGCAGCCGGGCCAGCCCGGAAAGGTCTGGCCATTCCGCCCAGAGGAGTTGCATGCTTACCGGAAGGACGATTTGTCCCGAGGGTCCTCACCATTCGCGACGCGGGCGAGGAGAGGATGGATCCCCTTCGTAGTGAGAAAGAAGTGCTTCCTGGCCGGCAATAATCTGATTTTTGTTTTGCGTAACCGTAGGGAAAGCCCGAGTCACATGCTCGCACGAGGCATCTATTCTCGCATCGACCAGCTCGGCCGGCCAGCCGCCGTTGAGCAGCCGCAAAGATTCGCTTCCAAGATTGGCCTCGCCGCCTCAGACGGAGGGTTCCCGACGCAGGTTATCCCGCGATTCGCGGAATGGTTAGTGGGATGTTCTCCGGGTTTGTTGGGGATTGCATTCCGTCCGGCGGTTTGCCGATGAGGCGCGTGGCGTGCCTCTTTTGTTGCATGGTGGAAGTGTTCAATTCTCCCACCGTGGTCGCCAATGATCGCTCTCGATCTCTAGGTATGATTCTCGATGTAGTCTTGTAGCTCGCCAACGCCTTGGTGTCGGAAACCTGGTCGCGCTCGGTGGTACCGCGAGTACACTCCGACGCCAAGTCAAGAATCAATGGTGAATAGTGAATAGTAATAATGACATACCTACCTCTCGAGATTCGTGCCATCTTTATAGTGATAGTTATCGGGCCTTGTTGGGACAAAGATCGGGCCTTGAGCCCACCTGCAACGTATGTGTTTTAAAAAAATATACATATGTCTCAAAAATCAACGGCCTTGCACTCCAAAGGTTCATTCAAGTTCCATTGATATAAAGGCAAAGTTTAGTGATCACCAAGTGCGCTTTCATCATAATAAACTCAGACTATCATAGCCCGAGAGTCGCTCTAAAGACAACCAAAAGGCTTACGCTAGGATCGCCACCTAGATCCTAAATCGGGGCATCCCTTTCACCATGTGCTCCACTTAAGCTCGGGAAATGTGTCCAGCCATCCATACCACACCCGGGCCTACCCACCATATTTGACCAGCCTCCTAAACTCATTACCCTAACTCACACCTCACCAAAACAACCGCTTGAAATCCCATTATCAAGTGGGGCAACCCCACACCCTTCACTCCACCTACAATTGGGGAAATTCACCTACACCCATCTCATCTCCGTTATACTCCCATCCATAAACCATACCGGACAATTTCTCAACTCATTACCCTAAAGGTTGCTACTCTAGTCGTGGCAATCTTGTCTCTTACCATAAATGGGGCAACACTAAACTCTATGGGTTGAGACAAAATTTCTCGCCCAAAGTCAAGCATTCCCAATTCATCATCTTCTACACCCCTAGCTTGTTACCACTAGACAAAGGGCAAGTTATGCACTCACCGCCATCAAATCTAAATCGGGGGACACCCCGCATTCCTTGGCTTTGAAAAATCTACCTTTCATGACCTCTGACAAAGATCACTACCATTCACCCCTTCATGTGCCACAAATGTCCTCACCCTAAGCCTTTAGAACCCTAAGTTAACTGACTCATTCATCTATACTTGCACTAACATACGCCTTTACTAAACAAAGCTTCAGAGAGAGAAAACACAAGTTGATCATGTGATGCTAAAAATCCACTTAGGTAACTTCGTGGACATAAACTTCGGTCATCATGGGGTATCATAATGGAAGAGGAAAAAAGTGAGGTTGCAAATATGATCAAGTACTTTTTCATATCAATGTCTGTAGATAATGACCTTGAGAATGCCGAAGTTTGAATCAAAACTAATTTTTCCAAAGAATGATCAATATTCACCCATGCTTCTCGCATCCAAAGTCTCGCATCTTATCATTAAAAAAAATGTTTTGCACCCAATCACTCATATCATATCATATCATATCATATCATATCATATCATATCATATCATCGCATCATGCATGCACCATGGCATTAGCATTCAATCATTTCATTTGCATCATATTCACATTTGCATTTCATGCATTTATTACGTAACAAGCAAAAAAGCAAAAAAATGTAAGAGAAAAAATCATTCCACCAGATACCAATCATTGCACATACGCTGCACCATTAATTGCATTGCCAAATGGAGAAAGCTTTTCTCCTGAAGATGCATTTGTTAGTGTGCTCAAAAAAAGAGGCAAAAAGAAAAAAACAAAAGAGAAAGGAATCACCCATTTCATCCATTACCCCACCGAAAATCAATTGTTACATGTGCATGCATTACATGTATTGCTTCTGAATCGACTTCAAGTGTCGATACCTATATTTTATTCCTCTAATATCAGCGCTTTAAGCGTTAATCTCATATCATATCACAGATCACCAGGTTGATCTCTCAGACCCCAAGTGGTCCTTCATAGTAGTGCCCTAAGTGGCCCAGGTCGCAACGTCGGAGTCGAGCCCGACGGACCTTCGCAGACCCCGCGTGGTCCTTCGTGACTAGCCGTGTCGTCACCAAGACATAGTGGACGCCCTCTATTGGTCAACATATCGCCCGGACCGATCTTGACCCCGCCGCCGAATCTAAAGGCCCTCGTGATCATTTTGCTAGTACCGTAGCTAGTAGCGCTCCTTCAGACCACAATGGTCCTCTATTAAGGCCTAGGCAACCTTCTAGACCCCGAGTGGTCCTTCAGAGCCTTAGTGCTCCTTTAAGGCCCCAAGTGGTCCTTCAGAGCCTTAGTGCTCCTTCAGATCCCGAGCGATCCTTCATTTTGTTCTCAAGCACGCGCCAAGTGTTAATCGCTCCTCCTCCATTCTCAAACCCTTCGCCTCTTAAACGGACAAAATTGACGTTTATTCTATCTTTATTTCTATTTCTACTACTTAAAATTTGAATACATTTCACCTTTTCTAGTGAAAATAAATAAAGAGGGTGATAACTCATATTTATATGAGTTATTTATGCCTCTAATAATTAAATTAAGTAAGTTCTCAAGTAATATTAGTATAGTATTTATTGCATTTCTCGTTTATATTAGGTGAGAAAGGCTAAACATCGCTTGTTAGGAAATTGGCACATTTGGTGCCCTTGTGATTGTTTTGATGTATTTTGTGAAGTAGGCGTTGTTTAGCGCTATAAAGCGCCTAACGCTATAGCGTCAAGAAGGCAGATCAGCTGAGCATCTAAAGTAAAAGTGCAATTTTGGCGCCAAGCTCATTAATCCATGTTCCATATATTGTGTCCACTGTGCTTGCTGACATGTGCGGATTTTATTGGATTTGTGTGGACACTTGTCATTGCATGAGTAAAGGAATAGTGGAGTTGGTGAAAAAGCAAACATCACCTTTCTTGACTTTTGGAGAAGTTTTGTACCTCATGCTAGATATACTAGAGATGCTGATTTCCTTCCCATATACCTTAGGATTTTCAGAGTAAGAGAGAGTATTGGTAGAGAGAGAGAACGTGACATTTTCTTCTTCTCCATTGATACACTTTTGAAGCTTTTGCAATTTTTCTTTCTTTTGTAATTTTTCTGTATTTCTCATGGTGTAAGGTCGATGATGTACCATCTATGCGTGGATGATTAGAGACTTCAAGCTTGTATCTTTTGCACTTGTATTTTCCTTCTTACCTACTGTGAATGCAAGTATTTGTATTTGTGTTATTTTGATGATGCTCAACATGAGCTAAACTCTTTGAGTTCAGTTGCTATAAGCTTGTAATGAACCTTTAATATTACGTATATAATTTCTCACGCGTTTTGTGTTTTAATCCTTGTGTTATAATTCTTTCAATCTTGTTTTATATTTGGCCACGTAAAGCAAGAACTTCGTGGATTCGCATATGAACCATAGAAAGAACTCAAGGGTTAATATAAACGAAGGTCAAGTTAAAGACATTTAGCCAACTTTTTGCTTCCTCTAGACATAGAAGTTGCAATAGTTTATAAAGCTTAAGTCGTGGGATCTTGAATATACAGAGGGTGAACTTATTTAGAACCTAGACATAGGCATCTTGTAATGAAACCTCGCGCTAGTGACCTAAAGGCACAAAATATTTGCAATACGCTTAACGCTATAGCGTGTGACGTTATAGCGCCTTGTTTTCGGAATTTACGTAGTGAAAGCAATCCAACTTATTTCTCTCATATTTTAACTCATCGTTAGCTTGTTACTTTTACAATCTTTGTTCAACCGAACTTTGTTACTCAATCTATTTGCTACTTGTTCCTCTAAGTGTAATTCCTTTTAAACTCTAAAATTAATACCAACTCGTGGAGATTTAACTCTACTTATCAATATATTACTTGTTGCGACATTGTGTACACTTGCACAACTACTTTTCGCACAACAAGTTTTTGGCGCCGTTGTCGTGGGATTGCATTTAATTTTTATTGTTTAGAAATTATTACATCCTTAGGAGGTTTTACCTTGGCAATTTTCTCGTGGTGTGTTACAGAAGTGCTATAGCGCTTTGACGTTATAGCGCATGACGTTATAGCGTATGCCCGCATCGTAACCACCCACTTTTGAGTTTGATCCTCGAACTGCAGAGGAGATTCGTATACAAGACGCCAACAAAGGTTACACCAACTCGCACTAACTATGTCCAACACTCTCACAGACCGGTAGAGGCACAATCGGGG
Source organism: Oxytropis ochrocephala (assembly GCA_020916435.1). Taxonomy (NCBI): domain Eukaryota; kingdom Viridiplantae; phylum Streptophyta; class Magnoliopsida; order Fabales; family Fabaceae; genus Oxytropis; species Oxytropis ochrocephala. Next base: position 41,615,633 of record CM037088.1, on the reverse strand, counting down.
GAAGAACTCCTCACAAATAGGAGGAAGAATGCCAAGAGGTGGAAGGCAAGGTCCTTTTACCCATACTGAAGTTGATAATGAATACTGGTACAGAGACAGATTCATTAATCAAGGACCTGATCAAATGGTAAATGACAGAGACAAGCCAATGAGAGATTATGCTATGTTTGATCCACATTCCATGGAAACAAGCATCACTAGGCCTGTGGTGACTGCTACTAACTTTGAGTTCAAGTTTCATGATGTTCCAAATGCTCCAAACAACTGGACAATTTGGAGGTTCTTCTCAAGAAGATCCTTTTGCTCATCCGAGAAACTTCCTTGAAGTGTGCAAGAATTTCATTATCCTGTGGGTGAGTGAGGATGCTTTCAGGCTGAAAATGTTCCCTTATTCTTTAAAAGACAGAGTAAAAGCTTGGTTGAACTCCTTGAGTCCAATTCTATCACAACTTGGGAAGATATGACAAAGAAGTTTCTGGAGAAGTATTTCCCACCAAACAAAAATGCAAGGATGAGGAATGACATCACATCCTTCAAGCAAAAAGAAGGTGAATCATTACATGAGGCTCGGGAAAGGTGGAAGGAGTTGCTTAGGAAATGTCCACATCATGGAATTCCTATAGTAATTCAAATGGAGACTTTTATAATGGGCCAGAGGCACCTACTAGGTCCATGTTGGATGCCTCATCCGAGGTGTAATTTCAACTCATCATATAATGACGCTTGTGAGCTTTATAGAGCGCATTGCCATTAACAGCTTCTTCATGGCCTACCGAAAGGTGAATTCTACAAGGAAGGTAGTGGGTTCATGAAGTAATCGAGGTGTTCGCTTCTCTCACCCCAAGTGGCCACTCTAACAAACATGATAAAGGAGTTGAACACCGCCAATGTCAGAAGGCTCGATGCTATAGCACTGAAAAGGTCAATCGCAAGAAGAATTGAACAAGCTCCACCCGGAGAAGCTGGGCTTGTGTATATTGTGGAGGGGCTCATCTGTATGAAGAATGTACAACAAACCTCGCTTCACAACTATGTGGGTTACAACAAAGGGTAACAACCCTTATTCCAATACATACAACCTCGGTTGGAGGAACCATCCTAACTTCAAAGTGGGGAGGAAATAATGCTAACACAAGCACAAATGCTCCTCGCTATTCCCTGTGTTTCCCAAGGCAACAACAACAACAACCTCCAAGATGTAATGTTCCCGCTCTCCCGCTATGGATAATTCAATGGAGTTCGCTAAGGTCATTCATCGCTGATTGTAAAACAACAATGCGCATCATGAAGCATCAATCAAAACTTTGGAGAATCAAGTGGGACAGATTGCATCCGCTCTCACTCACGCAGCGCGTAATGGTGGACTCCCATCTACCATCGAACCTTTCTTCAACTCATGCACCGTGCAAGGAGCATGTGAAAGCAATAACCACCGTAAGTGGTAAAGAGGTAACTATTGCACCCAAGAATTTAGAGTCAAGTGTCACTGAAAATGAAAAGAATTTTCCAGACGTTATAAGACTCCGACGCTATAAACACAAATGCAAACAGAACACCGAACCTAAATTGGTGCCTCGAATATCCCGCTCCCCTTACCCTCAAAGGTTAAAAAGGCACATGAGGACAAACAATTTAATAAATTCCTTGAGGTGTTAAAACAATTGCACATTAATGTTCCTCTAGTTGAGGCATTACAACAAATGCCTAACTATGCCAAATTTATGAAAGATGTTTTGACAAAGAAAAGAAGGTGGGAGAATTTGAAATCGTGGCAATGATCGGGAATGCAAAGATGTTGATGCAAAATAAACTCCCTGTAAAAATTAAAGGACCCCGGTAGTTTCACAATACAATCGCTCCATTGGAAATTTTATTCGGTCGTGGCTTTATGTGACTTGGAGGCAAGTATTAACTTAATGCCCAAGTCCATTTACACACAATTGGGTATAGGAACCGCTGCACCTACTCGTAAGCCTCCAGCTTAATGACAGGTCACTTGCCTATCCCCGAGGGAATACTGGGGATGTATTAATTAAAGTAGATAAATTTGTTTTTCCCGTTGACTTTGTTATTCTAGATTTTGAAGCAGTATGCAGAGGTACCTATCATTTTAGGTAGACCTTTTTGGCTACTGTGGAAGACACTCATTGATGTACAAAAAGGGGAATTGACAATGAGAGTCAATGATCAAGAAGTTAAGATCAATGTTTTGAATGCATTAAAGCTTCCAGATGTTAATATCAAGAGTTGTTCCTTTCAGGTTTCTCTCGACAAGTGGTGCAAAAGCATTTTCGTAAAAACTAACACCCACTGGGAAAGGTACTTAACAATACCGAGGAACATGAATTGTTGGAAGAAGAGGAGGTTCCAATAGAAAAACAAACCGTGAATGAGGTTTGGGCTAGGAGATATGAGTCATTAGAGCAAGAAAACTCAAACCTCAAGAAGAGTGTGCCTTCTATTATTCAACCACCGACCTAGAGTTGAAAGAATTACCCAAGCATCCAAGTATGCATATTTGGGGGGAAAATGAGACTCTACCTGTCATCATTTCTCGCTAGTTTGAATCAAAACCAAGAGGTGGAGCTCATTGCAACTCTAAAAAGGCACAAGAAGGCAATAGGTTGGCAAATGTCCGATATACATGGATAAGTCCTACAACTGCATGCACAGGATTGTGTTGGAAGAAAATGCTAAACATAGCATTGAAGGACAAAGAAGGCTTAATCCCATAATGAAGGAAGTGGTGAAGAAGGAAATCCTCAAGTGGTTAGATGCGTGGATTGTATATCCTATTTCCGACAAAGTGCATGGGTGAGCCCCTGCGGTGTGTTCCCAAGAAAGGTGGTGTCACCGTGATCACAAATGACAAAAATGAGTTAATTCCCACAAGAACAAAGTGGATCGGTTGGAGGATCTCGCATGGACTATAGGAAATTGAACAAGGCCACAAAGAAAGACCACTTCCTCTCCCTTTTATTGACCAAATGTTGGGATGGACTTCACGTAAGGACTATTATCGCTTTCTTGATGGCTACTCGCTATAATCAAATAGCAATAGTTCCTAAAGACCAAAGCAAAAGACCACATTCACATGTCCTTATGGCACATTTGCTTTTAGAAGAATGCCCTTTGGATCGTGTAATGCCCTCGCAACTTTCCAGAGATGTATGATGTCCATATTCTCTCGATTTCATTGAAAAATCTATGGAGGTTTTTATGGATGACTTCTCCGTGTTTGGGGATAGTTTTGTAAGTGTTTGGACAACTTGGAGGAGATAATCGATAAGGTGTGAAGAAACAAATCTTGTGCTTAATTGGGAGAAATGTCACTTCATGGTTCAAGAAGGAATTGTACTAGGCATAGGATCTCCAAGAAAGGCTTAGAGGTGGATAGGCCAAGATTGAGGTTATTGAAAAATTGCCACCTCCTCAAGTGTCAAAGGTATAAGAAGTTTCCTTGGGCATGCCGGGTTCTATAGGAGATTCATTAAAGACTTCTCAAAGATCTCAAAGCCTCTATGTCAACTCCTTCAACATGACATCACATTCAATTTTGATGAAGCCTCACAAGAGGCATTTCAGAAATTAAAGACAACATTAGTCATTTGACTGCTATTGTCACTCCCGATTGGAGTAAACCTTTGAGTGATGTGTGATGCAAGTGACTATGTCGTGGAGCCGTGGCTTGGTCAAAGGTATGACAAAATCTTTCATTCTATATATTATGCAAGCAAAACACTTGTAGAAGCTACGCTTAAATTACATCGCTCACGTAAAAGAGCTATTGGTCGTGGTTTTTGCATTTGATAAATTCAGATCGTACTTTGGTGGGCACAAAAGTAATTGTTTTTATTGCACCACTCGCCATCAAGTACTTGATCTCTAAGAAAGATGCAAAACCAAGGTCGATAAGATGGGTTCTCCTCCTCCAAGAATTTGACTTGGAAATTCGTGATAAGAAGGGGGTGGAGAACCTGTGTCACGACCATTTATCTAGGCTTGAAGGTGCGTGTACATTCCAGGTGAAATCGTGAGAAATCTTCCCGGATGAGAAATTGTTGATGATTCAGTGCAAAAGTGTAACGCTATAGCGGTTGTCGTTATAACGCCAGACGCTTATAGCGCCTCAAGATACCGCTTCGTGGTTTCACGACATTGTGAATAACCCGTAAGCGTAATCTGTGCTCGCAGATTCCGAATTATCAACAGAGAAAAAGGTTTTTCCATGTAGTAAAGGATTATTATTGGGATGAACCTTTTCTACAAGAAGTGTCAAGATCAAGTGATAAGAAGGTGCCTTGCGTAAGAAGAACAACCTCAAGTGTTAGAGCATTGTCATGCTTCACCATGTGGTGGACACTTTGGAGGAACTAGAACAGCCTTCAAAGGTGCCGTGAATGTGGGTATTATCGCCTACATTATTCAAGGATGCTCAGAATTGGTAAAGAGTCATGGCAAAGTGTCAAAGGATCGGGAACATTTCAAACAAGCATGAAATGCCCTTAACCAACATCTTAGAGATTGAACTCTTTGATGTATGGGGCATGGATTTCATGGGTCCCTTTCCTCCTTCTCATGGGAATCTGTATACATACCGTGGTCGTGGATTATGTTTCCAAATGGGTTCAAGCGTGTCTCTCCCCAACAATGATGCCAAGTCACAAAGAAGTTCCTTCGTAAGAACATATTCACCGTGATATGGTACACCAAGAGCAATTATCGCTGATGAGGGTTCTCACTTCAGAATAAGTTGATTGAGTCTCTATTGGGAAAATATGGAGTGAGGCATAAAATTGCCAACGCATACCACCCACAAAACAAATGGGCAAGTGAATTGTCCAATAGAGAGATCAAGAGGATGCTTGAAAAGATGGTGGACCTTCAAGAAAGGATTGGTCAATCCATCCGATGATGCGTTATGGGCTTACAGGATGCCTTCAAGACACCTTTCGGGAATGTCTCCTATAGACTTGTATTTGGGAAAGCTTGCCACCTCCCTATTGAATTGGAACACAAAGCTCATTGGGCCATAAAAAGCTCAACTTTGATTTTGATAGTAAGGTGTAAGGCTAGGCTACCGCAATTAAATGAACTTGATGAGATTAGGCATGCTGCCTATGAAAGTTCAGCCATTTACAAAGAGAAAACCAAAGCATGGCATGATAAGAAGATCCAGAACAGAGAGATGATTGAAGGAGGCCAAGTGCTTCTCTTCAATTCAAGATTAAAATTGTTTCCTAGCAAGCTTAAGTCCAGATGGTCTGGCCCTTTTAAATTAGTCAAGGTTTACCCTCATGGTGCTGTGGATTTATATGATCAAGCAACCAACACCACTTTCAAGGTGAATGGACAGAGAGTAAAGCAGTACCATGGTGACACTGTGATGAGGGCCAAGACCTCAATTGATCTTCAAGATCCCTAACATCAAATGAAGAAGTCAGTCAAGACTTTAAACAAGCGCCTGGGAGGCACCCCAAGATTTTAATTAACATTTCGTTATTTTTTGTTTTTATCAGGCAGAGGAAAATTTTTGTGTTGAGGAATTTGGAAAATTGAAGACCAAAGTGTGATATTGACGCTATAGCGCCAAGAGGTGGTGGTAGCCAGTGAAGAAACATTGTTATTTCAAAGTATGGGACGGTTATAAATGACGTGGCACGCGCGCTCAGACACTTCAATCGCCGCGCTTCTATGCGCCACGCAGATGACAAAGCCCAATCACTTCACCACTCCGCCCATCAACAACGGTCACCTCATTCAATTCCTAATAACCTCTCACCCAACCACTTCTATCTTTCTTTCCTTCTAATCGTTGATTCTTCTTCTTCTTTCCTAACCCCATCCAAACCATAACTTCACTCCTTTTTCTCTCGCAACCGATCTCACATTCCAGTTGTAAAATTCACAAATCACTTTCATCTCTTCAAAATCTCAAAATGGTGAAGAAACATTCAATTGAAAAACCCCAGAGAAAGACCAAGACCTCGTAACCCGCCTCCTCTAGAGCTATAGACCCAAAAGACGATCATGCTAGCATCGGGAAGATGAATTTCATCGCAGAAAAGGGGTTTTAAAACAGAAAGCTCCCGATGTGTTCACATCTACTGTTATAGCGCTAGGGTGGCAGAAATTCATCAAGCACGAGGGGAATTTGTGGTGCCTCCGTGAGAGAGTTTTACAAAGGTATTCCTCCTCCGTGGGGAAAGCCCCAAACCTATTCCATGGTTAGGGTGAAATAGTTGACTTCATCCAAGTGCCATTAGTGAACACTTCAAGCTAGGTTATTCGGGAAAGCATTGGAGAAAAAGCTTGATACATGGGGTCGTGACGAAATGGAGGAGGTCAAGAAGAGGATCTGTGTGGAGGAAGCTACATGGGAAAGGTTTGGATCCGAATTTAAGGTGAAGAAAGCATTTTCGTGGATGAGGTCGCCATGTGGTTTACTTTTTATCGTGCACTCACTCATGCCTACTTCCCACACAACCAATGTGGAGAAGGACAGTTAATAGTGGCTGGATGCTATTTTGGAAGGAGAGAGCATTGATGTAGGCAAGATCATTGCAGCGGAGATTGAGAAAAGCATCAAGATCGATGGTAATCTTTACTTTCCATGTTTAATTACCGAGTCAGGTAAAGCAGCCGAGGTTGAAATTGAAATTCGGATGAGAGGAGAACTCCTCAAGGAGATATCCCCGCCGTGTTCAAGCCTGCATAAAGAAGTGCTAGCGCTTATAGCGCCCGATGCTATAGCGCTTTAATCGCTTGAAAAGAACCAACAAGCCTGTGCAAGTTTGTGAAGGCAAAGTTTGAGTGGGAAAAGTCAGAATGGAGAAGTTGTCCAGTGGGAAAGGAATTATTGGAACCCCCTGTGTTTCCAGAGTGGTTAATTGAGGAAGAAGGTGTGAAGGAGCCACCTCAACAAGAAGAAAGGGTAAGTAAAAAGGCCTCTGATGAGGCACTCAAAAAGAGACCAAGGAGCCCTGCCTTGAAGAAGGGAAGGAGTCTTGCTAAGAAGAAAACAAAGGTGAGCAAAGTGAAGAATCCTTAAACATCAAGATTTGGAGGAACTAAGTGAAGATGATGAAGAAGAGACAAGGAGGTCGATGAAGGAAGTAAATGACTCTGAAGAAGAGGATTCTGAAAGTGAGGAGAAATCTGGTGAGGAGAGCCCAGAGAAGGAGGAAGGATCAGAGAGTGAAGAATATGAGGAATTGCCTGCTGATCCCACACCTAGCCCCACTAGACCACCTTCACCACAAATACCTTCACCACCAAACACCTCAAGATCAAATCTGCTCTCAAACACCCCAACTGCAAAGAACCATCCCTCTCCACCCATCCCAAAGAAAAGAAACATCACCTCCACCTACACAAAGAACCACCAAATCTAAATGAGCCAAAGACAAACCAGAACCACCTGGCCCAATCTCCCATAGCAAGAAAAGAACTAAGTCCACCATCTCGCATCACCACAACAAATACCAATCCCCAAATTCTCGCTGGAAGAATCGCTAAGCGCTTATAGCGTCTCGATGCTATAGCGCTGCGCAGCCCAGTAAAAGTCCATCATCATCCGTGTCAAGTACAACAAAATCTCCTAGGCTTAAGCAAAGAGCCCAAAGGAGCCCTCAATCAAAGGTTAATATTCTTGCAGTGTTTCAAGAAGAAGCTCAGCCATGGCCGATGTACCTCCAAGGAAGGTAGTGCAAGGCCCAGTGCTATCCGCACACCAAGCCGACTCAAGGAGAAGCACGTGGCAACAAAGAGGCCAACATATGTATCCGCCGTAAGGAGCCCAGAGCAAAGCTCAACGTGATTGAGGAAGAGGATCAAGAAAGTGTGCATGCCTAGAAGCACAAGAAGTCGGGAAAAGGAGGTATCTCGATCAAGAAGTCAAGTCGCCAGCAAGTTAGCAGAGATGAAGGCCGCTAAGGAAAAGGAAGCCTCAGTGGAAGCGCTTATAGCGCCCGATGCTATAGCGCCCGATCAAGGCCGAAGGAAGAGAAGAAGAAGAAAAAGGTCGCAAAGCCCTCACCAACTCGTGTCGATTCAAGGACTGTGTCCGGTCTAATAAAGAAATGATTTTAACATTCTGCTGTAATAGTTTTTAATTTTGCTGTTTGTTCCAATAAACTGTGAAGCGCTATAGCGTCTGTCTTGCGCTTCACAAATGTTTAAACACTTGTTTCTGTTTTGTCTTAGGCTTCTCCCTAGTTCTTTAAGAGCAAGTGAGGACACCGCTCACTTTTTGTTCATGGGGAGGGCCTAAAGTTATCAATGATCTGTTTCATGTGTTTCATTTTTAACTATAATCATTGAATGCATTCTCTTTGGGCTAATTTTAATGATGATGTGTGAGTGAGTAAGAGAGCCATGCGTTTATGAAAAAATCTTTGTTTATTATTGCTCCCACACATAAAAAATCTCTGTGCTTAAGGAAAAACTTAGTTAGCCTAGGACTATCTGATGCTTAGGTTAGTCCCGTTAACCAAGGTGACATCAAGGCTTGACTAAAAACTTGAAGAGTTTTTGAAGCAAAGTTTGGGGGTGTTTGGGCTATATAAAGGTTAGGTATAAAGGTCTTAGGGTGGTCAGTGATTTAGAAGTTCAGTGTAAATACGTTGTAAAGCTGTAGTTTCCCGAAACAAGAGCTCGGCTGTCCCAAAGGCAAAGAGGCAAAGCCTCATGTAAAAAAAAAAAATATAATATATATATATATATATATATATATATATATATATAATTATTTGTGGAGCCGAAAGCAATGAGTGGGGCATGCAGCCTAGTAAATAAATCATTATCGTTGTTCAAAGCGCTATAGCGCCAAACGCTATAGCGTGAGTTGTTTAGTATCAATAAGTTAGGAGCACTGACCATAGACTTTAAATGCCTAGTTAAACCCTTTGTCATGCTTGAAAATCCCCCATTTCTGTGTGAAAATGTTAATCTAGTCACTGTTTTGAAAAAGTTCTTGATTTCACCAAAAGAAGACCACTCTTCCCAAGGCTAAGAGAAATCCAAATCTAGCTAGGAATTGAGATGAGTCAGAGATCACACACACACTATTGAGCAGTAATAAGCTTAGAAGTTAAGTAAAATGCATTGGTGTGTTGGTGTGAGTGTGAATCAATTGTTAGCCCATTGAGAAAATATTTGAATGAGTGTGCTTGTAAGTGGATTCACTGATCAGTCTTGTGTTTGTGAATAAGTGTCGGTTTGTTTTGTCTTTGCAAGTGTCATTACTTGGGGACAAGCAATGGTTTAAGTTTGGGGGTGTGATAACTCATATTTATATGAGTTATTTATGCCTCTAATCATTAAATTAAGTAAGTTCTCAAGTAATATTAGTATAGTATTTATTGCATTTCTGTTTATATTAGGTGAGGAAAGGCTAAACATCGCTTGTTAGGAAATTGGCACATTTGGTGCCCTTGTGATTGTTTTGATGTATTTTGTGAAGTAGTGCAGTGTTTAGCGCTATAGCGTCTAACGCTATAGCGTCAAGAAGGCAGATCAGCTGAGCATCTAAAGTAAAAGTGCAATTTTGGCGCCAAGCTCATTAATCCATGTTCCATATCTTGTGTCCACTGTGCTTGCTGACATGTGCGGATTTTATTGGATTTGTGTGGACACTTGTCATTGCATGAGTAAAGGAATAGTGGAGTTGGTGAAAAAGCAAACATCACCTTTCTTGACTTTTGGAGAAGTTTTGTACCTCATGCTAGATACACTAGAGATGCTGATTTCCTTCCCATATACCTTAGGATTTTCAGAGTAAGAGAGAGTATTGGTAGAGAGAGAGAACGTGACATTTTCTTCTTCTCCATTGATACACTTTTGAAGCTTTTGCAATTTTTCTTTCTTTTGTAATTTTTCTGTATTTCTCATGGTGTAAGGCTGATGATGTACCATCTATGCGTGGATGATTAGGAGACTTCAAGCTTGTATCTTTTGCACTTGTATTTTCCTTCTTACCTACGGTAATGCAAGTATTTGTATTTGTGTTATTTTGATGATGCTCAACATGAGCTAAACTCTTTGAGTTGGGTTGTTATAAGCTTGTAATGAACCTTTAATATTACGTATATAATTTCTCACGTTTTGTGTTTTAATCCTTGTGTTATAATTCTTTCAATCTTGTTTTATATTTGGCCACGTAAAGCAAGAACTTCTGTGGATTCAGACATGAACCATAGAAAGAACTCAAGGGTTAATATAAACGAGAAGGTTGGTTAAAGACATTTAGCCAACTTTTGCTTCCTCTAGACATAGAAGTTGCAATAGTTTATAAAGCTTAAGCTGTGGGATCTTGAATATATAGGGGTGAACTTATTTAGAACCTAGACATAGGCATCTTGTAATGAAACCCTCGCGCTAGTGACTGAAAGGCACAAAATATTTGCAACAGCGCTTAACGCTATAGCGTGTGACGTTATAGCGTCTTGTTTATGGGAATTTACGTAGTGAAAGCAATCCAACTTATTTCTCTCATATTTTAACTCATCGTTAGCTTGTTACTTTTACAATCTTTGTTCAATCAACTTTGTTACTCAATCTATTTGCTACTTGTTCCTCTAAGTGTAGTTCCTTTTAAACTCTAAAATTAATACCAATCCTCGTGGAGACGAACTCTACTTATCAAGATATTACTTGTTACGATTGTGTACACTTGCACAACTACTTTTCGTGACAATGTAGAGGGCAGTTGTTATACCCCAATTTTGTCCGTCTTCTTTTTGTTTTAGTCATTTAATTTATTTTGAGTGAGATATGGTCCAAAAGTGTCAAAAAAGGTAATTTAATTTTTATTACAATTTAGGAGTGTCCAAAATGTCCCGATCTCTAAAATACAAAAAAACAATAATCAAAAATACAAAAATATAAAACGAAAATTAAATAAAGGAGCAACATCGCATAATCTGGGTCTGTTTCTTGCTCAAGCAAGCCCACATTATCGATCTCGCAAAGCCCAGTCAAAAAACAGTGAAGGAGCAATTAATGCTAAACCTAATTTCTACCTATAAATAAACAGTCAACCTAGGGTCTAAGACACACAGAAACCAAGGCAGAAAACTACTGCTAAAATCACCCAAAAATAGGATTAGAGTTTCACATCGAAACCCTAATCCACTAAACATGGTTCTGAAGTTTCTGAGATCGAAAGAAAGAAGCCACGAGTAGTTCAAAGGAAACGCAGGCAGTTGCTGCAGTTACAAACAGTGCAAAAAGGAGCCAAATCAGAAGCTGGAATAAAGGTCGGTATTTTGTTACGTCTTTAACGCTTAGAACACATGAATGATGCAAATACTCAGTTTTTAGTAATCAAATTGGTTTATATGTTGATATAACAAAATTCAAGGTCACTATTATGTTTTTGAAATAGGGTCCGACTCTTAAAAAACCGAGTAGCAAATTCAGATCAAAAGATGAAAGGATATGTGTTTAAAATAAGAGCAGATTTAAATTAACAGCGGATCATGAACTAAAAAACACAGTCAGATCACAAAAATAAGTCATCTTGTTCATAAATCAGTTGTGAATGTCTGTTTCTTTAGGATCAGAAGAATAGGCTAGTCTTTTTTTTAGTTGTTTAAGAAACCTGAAATTGGAAAGAAACCTAGCCTTTCAAATAACAACAACCAGTGATTGAGAGTTTAGATAACTCAAGAAAAAACAAGTGGAAAACAACCAGAATCAAAGGGAGTAGGAGAGAAACCAGACCAGAGAAAGCTTTAAAAAGCAAACAGAATAGTAAAAGACGAAGCAACTGACCTCGGACAACCAAAACCGAAGCCTCCTCCCACGATGCCGAGCTCACCATCACCTCGGACAACCAAAAACCGAGCTCACCACCACCTCGGACAACAAAAACCGAGCTCACCACCACCCTGACAACCAAAACCAAGCCTCCTCCCACGATGCCGAGCTCACCATCACCTCGGACAACCAAACTGGAAACCTCCATAAACAACTCACACCACCAGAACAGAAGTCCTCTCCCAAGCAAACTCACCATTAAACCGAGCCAATAACCACCAAAACTCCACCAAATCGAACCCAATCACCACCAGAGACCACCCTATTTCTCACCGGCGGTATCCCCATCGCCGGTGTCATCTTCTCCCCTCCGTTCGTGTCACCTCGGCGTGACTTACCCTTCACCGCTCGTGACTCATCCCTCTCTCTCACCAAAGCCGCTCGGTTCTCTCTCTCCGTGGAAACCGGCGAAAATCTTGCCACTCAAGTCCTCACTCTCTCTCATGGTCGTGGCGCCGCTAGTGAGGGGGATGGATTTGATTTTTAGGGTTTTGTGTTAGGGTTAGCTATTTATAGCATCCCCTATTATTATTTTATTTTTATTTATTTTAATTATCGTAACGCTATTTGCACCTCTGCTCACGCTGCGCGCCCCTTCTTCACTTAAGCCCGCCGCATACCGGGCTCCTACATGCGAACCGGATTTCCTTTTTACACCTCCTATCAATTATACAACCCTCGCGACTAATAAAACCTCATTTTACAATTTTCACCCCTTTTCTCTTTTTAATTCTTTTCCAACTCAAATATAAATACTCTTTCTCTCGAAATTAAATAAACGGCTAAGTCGGTTGTACAACCCAAGTTAGTCATTATTTTAGGACCAAAGAGCATGCATGCAGATTTAGTAATCCCAAAACTTAATAAAATACGTAATAAACTATTTTTCCTAAAAGTGGGGACTAAATCTACCAGACAAAAAGTGTTAGCCAATGTTCTAGAACTAATGAGTTGTACAGTTCAGAGTTCTAGAATACCTATTCTAAAACTAACCCACCTCACATCAAACCAATTTCTTTCAAAACTCAAAAATTACTTTCAAAAAGTAGGGGACTAAGTCGGTTGTACAATCGGGTTAGTCAATTCTAGGAATCGTTGAGTCGCATAGTTCAAGGAATCCTAGAACCCCTACACTAAAAACACTAACCCACAAACCTTTTTTCGGGAAGAACTACGTAGCTTTGATTCCTCCATTGCATCCAGAGGTACGTAGGAGCAAGAGTCTACTCTTGTCAAGCTCTAAAAACTAAAAATTTAATTAAGTCTTTTTCTCTATAAATAAAGGGTAAAATATTAATAAACCATAATTAATTAGACAAATGATGTCGCGGGGTGCTAATACCTTCCCCACGCATAACGACTCCCGAACCCTAAACTTGCCTTGTCCTAAACCAAAAGGGATTTTCCGAATTTGCCCTTAAACTAAAATTTGGTGGCGGCTTCCTTTTGAACCTTCGAAGAATTCTATTCCTGGATTTTTCGGTCGCTACAAAACTTCAGCAGAGCTTTATGAAATTGAAGTTGAACCCATCCGGACCCGGACTCTTGTCACCATCACAATCCCACACACCCATCCTTATTTCTTCCTCGGAGAAAGGTTGGATTAAAGATTCTGACTCGGACACCAATAGTTGGTTGAAGTGAAAACCTCCTAGAGTTGGACGATTATAGTTTGGCTCGACAAAACACTTCTCAAAATGCTGCTTCACATACAACTTCACTTCGTCTACATCTTCCACTAAATCCTTGTTCCCCCTTAGAATGATGATGTTACCTTCCCACTTTTACGCGTATCCAACAATCAATTTTCGACAAATATAATGCTTAGTTGTTGCAATTTGTTTAAGGACAAAACTTACAAACTCATGCAACCGCCAACCTGTTGGTACCGTTGTCCAATAAAAACATGACACATCACATTACTAATAATATAGGTCTCATAAAAACTGTGATTTTAATATGATATGATATGTTATATTTTTATTGGACAACAGTACCAACAGGTTTTATGGTACTGTTTGTAAGTTTTGTCCTTTATTTAATCCCAACTTTGGACTCAATAAAAGATCTTTGAAGTAAATATAAAATCTTGAATTATTCACTTGTTTTTATCCGATTTAAATTATCTATAACTTAAATTATTCATTTAAGCTATTTAAATAAGGCTTTTTTTCCCACCCCCCTCATTATCACTCCCACCCCAATAAATAGGAAAAACCCCAAAATGCCCCTGTCATTTTATAAAAAAACGGACCGGACCCACCATAGTTATAGGGTTTTCCGGATTTATCATAAAAAAAGGTATTTCCGGAAACTTGGAGGTGAATTTTCCGCATTTAGCGCAGAAAGTTGGTATTTCCGGTTCACGATTTTTGAACCGGAATTATCCCCAGAAAAGGTAATTCCGAAATTTTGTTTTTTTAAATATAATTTTTTCCGGAAATACCTTTTTCAGAGGTAAATTCGGTTCACAAAATGTGAACCGGAAATACCTCTAAAAAAGGTATTTCCGATTTATTTTATATAACATTTATATTTTTTTTAAATAGATGGTTATTATGGATTTAACCGTTGCCTTTACGACATCTGAGATATTTCCCACTCGAGATGCAATGACACGTTGGGCTAGAGATACCGGGAAAACGAACAGAATCATTGTGGTTATTGTTCGAACCGAGACGACGGAGAATGAGAAAGGGAAAAAGAACAAGGTTGTTTATGGCTGTGAGAGACGGGGCACATACAGTCGAGTAGATGTTGGGTGTTCTGCTGGTAGACACAAGACATCAAAAAGATGTGTTTGTAGGTTTCAATTGAAAGCTAAACCAATGTTACCTCCTAGTTTTGATTGGAAGGTGAGAGTGGTGTATGGTGTTAACTTTTCGGCAAGTGTACCGAATCGTGCAAGTAATAAAACCGGTAAGTACCGGGATATCGTCCTCAAGGATCGAAGTTATTTTACTAAAGACGTTAACAGCTACTAATAGGAACCAAGTTTAAAGGGGGTTTTGGTTTGATAATTGTTGAGCTATCAAGCTCGAAGTAAAGCAATAAAATATTTTTGGATTTTTTATAATAAGAGAATGATGAACACGATGAAATATATGCGATGAGAAGATGCTAGGGATGAAGGCCCTTCGATTTCCACTATGGTCATTGATTTATTCTTTAAAAGATAATTCCTCTCTCTCTCGTTCGCTATAGAATTCACTCTTTTACTAAACCCTAATCCCTTAGGTGATTAGCCTTTGTTAATTCATAAAAACCCTAATCCCTTAGGTGCTAATAATCATAACAAGCATTTAACGACGAGAATTCATACACATACAGCAAATCGGCGATTATCCCTAAGCGACGAAATTGAAGGAATCGAATTTCAAGCTATTCAATAACCAAATTTCCATTTAAATTATTGAAACAAATATTATTCTATATTTTTCCAAATATAAACATCTGAAGAATAGAAATTCGATCCACAAACAAAGATAGAAAACGATAAAAGTACTAAATTAAATCAATAACCACAGTTTTACATCAAAGTGCAATCATCCCTAACAAGGGGATTTAGTTCCACATGATTAAAGTAGAAGAAAGAGAATAATTACGAGATGAAAGATGGAATGAAGGCATCTGAATCGTCAATCCTTGTTCCCAAGTGTTGATTCCTCAGTAGCCGTTAGGGATGGGGATTCATCATATGGGATTCACAATCATGAGCCTCATAAGACTTTGTTTGGAGCAGCTATATTTGGTAAGTTTACCAAGGAGGAGCGGCCAGTTGTTGGGGAGCATCTGTCTTTGGGAGTGAAAGCATCCAAAAGTCTTGAAGCATTGAAGGTCAGATTTAAGAACAACTTGAGCAACATTAGTCAGTTGTATAGAACCCGCAACAGTATCCGGAAGGGAAAGAGAGGTAGTATTACTGAGATGCAACAGCTTATGACACTGATTCACGCGAACCATTACTTGTGTTGGACGAGACGATTTAAAGGTACTGATATTGTTGAGGAGATCATGTGGTCACATCCTGATAGTATCAAGTTATTGAGGATGTTTCCATCGCTTTTGATTATGGATCGTGACTTTAAGTCCAACAAGTATGCATTGCCTCTCTTTGGAGATTGTTGGTGTCACTTCCACTGAGTTGACATTTCCTGTTGCGTTTGCATATCTGTCTCATGAGCGTTATGGTGACTACACGTGGGTGCTGCAGAGCCTACGAGATTTGATGGTGTGTGATATTGCACTTCCTCAGGTAAGTCAATGCTAACTGACTTTAGTTTTTGGCATTACATTACTGTTTTTTATTTTTTCCATTTCTAATAGAAGTGTCGGATTGTGTTTTCAAAGTTATCCTCATCGATTGTGAGGAGGCTTGATGAGTGCTATCAAGGTTGTGTTTCAGAAGGCAATGAATTTGCTTTGTCGGTATCATATTAACAAAAATGCTCAAATTAAGAAGCTGGCGAAGGGAGATAGAGTGGAGTCACTGATGAAACGTTGGCATCATGTAGTTGATGCTACATTTGATGATGAGTTTAATGAGGCTTTGCATGATTTGGGAGCAATCGATCTCATCGATATACCCCAGCTTATTGCATATGTGAACAAGCAATGGTTGTATCCTCACAAGGAAAGATTTTGTGGCCCGTGGACGGATAAAGTAAGGCACTATGGAAATACCACGACTAATAGGTACGCAAATTGTTTGCTTATGTGCTTTATGTATATGATTGTCGTTTTTTGTTTTAATATTTCCTTACGTGTCATAGGGTTGAGGCTACCCATTGGGCATTGAAGAGGTCACTGGGTTCTAGTGGTGGTGATTTATGCAAAAGCTGGGAGTCAATGCATGGGATGATCAATGCACAGATTAATAAAATTGTGAATTCTTTTCAAAAGAGCATCAACCGTATAGATGCTCAACACAACATTCCATTCTACAAGAATCTACACGGTTTGGTGTCTCTTGAGGCGTTGAATCATATTCTTTGGGGAGTTTGATAACATGATGGATGGTGTGGGCACGGATAAGAAAAAGTGTGCTGGTTGTGTCATTAAAGTTACTCATGGGTTACCTTGTTCTTGTGAACTTGGCAGGTTGCACCTAATGGGGCTACCAATACCATTGGACATGATTGACTCTCATTGGAAGAGGCGAGTTTGGAGGCAATGGATGAGGAGCGGGTGAAAGAAGCGTCGGAAGAGATGTGTTTGGAAGAGAGGTCTTGATGATTATGTATTCGTGAGGCACTACATCCATGGTTCCACCTAAGCACTAAGTCAAAACTAGGTGCATCGAAGAAGGGAAGAAGAAGAAAGAGTATGATGTGAAGAGAGATCCATCTACGTGGGAGCACGTGGATGCATCTTTCGAAAAACCCACACAGATACCGTCAAAGATACCTCCCCGACGGTCCTCACAACTAGCATCACAAGTACCATCAGAACTACCGTCCACAGAGGTCAAGAAATGAGGGCACAACATGACATTCACTTGGTAAGTCACTTTCCGATTTTTTACATAAGTATGTTGATGACATTATCAATGTGGAGGGGGATGGAAGCGTGGCTTTAGATGCATCTCTACTTCACTAGACCGGTCTGAGCACGGTTGGCGATCGTTCGAATGATTTAATTAGTGAGATGGACTCGGTGGTTCAAGACACACAAAGTTATGGGTGACAATGTTCGTAACATTAGAGATTCATTGGTTGCTATCCCAAACAGCACAACAACAACCCTATTGAGAAGTGGATGATCATGTCGGATACGGGACATGTCATAGCTACTAGATATCGAGAGACCTGGTTATGTTGTCGCTTCTCGAGAATCGGACATTCTTCCCTTTGAGGGGAAATTGTGTTTCCAAATGAGTCGATTGGTTTGTGTTGGGTTCATCCATAGGAATCATTGGATTCTTGTCAAGTTGAACCACACTAGCCCTATCCTCCGCGCATCATTCTTCGGGGTCGACACGCCTCGGATGAAGCTAGATCGTGGCAATATCCATACATTGGGACGGATGCGATTATGGTCTTCTTTTGTTCCAGATTATGTTCCAATGACATCACTTGATTATGTAGACATCACAACTTGATTGTTTATATAATTTTACATACTCGTATTTTTAACCTCAACAACGTAGTATTATAATTTAACCTCAAAAACCTAGTTAAAAAGTCATTTTTTACACTAAAAACATGTTTTTATGGCACTTTGGTGTACAATTAATTACATTTCGTAAATAATTTTGCAACTCGTCTTTTTAACCTCAATATATTAGTATTATACTTTGTCTACAAGTTTGTAATTTCTAAAAAAAATAAAAAAAAAATTACGCATGGTAAAAGCGACTAACGTAGTTAAAAAGTCATTTTTTAAAGTAATAAAACATTTTTATTGGATTACTAATTAACTGGCCTAGATATTGCCGACCACTTTTGAACGATCTAGATTTTGCCGACATTTTAAACGGTCCAGTTTTGCCGACCACTTTTCATCAACGGTGGAAATCCATTCTAGGGTTTCATTTTTCCTATAAATGAACTCCTTCCATTTCACTTCTTTCACACACAACACTCTCATGGACACTCGAATACACAATACTCGTGATTACGCGACTCACCGCTTCTTCACCATCGCAAGGCACAATCCCAAACAGAGAAAATGGTGTCCATTTCGAGAGTCCAAACCCCATTTTATGCGAGCTTAACGACGACATCATCTTTGAAGCTCGAAGAAAAATAACAACGAAGGTGCGGTGGGGAGGGTGACGAGCGAAGTCACCGGATCATTTATCGCTACCCCACTATGGCGATAATAATCGCGTGTTCGATGGTCCACCATGGATGTGAAGAACAACGATGACGTTCGAGTAATGATGGACCGTTTTGACATCTTTCGATCGCAGAGTCCTATTCAATTTGTATGTCGAAACCGGAAGGGCCATTCTTTGAGGTCCTTCGGACGTCTCCAACCACCATCTCACTAATTTCTACCGTCTTTTCATTTTCTTTGTTCTTTGTGTTTTGTTGTTTCCGTTCGTAACTTTCATGTATTATTTCGTTTCATAATCAAAAACGCGTCTTTAATTAATTTTAATTTGTTTTTAATTAATTTTTTTTTCGGAAATACTGATAAATACCACGTAAATCCGGTAGGGTTTTTCGGATTACCAAAAGCGAGGTAAATCAGGTTCACATTTTGTGAACCGGAATTACCTCGCTTTTTAATGAAACCACAAAAACCCCTACCGGAATTAACTCTTCTCTAAGGTAATTGAAATTTTCACTATTCTTTGGAGGCATTTTTGTTCGAAACGGTATTTATGGGGGTGGGAATGATAATGAGGGGCGTGTAAAGAAAAGCCTTTAAATAATATTATTAATTGGTGTGAATTTTTTATGCGCATTGTAACACCACGAAAATTTTTCGCGATTGCAATGCTAATATTACATATCCGAATATATCGAGTAATTTGAACATAATATACAACTTGTATCAATACAAGTTATATAGCCAAAATACAAAGAAACACAAACGGAAATACATAAGCATAAATGCTCCTTAGCCATCTTCAACACAAGCTTCAACTAGCCGTGCTTCTTAGCTTTCCTCTTTCCCTGCTTTCTGCGTAAAATAACCACAATATATTGGGTGAGACAACTTGTCTCGGTGAGCTTTACTCACCAGTGACCCTAGCCACACTCATGAGCCAATTAAAACATATACAGCGTGAAGTTAATACTTACTGGATCTCTTAGCAATTCTATTATATGAATTGCTAGAAACATAAAACATAGACACAAAGAAGTTAATACTTACTGGATCTCTTAGCAATTCTATTATATGAATTGCGGAATCACATAGTAATCCAAGAATGAATTACAATAAAGTTTTATTAATTTTAGTACACCACCAACAACCTAATGAAGCATGGGTGGACCCTGGTCATAGCCAATAAGTGTACAACTCTCAAAGGCGGAATAATTCTTTTTTAACATTGGGGCCTAGGGCCGGGGCTCATGTTCGCCTCCCCAGCATACTAACGCACGCGTAGAGGTCGTCACCTCAACTCGATATATTTATATATCGTAACATATGGATAGAGCATATCATTTCATGCAAGCATTATTTCAATTCCATATAGTTTATAATTATAGGTCTCATGGATAGGTTTAGATGATTTATAATCATCCCTAGCCAAATCATAAAAATAGAACATTTCGTTCGGTTTATTTTCCAAGACATAAGTCACACACGTTCACTAGTTCGGTTTTTCGAAATAATAGTAATATTAATCGTTATTTCAAAACCGATTGGATTTGTATCAAAATTTCTAACAAAATTTCGACGCAGAGTTTCCTCTGTAATACGGACATCCCAAAAATATTATTTACGAAAAACTACGGTCAGGACATCATTTTATTCCAAAATCATTAATGTCGTACATATACAAAATTTTACGGTTTTCCAATAGATTTGAAAATTCAACCGATTCACACCCAACTTTAAAACACATCCAAACAAACAATATTCCACATAATCCAGTCCAAACATATCAATTCAAAAATCAAAGCATTATGGTTTCGTTTTAAATTTTCAAACACGCGTCATTTTCGAAAAATAGCGTTTTTGACTCTAAAATTCTCGAAACTCCGAAATTTGAAAAAATCATTCAAACATAGTTCAAAAACGATATTTAAATTCCCTAAGCGAGTAAAACTCACCTCGTGTGATGAAAATCACACAAAACCGAAATCGTTCAAGCTCACACGATCCGTAACACGAACCCGCTCCGAAACCGATCCAAAGCCGCAAAATCAACCCCAAAACCGAAACCCACGACCACCCAAACCGAAACCCAACAAATTTCAAATTCTTGATTGCTTCAATCGACTCGAATCCACCATAAAACTCGTACTCTGACACTCCCGAACAAGTAGTTGAGCTTCCCACGATCAATACGAGCTTTCAAGTCACCGATTTCGATTTTTCTCCACTTTGAGCTCTAAGGTTCAACAATGGTAACTTGAGTTAGAGAAGAAATTAGTCTATGAAATTTACATCATTGGGAAGAGGATGAAAAATGGAAGAGAATGAGCTAAAAAGCCCACTTACAGGTGTTGGATTGAGAGAGATCTACTCTCTCCTTTCTTCTTCTCCTTCGTCCCATTTCTCTTCACTCTCTCGGCTCCCTTTCATTCACTCTCTCTGCTTTTTTCTTTCTTTCTTTACTATTCCTCTTTCTTTATTTTATTCATTTCTTTCCTTTATTTCTTTCTTCACTTTTGACTTTTCTTTCTTCTCAAGTGTTCTCTTCCTTCTCTCTCCTACTTTCCCTTACTTTAATCCACATAAGTGGGAATGAGAGAGTATTTGGATATTTTTGATGTCTCGGAGATCATTTGACTGAAGTGGTATAAATACTAAAATACCCTTAGTGTTCCAATTTCCATTCGTTATGCACTTAAATTATTTCTCTAGCAATTATAAATTGCTTTCGTGAATGATCTCATATCAGTGACTTGATTTATTACCTATTCGAGTAATAAATCACTCGTTAATTTCCATAAATCGAAATTTAAAAATTAGGGATGTTACAATCACTGACTTTTAAAAATTTTGTCCTCAAAATTTGCGAAAACATAACCCAATAAAATAGATATGGATTTCGGTCCATATGCCATCTAAGGATCTCCATTGGTCACCACTTTGACCATTGCAATCGCCCTCGTCCAAGGTGCGTGCCTGCGCCTTGTTCATGCTTAGCCAGTATAGATAAATTTGGAGATACTTACAAGATTACCTTATCACTATTTCCAATTCTAATTGTCTTCCTTCCATTACAATGGAGTTTTCCATTTCCTCCCAAACTTCCATAACACATACTTGAAGTATATCTTCAAGAGTCTAATTAGTTCGTTACGACGTACACTTTAATTCCTAAAGCCTCCTTTAAACTTTAAGTTGTGATCGACACCATCTTTGTAAAAATTCCATGCAATCGATGATATGTTTCATATACACTTCTACTAACTTGGATACTTTAAAATGTTCCTAACGGAATATAGTGAGCGGATTTGGTCAATCGATCCACACTACCCCATTAGCATATCACCACCGTAGCCTCTTGGCCAACTATAACAAAATCCATAGAGGTATCTTCCCATTTCCACATTGGAACCTCCAATGGTTGCAACTTGCTTGCGGAGTTTCTCGTGCTCTGCTTCTAATCCTTCGTCGAGTCAAGCACTTAGCTACAATTTCCATAATACCGATTTCACACACTGCCACTCTCTCGATTCAATTAAGAATCCTTAAAGCGGTAATTTATTAATTAAATTACAATAGCCGCAATTCATTATCCGAATTGCAATAATAATCGGTAATTAAGTAATATGAATTACAATAACATCTTCGTGGATCCAGGGTGAAAGCGAATACTAACTCCGATAAACTTCCTCAAAAATCGACTCTTCTCTCACGCCACTTTGAGATTCAATTCTCTAAAAGATCCCAACAATGTCATTTCGTGGATGGTCAATTCCACCGTGTGAATAGATTTCCTACTCCCGTGGGTGCATTACAACATTGGTTTTCCAAAATAATACTTTAATGAAATGAACGAATTAGACATATTCGGAGGATACAAACTCTGCTTTTGGATGTTAAACATACTCAAGCTTTTCGATATTTACCAATCTCAACACATAGCTTTGTCTTAGACCTTACATCGAGAGACAGAGCTCCTAGCTTCATAGGTTAGCAACTCCCTTTCGTTTATTATCTTAACAGAGTAAATTTAAATGGTCTATACAACTTATAATAAATACGGTTACAAACCAAAACATACTCATATAAGGAAACATAACATGGAATAAGACATATAGTCTCATTCAACTTCATTGATACTTTGCCTACTTGATTGTTATTATTTCGTTATGATCGAGCGGATATTTCAACTTTGTTGTGATCACTAAAGACTTTACAACTAGACCCGTAAAGATAGTGTCTTGATTCTTTCACTGCGTAAACTATAGCCGCTAACTCCTAATCATGAGTTGAATACTCTTCTTCATGTGGCTCCAACTATTTAGATGCATAAGCTACCACGATTTTCCGAATAATCACACTTTCTAACCCTCCCGATGCGTCACATCAGTAACTTTGGATTTCCAAATGACGGACGGGAGAATTAAGATTGGAGCAAAAGTAAATTGCGATTACAACTCTAGGAAGCATCCTTCCAAATCGTCATTCCAAATAAATTGTTGGCCTCGCGATAACGAGATAAGAGGAAAAACTAACTATTAGAATCCTTGAATAATTCTTCGATAATAACCAAAGAAGTCCTAAAACTTACGACTTCACTTACATCGCCGGGCTAGGATCGACCGCAATTCTGCACGAGAAATCATGTGATCCAAGATCTCCACTACATCATCCGGAAGTCACTCTGCGATGGCTTGGCATATAACTTCTTCTCTAAGTAACCTCGAAACAATACGGAGATGTTGCACAAGCTCCTTAATAGTCTTTGAGTACACCGATTCCCATCCATGATTACCACCACGCCTGCTGCGCACTCGATCCGATTATATCATTACCTTAGATCAATTCTTCGAGAAAGCAACCGCACCTTGAAGTTGGTTAAGTAAATCATTTACCCTTGACAATAGATATCTATTCTAGATAGCCACTTGTTCAAATTAACGATAATTGATACACAACCTCATACTCCCATCAATCTAGTTGACATGTAATGCAGAGCACCACGAGAGGCGTTCGATCGAATAAATTCCTTTGAGGTTAATTCCCCAAGTTGGGGTTGATTCATTTGATTCTAAGGAAGACATTGAAGAAAGCTATGGCTATTGGTTCCGCACTGGAACTAATTCTATAGAAAACTTTATCAGGAAATACATCTAGGAAAATTCATTGATAACTTGAGCGGATGATAAATACAAACCAATTCCGTGAGTTGCGGACAACACAAAAATAAAAACTTCCGTACATAGAAATAAAGACTTGCCATCCGGAGGAAAAGTCTAACCACTTCCTTAATGGTCCGAAACAATCCACAATTCGTGAGAGAACCAAATGGTTGGTCGAAACAATCTTACGAAACATCGGTTCGTGATGGGAGAGACACAAATAATCTACCCGATTTACATAAGCTATAAGGATAAACAACGGGTAGCTTTATTGTCATACAATATGCTAACATATTTATCACCGAGGAAACTTGTACCTTTCTAAAGATTACCTCGGGCTTGATTTGTATGAGCTTTAAGAGTTCCTAATTTAGCATTACAGGTGCATAATGACCCTCCTCCTTGCAATAGAGCACGCATTTAATCCCCAATGACATTTAACACAATTATACTCTTACCATAGGACACTTGCTAGGCTTTGAGGAATCCGGTTTTGATGCTTGCTAAACCAAAGCGTGTAATTATTCACGATAATGAAAACTAAATCCTTGTTCCATATCACCTCAAAGACCTTAGTAACTCTAGTCATATTCCGGACATCTTCTCGAGTAGCATACATACTTCCAATATATAGAATTGATCTAATCTCTCAACATAGCAAAGATACTTCCTAACCGACATAACACTCGCTTTAAATTAATACGTTACGCTGTTTACGATCTACGAGCCCGAAGGAAACGAATCGATTCGTAAATCGTTCCTTGAAATGATTCCGAGTAAAAGGAATACCTTAGGTTTGCATCCTAGCATGAGTGTTAGTCTACTCGGAATGTGCATCCTCATCCGAGCATTCGTAGAATAAATCACTTTCCTTCCTCGTTACATGACAAGGTGGTGAGAATTCTTTCCATGACGTCTGCGGTACATGTCACCATCAAAATCACCTATCGCTCTTATCTTGATTGAGACTTGGTTCAAAAACAGTGATCATAACTAACTCGATCAACATTGGGTTCCGTAGCCAATACAGAGATTGCACTACAACCTACTAGGTCTGGGCTTCATAGCATTTCGCAATATGGCGTAAAGGAAAAAAAACATGATCAAGACTCGCAGCCTATCCAAAAGGATATCTCTAAGCTGCGATCTAAGTTGGGGTTTACTCTAACCATAAGGTAAGGTTATTGTAAAACAATATTTCAAGAATCGATAGATAGGCTAATCAATGATTAGGATTCCGGTGTCCGCTAATCTTAACGAGATCTTACGATCTTTGTCATTATTCACTTTAAAGGCTTTTCTTAATTGTAGCTCTTTGTATGACTCTACAATAACTTCCACTGCAATTCTACAATTGCACTTGGTTCTTGATTGAACATTCGCCCACAATTTCCTCGAACCAATTTAGCGCGCTTTGCTTACTTCAAAACACCAAGCTGTAGCCCTTTGCTTCCGCTTGCGTGCTCTCGATAAAATGAAAGGCCAAAATTCCTATAGTGTAGGGTTTGGACATTTTTGGGGCTAAAGCAACCAATCGTTATCATTCCCGTACCTTGCATGAAAAATTGAGTTGATCAAGCTCAAAGCTTCACATAACATCTTTGGAAGGTTCTAACAATTGCACATCCATGATCCACTAAGTGACTCTATCTAACCTCTTGACCATAAGGTCTCTACGTCCGACTAGTCGAACCGCTCACGATACCAAATGTAACACACGAAAATTTTTCGCGATTGCAATGCTAATATTACATATCCGAATATATCGAAGTAGCGGAACATAATATACAACTTGTATCAATACAAGTTATACGGTAAAATACAAAGAAACACAAACGAAATACATAAGCATAAATGCTCCTTAGCCATCTTCAACACAAGCTTCAACTGCCGTGCTTCTTAGCTTTCCTCTTTCCCCTGTTTCTCAGTAAAATAACCACAATATATTGGGTGAGACAACTTGTCTCGAGTGAGAACTTTACTGTGACCCCCAGCCACACTCGTGAGCCAATTAAAACATATACACATGCGTGAGTTAATACTTATCTGGATCTCTTAGCAATTCTATTATATGAATTGCGAAACATAAAACATAGACACGTGAAGTTAATACTTTACTGGATCTCTTAGCAATTCTATTATATGAATTGCGGAATCACATAGTAATCCAAGAATGAATTACAATAAAGTTTTATTAATTTTAGTACACCACCAACAACCTAATGAAGCATGGGTGGACCGGTCATGTGCAATAAGTGTACAACTCTCAAAGGCGGAATAATTCTTTTTAACATTGGGGCTAGGGCGGGGCTCATGATTTGCCTCCCCAAAGCATACTAACGCATAAGGTCGTCACCTCAACTCGATATATTTATATATCGTAACATAACTGGATAGAGCATATCATTTTCCGCAAGCATTATTTCAATTCCATATAGTTTATAATTATAGGTCTCATGGATAGGTGTAGATGATTTATAATCATCCCTAGCCAAATCATAAAAATAGAACATTTCGTTCGGTTTATTTTCCAAGACATAAGTCCACACACGTTCACTAGTTCGGTTTTTGAAATAATAGTAATATTAATCGTTATTTCAAAGCCGATTGGATTTGTATCAAAATTTCTAACAAAATTTCGGCGAGTTTTCTCCGTAATACTGGACATCCCAAAAATATTATTTACGCGAAAAACCTAGTCAGGACATCATTTTATTCCAAAATCATTAATGTCGTACATATACAAAATTTTACGGTTTCCAATAGATTTGAAAATTCAACCGATTCACACCCAACTTTAAAACACATCCAAACAAACAATATTCCACATAATCCGGTCCAAACATATCAATTCAAAAATCAAAGCATTATGGTTTCGTTTTAAATTTTCAAACACGCGTCATTTTGAAAAATAGCGTTTTTAACTTAAAATTCTCTAAACTCAGAAATTTGAAAAAATCATTCAAACATAGTTCAAAAACGATATTTAAATTCACTGGCGAGTAAAACTCTCGCCGTGTGATGAAAATCACACAAACCGAAATCGTTAAGAAGCTCACACGATCCGTAACACACGAACCCGCTCAAACCGATCCAAAGCCGCAAAATCAACCCCAAAACCGAAACCACAGCCACCCAAACCGAAACCCAACAGCCCCAAATTCTTGATTGCTTCAATCGACTCGAATCCACCATAAAACTCGTACCCAACACTCCCAAACAAGTAGTTGAGCTTCCCACGATCAATACGGAGCTTTCAAGTCACCCAATTTCGATTTTTCTCCACTTTGAGCTCTAAGGTTCAACAATGGTAACTTGAGTTAGAGAAGAAATTAGTCTATGAAATTTACATCATTGGGAAGAGGATGAAAAATGGAAGAGAATGAGCTAAAAAGCCCCTTACCCGGTGTTGGATTGAGAGAGATCTACTCTCTCCTTTCTTCTTCTCCTTCGTCCCATTTCTCTTCACTCTCTCGGCTCCCTTTCATTCACTCTCTCTGTTTTCTTTCTTTCTTTACTATTCCCTCTTTCTTTATTTTATTCATTTCTTTCCTTTATTTCTTTCTTCACTTTTGACTTTTCTTTCTTCTCCGTGTTCTCTTCCTTCTCTCTCCTACTTTCCCTTACTTTAATCCACATAAGTGGGAATGAGAGAAGTATTTGGATATTTTGATGTCTCGGAGATCGTTTGTGAAGTGGTATAAATCTTAAAATACCCTTAGTGTTCCAATTTCCAATTCGTTATGCACTTAAATTATTTTCTCTAAGCAATTATAAATTCTTTCAAATGATCTCATATCAGTGACGATTTATTACCTATTCGAGTAATAAATCACTCGTTAATTTCCATAAATCGAAATTTAAAAATTAGGGATGTTACACGCATTATTTTATTGCTATCATGATATGTAACAACTGTTTCCGTTAAAACACAAAAAGTATAGTTAAAATTAGATTAGATTGAATTAAACGATAGGAGTTCACATTATTTTGTTAAGCTGATAGGCCTCACGTTGGAGCTCGCTTTAGGCCTCCATAAGTCTTTGGGTCGGCCTGCTAATCTACTTAGTACAAGAGTTTGGCTAATCTGCTTAACTTATTTAAAAGTAGCATAAGTTCCTAGCATAAGTTAAGCATCTCTCATTCTTAGTTCAAAATCCCTCCTTCACAACTACGCAACGTTACTGCCACAAGCATACTCTTCTCATAAGTTAAGCAAAAGTAGGAACTAACTAAATACTTTGCAAAAGTTCCTACTTAGTTTTGCAATACAAAAGTAGGAACAATTGTAATACTTACAATAAAGTAGGAACTAATTAGATACCATAAGTTTTGCAATGCTTACTTTGGTTAGTGCTTATGCCTTAGTGGTGCACTAATTTTGCACAAGGAATTTGTAAAATAGTTGGCTATCTAGTTAATACTTACATTTTGTCAAAAAAAAAAATTACAACAAATAAACTCTACAATTCAGATCAGCAAGTTGATTGTTGATGAAGATGCTTCTCCTGAAATTGGTGTATCTTTACATAAAATCTAGATTAATGGTAGTTTGGATCGAACTTATTTGAGAAACATATCTACTTGGTATAAGTATTTGTGAGGATCGTTTGGGAGAGGTTATGGAAATAGAGCATGACGTGTTCATAAATTTGTTTTGATCATTTTATTTCCATAAGCTCAAAGGATAGCTTATTTTATCCTTTATAATATAAACAACTTATTCACAAATCTTTACATGATAAGTGATCTTATGCCATAAACACTTAATTAAGTTGTTTATCCAAACGGACCCTAATTAACTTTGTAGAAGGGTGACATATCCAATCCATTGGTAATTCTTTAAAAGCCGCTAGTGATTTCTCTACAATAGTGTTTGATGTCTTGAACTATGTTGTATATTGTTCCTGTATAACATTTTGATCTACAAGCTTCCACTAAAACCTTGCTATCTAATTCAAAAACTACATCTCAAATTGCAAAGTTAACAACCAATATAACAGAATCACACAAAGCAATAGTCTTAACTATCAAAGCATTAGCAATAATATTAATCCAGCAATAACACCAATTAATTCCCCTTTGTAACTTCTAGCTACACAACCTCCAATTCTTTTACATGCACCTCAAAAAAAAACTAGCAATAGAATTAGATTAAAGGAAACCCTCAATTTGATCCCCAAATTATCACACTCTCTTCTATTTGATCCATAAACTATAAAAATATAATAAGTTGTATAAAAATTATTTAAAATTCATCAATTTAGTCCCCGAACTATCCACCCTCTCGTTTATTTAGAAAGTAATTGACGAATATAGAAGTTTTTGGACTATTTATTGCTACTTTTTTTATAATTTAAGGATTAAGTAGGAGAAAATAACCTCAAAGGATTGACCTAGTGGAACATGACAGGAATTGTATTCGAGAGATATTGGGTTAAACTTCCAACTAATCTCCTAGAGGTGATGTAAATGTAATTATCTTCTTAAGTTCTCAACGAACCCCAAGGTCTTTCTATCTTGGACTAAGTCGTCGCCACTCACCCTAAATTTTTGTAAAAAAAAAAAAGAGAGAGAAAGCAATAGTCTAAGACCAAATTTAATTAAATTTGATAGTTCTATATTGCGATGGTCTCCATTTTGTTTTTTCTATTTGCGTAGTTGGAAGCTATTTGAGGTACTGGCTGATGACATATCAAAAGTCACATACGTTGACTCAAAAGTTAAGTCTGGATGAGCTAATCAGAATAATGCCTGCTTAAAAAAAAATATTACGTCGCCTGAGAGATTCGAACTCTCGCGGGGAAACCCCATGTACTTAGCAGGCACACGCCTTAACCACTCGGCCAAAGCGACGGTTTGGAATATGCTTTTCAGGAATTATATTTGACCAAAGATATTTAATATCATTCTTATTAATTTTTTCTGAACCCCTTTTTTCCAAATAAAAAGCGTTGTATGACATTCACACCGTACCATAATATAAGCCACGTTCGCCAACTTTTTTCTACGTGAATTATTAAATGATTTTTGTTAAATACTTAAACTCATAAATTGTCAAATGAGAAGGCATAAACAATTTAAGAACTGTAAACAAATATTAAATATAAAAAATAATATTCTATAGTTTAAGACCAAATTTATAGAACAAGTTGAAACAACGCTCTTTATGTACCAAAAAAAAAAGAACGCGTTGAAACATAACTCAAAGGTGTTGGCCTAGTGGAGTATGAAAAACGTTGTATCCGAGATATCCCCAGTTCAACTGCCCACTAATCCTCTTGGAGTGAGGTAAATGTAATTACATTCGTAAGTACTCAAAGAGCTCGAAGGAATCCTACATTGAATTGGGGCGTAATAGATCGATTTGAAAGAATTCTTGAGTTTCATTTCTCTATTATTGATTTCTAATGACTAAATTGATTGCATTAGAAATAGGATTACAGTGGTTTATATAGCAATGAGACTTCACTTATTGTGTTACACTAACAGTTTCCAACCTAACTAACAGAATCTGCAATTGATCTGTAACTATATGGTTATACAACAACTGTACAAAAGACTGTACAGTTACTCTGTTTACAATTCAGTGTAGTAAGAGTAGACCTAGGTGATACAATAATTATGTAATACTATCTATCATTCCCCCCTCAAGATCAGAGGTGTAAAACGCTTTGAGCTTGTCTCTAAAGAAGTAGAAGTGAGACTTTTTAAGAGGTTTGCTGAGAATATCTGCAATTTGAGCTTGGGAAGGCACGTACTCAACAATGAGAGATTTGTTGAGTACTTTCTCTCTAACAAAGAAGATGTCCAATTCCATATGGTTGGTTATGGAGTGGAGAACATGATTGTGGCTCAAGGCAACCATACTTAGATTGTCACAAAATATAATAGAAGGAGGTAGTGATACAATAAGTTCATGTAAGAGAGACTGAATCCAAAGAACCTCAGAAGCTACCAATGCAAGATTGCGGTATTCAGCTCTAGCACTTGACTTTCCAACCAAGTTTGTTTCTTGAACCACCAAGAAATCAAGTTATGACCAAGGTATATGCAGACACAAGATGTGGATCTTCTATCATCAATGTTTGATGCCCAGTCAGCATCACAAAATGCTTGATACATAGAGGAAACGAGGATGTTGCTGGTTGCAGGGAAAGACCGAAGTGCAGGGTAGAATCCTCGTAACTGTTGTCCAATGAGAAATGAGAGGTTGGGACATGAATTGACACACTTTGTTGACTGTGTAACCTAATTCAAGCCGGGTAATGTTGCATATTAGAGTGCCCCCACAATGCTACGATAGAGAGGTGGGTCCGCAAAATAGTCAGCGTCAGACCGAGATAGTTTAAGATTGGCTGGAAGGGGTGTTGAAATGGATTTACAGTCATCCATACCTTCCCTATGAAGAATATCATATATGTAATTAGCTTGGGAGAGAACCAGGTGGCCATGAGGTGTGTGTTTGCACTCAATTCCCAGAAAATAATCAAGAGTGCCCATCTGTTTCAGTGAGAAAACTGCATTTAACCTTGTATTGAAGGAGAGGAACTAGTGAGTAGAATATCATCAACATATATTAGAAGGAACATCTTGTGAGCCTGATGATTGTAGATAAGAAGAGACGGATCCACTTAAATTGAGTGAAACCAAAGCTGAGAAGGTTTCTTGTCAGACTCTCATACCATGCCCTAGGGGCTTGTTTGAGCCCATAAATTTCCCTTAAGTTTGCAAACCATGGTTTTGTCACCTGAATGAAATCCTTGTGGTTATTCCATATGCACTTTCCTCAATGAGAGCACCATTCAAAAAATCATTGTGCACATCAAGTTGTTGAATGGGCCACTTGTAAGTGATAGCCAAGGTGATGATAGTTCTAACTATTACAGGCTTTACAACAGGAGAAAAAGTATCAGTATAATCATAGCCATATTTTTGAGTAAACCCTTTGGCAACAAGTCTTCCCTTATATTTGTTAATAGAGTCACTCGGGTTTTCCTTAATTTTATAGATCCATTACAACTAATGAGGGATTTTCTCGGAGGTAAAGGTGTGCAAATCCATGTGTTATTGACAAGTAAAGCATCAAACTCAAGTTTCATGGCTTGAATCCAATGAGGAGAGGTCAAGGTTTGTTTTAATGTGTTATGTCCAGTAGCGGTAAGGTTAATGGAGGGATATAGAGGAAGTCTTAGGCTGCCTATTTTGGAACGTCTAAGTATTGAATGAGTGTTGGTTAAATGAGTGGTGAAGGTGATGGAGATGAATCAACATTTAATGTGGTTGAGGCCGTAGAGGATAGAGATGTGGAAGTAGATGACATAGGGGATGGTGAGGGAGTTGTAGGAGGATCGTGAGGGTAATTGGGTGGTGACTGATGTGGGGGGGGATACGGGGGGATTTTGGTTGATGTTGGGCGGTGAAATAACTCCTAGGGGAGTAGTAGTAGGTGAGGTGGTCATGTTAGTGTAAGTAAGACTTTTTTTTTGCTTATGTTGAAAGGGGAAATGATGCTCATTAAACAATACATCATTAGAGATGTACAACTGGTCAGAATAGTCAAGACATTTATATCCTTTGTGGGTGGAGGAATAACCAAGAAAATACATTCAGGAGAACGAAAATGTAACTTGTGATTATTATATGAAGAGGGTAACATGCACATCTAAAGACATGAAGAAAGTCAGGTTTAGTGTTGAACAAAACATGCATTGGAAAAAGTTGAGAGTCAGCAGAGGGAAGTCTATTAATCAAATAAACAGCTGTGTGGAATGCATGGTCCCAATAGGTGTAGGGAAGTGAGGAGTGAGAGAGAAGGGATAAGCCCATTTCAACAATATGTCTATGTTTACTTTCAACTACACCATTTGGTGGTGATTGTGAGGATAGATAATTCTATGAATAATACCTAAATCAACTAGGTATTGCTTGAAGGGACGAAATTCACCCCCAGTCAGACTAGACAGATTTGACTTTTCTATTTAATTGAAGTTCAATTAGTTCCTTAAATTGTTTGAAAACAGATAGAGTATAGACTTAGCTTTGAGAAAATAAATTCATGTATACCTGTTAAAGACATCAATAAATGAAATACAATATTTGAATCCCATGGAGGACTCCATAGGGGCAGGTCCCCATGGGTCACAAAAGACTAATTCCAAAGGTTTAGTGTAAATACCATCATAGTAGTAGTAAGAGAGGGTAAACGATGGGTTTTTCCCATACAACAAGCTATACAAAAACAATCAATATTTCTTTCAAATGAATTGAGATTACATTGTTGAAGTACAGACTAGATGTGTGAGGTGATACAGTGTAATTGACTAAAGGTGAAGTGTTACAAGCAGCAGCTGAATGACTAGGAACTAGACCAGAGGGTCGAAGAGGATAAAGTCCCATTAAGCTTAGACGACCTTGAAGCAAGACATTGTCAGTAGCCAGAGATTTGAAAACATAGTGAAATGGGTGAAATTGCAAATAAGCATTTTTATCAAAGGCAAATCTACTTACACTAATTAAATTTTTATTTAGGGAAGGGACATGTAAAACATTTTTGAGCTGTAACTGTGTCTTAGGTTGAATAGGTGAAGGAAAACAAAAGGAACTAATGGATTGAACGAGAAAAAACACTAGTGGGATGTGCTTGGGGACCTTGAATAGATTGCATAGCATGTGGTCGGGGCCACTAAGCATAATCACTGGGGTTAGGGTTTCTCAAGTATTGTTATGGATTGCCTGGTGAATAAGGTGCTGGTTGAGATGAGCCATAAGCAGAATTAAATCTGTGATAGCAGTAAGACGCATCGTGACCGAAGTGGTGGCAAACTTGACAATGAAGGTTGCTCTGCCACGGCCACTGCGTCCAAAATGGCAACCACGGCCTTTGTTGTTGAAGTTCCCCCTGAAATTGGAACCAACATGTTGAGGATTGTGAGAGATGGTAACAACATTGGTGTAGTGCGTCTAAGGAACTTGAGTAGAAATGGAATACGTCTTACCAGGTTGTGTTCTAGAGTTAGGTTCAACGAAATAGTGTCCTCATTGACGTGTTGCTTAACCAAGCATTGATCTTGAGCAAGAAGGAGGGCTTTAACCTCATGAAACTCGAACCAGCCACTTTTATTGTTGATTAGGGTTACAATTGATTTGAATTATGGTGGTAACCCCTCAAGAATAACATCAAGTTGATCTTCAGTGGTTACCAATTCCCCAATCGACGTCAAAGAGACTGAAATTGATTGGATTTTAGCAAGAAATTATGAGACTATAGAGTTACCTTTCTTTGTGCATCGCAATTCCGCTCGTAATTGATGGGATTGCGCTTTGCTTTTCGCATGGAAGTTTTCATGAATCCTTTCCCATAACTGGAATGTGTGGTGGCAGCAAATCATAGTGGGAAGAACGGATGGGGGAAGCGAAGCTTGAAGCCATGCCAACAAGAGTTGGTCTTGTATCTCCGAGGTGTTGTGCATTGGGTTTTCTTGATTCGTAGCACGAACTGCATCAGACAGGTACTGTGGTGGCACCTCGGGGGCAAAGCAATATTTATGGAGGCTATGTGCTCTGAGGGCGGGTTCGATCTGCTGCAACCAAACTAGGTAGTTTCTCTAATCTGCACCATCCATTCACCCTAAATTTTTTATTACCAAAATAAAAAGAACACGTTGTGAAACATGAACTAAGGGTACAGACCAATCTGATGAGACAGCCATCCCAAAACCAATGCAGCATGAAAATTAGTATTTAGTTGGATCAGATTAGATTGGTTTGGGTATTGAATTTGGATAAATGAAACCTGATGAACCTAAAACGACACAAATGTTGTAAGAAATTTTAATTCTTATAATAGTAATTAGTTTAATTTGTTTTGACATCATAATAATTAGTTCAATAAAAAATATTTCTTAATATTATAAAACGAATCAAAACAATAGCTAGAGAAGGACAAGAGAATGAGAGAAGATGAGTCTTTGTATTATTCTCTTCAAACAAGTGTGTATCTACACATAAGATTGAGACCTATTTATAGGGTGTAGATTAGGAAGTGAATGGACAACCATAAAAGCCACTACTAAGGGAAGTAATGAAGGAAGAAGGAAAGCTAGTGGACATCCACTAATATTATTCATAACACTCCCCCTTGGATGTCCATCATGATATGCCTCATTAAAAACCTTACTAGAAAAAACCCATTAGGATAAAAATCTAGTGAAGGAAAAGAGTACAATATCCTGTCAGTGGGAACTGCCTCGTTAAAAACCTTTCCAGGAAAACCCAGTGGGACAAAACCATGGAAAATGAAAAAAGAGTACAGTTTTCTCCCCCTGAATGAAGCGTCACTTCATAACATTAATTTCAACATCTGGAGTTTCTCCCTGAGTACATATGGAGCAATCTATTCCGATTTTACTTGTGATGTATCCTCTTTTTATAAAGTTTTGCGATTAGTATTATCTTCAAAAACAACTTCCTTGAATTGTTTGCATTTGGGCATTAAATGAAGAAGCAAGAACCATAGATTGTTTTATAGATCATAAATATATTCCAGTGTCACCACATGTAGATAATAGCTGACTTGCAATCTGACTTGAGATAGATAAAAAAATAACTGTATATCTGCATGGATAATTTGTGTAACATACATAAAAATGATTTATTCATTACAACAGCCAAACATAAATATCCATCTTACCCATTTTATGATGCATTTTGGTCTGTGATATGCATGCATGCTTTTATAGTCTTCAGGACTGAGTTATTTGTTATTTGTTTGCCACACAACTCATGTACTCAATATAAAAAATATATAATGAGTCAATTAGGTATTAGTTACTTCTAACTTGTTAAACAACTAATTAACTAATTGTCCGGTCTCCAGATCAAGACGAGACTTTGTTTTTCAGAAGATTTTATTTTAAGATATTTCTTTATATCTTGAATCATACAGGGTTTTCCATGTAGAGATCATCCATGAGTTCAACCTTAAAAACCCATTTTATATAATTTGAGGTCATTCATATAGAACTCTTTCTTTGAGTAATCTATAATTTTGGAAAAGCTCTTCAGGAGTTCCAATAATAGCAAACTATAGCAAATTCCTGTATTGATCTTTTCATAGAATTCTATGGACTAGTGGTGTCATTTTTATATCCCTCATTTTGAATATAAATTGAGACGATTATACCACATGTGTTCAAATTATATCATCTCATGGAGGTACTCATTCAATTTGAGTAATCATCTCGAGAATCCAAAAAGTGTGCACTGGAATATTAAATTCTTCGGGGATCTTTAAATAATTATGACTATCAACAAATTAGTTGTAGCAATATTCAACTTGTGAAAATTGACCTCTTCATGTGCTACAAGGCTAATTAAGTACTGAAAAGTACTCGCATCCACCCTTGAGCAACATGTCGAGCTTTGTATCTCACAATATCACCATTCTCATTTTGATTCAATTTCATCTTTCAATTTTTGGCCAATTCACATCACCTACAATCTTTAGTAGACTTTGGTTCATGATCCTCACTATTATTTATCACATTTAGCGCTATATTTTGTAAGATAATGGAATGCTTGCCTTTTCTCATTCATGTGAATAGAATATATATACAGCTATTGTGTAACGCACAAGTCAACTATCTAATTATGATACAGCTTAATTACAGGAAACTAATTATAGCCAATAATGACAAAATATTCTATTCTATAATGACCAAATATTCTATTCTATCACACCCCCGCAGTCGAAGTGGGAGGTTCACGGACACTTAGACTGGTCCGGAAGTCATCAAAGAGAATGCGAGGAAGCCCTTTGGTGAAGATATATGCAATCTGATGTCGGGAGGGAACATGAAGTACGCGTGCCTGACCACGAGCTACTTTTTCCCGTACAAAGTGAATGTTCATTTCAATGTGCTTGGTACGCTGATGTTGCACAAAATACCAGAGAGATAAATGGCACTAACATTGTCACAATACACCAAAGTGGCCTGAGGAATAGGAAAATGAAGCTCCAGTAAGAGATTATGAACCCAACATGACTCAGATACAACATTAGCAACACCTCTGTATTCGGCTTCTGCACTAGAACGAGAGAGAGTGGGTTGCCTTTTAGAAGACGAAGAGATAAGGTTGTCACCCAGAAAAACACAGTACCCAGATGTGGAACGTCTGGTGTCAGGACATCCACCCCAATCGGCGTCGGTGTAGGAGATAAGTTTTGTAATGGGGGATGGTGATAAATGTAAACCAAAGTGGATGGTACCCTGGACATAACGGAGAATGCGCTTGAGAGCAAGCATGTGTTCTGTCGTGGGTGCATGCATATGAAGGCAGACTTACTGAACCGCATAAGAGATGTTAGGTCTAGTGAAAGTGAGGTACTGTAAGGCGCTTGCAAGACTGCGATAGAGAGAGGGATCCTCATAAGGAGTGCCAGATGAAGTGCTGAGTTTCTGCTTGGTGTCGACATGGGTGGCAGTCGGTTTGCAGGATGTCATGCCAACACGTTCAATGATTTCAGAGGCATAGGTGCTTTGACTGAGAAAGATGCCGCCAGGGTGGCGAGAGACAACGATACCCAGAAAATAACTCAGAGGACCAAGATCCTTCATTGCAAACTCAGATGCTAAGAGTGGCATAATTGATTTGCGAAGGACATGAGTAGAAGTAATAAGGATGATGTCGTCCACATAAAGAAGAATGTAGGCCATGTCTGAGTGTTGTCGAAATATGAAGAGAGAGTGGTCTGATGTGCTATGTCGAAACCCAATGGTAGTTACATATAGTCAAGAAAGTTTTGGTACCATGCTCTGGCGCTTGCTTGAGACCATAAAGTGACTTCTTCAAGCGACAAACATAATGCGGATGATGAGAATCACGAAACCCAATGGTTGATGCATGTAAACAGTCTCATGAAGATCACCATGTAGAAAGGCATTTTGGACATCCAGTTGATGAATGGGCCAGGGTTTAGAGAGAGCAATGGTGAGTACTGTTCTAATGGTAGCGGGTTTTACCACCGGGCTGAAAGTCTCATCACAATCCACACCTGCAACCTGCCATCACAAACAAGGCGAGCCTTATAGCGCTCAAAGGAGCCATCAGAATTTTTCTTATGTTTAAAAATCCACATACATCGAATAAGGTTAGCATCACAAGGACGAGGAACTAAATCCCACGTCTTATTTCTAATAAGGGCATCAAATTCAAATTTCATTGCGGATTTCCAATTCGGGTCTGATAGGGCCATTTTGTGATTTTTGGGTATGGGAGAGATGGTGTGGTTTGAGTGAGAGATTGATAAGTTAAAAAGTTTACGGGGTTTGGCAATGCCTTTCATACTACGGGTGGTGATAGTGCGTGTAGGTGGGGGAGGATGCAGTTGGATTGTAAGGGGTGCGTTGATTGGAGAGGTAAGGGATGATGATTGTTGGTGTATTGATGGCTGGTCAATTGTGGGTGTTGGTGGTGATTGGTTATATGTAGCCGGTGGTGGTATTTGATTTTGCCATTGATGTATAAGGTAGGGGTGTAGGGCATCGTCTAGGAAGTGATAAGAGTGAGGTGAAGGTGAGTGTATCTTGGTGAAGGGAAATTGAGTTTCATCAAAGATAACATGCCTCGAAATTATTAATTTTTTGTTTGACAAATCAAAACACTTGTAACCTCTATGATTTGGAGGATAACCCATGAAGACACATGGGGTAGAGCGAGGTTGTAGCTTGTGAATGGTAGGTGACGGGAATAGCGGATAACACAGACAACCAAAAACTCGTAAGTGTGTGTAGGTGGGATCAAGATGGTATAAGAGTTGTGTTGGTGACTTATTTTGAAGTGTTTTGCAGGGAAGAATGTTTAACAGATAAGTTGCCATGTGGAGAGCATGATGCCAAAATGACTGGGGAACAGAAGAATGAGCTAACATGGTGCACATCATATTATTAATGGTTCTTATTTTTCGTTCCGCTTTCCCATTTTGTAAGGATGTGTGAGGACAAGAGAAGTGAAAAACAAGACCATGATTAGAGCAATATTGTTGAAATAGCTCATTATTATATTGACCGCCATTGTCACATTGAAAGGATTTTACGTTTAGCAAAAATTGTGTTTGAATAAGATTTGTAAGTGACTTGAACATTTCAAAAACTTGAGATTTTCTGCTAATAGGGAAGGTCCACAAGAAATTGGTGAAATCATCTAAGAAAAGAACATAATATCTATGACCAGCAGAACTTAATATTGGAGATGTCCACAAATCACTATGTAAAATATCAAAAGGCATCAAAGTTGTAGTTTGAGAGTTAAAAAATGACAATTTAACCTGTTTGTCTAAAACACAAGAGTCACAAATAACAGAAGAATTAAAAGGTTCACAACATATGAACTTATTATTGCGAAGGGAATTTAAAACAGACGCGCCAGGATGACCAAGACGACCATGCCAGAGACTAGACGCAAGACCGGCAAAATTGGGGGAAGTCGTGACTGGATATAGATCGTCATGACTGTCACATCTCATGAGAGGGATCCTCGTCTGAAAATCAGATAAGTAAAACCAAAAGAGTCAAAGGAAACAGAGACATTGTTGTCAGTGATGAGTCGCCTTACAGAAATTAAATTTTTAATAATATTCGGGTCATGCTGGACATTGTTTAAGTGGAGAGGTTTGTAAGGGGTGGCTATTTGTGTGTGTATGGTGCCCTGAATTGGAATACCATGGCCATTGCCAACAATAATTTTCTGATTTGAATTACTTAAAGGAAAATAAGACGAGAGATTACCTTGTGATGCATTTGTGTGAGATGTTGCGCCAGTATCCATGTGCCACTGATTGTCAGGAGTGTGGAGAGACATGGTGTGCATAGCTGCCTCAATGTCTGTCGGTGTCTGAGATGATGTAGAAGTTGCATATGCCTGAGGACGTTGTCCTAGGATGCGGGCGCGCCGGAGGACGATGGGCGTGTCCACTTAGATGTGGGATACGGGCATGGAGGCATGGCCCAAGGTGGTGGAGACCAACCCCATGGTTGCCAGGCTGGGTACTATTGTTGTTGTTGCTGCCAATGAGGAGAGGACCATGATGAAGGAGTGTTGGGAGCTCCAGACTGAGGTCCACTGCGGTTACCACGTCCCCCTCCGCGGCCTTTGTTGCCACGAGAGCGAGAGCGGTTGCCGGGGCGGCGGTTGCCCTGCTGAGAGGAGTCTGTAGGGGGTCGCTTCTGAGTGGTGTGCAGGGCGGCATGAGAGCTTGTGCTTGCCATTTTAGCCATACCGGCCTCTTCCAAAGTGAGCATAGAGCGAGCCTGATAGAATGCAGAAAGAGGATTACTCTAACGAATCAAGGTAGCAACGCTACGGTAAGCTTCTGGAAGGCCATATATCAGTTGAAGAACCAGACGGTGATTGTTGACAGGAGAGCCGACATTCCTCAACTGGTCCGAGTGTTGGAGAACTCTTGCTCAAGAGTGACAGCACGAGCGTTTTGATTGTCCTGAAAAATATCTGCCAAACGTTTCCATCTTGCTTGCGCGGTGAGGAGTCGAGTTCGAGAATTGTCGTCAGCAAATCAGTAGAAATGGTGGAATAGACCCACTGAAGAACGGTGGCATCAAGAGTGGTCCATTGTTCATACTCGGCATCAGTAGGGGCTGGCGTGGTTTTGTCGTAGATGGAACAATGTGATGTAAGACGCGATGTGACCGAGCATGAATGCGGAAAAGCTCGG
Organism: Oxytropis ochrocephala; assembly: GCA_020916435.1. NCBI lineage: Eukaryota > Viridiplantae > Streptophyta > Magnoliopsida > Fabales > Fabaceae > Oxytropis > Oxytropis ochrocephala. The sequence goes on along the minus strand of CM037088.1, from coordinate 41,575,142 downwards.
CCCAGGTTCCATATTGATCTTTTTCCATCTCAAGGATAATAGGAATGTTGTTCCTAATATTTGAGACAGCAAGAGCGGGATGAAAGTCAGATTTCTTCGAAGTTGCAGTGTGATCGGGATCAAACATGGCGTGGTGCAGATAGATCACGATAGGAGAGGAAGATGAGTAGATGAATTATCGGAACAGGTTCAGACGATCGGTACGGAAGAGGCGATCGGAACAGACGTGCTGTGAACGGAGGCGGCGCAGGAAAGCGGGAGGGGCTGCGACAACGCAAGGAAGAAGGTGAAGCCTTCACGCACGGGTTTCTGTGTTTGTTTAGAGAGGGATCGATTAGGGCTGATACCATGTAAGATAATGGAATGCTTGCCTTTTCTCATTCATGTGAATAGAATATATATACAACTATTGTGTAACGCACAAGTCAACTATCTAATTATGATACAGCCTAATTACAGGAAACTAATTATAGCCAATAATGACAAAATATTCTATTCTATAATGACCAAATATTCTATTCTATCATATTTAGTATAAACATCGTCAACGTTGACTTCATTTCGGTTCCATTGTATTTCATTCTTGACATAATTAATTGAGATCTCTTTAATTTCATAACTTTTCAAGTACCTGATCAGTTCTTCTGGAACTGTAATGTCAATTATGTCTGAATACTCTTTTAGAGTTTCTATATCCTCGTTTGGACCATTTTTGTTTTTAGCTCCTTTTGTTGTTCGAGGATTTTTATCTTTGGAACCGATTGGTCTACCACGCTTCAGGCGCGGTTGAGACTCAATTGCAATATTAGATTGTCCAACAGGGACATCCATTCTATTGGAGCATTAGCAGCTGATATATATGATTTGGTCACACCTTTTAGATCAGTAATGCATTTGGTAGATAATTTGCTAAGCTTTGCAAATGAATTATCTTTTGAACTTCTACTTCACATAGTTTAGTTTGAGGATCAATATGAGATAATGATAATTCATTCCAACTGATCTCCTTTTTTTCAACTGCTTATTCTCTTCCCCTAATGTTGGGAAATCTAATTCTTCAAATGATAATCATCAGACTGGACTATAAACAAGTCTCCAATTGTTGGCTCAAGATACTATATTATTCATGGAGATATATATCCGGTATATATTTCCGAAATTCTTTTCAGACCCATGTGCATTGCACATCCAAATATTCTAAGATGGGAAATATTAAGTTTGTGACCAAAAACCAAATGTAAAGGGGAAGAGTTGTGATAACTCGTTGGCTTCATGCAAATCAATATTACAACATGTAAAATTGCATGTTCCCAAGTAGAAATTGGAACTTCTCATCTCATAAGTATTGGTCATGTAATTAACTTTAGACGTCTAAAGAATGGTTCTTCAAGACCATTTTATGAATGAACGTATTATCATATGCTTTCACATAATGGCCTTTTACTCAAATTAGTTGAGCAAACAATCTCACAAACTTCCGGTTGTGAGTTGACGACAAATATATATAATATATATGTGGCCATCTAGTTGATGCATCAATTAAAACCACAAATATCTAAATAGTCCACGTGAACACCTTAGCGATCTTGCCAACATGTTCACATATGAGAGATTTATTATTCTCAAATTGTCAATTTCTTTTAGGAATTAGTGAACACAAGAATTAGTAGATTGAAGAAACTACTGGCTCTTCGATACAAGTTTACATAGAAATTTATTATTCGCATCATAATATACTCGAGATGGCCCAACCGATCTTGCCAACAACTAAATTATTATGATATGTAAACTTCTGGTTTACAACATGTGCTTCAATTGCACAAATATAAGTGTAGTACAAATCAGAGGAAAAAGTAGACAATTTTTTCACTACACTTATTTTATCAAAATATGTCACGTTATATAAAAATATTCAATATCTCTTTCATCTCTCGTTTCAATATGATTTCTATTTATATGAATATCTTTGAAACATACTAAATATAATGCACGGTTAAGTTATTCTTTCATTGATTTCTTCAAGAACTATCACAAATCTTAATGATAAAGAAAACAATTCTTTATGCAATCCTACAAGGATACTAGATTACCAAATCATTAGTTCGTCGGGAACTATACCACAAAACTTCTTCAATGATAATCAAGAAAAACCATACTATGAGCAATCCTTCAGGGATGCTTGGATATTAAATTTCTACGTTCTTCAAGAACTATATCATAAACAATGATACATAGAATTAATTATTTGTGCAATCCTTCGGGGATGCTTGTATAATGGATTTATTGTTCTTCAGGAACTATAACACAAATTTTATCAAAATGATTCTATTATTTAGTTATCTAATATGAAATGTATAAGAAAATAACCAGCAACATAGAAACATAGACCTACAAAAACTTTTGGAATATCTAGTTGGAACATCATAATCTAATCAAATATATCAACAAAAAAAAAACTGAGGAGGTAATCAAGAGTAGTCTAGTTTTGTATAGGCCTTGATAGATAATAAAAAAAAAACGGTCTCGATTCAATTGGCCGATCACATTCAGGATGATCAAGAAAAGGAAAAGTCAAGGAACATATAAAAACTAATACTAATGATAATAACTAAAAGTTAACAGAGTTATATATATATATATATATATATATATATATATATATATATATATATATATATATATATATATGATGTGTGGGATATATATAATGATTTTGATCGGTAACAATTGATCATCAAATGAAGATCTTGAAGAAGATAATGATTTTCTATAAAAGCTATATATAATGATCTTGAATGACATGATGTGAAGAAGAAAATGATTGTAGACTTCATTATATTGATCTATACATATAATTGGGTTTATAGAAGAACTAATACTTACCTGGATTGGTAGAACTTCGTGCTGATAACGTATTATAAAACGAATCAAAACAATAGCTAGAGAAGGACAAGCAATAGCTAGAGAAGGACAAGAGAATGAGAGAAGATGAGTCTTTGTATTATTCTCTTCATACAAGTGTGTATCTACACATAAGATTAAGCCCTATTTATAGGGTGTAGATTAGCAAGTGAATGGACAACCATAAAAGCCACTACTAAGGGAAGTAATGAAGGAAGAAGGAAAGCTAGTGGACATCCACTAATATTATTCATAACACTTATGATAATAATTATAATATTATGTATAGTTTTTGTTCCTGAATTATGATGGTTATGAGCTTAAATTTTTACAACTTTTGTTGTTTTTTTTTCTCATACACAATTATTGGAAGCAAGTTGGTATTTTAGACATATAAGATGATATATAAGGTGATTATTAGTTGACACGTTTTTTTAATGACATGTCAACTTATAATTAGTCGATAGCGTAAAATATTTATACCCCGACAGTTTATGTAAATTAAATCCAAAACATATGTGAACATCCACAAAATTCGACACTCGTGGGACACTCTGTTAACACGATTTAGAACTTTGGTTAACTTAGTTTAACTAGTTGTTGATATGTAGCTAACCATAAACTGAACTGAATTAACTATGAAAGTTATTAAGCACGATTTTTAGTTGTTTTGGACATGTTGAAGTCAAGGGTTTATAAGTTACCCACCTCTTAACCAGTGCTATCAAAACCAGACTGCCCAGTCCGGTTCGACCGATCCGACCTAGAACCAGTGTCCTTCCCGGTCCGGGTTGCTTGCATAAACGGCTCAATTGTTTTTAACATTGCTCTTAACCACAAACTAACCTGAACTAAACAATTGCTCTTAACCACAAACTAACCTGAACTAAACAATATTTTGAACTGCTTCAATCAAGTGTTCCAAGGCAACAATTATGTGTGTTCAAATAGCATAACCCTATAAATAAAGTGGTGTTTTTCATTTTATTTTATAATCTCATTCTTTTACTTTTTACTCCATTTCTCTCTTTCTTTATTTTCTATTTTTAATAATTTTGATTACTATAATATTCCATTTAACTCTATCGGTGTGATTCAAATTAGATATCCACTTTCTAAAAACTCAGTCAACTAAAAGCAATCAATTTTGATTAGTTCAAACCTAAATTTTCTTCCAACTCTTAGGGTATGTTTGGGAGGGGAGATTTGGGAGGGTTTTGGAGGGGAGAGCTTTGGAGGACTTGGTCTATATTTTAATATCTATTTAATATTTTAAAAATTTGAAAGAATAACATGATAAATAATGATAAAATATTGTTAATGACATTTCACTTTTGCTTAGAAACATTTTATAGCTTCCTCAAATTGGAATTGAAAATCAAACCCTCCCCTCCCCTCCCCTCCTAAACCCTCCATCCAAACATACCCTAAAGCTTTGAGAGTTGGAAGGGGAGACCAACAAAAACTTAAAGGTTAACAAATTATTGGTCATATGGAGAAAAATCAACCTGCAAAGTCATCTCATGGTCCCTTTTTTGAGTTCTACAAATTTATAAGGCAGTTTGGAGGTAAAGAGGGGGAAAGCCGAACTAACGGGGTTTTCCCAACCTTGCATGGAAGCTCAATTTTCCATAGAATTGAAACACCCAATTTGGGATAACTCAAAATAAATTTTAAAAGGGTTAAATATGTTTTTGGTCCCTATAAATATAACGAATTTGGTTTCTAGTCCCTCTAAAATTTTAGGGGCACTTTTGGTCCCTACATTATTTTCAGTTAGCACTTTTAGTCCCTGCCGTTAATTTTCACTAACGGTGCTACAAATGAATACCTACATCCCGTTAGAGTAACAATACACCCATGAACTCTTAACTTTTTTCCCAATTCTTAGCCATTGGGATTGCCTTGAATATAAACATATATCATTCATATCAAGAAATGACAAGGCAAAGCCTCCAACATTGCTTTTCTATGTATGAAAGGAAGAAAAACGGACCCATCACGATCCATCCACATGAATATATTAGAGTCATTGAAATCTATACATGTGGTAAAAGTGTAGTAGCCTAACCCTAGATAATGACAAAAGTATATCGGAATAGTACACAATAGGCAAACCTAAGAAAATTTAGGATGTAAAACAAAAGAATAAGTTAGAATCTAATCATTTTGGCTGTTGCACCACAACATCAAACCACCAATTTGTTGCTTCCAGTTTCAAAACCTTGTTATGAATGCACCAAAACAAAGAGCCTTATACACCAAACTTCACCTTCTACCCGTTGCTCCAGCTCGAGGCTTACCTTTAACCTCGGACTCCTGCTCACATGAGAAAAACAGTTACTTACTCCTAAACTCTCAAGCTTGTTCAGTGGGAAAATGGAAAGAAAACTACGTAAGAATAAACTAATCAATCGTTTCAGTGGAAAAACTGAAAGAAAACTATGTAAGAATAAACGAATCAATCGGCGTATGAATGTATTTTGATAATTACAGACAAGACTAAAATGAATGATGCATCGCTCAACTGGAATTTATTTATTTTTCGAGGGGGTTTAGGGAGGTTGCCCAGCCAGTTACCCTCTGAAAAATCAATAAGAGCAAATATATCATTATTTTATGATCATTCCTCTTTTGTCGAGATATATACACCATTTGAAAGAATACAATTGTGGCCCTTCTAGTTCTGTTTCAATCTTTTATATTCATTTATTTTCATCCATCCTATTAGTTTAGTTTAAATACATTCAAAGGAAGAATCTTCAACAATTTAAACACGCGTATGCACAACAAAAACATATGGATGCATGCACGAGTGTACCTGTGGTAAGTGTAAATAAATGTAGTTCTTTGCAGTAGTTGGATTATGATTTTCTGCACCCTTGCTCCAATCATAGCAAACCTATAAACAATCAGAACCAAATTATTAGTAATTGAACTGAAGGGACACATCGACATGTCCATAAAAAGCAAGCAAATTCTTGTGTAAGTACTCTGAAGCATGTTCATGGAGAACGATTTCTGATAGGAATCAACAAATCACAATCCTCCATGTGTATGCACAAAACTGAAAGTTATCTAATCCAAGTGGCGGATGATAATTAGGCAACTCGTCTCATACTCTCTATTTCAATCAGAATTAACCGTGTAAAGATGTTCCAGTTACGTTATATCCTTTGGGGGCTGAGGGGAGGGGGAGATGCAATGATGCATGCATTCTCAACAAAATCATACAGATCTTACAGCCCAACATAAGTAGGTTTTCGTATTTAAGGGAAAATGGAACAAGAAATAGAAAAGAAAAATATATAAAACTGCATAGAAAGTAAATAATTATGATTTTTTTGCAATAAGAAACATACCGCATAAGCAAATAAGGAACCATCATTATTGAATGCACTGCAAGGTATGGGCTGATTACACCTTTGCATAGCCTACAAAACACATTATGTAAAATAACAACAAATAACTTCAAAAAGATAACTGAAGATGGAAAGAGGACTATATTACTTTCTGGAATGATACATGATAATTACAGTGATTAGGGCTTTAAAGAACTCAAAAGAAACACGAACACCCAATTTGATACTGAAAGGCTTGTTCCTTCCATTTTCCCATTAAGCAATAACAAGCAAATTAGAGTAATAACAATATCTGGGAACTGGACACATGTTTATGTTCAGCCATTCATTCACATGGATCATACTATACTATGAAATAAAGGTGCAAAAGCTTTTTTTTGGTAAATAATAAAGGTGCAAAAGCTTTTATTCTGTAAGAAAAATATTACAATGTGTTTTGGAAATTCATAGATAAAATTCAGAAAGAAAGGAGAGGTGAGAAGGAGAATTTTAGAAAAAAGCACAAACCTTGAGTCTCTGTTTACTGTCCTTATCCCAGAAATTAAAAGCACCATCAGATCCAGCAGTTGCAAATGTGTGATGTACCTGAACGCAAAGACATCAAATAACACAGTATACAAAAGAATATTAAACCCACAACTTTCATAATGAAATTGAACTAATTTGATATTACACAGTGTATTACCGGATGGAAATTTAAGGAGTTGACCGAATATATCTCATTATTCTCTCTATGGCATTTAAAAGTAAAATTCTTGTTTTGTTGTGTATCATCAAGGTGATGTACTCCAACCCTTCCTTCTATTGAGCCAACCTACAGAGAAACAGTAGTCAATATTCAATAATATGAGTAGTTTGAGTATTTAGAGCTTAATGAATATACAGCAAAGATCTATAGTGATAATAGCACCAATAAAAAAGCAACACATTACCTGTTAAAATTGAAAGAAAATATAAAAATGATGGTGTTTTTGTATATTTAAGCAAATATGGCAGAGGAAAATGTGGACATAAAAGTCAATTCGTGGTCTCTATATGGTTTTACTTTAGTCTGAATTAATAATATTTAAACTATTCTATTGCAATAAAGAAGGCTTTTGCCCCATCAATTAATGGGATCAGTTCAAAATCCTAGCAAATAATGCATTATTACCTGTTAAAATTAAAATCGAAAGAAAAGACAAAAATGATGGTGTTTTTGTATATTACTAAACAAATATGGAGAGGAAAATGTGGAAACAAAATTCAATTCGCGGTGTCTATATGGTTTTACTTTAGTCTGAATTAATAATATTTTAACAGTCCTATCTCAATAAAGAAGGCTTTTGCATCATCAATTAATGGGATCAGTTCAAAATCCTTCTAGAAAATAATGCATTATGCACAGGTAACCCAATTGTATAAATACTTTCATGCGAAGTACCAGTTAGAGCATCCTCAAGCTGTAGCCCAACTGTATAAATACTTGCATGCCATGTACCAGACTTCTATGACTGTATTTGAATAGCAAGAAGCTTGGTCACACAAGCTCCAAACTAAGGGGAGATTTACCACAAATCATTGCAGTAATGAAAGTAAATAAAATACAGGTGCAATAATTAATACTTCAGACTTCTATGACTGTATTTGAATAGCAAGAAGTTATTACATACCAAGAAACCTTGTTGATCAGGAAAAGCAGCAACGCATCTTGTCTGATACTTTAGAGGCGATACTATTCTTTTGTACTCCGTCTGTTGGGATTTGCACACAGGTTATAAGAAAAACATATAATATTGACATTTCTTGAAATCATTAGCTCCTCAAATATTATTAATCTTCACTTCTTAATCCTCTTCATAAATCATGGAAAACCAGAAATATCATGAAGTAAACTTGGATAAAATAAAAACAAAGCAGTTTTTAACATTTAACATACATATACATATAAAACTATAATTTTTTTCGGTTCAACATATAAAACTATAGTTGAGACAACAAAAAATAGTGTCAATGAGGACACTCATACTCAGCTTGGGTTGTATGTTCCATGAGTTCATTTTATATATTTTCCTAATTCTCTCTTACAAGCAGTCTCATGTGACAGATTTTGTATTTCTCTTGCTAGTTGGATGCTTGAAGAGATAGGTATAATCCTTCTGGAGCAAGTACGCAACAAGCTTCAATCAGCATTGAAAAATTTTAATTGATCTTTAGGTTTTTCCTGGATCTGATACTGATCCTACTAATTAAAGTTCAAATGATCTCAATCCAGCTATGGTAAAGCGCATTGTGTGCAAATGGAAATGGTTGAGAATATCAAGGGATTGATACGAACCAGCTGCTATTATGTAGACAACAGGGAAAATTCACCTTAGTACAGAATGATAGTGCATAACTGAGGGTCTGCACTCCTAATTATCCAACTGTCTAATTGAATGAATGTCTAACCCTATGAAGCACCGACACTTTCGGTTGAAGACGTGTCCGGTGTCCGACACACATCGTGTCGAACACCCGACCCGACACTTCAATTACTTGTATTTTTCAAATTAAAATTGGTGTCCTCATCGTGTCCGCGTCAGTGCTTCTTAGCTAACAGGCATACTGACATAATAGAAGCCCATTAAGGGCCATATCTAACGAATCCCCCCCCCCAAAAAATAAAAAAACTATCACCTTGTCCTCAAGGTGAGGAATTATGTAAAATGTGCTAAAGTGAAAGCTTCCACGAACTCTTATAGTCCTGCAGCTACTATAATATTGAATATTGCCATCCAGATATAGGGATAGTCATTTAACTTTCCACTGGTTCTCATTGCTGAGAGGACCCAATCTCAGTTAATACTGAATGACCAACACAATCATATTTAAATCATTGCAGTAGCCTTTGCTGTCATTCTTCTTGGCCCAATTAAAAAACTTTGAACATTGAACAGAGCCTACGTTCAGTGAAGCAATTATGATTATGTTGGGCTTGAAGACTTTCAGCATGATATGAGCCAAACAGCCCAAACTACCTAGGGTAACAAGTTGGCCCAAACTGTGAACCCTTATTCCAGCAGCAGCATCTTGCTCCACCCACATAGGATGCACTAAACTCTGTCCTTGAAGCTTCATAGGGCTTTACTGGTTATCACAGCACAATATGGGTCTGTTGCTTTTGGTAGTGGCCGCTCAACCAGCATGCGAGAAACCCGCGTATCCTCCCATTTGTTGACTTGCCTTCTTTTCTGGTAAGATTAACATCTGATGATTCAGGTGGCAGCGGGAGATTGGAAGAACCTGTATGGAAATTCAAGGACCATGGATTTCTTGTACTCCCCTCCATTCTGCTCTACTCTAGTAAAACCCAAAAGATAATCTTGCTTCCCCTTTCTTGTTTCAATGATCTTCACCTTATGATTTCCCCTTCTTGATCTGCAAAGTCAAGGGTACTTGATCCAGCCTCTCTGCTCTTGGATGTGGCTGACTTCCCTTTGATGCATTGAAGTTGTTCAAGACACCAACAAGTGATCTTGAACTTGTCTTGGATGAAGATGCTCCCAAAACAGTCCTGGACGCGGAAAAACTTCTAGCCCCTCCAACTCCTCTGCTCACACATTCTGTCTGAGTCATGGCATGGGTTGATTCTTCTCATCTTGACATGCCATTGATTCTGCTTGATGATTTTCGCCTTTTCCACCCCATCACTGGCTGTTGTTCTCACTTCTATTCTTAGCCTATTAACCAATCTTGATTCTTCCTCATATCTGATGTGACCAGAACTTGTGCCTTCACTCTTCACTGCCTTCTCCACCAGGATAGTGGTCGTTGAGCGCCCAAAAAGGTCACTTATTTGCCCTGTAAGCCTCTGCAGCATCTCACAAGTTTGCTGCATCACCCATAGCATAGCATCCATTCATGTTTTAATTTTCCTCCCCATAGCATCCATTTGGACTTCAATTTTACTCCACATCATCAATTTCTTCTCCTGGGATCAAGATTGCTCTGATACCATATCTGAACCAAATCGTATTATGCAGAAAATCGGGAAAGTTCCGCTTAATACAGAATGATATTGAAGAACTTCAAGGGTCTTGACCTCCTAATCACCCAACTGTCTAACTGGATGAATGTATTTTACTCTCTCTAGTCTATGTATAGATGACTAACCCATTACAACTAACTAACTCCTACTAACATAACAGAGCCCATTAAGGCCTGATATTCTAAGTGCGCGCCCATGTTAATTCAAATGGATACTGAATAGAATTTATAGTTGAAACTTAATCTTTAAGTATAAAACTCTTAATTTAGATTGGAACACCAACATATTGCATATAAAGCTACAAGCAACAACACTATGAATATTTATTTTAGAATAAAATATCACCTGAGGATTCTGCAAGTTGAAGACAATCAGATTCCTATCTGCAGTTCCCACAACCATCAGAGGATGCTTCACAGTCATTGCATAACAGCGTTCAGGTAGTTGTTGAGTGTGCACTGGATTGGACTGCCTAGTATCCCAATACCTAACATAAAGAAAATAGATTATAAACAATTTATGGAGTAGCTAAATCTTCAATGTAAACCACCATGTGGATACCAAGAAAATGAACAACAGAAAATACATTTTTTTCAGAAAATACTAGCAGTCATTGCAGTTGTCAGTGTCACCCAAAGAGACAATTAAACTTAATAAAGATAAAAGCAAAAGAATGGAATTTGCTCATTTGAGAAAGTTTCTCATGAGAAACAATTATCCCAAAAACACAAGATGTTAGAAGAAGGCTCATAAATGAACTTATATTGAACGTGCCTCCACAGTCTGCCTAGGAGCCTTTTGTACTTGATGTGTGGACAACACACAAGTCCACCTTAACCTAGTATTGAAATTCCACTTTTATTTAGATGAATGCAGGTGGTAAGGATCAAACTCTTATCAACTTGGGCATAAAGGTTCTTATATCATATCTTGAACCAACAGTCCCGAAAGTCAAGTCATTAGTAAAGAACATGAGTAGTTTATTACTTCTCTCAAATCACTCCCTCACGCAAGAGTCCTTTAGATTTGAAGAATAGACAATGCAAACAATACAATGGCTGATTATAATATACTGGATCAACTTCCTACTTAGGGGATTATGAGCAGCAAAAACCAACTTCTTGACCATTTGGTCAGAGACTCTGATATCGGGTCATAAACCAATTATCCAAAAGCTAAAATTATTTGGTGAAGACACATTAATGGTTTTATCACATCTCTTAACAAAATCTCGCATGCAAAAACCACTCATGCTTTAAGCAAGGATAATGCTCGGGCTTAGTTTTTTTTTAGAAAGAATGAGGCCTGCAAGGATCAAACTTCTCTACCACTTGTTGAGGGTACCAGGATCAAACTTCTTTACCATTTAGTCATAAAGGTTTTGATACCATGCCAAGAACCAACTATCCCAAAAGCATAAGCTTTTTCTTAAATATAAATAAAAACATAAAAATTCTTTTATTACATCTATTTGCAGTTTCCTTTAGGCAATTTTCAAAAGACAAAAACAAAGCAAAAATGAAGAGTTAGAAACGAAACCATATATTCTGAGCTATACTTTTTCAGAAAGAACGTGATAGGTGCAGTTCTATGTAGTATAATGCCTAACAATTAATACAAGCACACTACACTATATGTTATTTCTTTTCTTCGTGCATCAAGTAAAAAAGTCGACCTTACAAACACGTAATTGAAAATGTGTGGCCCAAACAAATGTAAGCTTCTATGACCCCAACACTGAGAAATTTTCCACATGATAATAGGGTAGGTTACTTTTTCTTGACTAATAATTGGTACGCATTAGATATTGGCCTATTGCAATATAGTGTTATGTGCCTTATATTTTTAAAGTGTTGTCCATTCTCAAACTATTGTTCATATGAACTGGACCCTAACTCATGCTAGAAAAGACACAGCAATAATTGCAATGTTACATTAAATTCACGTTGTTACTACATAATAACTAGGACTATTTAGACCGTAACAAAGAAAAAGGATCAATATGCATACTTTACGGTTTTGTCCCAACTTCCTGTGGCTAAAAGATTCATCTCAGGTATCCATGCAAGATCTTTAATGGGAGCATCATGCATGGCAACAGTCATTGGTTGCCCACCAGACAGAAGCGGCCACATCTTGACCTGCTTGTCACAACCTCCAGAAAAAACTGTTGTTCCATCATCCTTCCAAGCTGAGCACAAAACCTTCAACAAACAAACAAACAAACATTAGGTTAAAAAGCATAACCAATGCCACTTCAGTTAGATAATAATTATGATGATATTGTTGAAATTCAAATGCATTACCGGTTGATCATGAGAAATTGAAGCTTTGGGTGTGCTGGAAAGAGCATTTCCATTCTTTGATATCTCCCAACATCGAACCTATTAGGGAAAAAATTGTCAATCATTCAACGAAACACACAGAGGGAGAGCTTTGCCGCCCTTTGTGGTCAGTCTACCCATTTCGAGGATTAGTCTCTGCGATTCTTGCAGAGTGAGGATCTTGGTTTATACCAAAAAAAAAGAATCACAAAGTGAGAGATGGAAAACCTGATTGTCCCATGATGTAGCTACGAGGAAATTGGCATTGGGACTAAAACAAAGACTCGAAACAGAATCACCAGGTGGTTGGCTTACCTAAAAAATTGAAGGTTTGTCATAAATCATTGTGGAAAATAAATTATGAACCAAGAGCTCCAACATTCACAATATTACCTCATAGGATTTGTTTGGATTGGTATTTGCAGCAGCTCCAAAAGTCGACATTTTGATTGAATTCACTTGTCGCGAACGCAGAGAGAGAATTTACAATCGTGAACTAAAGATGGGACTGGAGTTCAATTCTGGTTCGATCCTGATCAGAGAATGGAAGACGAAGACGGAGGAGGATATCAGCCAATGTGACACTGGGGTTAGTGTTTATAGCGAATAGTGGGGCTTGAGATCAACGCTAAAAAAGAAGAGGGGTTAGGGTTTAGCGAATATAGTGGTGGCGGGGCTTGAGATCAACGCTAAAAAAGAAGAGTGGTGGGGCTTGAGATCAACGCTAAAAGAAAATTGTGTTTCTTATTTTCAAATTGAGTTTTTAGGTTTAAATTAGTAGGATATCCGTGCGTATGCTATCATATTCTTTTCATGAATGAACTTAGACATAATTTAAATAGTTTGTACAACACCTCGTGTAAAAAAAGACAAATTTAAAGTAGTTAAAAAAGGACTCTCAAATAAAAAAATTAGATAAATATTAAAATCTAAAAATGTAAAAGTATCATTTAAAAACAATCTGTGCATTTATCTAGTGTTCTTTCATATATTAATGTCAGTGTTGTTATCCCGTGTTTTTTTAAATATTAGTGCAGCTATCTCGTGTTTTTACATGCATCATTGCAATTATCCCGTGTTTTTTTTTATATTTCAATAAAGTTATCACATGTTTTTTAATATATCAGTGAAGTTATCTCATAGTTTCAATTGATTATTATTAGTTGATTAATAGATTATAGTAGACAGTAACGATAGATGGTAGATTATCAAATATTTCAGTGAAGTGTTTTTTATATATCAGTGCAGTTATACCGTGTTTTTATACATATCATTACAGTTATCTTGTGTGTTTTTTCACATATTAGTATAGTTATCCCATGTTTTTTATATATCAGTGCAGTTATCTCATAGTTTCAATTGATTATTTTAGTTGATTAGTACATTATAGTAGATAGTAAAAGATAGATTATCAAATATATCGATGCGATTATCCGTGTTTTTATATATCAAGTATAGTTATCCCGTGTTTTTATATATCGATCTGATTTATCCAGTGTTTTAAATATTAATCATTAGTTGAAATAGTCATTAAGTTTTCCTTTATATATATATATATATATATATATATATATATATATTAATATCGTGTTTTTTTATATATCAGTGAAGTTATCTCGTGTTTTTATATATTAGTGAAGTTATCTCGTAGTTTAGATTGATTATTTTAGTTTATTAGTAGATTTGATTTGATTTGAATTTCGAAATTTTAAAAAATAAAATAAAAAAGAGGGGAAAGTTAAAAAAAATTAGGAAAAGAAATATTTTTAAATAAAGGGTGTGGGGGTCACTAATAATAGATGTGTAAGAAGTAAGAAATATTGGGAAATGTGAAATTGAAAGAGAGTGAGTGAGAAAGGAAGAGAAAGTAGAATTACAAATTGATAAATAAAATAAAAGTGGTGATGTGTCAAAAAAAAGCAAGATGTATAAAATTGTAATTTGGTAAGTTATTTGTTTGTATAAATAGATATTAGATTAGATTAGTATAGTTATCCCATGTTTTTTTATATATCAGTGCAGTTATCTCATAGTTTCAATTGATTATTTTAGTTCATTGGTAGATTATAGTAGATAGTATATAAAAGATAGATAGAAGATTATCAAATATATCAGTGCAGTTATCTCGTGTTTTTTATATATCAGGATAGTTATCTGCATTTTTTATATATCAGTACAGTTATCATGTGTTTTAAATATTAATCAGTAGTTGAAATAGTCATCAAGTTTTCCTTTTTTTGATATATTAATATAGTGTTTTTTTATATATCAGTGAAGTTATCCCGTGTTTTTATATATTAGTGCAGTTATCTCGTAGTTTAGATTGATTATTTTAGTTTATTAGTAGATTTGATTTTATTTGAATTTCGAAATTTGAAAAAAAAAGAGGGGAAACTTAAAAAAAAAATTGGAGTGAGAAGAAAGTGCATTGGGAGAAGAAATTTGAAAAAGAATGTGATAGTACATTACAATGTTACCCTTAGTTAGATTAGTTGTCAAATAAATAGGGAAACTTGTTTGAGTAATTTTTGTATGGTTTATTTGTATAAATTGATATTAGATTAGATTAGATTAGTAGATAGTGGGTAAAGAAAGTTGGTGAGTTTGATTTGAATTTTGAGAAAAAATGTAAGAGAAAGTAGGAAAAAAGTTGGAGTGAGAAGAAAATGCATTGAGAGAAGAAATTTGATAAAAATATGATAGTAAATTACAATATTGTCCTTAGTCAGATGAATTGTCAAGTAAATAGGGAGGCTTGTTTGAGTAATTTAAATGTGATTTGTTTGTATAAATAGATTAAGTGTTGTTTGTTTGTATAGATAGATAAATAGATATTTGGTTAGATAGTAAATAGGAGTAAATTGTAGATTATTTAATATTAATTAATATTAATTTAATTATATTAGATTTAATAGTGGATTAAAATAATTGGGAAAAGAAATATTTTTAAATAAAGGGTGTGGGGCCACTAATAATAGATGTGTGTAAGTAAGAAATATTGGGAAATGTGAGATTGAAAAAGAGTTAGTGAGAAAGGAAGAGAAAGTAGAATTAAAAAATGATAAATAAAACAAGTGGTGATGTGTCAAAAAAGTAAGATGTCTAAAATTGTAATTTTGTAAGTTGTTTGTTTGTATAAATAGATAGATATTAGATTAGATATCATTTACCCCTACAAATATCACCTTAATCTATTTACCCCTGTAAAATAAAAAGTTTTAAAATGCCCCTTGCAAATATAAATTGTTTACGGTTACTCCCTTACTGTTAAATTATGTTGACAGCGTTAAGTGTATAATGGGTATAAACCGTTTATGGTTACCCCCTTCAAAATATAAATTGTTTACGGTTACCCTCTGCAGGGGGTAACTAGAAACACTTATTATTTGCAATGGTCATTTTAAAACTTTTTATTTTACAGGGGGTAAAAAGATTATGGTGATATTTGCATGGGGTAAATGATATTTAAGCCTTTTTTTTATTTACTCGTTTTCAGAATTGAGTTAAATATGATTTTACTTTTGCTTAAATATATGTTTGGCCCTACAAATATAGTCATAATTTATTTAGGCTCATGTAAAAGAAAATTTAAAATGACCCTTATAAATATTAAACATTTACGGTTAAGCTCCTTTGTTAACTTTCGGTTAAAAAAAATGATGTGGCTAACAAAGATGACGTTAGCGTCACGTGTCAACATCCTATTGGACCTTTGTGCCGCGTGCCATTGACACACCACATCATTATCACATGTCAACATGGACACATGGCATTGACAGATGCCACGTCTGCCATGTGGCACTCACATGGAAATGTGGGGTAAAAAAAATTTATAATGATCCTTGCAAATATCAAACGATTACGGTTAAGCTCGTCTATTAAATTTCTGTTAAAAAAAGGTGATGTGACTAACGGAGATGACGTCAATGCTACTTGTCAACATCCTATTGGACCTTTGTGCCACGTCGGGATGTCAACGGGACGGGGAGAGCACAGGTAGTGGTTACTCGCTACCCGCCCCGTTTAATATAAGTGCTACTTGTACCCGCCCCATACCCGCGTGGGTACCCATGGATACTTCTAATATTTAAAAAAAAAATAAAAACTTGAAACACCAAACAAAATTAACTTTTTGAACATCTTTTTTTCTCTTCATTCATATAAAAAATTAGGCATTTCATTATGCATTAATAATAATTGAAATACTTTTTTTGCAAATAAAATTTCAAATAGCAAACAAAATTAACCTTTTAAACACCATTTTTTTCCTTCATTCATGTAAAAGAAATTAGGCATTTCATTGTACAATATTTTATTATTTATTTGTTAGCTTATAGTAGTTAATGAAAGAAGATAAATAAGACTAAAATTAATAATAATAGAAATTTTTCAAATAAGTATATTTATTCTGGGTATGGGTACCCGCGGTCACGGGTACCTCAATATCCATCCCCGTACTCATCGCGGGTAATACCCGCGGGTACCCACGGGTGTTTTTTTGCCATCCATAGAGCCACGTGGCACTGACACACTGTAACATCCCTAATTTCGTTAATTTCAAATTAAGAAATTAACGAGTGATTCATTACTCGAATAGGTAATAAATCAAGTCACGGATCAGATGTTGTTACGAAAGCAATTTATAATTGCTAGAGGAAATAATTTAAATACATAACTGAGTGGAAATTAGTACTCTAAGGGTATTTTAGTATTTATACCACTTACCCTAAATGATCTCCAAGACACCAAAAAATATCCAAATACACTCTCATACCACACTTGTGTGAGTAAAGTAAGAGAGAAGAAATGAGAGTGAGAGCACGAAGAAAGAAAGAATAAAGAAAAGAAAGGAATAAGATAAAGGAAGGAATAAAAGAAAGAAATAAGAGAAAGAGAAAGAAAGAAGTCGAGAAGCGAGGCGAGAGACCGAGAGAGAAGAAGGAAAGAGAGGCGAAGGTGAGAAGAAAAGGAGAGGGGAGATCTCACTCGATTTAGCACCGGGTAAGGGGCTTTATAGCTCGTTTTCTTCCATTTTTCTTCCTCTATCCATTGATACCAGTTTCATAGGCTAATTTCTTCTCAATTTCATTTCACCATTGTTGACCATTGAAGCTCAAAGTGGAGAAAAATCGAAATTGGGTGACTTTAAAGCTTCGTATGGATCGTAGGAAGCTCAACTACTTGCTTGGGAGTGTTGGAGTACGAGTTTTATGGTGGATTGGAATTGATTGAGGTCATAGAAGAAGGAGAAATTTGTTGGGTTTCTGGTTTGGGTGGCTGGAAATTCGGTTTGGGGTTGATTTTGGAGCTTTTGGAGCGGATCGGAGCGTGTTCGTGTATGATGGGTCGATCGAGCTTGGAGAGTTTCGGTTTGGTGTGATTTTCATCACACGAGGTGAGTTTTACTCACGTTAGGGAATTTCAAATATTGTTTTCGTGTTATGTTTGAATAATTTAAAAATTCGGAGTTTCGAGAATTTTAGAGTCAAAAGCAGATATTTTACGAGATTATGTGTTTTTGAAACATAGAAGCGAAACAATATGATTTTGATTGTTGAATTGAGGTGCGGGTGGTTTTTTGGTGATTATTATTTTTGGGATGTCCAGTATTACGGAGGAAACTCTGCGAATTTTTGTTAGACATTTTAATACAAATTCAAAGTGGTTTTTGAAATAACGATTAATATTATGATTATTTGAAAAACCGCAAATGTAGAATACGTGTGGGAACCAAATGTTTTCTAACTTGAATGTTAAGCGGACGGCTTTTCATGAGCGTGTGTGTGTAATAATATGTTATTGCAACATATTATGTATTGAGTTATGTTGGTATATGAGTTATATCGTGTATGTGTAAACGCCCTATGTGGGTGTGATATAAAAATTATATCGAGTCGGGGTGACGACCTGTTGTATTAGCATACTAGGGCGGGAGGTCATATGCCCCTAACCTAGGCCCCATAAAATAATTTCCATGTGTTGGAAAGGGGTTCACCAGGGTTAGCATTGTGTATGCAGTCGGTGTTATGCTATGAATTCGTGGGATTTGCATTGTGTATGCGATCGGTGATTAGCACTGCGTGTGTGCGATTGATGGTTAGCACTGTGTGTGCAATTGATTATGTGCGTGGTTTATTAGTTAAACCACGAAGTAAATAAATGTTTTTATAAATGGACCGAGTGATAGGTAAGGGGTCGCGGTAAGACTCACTGAGATATGTTATCTCACCCTATCATATGTTGTTGTTTTCAGATAAACAGGGGAAAGAAAGAAGGTCGTATGGCACGAGTAGATGGCGTGCTAGAATAGAAGATTAAAGATTTAGTCTTCCTTTTGTCTTTAGGTTTTCCTTGTTATTTTTGTATCAGTTTATAACTTAAATTTGTTTAAGTTATTTATTGGTTTTCTGCTATTCTTGTAAGGATTGTAAATCTAAGCAAGGAAATTTATACTACGATGTAAGCTAATTTGTATGTTTTGGTATTTCTATTAATTAGAAATACTAGGGTGTTACATTTTGGTATCAGAGCCGTTCGACCTAGTCGGACGTAGAGACTTTATGGTCAAGAGGTTAGATTGAGTCAGCTAGGGACTTAGACAGTTAAATGTCAGAACCTTTCAGTATATTATGTGAAGTATTGAGTCAGGATCCACTCAATGTTTCATATGAGATTCACGAGAACAATGACGATTATTTGCCTCAAATTTCCCGAAAATGTCCAAACCCTACACCATAGGAATTCTGGCCTTCTCAGTTTACCAGAGCACGCAGCGGAAGCAAAGGGCTACAGTTGGTGTTCTGAAGCAAGTAATGGGCAGCCAAATTGGTTCGAGAAAACCGTGGGCGAATGTTCAGTCAGTGAACTAAGTGCAATTGTAGAATTGCGGTGGAAGTTATTGTAGGTCCTACAGTGGAACTACAATTAAGAAAGCTTTAAGCGTGTAATAATGACCGTATTGTAAGACCGATTAAGGTTAAGCGGCACACCCGAGATCCCGACCGTTGATTAGTCGGTCTAGCGATTCGGAAACATTATTTCATAGTTAACATTACCTTATGGTTAGAATAAACCCCAACTTAGATCGCGATTAGAGACATTCTCGGATAGCTGCGAGTCTTGACCATGTTCTTTTCCTCAAAGCCGCCTTATGAAATGCTATGAAGACTATATATTAAGCTGTAGTGCAATCTCAGTATTGGCTACAGAACCCAATGCTAATAGAATTAGTTCTGATCACGGTTTCAGAACCAAGTCTCCATCAAGAGGAGATCAAGTAGGTGACTTTGATGGTGACATGTCATTGGGATTCAAACATTTTCCGCTATGGCAATGTTTGGAAGGAATGATTATTTATTGAAAGACTCGCACCTATATTGGATTATATTGTTAAACTTTTAGATGAGGAACTTGAGGAACATCTTTTCAATCTATTCACGAAAACTCGCTTTCAATTAAGTTATGCAATGGACCGTTAATTGATTCTAAGAAATGAATGCAGTAAGGAAAATGAGATGTCACATGTGAGGGAAAATATATTCAAGCTTATTGATATATAGTATGAACAAGCCAGTCTCGGTATGTGAGAAAATTTTGATAGTTCTCTGATTTGTTTTATTCATAATTATTAATACGGAATTCAGATTTTTATATTCCATGATGCGTTGGAAGGCTAACGGAAATGTCTGCACATCCGAGTAGGATTTGAACTAATTGTTCAATGGTATTCTGAAATGTACTTCTACTTTACCCAATTTGTTAAAATTTTGAAGCGGTTGTAGGACATAAAACCATTAAAGGCTTGGGAAGTGGAAAGAGAACTTCCAGTCGTTAAAATGAGATTCCTAAACCTTTGTTTTAGGATGATACTCATTATAGTTTTCCTATGGACCTATTCCCGAGAAAAGGTTGTTAGTAGCTATAGCTTTTCAACGATCGGTGGAGCTTCCAAAAGCTTAACGATTATGAGATATGCCGCCAAAGTATATCCAAGGGTGGAACTTTCAATCTCTTAAAGTGTCGTTGTTCTATATTAAGAGCGGAATCAAGTGAGTGTGAGACACCTTACTTATTGTTAACCAAGACATGTTCCATACCAAATGGATACGTTAAAGAGGTTATGGTTATGTTTGAACGTTTGTGGAGCTGGAGAGTTGTGGGACCAAAGGAATGACTAAAGTGGTGAGAATTGTTCTCGGAATCAACGTTGGAAGCATTATATTGTGCCCGTTTGATTCCGTAGAAGAATCCTTCTATTTTGATTATTTCTTTGATGAGTATAATAACTGGTTTGACTTCGTGATGAATCCAAACATAAACGTTCCGCTTAGAGAAAGTCCTACTTAGCTAGGAAAGCGGTTATGTATCAAGCGAGGGATCTATGTGATTAGATTCTTTTATGCTTGAGTATTTGAGTATTAGACTCCATTCAAGAGAATGGTTGGCTTTAGAAAAGTTGTTTGACATATGATCCATACCTTAGTTAATGACCCTAAGGACCATGATGAGGAAACTGCTGAAGTATATAATAGTTATAACAGAACTGTATGGTGCTGCAAATTTGAAGGAGAGTACGAGGAGTATTTGTGATACTTTTAACGAAGCTTTAACTACAGAAAAAGTAACTTAAGACTATGCTATTCCAAACAGATCAGTTAAGAAATGTTGTTTTGATTGGAAGGTGGCTAGTTCGGCAATCACTCGTCTATATTCAATGAAATAAAGTCAAAGGACTTTGATCTGTAATCCATTTGTAATGCATGAAATTTTGGTTCACAAGTTACATTAGCAACTACCGTGATTAGTTACTGAGTTAGTAACATGGGTATAATATTATTAATAGTCCCTAATCTAAAGAATGTTTTGATATTGGAGATGGGTACATCATTGTATCACTATTGTTGATGGAATCCAAGTGAATGAATAATAGATTCGATTCAAGGAAATGTTGGTTGGAATAGTCATCGATTTCCGAGGTTACGAAAGGCCATACATTTGTGTGAGATCATCCGGATCTCGGAATTGAGTTTCGAAGAATGAGTCACGAGGTGAAGATATGTTTTATTAGTATTTCGGGTTAGCGAAGAAACAAACTCCTATAGGTAAGTGGGAAGATTATTTCATATTCAAATGTTTTCAAGAAAATTTTTACAAAAACCGTTACCCATCGGTGAGATAGTCATGAACTCAAGAGGATGAGTTTAACCCGAAGTTCTAATAGTACAGTATTCCCATGAAATCGGAACGTGATATTACTTAGTTTTCCCACAAGTTGGGGTGCTCCCGTGTTACTTGTTGGAAAGAAAAGATGGGAGCCGGAGATCGGGTATAAATTATCTCCAGTTGGATAAAGTTATGGTTAAGAATAAGTATCTATGCCAAGAATCTATGCTTAGGTTGTTTAGCTTCAAGGTGAAGCAGTGATTTCAAAGTGTGGTCTAAGGTCGGGTTTTTATTTAAAGGTTAGGGCTTTAGTTACCCCGAGGACAGCTTTCCATACTAGATATGGACATTGCGAGTGAGTAGTGATGCTCTTCGGCCTAACTAATTCTCCTACGGTATTCATGGATTGCATGAGCCGAGGTTTTACACCCGTACTTAGACTAGTTGTTGAATTTTCATTGATAACATCTTAGTATACATTAAGACCACTGTAGAATATAATTTACATCTCTGCGTTGTTCTAAATAAACTCTCAGAGGAGAAGTGATAGGTTAAATCCTAGAAGTATGAATTATGAGTGTCGGTAGTGAAATTTTGGGAGCATGTGGTCTCCGATCTGTTGTGGTGAAAGAAATTTTAGTGAAGGTGAAGCTGTAGCGAATTGGGAATTGTCGTCCTCAGTTACCAAAGTAAGGAGTTATGAGAACAGATTGATTTGTATGGTAGGTTATCGGAAGGTCCTCACGATAGTTCTTTCACTCATTCGGTTAACTGGTAAAGGTCGGCCGGTTGAATGGGATTTCGATTGTGAGGAATATTTCTAGAATAGTAAGAGGGATTGACTTCTGCTTCAATCCTAATTCTTCTGAATCCGTCCCTGGGTTTCTAAATGCACAGTGACGCCTTGGGAAGAGTTTAGGCGGTGTTTTGATGCTGAATCAACAAGAGATAGCTCATGCTTTCACGTAAGAGAAGCCTCATGAGAAGGATTCTCCGACTCATGATTTTAAATAGGGATCTATTGTGGATGCCTTGAGAATTGGAAATAGCTCTGAGTCGGCAAAAAGGAATAAACCAGTAGTGTTGAATCTGATGATCCTGTATTGTAAGAATTTCGTCAACCGTTGAGTTAGAATGGATGGATCTTTGATTAATTCGTCATTTAAACCATATCCAAGTAATATCTTAGATCATGGAGAGTAGACACTTCGGACGAGAACAATTACGATTATTTAAGTTGTTTGTAATCGTTTTTCGACCGATGATGTTATGTGGGAATTGAAGAACGATATGCGGATTAGATATTCGTATATGTTCTCTTGAAGTATGTTTGTCAAATTTTGAGGACAAAATTTTTCAAGTTGGGGTGATTGTAACATCCCTAATTTCGTTAATTTCAAATTAAGAAATTAACGAGTGATTCATTACTCGAATAGGTAATAAATCAAGTCACGGATCAGATGTTGTTACGAAAGCAATTTATAATTGCTAGAGGAAATAATTTAAATACATAACTGAGTGGAAATTAGTACTCTAAGGGTATTTTAGTATTTATACCACTTACCCTAAATGATCTCCAAGACACCAAAAATATCCAAATACACTCTCATACCACACTTGTGTGAGTAAAGTAAGAGAGAAGAAATGAGAGTGAGAGCACGAAGAAAGAAAGAATAAAGAAAAGAAAGGAATAAGATAAAGGAAGGAATAAAAGAAAGAAATAAGAGAAAGAGAAAGAAAGAAGTCGAGAAACAGAACGAGACCGCGAGAGAAGAAGGAAAGAGGGCGAAGGTGAGAAGAAAAGGAGAGGGGAGATCTCACTCGATTTAGCACCGGGTAAGGGGCTTTATAGCTCGTTTTCTTCCATTTTTCTTCCTCTATCCATTGATACCAGTTTCATAGGCTAATTTCTTCTCAATTTCATTTCACCATTGTTGACCATTGAAGCTCAAAGTGGAGAAAAATCGAAATTGGGTGACTTTAAAGCTTCGTATGGATCGTGGGAAGCTCAACTACTTGCTTGGGAGTGTTGGGTACGAGTTTTATGGTGGATTGGAATTGATTGAGGTCATAGAAGAAGGAGGGCTGTTGGGTTTCGGTTTGGGTGGTCGGAAATTCGGTTTGGGGTTGATTTTGGAGCTTTTGGAGCGGATCCGAGCGTGTTCGTGTATGATGGGTCGATCGAGCCGGAGAGCTTTCGGTTTGGTGTGATTTTCATCACACGAGGTGAGTTTTACTCACGTTAGGGAATTTCAAATATTGTTTTCGTGTTATGTTTGAATAATTTAAAAATTCGGAGTTTCGAGAATTTTAGAGTCAAAAAGCAAGATTTTACGAGATTATGTGTTTTTGAAACATAGAACGAAACAATATGATTTTGATTGTTGAATTGAGGTCCTGACTGGTTTTTTGGTGATTATTATTTTTGGGATGTCAGTATTACGAGAGGAAACTCACGAATTTTTGTTAGACATTTTAATACAAATTCAAAGTGGTTTTTGAAATAACGATTAATATTATGATTATTTGAAAAATCGGCAAATGTAGTATGCGTGTAGGAACCAAATGTTTTCTAACTTGAATGTTAATGGACGGCTTTTCATGAGCGTGTGTGTGTAATAATATGTTATTGCAACATATTATGTATTGAGTTATGTTGGTATATGAGTTATATCGTGTATGTGTAAACGGCCTATGTGGGTGTGATATAAAAATTATATCGAGTCGGGGTGGTGACGACCTGTTGTATTAGCATACTAGGCGGGAGGTCATATGCCCCAACCTAGGCCCCATAAAATAATTTCCATGTGTTGGAAAGGGGTTCAGGGGTTAGCATTGTGTATGCAGTCGGTGTTATGCTATGAATTCGCGGGATTTGCATTGTGTATGCGATCGGTGATTAGCACCGTGTGTGCGATTGATGGTTAGCAATTGTGTGTGCAATTGATTATGTGCGTGGTTTATTAGTTAAACCACGAAGTAAATAAATGTTTTTATAAATGGACCCAGAGTGATAGGTAAGGGGTCGCGGTAAGACTCACTGAGATATGTTATCTCACCCTATCATATGTTGTTGTTTTCAGATAAACAGGGAAAGAAGAATGTCGTATGGCACGAGTAGATGGCGTGCTAGAATAGAAGATTAAAGATTTAGTCTTCCTTTTGTCTTTAGGTTTTCCTTGTTATTTTTGTATCAGTTTATAACTTAAATTTGTTTAAGTTATTTATTGGTTTTCTGCTATTCTTGTAAGGATTGTAAATCTAAGCAAGGAAATTTATACTCTGATGTAAGCTAATTTGTATGTTTTGGTATTTCTATTAATTAGAAATACTAGGGTGTTACACACACCACATCATTATCACATGTCAATATGGACACATGGCACTGACAGGTGCCACATGGTGCTCGCATGGAAATGTGGTGCGCATCTATATCTATATCTATATAAATATCTAAAGGAAGCTTTTTTCCAAGCTCTAGGAAGCTCCACATCATCTTCATTTACTTTTCTATTTAAATCTCAACATTCTTTTTTCCTTAATTAATGTCTACTCAACCTTTATGACATCCAATTTTTAATATAAAATCCCACTTTATTAGTAATTATTTAATATCACAATAAAAAATTTAATTAATTTTTTAAAACAACAAATTAATATATTAGTATTAAAAATGATATACTTATTCATTAATCAAAAAATTTATAAACATTAAAAAAATGTACAACTCAATTTATTATTGATTAGCAAAAAATATGAATTTGGCCAATTTCATCAAAATCTGAATTTTACAAAGCATTTGGCCAATTTATACTTTTGACACTTTACTAGCTACACCACTCTAAATTGTTAATCACATCCTATATGCCTTAGAACAACTACTAGGCTTCTAAAAGGAAAATATATCAAAATACTATTATTACAATGCTAATACATCACCCTAAATTCATAATCATATCCTATATGCCTTAGAGTAAAAACTAGGCTTCTAAAAGGAAATATATATTTCGGTCAAAAAAAAAAAAAAAGGAAATATATCAAAGTACAATTATTACAATTTTAATGATAAATGAAAATAACAACTAATATTTTCCTATAATCAATGACTTGAAAATGCTCTTGCTTTTCTTCCTATTCTCCAATCTTGATCCTCATCAATGAGACAATAAACTTTGTAAATTATATTATGATTAACAATTTTAAAATCTAAATTATTTGGGTAAAAATAATTACGTACAAATATTAATTATTAAAATGAATTTAGAATAGTTCAAGACACATAGATTTGTATTTTTCAATTAGCAATATTCTTCAATATCGTCAATTCAAATAGATAATAAAATTTTTATTCTTCATATCTTAAATACCCTCAATGTTTGTAACAACTAAATAGATAATAGGTATTATTTCGTTTCATTTTCTTGATTGTAAAACCAACGATCATAAAGTGAAAAGACTCTCATGATAGAAAGCTTTATCTTTTTAATAATGATAATAGTTTATATAAATTTAAAAAATTACAATACACATGCATTTGCCTTTTTAATCACAGTTAATCTAAGTTTTTTTAAACAACATATATTTAGTGGACCATTGAAATTCTTTTTGAAGTAGCTGTTGTGCATTAAAATTTCACATTAATATTAATTTTTTCTTTAATTTACAATAAACTCATGAGTTAAGAGAAAATAAGTGGAAGAGGTAGAGTTTTAGTTGGTTATAACACTAAGCATTATTTAAAGAAGACAATTTTGGATGGTGAGTGGAGAGCTTTTGGTGAAACATTTAGAAAGAAAACAAGATATACATATGAATAGAAGAAAGGAGTGAGATTCACGAGGAAAAAATGCGGAGAAGAAATAAAAGTATCATGTTCTTGATGGCTTTTGAGGTAGTCAAAGAGGCGGAGAGAAAAATTGGATCACTTAGTAGACGATGCAATTGAGTCAACGATGCTTTGTAAAGCCATAGCCATCCAATTCCAGGAATCATGTTTAATTTTAGTATTATTTTTAGAAACTGTTTCTTTTCATAGATCATGAGAAACCTATTATTCATGTGCAACTTCGAAAAGTGTGGTCCTATTATTTCTCACCTTTTATCCACTTTTTATGTCCGAGCATATTTCTAATTTTGTATAGAATTGTAAAAATAATGGGTTTAATGAAAAATATTTTTAAAGTTTTTTGTTGTCAATTTTTAGTTTAGTTTGTCAAAATGATATTCTTAAAAATCACTTGCTTAACTCTTAATGTACTATTTTTTGTTATATCACTAATTATTATATTTAATTCTAAAACAATGGATATACTAAAATAGTAATATAGTGTAACTTAAAATATTTTGACTCATTAAAAAATTATCATAATGAAAGGTTGAATATTTAAATTCTTTTTTGGGGTAGAATATTTACACTTCTTAGTAATAATTTCATTTTAGAATTAAAATTTTCATAATAATTTTTGTTTTACTTTACAAATTAATAATGGACTCACTTACTACTAATTTTTACGTTTTTCTATTAGAAATTAAAATATAGAAACACACTTTTAATTGTTTATTTATAAAAATAATGTATATATTAAAAATAGTGATATTGTATATATTCAAATGGTAACTAACAAAAAGAAATATTCATTCAAAATTATATTTTTGAAAAATTGTTTAATGTGCTCATTATATAATATTTCTATTGATATAAAGATAATTATTATTTATTTCTAGAATAATGAATACATGAAAAAGTAATATAGTGTATATTAAAATAGTTCTACTCTTCACAAAAAACTAAAATAATATTTTCAGTTCAAAATAGTCTAATATCTGTAAGGTCACATTTGGTAGTAGCAATTCAAATGTTTTGGATGCGAAAGGACAAACCTTTAATATTTGTAATTGCAAATTTTGCATATTATTAAATTTATAGTATAAATTTTAGCTTTAGTTTATAAATTAAAAGAGACTCACTCACTACTAACTTTTTACATTTTTATTAGCTATTAAAATATGACAGCAAATAGATGGTAGTTTGTATAGGATTTAGGTGTTTTTAAATATTTAAACAAAAAAATACAACTTAGATGATGCATCCATAATGCTCCTCATTTTTATCTATATTTCTATTTCTATTTATATATAAATAAACAATATTATAATAACTTAAAAACAAATCATTTTGATCTATAATTATATTTATTTATATTTTATATGTAAAATAGACTTAAACTACTTTTATGATAATTTGTTAAATTTAAATGAAAAATTTATGATCGAGTAGGGAATTGTTACATTATTAGGAGATGGTTGGCCTTCCATATGATTATTATTATTATTACTTATTCTAAATTTATGTTTAACTTTCATCCAAAAAAACTTATGTTTAACTATTAGGGAATTGTAACGTGTATCTTATAGTTTTATTTATTGTCTATTAAAAAAAGTTTTATTTATTCTAAGTATTTTTAAGTGTGTTAACAGATATTTATGTTTTAAAATAAATAGTTAAATGTTCTTTCAAATATATAAATCAAAATTTTTAACATGCATCTTAAAATCTAATTTTTTTAATTACACTTTAAATCAAGTTTGAAACAACCTATATTTACGTTAATTTTATTTATTTATTAGTGAGTGAGTGTTTTTCCAATCTTATTAATTATTTTGTATAATTTTGTGATGTTAAATAAAAATAAAAATAATTTAAAATTTTTTTGACAAAGAAAAAATTGATTTTATGTTAACTATCATTTCCTATTGTTATTTAATACTATCTTATTAATATGTCTGAAAATAAGTAATTGATCTCATAATTTTATGGAACTATATCAAAATTATTTTAGTTATTTATTTACTATTGGGTGAATGTCTTATTAGTTAACTTTTTATACTTTTGTAGTTGTAGATTTAAATGACAGGACTTTTCGATTACATAATGTAACATGCCTAATTTCGTTAATTTCAAATTAAGAAATTAACGAGTGATTTATTACTCGAATAGGTAATAAATCAAGTCACGGATCAGATGTTGTTACGAAAGCAATTTATAATTGCTAGAGAAATAATTTAAATGCATAACTGAGTGGAAATTAGTACTCTAAGGGTATTTTAGGATTTATACGACTTCCGTTAAATGATCTCCGAGACACAAAAAGTATCCAAAATACTCTCTCATTC
Source organism: Oxytropis ochrocephala (assembly GCA_020916435.1). Taxonomy (NCBI): domain Eukaryota; kingdom Viridiplantae; phylum Streptophyta; class Magnoliopsida; order Fabales; family Fabaceae; genus Oxytropis; species Oxytropis ochrocephala. Next base: position 41,546,211 of record CM037088.1, on the reverse strand, counting down.
CACACTTGTGATAAAATAAGAAAGAATTAAGAAAGAGAAGAAAATGTGGCAGAGAGAGAGAGATAAGGAAGGAAGGAATTAAGAAATGGATAAAATAATATAAAAGAGAAAGAAGTGATAAAGGAAGAAAAAAAAAACGTGGAAACAGAAAGAAAGAAAAAATGGAACGGCGTGAAACAGAGGAGAAACGGAGAGGAGAATGGCGTGAGGGAGAGAAGAGGAAAATTGGAACTCTCCGCGAATACTCAGCGGTTGTAAGTGATTTTCGTCTCATCTTCTTCCATTTTTCGTCCTCTATCTATTGGTACCACTTTCACACCCTAATTTCTTCTCTAACTCAAGTTACCATTAATGGGTTTTGAAGCTCAAAATGGAGATTTGAGCGAAATGGAAGCTAGGTTTTGAGGAAGGAAGCTCAAGCCACGAGTTGGAAGGTTGGGTTTCGGTTTGGGGTGATTTTTGGGAGCTTCGGTTGATGGGGCTGTCCGAGAGTTTTTGGAACGGATCGAAGTGTGTTCGTGGTGTTCGAGCGGTGGGATTTCGCCAAGCTTCGGTATTGTATGATTTTCATCACTCGAGGTGAGTTTTACTCACGTTAGGGAATTTCAAATATTGTTTTCGTGTTATGTTTGAATAATTTGAAATTCGAGTCTCAGAATTTTCGAGTCAAAACGGTATTTTACTTAAAATTACACGTAGTGGAAATTGAAAAAGAAACCATATGATTTTGAAGGTTCGGTTCAAGAGTTTTGAAAAAGTCGGGTTTCGTTAATTTTTGAGTCAAAAAAAATCGTTTTCGGAAAGGTTACGTTTTTGGTTAAATTGTCATTACATATGTTGATATGTGGTGAATTGATTGGAATATATGTTGAATCGAATATATGTCCGAGGTGGTTTTCTGAGTAAATTATATTATTTCGGAATGTCCAGTATTACAGAGGAAACTCCCTTAGAATTTTCGTTAGAAATTACGATACAAATCTAGAATGGTTTTGAAATAACGATTAATATTATGATTATTTGAAAAACCGGAAAATGTAGAGTACGTGTGGGAACCAAATGTTTTCTAACTTGAATGTTAACTGGGACGGCTTTTCGGGAGCGTGTGTGTGTAATAATATGTTATTGCAACATATTATGTATTGAGTTATGTTGGTATATGAGTTATATCGTGTATGTGTAAATGGCCCTATGTGGGTGTGATATAAAAATTATATCGAAGTCTGGGGTGACGACCTGTTGTATTAGCATACTAGGCGGGAGGTCATATGCCCCCTAACCTAGGCCCCATAAAATAATTTCCATGTGTTGGAAATGGGGTTCACCAGGGGTTAGCATTGTGTATGCAGTCGGTGTTATGCTATGAATTCAAGGATTTGCATTGTGTATGCAATCGGTGATTAGCACTGTGTGCGATTGATGGTTAGCACTTGTGTGTGCAATTGATTATGTGTGTGGTTTATTAGTTAAACCACGAAGTAAATAAATGTTTTTATAAATGGACCGAGTGATAGGTAAGGGTCGCGGTAAGACTCACGAGATATGTTATCTCACCCTATCATATGTTGTTGTTTTGGATAAACAGGGGAAAGAAGAAGGTCGTATGGCACGAGTAGATGGCGTGCTAGAATAGAAGATTAAAGATTTAGTCTTCCTTCTGTCTTTAGGTTTTCCTTGTTATTTTTGTATCAGTTTATAACTTAAATTTGTTTAAGTTATTTATTGGTTTTCTGTTATTCTTGTAAGGATTGTAAATCTAAGCAAGGAAATGTATACTCTGATGTAAGCTAATTTGTATGTTTTGGTATTTCTATTAATTAGAAATACTAGGGTGTTACACATAACAGAAGCTTTAACTCAAGAAAATAAAACCGACACTTTAATTTCTATTCATATATTTATACATCTGAATTCCTACCATTTTTGTTAACCACCAACATTCTTCCATAATTCCTTTTTAATTTTTATGATCACATCAACGTTTTTTCTCCTCGAGAATTTTAAGTTTGCATGGCTCTATATTTCTTGGCTTTATTCATCACTATATGTTCTATATGGTAGATTTCTATTAGCTTTATAATTCATCATTTGATATATACTTATTAACACTTCAATGTGTGTTCCTTCTTTGTTAAAGGCATCAAAAATCACTTTGTATTTGAGGCATGCAAGAGATGTTTATACCACATGAAAAAACATGCATTTTTTATGGAAGGAGGCACACGCCAAGAGGTTGAGATCTAAACAAAAGAAGGATGCTAAAGGTGGGAGTTTTTTTTTCTTTCACTAAAGGTTAGATATTTGAGAAGAAAATCCATTAGTTTTAGTGGTATCATTTAAAAAAATTTGCCTATCAATTTATTAGTCAAATCATTAAAGTGTATACGGGAATGAGGTAGATCATGTTTTTCCAAAACACGTTTTAATTCATCTGAGATCTCCTCCAATAAAACAATGCTATAGCGTAGGAACAATAATCCGAAAGGAATATAGTTTCGCATTTGTCGAGGATTGGATGTGAAAAATTCAATTGTTTCAAAAGTTATTGTCATATAGAATAACATTTTGCAAAATCTTCTACAACATCAATTTTACTATTTTGTGGGATGTATACATAGATTTTAATATTATAAGTGCGATTATTATGAAGCCTTTTTAGAACGAAACATAAGAAAAAATTCACATTCTTAAATCATTTGTTTCATGTCTTTGTATGTTATTGTATACTTGCATCTTCTAAAAAGGAGAATTTTCCTTTTAAAATTGTGTAAATGAACATTTTTTAAAAATTGTGTACACAAAAATGATTTTACTTTATGTTACACTTAAAATTATCACTATTTTGTGTTTGCCAATTTTTTCCTTCTACCTCATACCTCTCTTTTAGTCGTAAATTTTTCTTATTAGTTATTTACTATCTTTAAAAAAACTCAAATGATGTTCTTCAAAATTTATTAAATCTATATATCAAAAGGAAATACAACATTATACTTCTTTCTATAAAGAAAAATTAGTGTCTTTTGTTGCAATTATATATATATATATATAATTGTAACTAAAGACACTTATAAACTTACCAACTATAAGAAGAAAAAAAACTTAAATTTTACTATCTTATAAAGAAAAATATCAAAAAATACAACTTCAAAATACTACTCTCAAATTATAAATGTATAATAGATCAGTCCTTTAATTAATATATTAAAAATCTTATTTTATATAAATATAGTTAATGATAAAATACTTAAATGACATTGAAATTGGAGAGAACAATTATATACATCGTAAAATTCATTGAGAGTTTTGTAAAAAAAAAAACCTCAATATGGATGACGAATCGTTAATTTTGTTAAATATAGAGGGAGAATTTAAAAAAAAAAAACACTACTATTTTTATCTCTTTTGAGTTCTTTTTTTTCCCTTCATATTATTACCCAACGAAATGAATAATAGATTTTAGTTAATATTTTTATCTCTTTTTACCTAAATCTTATTCTAATTTAAAAAACTTAAATGTCTTACATATATACATGCCAATAACTTCAACATACTAAATAGTATTTTTTTTGTATTAGTAAATATAATGGAAAATATTGTACTAATCAAATAAAATAATATGAAAACATATTTTTCATATTTTAAAAAAAAAGTATTCAATAAAGTTTCTAAAATTCGTTTCACTTTTATAAGGTTATATTTTCAACGTCTAATCTAATAAAAATTATTTACAATCATTTGTATTTAAAAACGTATACATTCTATAAGAACAATACCTAAAACAATTAATATTTATATATAAAAAGTACAACAATGTAACATCCCTAATTTCGTTAATTTCAAATTAAGAAATTAACGAGTGATTTATTACTCGAATAGGTAATAAATCAAGTCACGGATCAGATGTTGTTACGAAAGCAATTTATAATTGCTAGAGGAAATAATTTAAATACATAACTGAGTGGAAATTAGTACTCTAAGGGTATTTTAGGAATTATACCACTCATGTTAAATGAGCTCTAGGATACCAAAAATATCCAAATACTCTCTTAACTCTCACTTGTGTGAGAATAAATGAAAGAAAGAATAAAAAGGAAAAAGAGAAAGAAAGAACAGAGAAGAAAAAAGAAAGAAAAGAATAGAGAGAGAGAGAAACAGCCCGAGAGAGAGGGAGAAAGGGCGTGGAGGAAGAGAAGGAAGAATGGCGAGATCTCCACGGATTCTTAACGATAGTAAGTGATTCTCGTACCATTCTTCTCCATTTTTCGAGATCTATCTAATGATACCACTTTCACACCCTAATTTCTTTCCGTTGCGTTTTGCCATTAATGAGTTTTAAGCTCCAATTTGGAGAAACTGGAGATTTAAGCGAAATTGAAGCTTGGTATTGGTGATTGGAAGCTCAACAACCGATGTGGAGTGTTCGGTTCCGGGGTTTGGAGCGGATCCGAGCGTGTTCGTGAAGTTTCGGAATCGGGAGCTTCGAGAGAGCGGTTTGGTGTGATTTTCATCACACGAGGTGAGTTTTACTCACGTTAGGGAATTTCAAATATTGTTTTCGTGTTATGTTTGAATAATTTAAAATTCGGAGTTTCGAGAATTTTAGAGTCAAAAAAAAAAAGATTTTACGAGATTATGTGTTTTGAAACATAGAACTAAACAATATGATTTTGATTGTTGAATTGAGGTCCTGATTGGTTTTTGTGTGATTATTATTTTTGGGATGTCCAGTATTACAGAGGAAACTCTGCGCGAATTTTTGTTAGACATTTTAATACAAATTCAAAGTGGTTTTTGAAATAACGATTAATATTATGATTATTTCGAAAAACCTAAGCAAATGTAGAGTACGTGTGGGAACCAAATGTTTTCTAACTTGAATGTTAACTGGACGGCTTTTCATGAGCGCGTGTGTGTGTAATAATATGTTATTGCAACATATTATGTATTGAGTTATGTTGGTATATGAGTTATATCGTATGTGTAAACGGCCCTATGTGGGTGTGATATAAAAATTATATCGAAGTCGGGGTGACGACCTGTTGTATTAGCATACTAGGCGGGAGGTCATATGCCCCAACCTAGGCCCCATAAAATAATTTCCATGTGTTGGAAAGGGGTTCACCGGGGTTAGCATTGTGTATGCAGGTCGGTGTTATGCTATGAATTCACCGGGATTTGCATTGTGTATGCAGTCGGTGATTAGCACTGTGTGTGCAGTTGATGGTTAGCACTGTGTGTGCAATTGATTATGTGCGTGGTTTATTAGTTAAACCACGAAGTAAATAAATGTTTTTATAAATGGACCGAGTGATAGGTAAGGGGTCGCGGTAAGACTCACTGAGATTTGTTATCTCACCCTACAAATGTTGTTGCTTTTCAGATAAACAGGGAAAGAAGAAGGTCGTATGGCACGAGTAGATGGCGTGCTAGAATAGAAGATTAAAGATTTAGTCTTCCTTTTGTCTTTAGGTTTTCCTTGTTATTTTTGTATCAGTTTATGACTTAAAATTTGTTTAAGTTATTTATTGGTTTTCCGCTATTCTTGTAAGGATTGTAAATCTAAGCAAGGAAATTTATACTCTGATGTAAGCTAATTTGTATGTTTTGGTATTTCTATTGTTTAGAAATACTAGGGTGTTACATTTTGGTATCAAAGCAGTTCGACCTAGTCGGACGTAGAGACTTTATGGTCAAGAGGTTAGATTGAGTCACTAGTAGGGACTTAGACGCTTAAATGTCGAACCTTTCAAGATATTATGTGAAGTATTGAGTCGATCCACTCAATGTTTCATATGAGTTCACGAGAACAATGACGCTTATTTGCCGGCCAAAAATGTCCAAACCCTACACCATAGGAATTCGCCTTCTCGGTTTATCGAGCACGCGCAATGGAAGCAAAGGGCTACGATTGGTGTTCAAGCAAGTAATGGGCAGCCAAGTTGGTTCGAGGAAACCGTGGGCGAATGTTCAATCAGTGAACTAAGTGCAATTATAGAATTGCAGTGGAAGTTATTATAGGTCCTACAGGGAACTACAATTAAGAGAAGCCTTTAGGCAGTAATAATGACCGTATTGTAAGACCGATTAAGGTTAATCGGCACCCCGAGATCCCGACGTTGATTAGTCGGCCTAGCGATTATGGAAACATTATTTCATAGTTAACATTACCTTATGGTTAGAATAAACCCCAACTTAGATCGCATTAGAGACATTCTCCTGATAATGCTGTAGTCTTGACCATGTTCTTTTTCTCAAAGCCGCTTTATGAAATGCTATGAAGACGATATATTAAGATCTGTAGTGCAATCTCAGTATTGGCTACATAACCCAATGCTGATAGAATTAGTTCTGATCACGGTTTCAGAACCAAGTCTCCATCAAGAGGAGATCAGTAGGTGACTTTGATGGTGACATGTATCGATTCAAACATTTTCCGCTATGGCAATGTTTGGAAGGAATGATTATTTATTGAAAGACTCGCACCTATATTGGATTATATTGTTAAACTTTTAGATGAGGAACTTGAGGAACATCTTTTCAATCTATTCCTGAAAACTCGCTTTCAATTAAGTTATGCAATGGACCGTTAATTGATTCTAAGAAATGAATGCAGTAAGGAAAATGAGATGTCACATGTGAGGGAAAATATATTCAAGCTTATTGATATATAGTATGAACAAGCCAGTCTCGGTATGTGAGAAAATTTTGATAGTTCTCTGATTTGTTTTATTCATAATTATTAATACGGAATTCAGATTTTTATATTCCATGATGCGTTGGAAGGCTAACGGAAATGTCTGCACATCCGAGTAGGATTTGAACTAATTGTTCCGTTGTATTCTGAAGTATACTTCTACCTTACCTTAAGTGGTTGTAGGCCATAAACTTCAATTGAGGCTTGGGAAGTTGAAAGAGGATTTCCAGTCGTTAAGAATGGATTCCTAGATGCCGGTTGAGGCATTTCACTAGTGTACTACAAGAGTAGAACTTTCAATTACTTATTGAAAGTGTTGTTGTCCTACAGGAAGGTTGAATCAACGGAGTGTTAAATGCCTTACTTCTCGTTAGGCAAGACACGTTCCTTACCAAATGGATACTTTAGGGCTATAGTTATGTTTGGAGGTTTGTAGAGTTTGGAGGGTTGTGGGACCAAAGGAATAAGTAACATAGTGAGAATTGTTCTCGGAATCAACGTTGGAAGCATTATTTTGTGCCCGTTTGACTCCGTGGAAGAATCCTTCTATTTTGACTATTTCTTTGATGATTATAATAACTAGTTTGACTCCGTGATGAATCCAAACATAAACGTTTCGCTTAGAGTAGTCCACAAGGCAGTGTGATCGAATGAAGTTCAAAATCTTCTAGTAAGTCCTACTTAGCTAGGAAAGCGGTTATGCTTCAAGCAAGGAATCTATGTTGTTAGATTCTCGTGAGGCTTGAGTAATTGAGTTTTAGACTCCATTCAAGAGAATGGTTGGCTTTAGAAAAGTCGTTTGACATATGATCCATATCTTAGCTAATGATCATAAGGACCATGATGATGAGGCTACCAAGTATATAATAGTTATAATGTAAACCGTATGGTGCGGCAAATTTGAAGGAGAGTACGAGGAATATTTGTGATATTCTAACGAAGCTTTAGCTAGAGATAATGTGACTTATGGCTATGCTATTCCAAACAGTCACCAAGAAATGTTGTTTTGATTGGAAGGTAGCTAGTTCGGCAATCACTGCCTATATTCGATGAAATAAAGTCAAAGGACTTCGATCCGTAATCCATTTGTAATGCATGAAATTTTTGGTTCAAAAGTTACATTAGCAACTTTGATCATTATTAGTTACTACCATTACGGACATCGAAAGTTAGTAACATTGGTATAATATTATTAATAGTCCCTAATCTAGAGAACATTTTGATATTTGGGATGGATACATCTTTGTAACACTATTGTTGATGGATTCTAAGTGAATGAATAATAGATTTCATTCAAGGAATGAGTGGTTGGAATAGTCATCGACTTATAGGTTTTGAAAGGCCATACATTTGTGTGAGATCATCCCGGATCTCGGAATTGAGTTTCAAGAATGAGTCACGAGGTGAAGATATGTCTTATTAGTATGTCGGGTTAGCAAAGAAACAAACTCCTATGGGTAAGTGGGAAAATTATTTCATATCCAAATGTTTTCAAGAAAATTTTTACAAAACCGTTACCCATCGGTGAGATAGTCATGAACTCAAGAAGGATGTGAGTTTAACCCAAGTTCTAATAGTACAGTATCCCATAAAATCGGAACGTGATGCCCTCTAGTTTAATACAAGTTGGGGTGCTCCCGTGTTACTTGTTGGAAAGAAAAGATGGGAGCCGGAGATCGGGTATAAATTATCTCCAGTTGGATAAAGTTATGGTTAAGAATAAGTATCTATGCCAAGAATCTATGCTTAGGTTGTTTAGCTTCAAGGTGAAGCAGTGATTTCAAAGTGTGGTCTAAGGTCGGGTTTTTATTTAAAGGTTAGGGCTTTAGTTACCCCGAGGACAGCTTTCCATACTAGATATGGACATTGCGAGTGAGTAGTGATGCTCTTCGCCTAACTAATTCTCCTACAGTATTCATGGATTGCATGAGCCGAGGTTTTACAACCGCATTTAGACTAGTTGTTGAATTTTCATTGATAACATCTTAGTATACATTAAGACCAATCAGAGAATATAATTTACATCTCTCGTTGTTCTAAATAAACTCTCAGAGGAGAAGTGATAGGTTAAATCCTAGAAGTATGAATTATGAGTGTCTCAGTAGTGAAATTTTGGGAGCATGTGGTCTCCAAATCATTGTGGCAAGAAATTTTAGTAAAGGTGAAGTCAGAGCGAATTGGGAATTGTCGCCCCGCGCTACTAAAGTAAAGAGTTATGAGAACAGCATTGATTTGTATGGTAGGTTATCGGAAGATCCTCACGATAGTTCTTCCACTCATTTGTTAACTTGTAAAGGTCACGGTTGAATGGGATTTCGATTGTGAGGAATATTTCTAGAATAGTAAGAGGATTGACTTCGCTTCAATCCTAATTCTTCCGAATCTGGCCCCCGGGTTTCTAAATGCATAGTGACGCTTGGGAAGAGTTTAGGCGGTGTTTTGATGTTGAATCAACAAGAGATAGCTTATGCTTTCACGTAAGAGAAGGCTCATGAGAAGGATTCTCCGACTCATGATTTTAAATAGGATCTATTGTGTATGCCTTGAGAATTGGAAATAGCTCCGAGTCGGCAAAAAGGAATAAACCAAGAGAGTGTTGAATCGATGATCCTGTATTGTAAGAATTTCACAACCGTTGAGTTAGAATGGATGGATCTTTGATTAATTCGTCATTTAAGCCATATCCAAGTAATATCTTAGATCATGGAGAGTAGACACTTTCGGACGAGAACAATTACGATTATTTAAGTTGTTTGTAATCGTTTTTCGACCGATGATGTTATGTGTGGGAATTGAAGAACGATATGCGGATTAGATATTCGTGATATGTTCTCTTGAAGTATGTTTGTCAAATTTTGAGGACAAAATTTTTCAAGTTGGGGTGATTGTAACATCTCTAATTTCGTTAATTTCAAATTAAGAAATTAACGAGTGATTTATTACTCGAATAGGTAATAAATCAAGTCACGGATCGGATGTTGTTATTTAAAGCAATTTATAATTGCTAGAGGAAATAATTTAAATACATAATCGAGTGAAAATTAGTACTCTAAGGGTATTTTAGGAATTATACCACTCATGTTAAATGAGCTCTAGGATACCAAAATATCCAAATATTCTCTTAACTCTCACTTGTGTGAGAATAAATGAAAGAAAGAATAAAAAGGAAAAAGAGAAAGAAAGAAACAGAGAAGAAAAAGAAAGAAAAGAATAGAGAGAGAGAGAAATGCCGAGAGAGAGGGAGAAAGGGCGTGGAGGAAGAGAAGGAAGAAAGAATGGCGAGATCTCCACGGATTCTTAACGATAGTAAGTGATTCTCGCACCATTCTTCTCCATTTTTCGAGATCTATCTAATGATACCACTTTCACACCCTAATTTCTTTCCGCTGCTTTGCCATTAATGAGTTTTAAGCTCCAATTTGGAGAAACCGAGATTTAAGCGAAATTGAAGCTTGGTATTGGTGATTGGAAGCTCAACAACCGATGTGGAGTGTTGGTTCCGGTTTGGAGCGGATCCGAGCGCGCTCGTGAAGTTTCGAATCGGGAGCTTCGAGAGCTTTGGGTTTGGTGTGATTTTCATCACACGAGGTGAGTTTTACTCACGTTAGGGAATTTCAAATATTGTTTTCGTGTTATGTTTGAATAATTTAAAAATTCGGAGTTTCGAGAATTTTAGAGTCAAAAAAACAAAGATTTTACGAGATTATGTGTTTTTGAAACATAGAACTAAACAATATGATTTTGATTGTTGAATTGAGGTCCTGACTGGTTTTTCGTGTGATTATTATTTTGGGATGTCCAGACATAAGAGGAAACTCGCCGAATTTTTGTTAGACATTTTAATACAAATTCAAAGTGGTTTTTGAAATAACGATTAATATTATGATTATTTCAAAAACCGCAAATGTAGAGTACGTGTGGGAACCAAATGTTTTCTAACTTGAATGTTAATCTGACGGGCTTTTCATGAGCGTGTGTGTGTAATAATATGTTATTGCAACATATTATGTATTGAGTTATGTTGGTATATGAGTTATATCGTATGTAAAACGCCCTATGTGGGTGTGATATAAAAATTATATCGAAGCCTGTGGTGACGCACTCGTTGTATTAGCATACTAGGCGGGGAGGTCATATGCCCCTAACCTAGGCCCCATAAAATAATTTCCATGTGTTGGAAAGGGGTTCACCGGGTTAGCATTGTGTATGCAGTCGGTGTTATGCTATGAATTCACCGGATTTGCATTGTGTATGCAATCGGTGATTAGCAATCGTGTGTGCAAGCTGATGGTTAGCACCTTTGTGTGTGCAATTGATTATGTGCGTGGTGGTTTATTAGTTAAACCACGAAGTAAATAAATGTTTTTATAAATGGACCGAGTGATAGGTAAGGGGTCGCGGTAAGACTCACTGAGATTTGTTATCTCACCCTACAAATGTTGTTGCTTTTCAGATAAACAGGGAAAGAAGAAGGTCGTATGGCACGAGTAGATGGCGTGCTAGAATAGAAGATTAAAGATTTAGTCTTCCTTTTGTCTTTAGGTTTTCCTTGTTATTTTTGTATCAGTTTATGACTTAAAATTTGTTTAAGTTATTTATTGGTTTTCCGCTATTCTTGTAAGGATTGTAAATCTAAGCAAGGAAATTTATACTCTGATGTAAGCTATCTTGTATGTTTTGGTATTTCTATTGTTTAGAAATACTAGGGTGTTACAAACAACATATTTATATAATATATTTTTTGACAAGATAATATTTTATTTTTATTATATATAATATATATTAACAATTTTCTTATTTTTATATATAAACTTTACAAAAGAAAATAAAAAATATTATAACAACCTGTGCAACGCACGGGTATTCCCCCTAGTAAATATCTAAAGGAAGCTTTTTTCCAAGCCTCCAAGATGCTCCACATCATCCTCATTAATTTTTCAATTAGATTTTCAATTATTATTAATATCTTTTTATAATTTACACATATAATGAGACTTTTATTAATGATTACATATTAAGGCTAAATTATTAAGACCCTTTATATTTTTTCAGTTATTATATAATTAAAGACAATAAGTGTATTGATATGAGTTGAATAAAAATAAAAAGACATAAAGTTTGATGACTAGGAGAATTGAGCATTATTTTATTATTTATAAAAATAAAAACCACATGAAACATAAAAAAAACGTAGACTTTAGCTTCATATCTTTTTAAGAAAAATTGTGTTCACTTCTATATTTATATTTATTTATAATTTTCATGGATTTTTTGTTGTAAGAATAGTGTATTTTCCTCTTTTATTTTTAGAAAGGAAAAAAAATATTAAGGCGATGGTTAATCTTTGGGTTATTTTTGGTCAAAAAGAAAACTTTTGGTTACTTTGGGTTTATTAATTTAAATTTTGTTTTAATAGTTCTCTTATACTTTATTTAGCTTATTTATTTATCTTTATCTATATATACCATCAACAAAAATTTTTTTATATATATATATATATATATATATATATATATATATATATATATTGATTTTTCGAATTTATATTTGTTTTAATTATTATTCATTCTAAACTAATGTCATAACTTTACTAAGTCACAAGAAAACAAGGTGTTACTATTTATATAATTTTTTATGGAATAGCATTATGATGGAATAAAGTTAATTCAATTTTTTTACTATTTGGAAATAATTTTCATATAAATAGTACATCATATATATATATATATATATATATATATATGTATATAAAAATTGAATATTTCTCATATAAAATATATTTTAATTTTATCTTTTATACAATTTAATATTAGACATCATTTTTATTTTTTAAATAATCACTACTTATTTTAAATTCATGAGATGAAGGTTTTTTTATTTCTTCTTTTTGATTTCAAAGACATCTATATATTATGACAAATCTCATTAGACTATTTTAAGATACTTGCTTACAATGAAATTTTATTTTATTATTATTATTATTATTATTATTATTATTATTATTATCATTAAAATTGCTAGAAACCTAATTTAGTTGTCTTTAATCTAATTCCTTTTTGAAACAGAAAATAATTAGACCTTTTGAAATTTTTCATGATGTAACATTTATGCAATATTAAAAGGGAAGTATATAACATTAATATGAATTATTCCTTTAATTGACAATAAATTCATGAGTTAGTAAAATATTAGTGAAAGATGTAGAGTTTTAGTCGGTTATAATAAGAAATTACTATTTAAAGTGAACAATTTTGGAGGGTGAGTAGAGAGATCTTGGCAAAAAAAATTATAGTCAAAAACAATATTTACATATGAGTAGAAGAAATGAGTGAGTTTCACAAAGAAAAGACACATGAATCTGCAAAAAAATTGGTTTCGCATGTTTGGATCACTTAGTGAACAACGCAATTGATGCAACAATGTTTGGTAAAGCTATGGGAATTCTGGAATCATGTTTAATTTTGATATTATTCTTTAGAAAATATTTAGTTTTAGTAGCTTATGTGAAATTATATAATGTGCTAGGTCTACATGATTTTTATCTCTACTTAGAGAGCACATAGATGTGAAAAACAAGATGTACATATGAGTATAAGAAATGAGTGAGTTTCACAAGAAAAGACATGCGTAAAAAAATAGAAGGTTTCATGTTTGAACAACTTTGAAGTAGATAGAGTGTGCAATTGATGTAACGATGTTTTGTAAAGCCATGGGCATTCTGAAGTCATGTTTAATTTTGATATTGTTCTTTAGGAAAATATTTAGTTTTCATAGCTTATGTGAAATTATATAATGTGCTAGGTCTAAATGATTTGCTTATGCTCCTTTTATCTCTACTTAGAGAGTGCATGGATCAAATGTGGTGAGTATAGCATTTTGTTTCTAATTTTAAATACTTTTTAAACAACTTCTCTAACTTATGACTTCTCAAAATTTTCACAAAAATTAACATTAATCATGGTTACAATGTCAAATAATATATATTAGATGTAATGAAAGGTTACTATGAATGATACCTTTGTTGATTAAAATTAATAAAAAATGAATGATGCCTTTAAATACTCTTGAAGGAAATTTAACCACCATTACATTTAAAGCCAAGCAAATGAAAGGGTTTTTAATAATAATTTGTTAAGTAAAGAAAAAATAAAATAAAATAAAATGAAAATAAATAAAAATTGTGTTTAATATATTAAATATCTTTAGGACCCAACATGTACAAAATTTATCGGTTTTTAAGTCCTTTGTAATATAGGACCAACTTACTATTTAATATATTAGTGGTCTTTAGAACCCAATTGTAATCTTAGTTAGATGCATGAATTTCAGTTTTTTATCCCTAATATGATGCTTCTTAACAAACATTTTCACTTTAAATATCCTTACAATTATTTTGATATATTTAGGATTAGGATTAATTTTAAGTATATGTGAACAAATGTTATAATTTCAGTAAAAATATACATAAATTATTAAAAAAATAAAGAACAATATATATTCCATGTAGTAGAAAGAATATATGAAGTTATTATTTTATATCAATTTTTTGAACAAACGTTACCTTTATTTTTTGAACAAACGTTACCTTTATTGGTTTGTTAATATTGTGTAATATTTTGCATTCATATTATGCTTGCTTTTTAATTTTTTTATAATTTTAAATGAAAGCATATATCCTCCTTTGAAAATATAAAATAGTTGTTTTTAATATATATTTGTACTAATTTCCTCAAAAAAGTTGGGTAATTTTTTTGAATAATATAAATAAACAATTAATTAGATTATATAACTATGCCAAAATTATACCCATGTTGCTCTAAATTAGTTAACGTAAGTATTTCCCAATTTGGTATATTGCATGAGAGAAGCGGTTAATAATTCATTGTAATTCTAAAACCTTAGTATGAAAATGATGAATAACTGAGTTTCTTAAATTTCTATTTGCTTCTACTAATATCATTACAATAGTTATAGACTTTAGTCCTTATAATAGTTCTTAACATCGTGTAGTACTAAACTAAATTATATTAAATTAAATTTTTATTTTTATATATGTAGTTTAATTTGTAAATTGCTATCTTAATAAATTATGTTGAAAATTGTTAATCTTTTCTTTCTAATTATATATATATATATATATATATATATATATATATATATATATATATATATATATAAAATAATTACATCTTTACATTCCTCTAAAAGGTATTTGAATAAACCTGTGCATCGCACGGGTTATCCTCAGTAAATATCTAAAGGAAGCTTTTTCCAAGCTCTAGGATGTTCCACATCATCTTCATTTAATTTCCAACTTATATCTCAATATTCCTATTTTACTTAATTAATGTCCACTCAACCAATATTACATCCAATATTTAAAATGAATCTCACTTTCCCAATAATTATTAAATATCACAATATATTTTCAATTCATTTTTACTGACTCTAAATATAATTTTAAAATTCAAATTAATATATTATTTAAATAAAATTATAAACATTAAAAATATGTTAAATTATTCTATTTATTTAAAATATTAAAAAGGTGTTAAATACTATATTGTGAAGTTTTGTAAACCAAATTTATTCTCTAATTTTCATAAGGGAAAAAAAATAGGAAGACATATTGTGCAATTAAGTATGTTTTTGTTGCTTCAAAAAGAAAAGTATGTTTTTGTTAACCTCTTTATCTCTTTTTTCCACTTTATTTATACTTATTTAGTAAGTATAATATTTGATATTAAATTTGATTGTTAAATGAATTGTAAATCTAATTTTAGATCCACTATGCATGCATTGCCTGTCACTCTTACAATCAGTTGTGATATATATATATATCACCCGTTTATTATTGCATAGATAAATTGTCATTATAAGCCAATCGTATTCTTTTAACCTTCACACACTTACGGTTTTATAATCCCTTTAACTTCTCATTTTTACAATCCTTTGTAACATATCACCCTATTTAATATTGAATATATAAATTGTCATTATAACCCAATTGTAAATTGTCA
Source organism: Oxytropis ochrocephala (assembly GCA_020916435.1). Classification (NCBI taxonomy): domain Eukaryota; kingdom Viridiplantae; phylum Streptophyta; class Magnoliopsida; order Fabales; family Fabaceae; genus Oxytropis; species Oxytropis ochrocephala. Next base: position 41,530,497 of record CM037088.1, on the reverse strand, counting down.
TTATATAAATTGAGAGAGAGCTTTGCCGCCATTTGTGGTCCTACATGCGAGAGAGATTAGTCTCTGTGATTCTGCAGATAGGATGCCCGGTTTATACCAAAAAAAGTTTGTAACCTTCACACTCACGATTTATAATCCATTTATATAGAGACTTTTATTCCCGGCTTTATACACAGTAAGACTCTCTTTTCATCTCATTTGTGCACCCTTTCTCTTTTTGCATCTTCAACCATTTCACCTACTAACACATTTCGGTTTAGTCACACTACTAGATCATGACTACTAACAAGTAATTACTTCAACCGATCTCAAACCATTTTAATAGTCTACCCATTGCATAACAAGTGTAACAAAGAGTGCCCTACATGCATGCAACAAATTGATAAGCAAATGATGCGTTGAAGGTAATTGGTGCATTGGATTGTCTATAAGAGAGAGTTGGAGGTTTTGGAGATTATAGGGGTATGCATGGAATTGGAGATCAGAGCCATTACATGTAGTAGTTTGAAGTTTTATTGGTAATTGGGGGAAGGTAATGTTGTATATATATTCAATCAAAGGAAAGAAGTATGCTGAATCTATGAATAAAAAGGAATCCAAATTGTAAATGTTATGGTGTTTAAAAGGCATTTGTAAAATACTTGGATGCTAGGAAAACGATAAATTTTTTCATAAGTTTTAGTCTCTTATTAGTGAAATCTCACTAATTCTTTTTAACTTGCAAGTCAAACCTACTTTTGAAAGGTTAGAGTGTCTATTATTTGCTTTATAGAGTCAACGACATAGATAAAGTTAAATTGACTTTTAAATTTTTAATATAAAATTAAATAAAATTACTTAATAAAAAACTTGCAATTTTATGGAAATAATTTATTATGGAAATCGGATGTTAATTTATCAAATTTTACTAACAAATAACTAATGAAATTAAAGTAAATTTTTTTAAGAAATTAAATCATGCGTGTGTTTATATTATGTTGCATACCTATGACATGAATAAAAACTTAAGAGGTATGAATGAAACATAAACTCCATTGTGTTTCTATTTTAAACATTGTCTACTAATTTGCATTCATATTGTGCTTACTTATTTTAAAATTTAATAGAATTCATTTAAAGCGTGCTCCTTTGTAAATATAAAAAAATTGAATTTAATTTTTAGTTGTACTAATGTTAAAGTTAGATAAAACTTTTGAATAATATATTTAAACAATGAATTAGATAAGTATGCCAAAATTATATTCAAGTTGCTCTAAACTAAATAACATAACTATTGCCTAATTTAGTCTATTGCAAGAGAGAAGTAGTTAATATTTCATGACAATTCTAAAACATTAATATGAAAATGGTGAATAGTCTAAGTTCCTTAAATTTAATTTGCTTCAACTAATATCATTACAATATTTATAGTTCTTATTGGTATAATATTTATTAACATCATATAATACTAAACTAAAATATTTAAAAATTAATTTTCCTTTTCTCTATGTTTGTTTAAAATTTAATATCTTAATAAATTGTATGAAAATTATTATTATTACTTTCTTTCTAATTATACGTATTTAAATTTATCTGTAACATTATTTTAAAAACAAATTTTTTGTATAAACCCGTGCATCGCACGGGATTAGCCCCTAGTAAATCTCTAAAGAAATCTTTTTTCCAAGCTCTAGGATGCTCCACATCATTTCAATTTATTTTTCAACTTAAATCTCAACATTCTTTTTTACTTAATTAATATCCACTAAACCTTTATGACATTCAATTTTTAAATTTAAATCTCACTTTATCAATACTTATTAAACATCACAATATATTTTCAATCAACTTTTCTGAACCACAAAATATTATATTAATATTCATATTATCTATTTCTTGATTTTAATTTTTTTATAAACATTTAAAAAATGTTAAATTCATTTTATTAAAAACATTAAAAAGATGTTAATTAAATATTACATTTTCTATAAACTTCATTTCTTTTCCCCGCAAAAAATGAAATTCTATGTCTATTTTGTGAACTTCAGCGGACCAAATTTATTCCTCTAATTTTAATAAGGAATTTTCATTATTATTACAACACATACTTATTTATACATAATTTCCTACACACACAAACTTGACTATTGAATTGTGAGTTTTTTCCTCCTTTGTTATTTTTATTTTAAAAAAATTTCTCCTTTACTGATTACTCTTAATTAATTACTTGATGTTTTGGTTTTGGTCGCCTTTTGGTGTCTCTAAATTATTATTTTCATTAGTACCAATTATTAGAGTTGGTTTTTAATAGAGATTAGTTACAATCTTTTCATTTTCCATCACTTAAATTCTTCTTTTCAAAATACTATATATACCTAAGAAGAGAGGTCACCACCTATCTTTTCATTTTTACATCACTTTTTGTTTGGTTGTTACATTTCTTATGTAACTTTTTTTTACATCATCAATATTCTAGCTTGAAGAAATGCATTGTAGTGGTTGGAGTTCCAAAAAGTTGTATAAACTTATTTGTCTTTTATTCGTAAGCTTTTATTGATTGTTGATTAGGTATTAGTTTGTTATAGGTTTCAAATTGCAGTCAATGGAGAAAAAATGGAGTTTACATGGATAGGAGAAATTGGAAAGGCAAAGGAAAGAGCTTCATGTTGTAGACAATTCTAATATAGTCAAAAAGACAAAAAATAATAATTTGAATTAGTTAGTGAGTATTGCAGTTGAGGAACAATTTTTTATTTTTTTGCCATCTATCTATCTATCTATCTATCTATCTATCTATCTATCTATACATCTATGTAAAGGAATCCCCAAAGGAAGCTCTACAATTTTTCTCAAGACTTTTGTGTATTAAAATATTTATTTATAATTTAGATATAAAGAAGAATTGAACTCCTTTTTAGTCAAAACTTTAAGTACTAATTATAACCTTTAAAGTAAATTATTATAGAAAGACTTTTCATATTTCCATGCATGAATAGTACAATTTAAAAATATAATATTATACTTAAAAAAATATAATATTGTATTATATTATATACGGAAGGAAACTTATAATATATACAATAACTTCTGAATTTTAAATAAAATATCATTTCATGTATTTTAATAACTAATTGATTACCTGTGTGATTAAATTGATAATTCCTATGATACATTATAAAACTAGCTGAGAATAATATTTAAGAAAAGTGTGCAAAAACTAAGTGAGAATTATATATATTATAAATTATAAATTATAAATTATAGATAGATTAAAAAAGAATAGGAAAATTTGGGCATAATATTTTCCTTTATTTTTGGGTATATATGTGAACTTACATTTCAATTTGTTCAGTATTTTTCCGATTGGTTTCAAATGTCACGATGATTCATTCATCCTTCAAATTTGGGTATAAATTATATACATTGCCATTATATATTTTGGTAATTTGTTGCACTTCCCTTTTAGTAACCTCTAAGAAAGAGAGAAGGAAATGAATGGCTTACACAATTCCACGGAGGTGCTTCATCTCAAGGTTCTTCATTCCAAAATTTTTATTGCAATTGGAGGCTTTTAGATCATAGATAACAGTTATACTATTCTATTATTCTTTCTCCTTAAACTCTTTAATCTATTTTTTGTTATGTTAATCCCTTTAATCTATTATTAGTTTTGCTCCAATTTATGAATCAAACTTTAAATTTTTATTTTACTGATTTTCTTATTTTAATTATTTTTGTTCATTATTTTGTATTAAATAAATAAATCTATAAAGTATAATTGTACTAATTTTAAAGTTGAATAAAAAATATATATTTAGTTCCTTAAATTTTTATTTCTTCTACTAATATTATTACAATATATATAATCCTTATAATATTTATATACTAAACTACAATCTATTAAATTGGATTTTCATGTTCTGATCTATGTGTGTTTAAAAATTAATGTCTTAATAAATTGTATAAAAAGTATTTTTTCCTAAACATACATATATCTTAACTTTTTGTTTAAATTAAACCCGTGCATCGCACGGGGATTTTCACTAGTCTATATCTATATCTATATATATAAATATCTAAAGGAAGCTTTTTTCCAAGCCTCTAAGATGCTCCACATCATCCTCATTAATTTTTCAATTAGATTTTCAATTATTATTAATATCTTTTTATAATTTACACATATAAGGAGACTTATATTAATGATTATATATTAAGGCTAAATTATTAAGACTCTTTATATTTTTTCAGTTATTATATAATTAAAGACAATAAGTGTATTGATATGAGTTGAATAAAAATAAAAAGACATAAAGTTTGATGACTAGGAGAATTGAGCATTATTTTATTATTTATAAAAATAAAAACCACATGAAACATAAAAAAAAAATGTAGACTTTAGCTTCATATCTTTTTAAGAAAAATTGTGTTCACTTCTATATTTATATTTATTTATAACTTTCATGGATTTTTTGTTGTAAGAATAGTGTATTTTCCTCTTTTATTTTTAGAAAGGAAAAAAATATATTGGGCGATGGTTAATCTTTGGGTTACCTTTGGTCAAAAAGAAAACTTTTGGTTATTTTGGGTTTATTAATTTAAATTTTGTTTTAATAGTTCTCTTATACTTTATTTAGCTTATTTATTTATCTTTATCTATATATACCATCAATAAAAATATTTATATATATATATATATATTGAATTTTCGAATTTATATTTGTTTTAATTATTATTCATTCTAAACTAATGTCATAACTTTACTAAGTCACAAGAAAACAAGGTGTTACTATTTATATAATTTTTTTATGGAATAGCATTATGATGGAATAAAGTTAATTCAATTTTTTTTACTATTTGGAAATAATTTTCATATAAATAGTACATCATATATATATATATATATATATATATATATATAAAATTTGTATATAAAAATTGAATATTTCTCATATAAAATATATTTTAATTTTATCTTTTATACAATTTAATATTAGACATCATTTTTATTTTTTTAAATAATCACTACTTATTTTAAATTCATGAGATGAAGGTTTTTTTTATTTCTTCTTTTTTGATTTCAAAGACATCTATATATTATGATGTAACACCCTAAAATTTTTTCGCGATTGCAATACTAATATTACATATCCGAATATATCAGTGTAAGGAACATAATATACAACTTGTATCAAGACAAGTTATATAAATTAAAAATACAAAGAAACACAAGCGGAAATACATAAGCATAAATGCTCCATAGCCATCCTCAACACAAGCTTCAACTAGCCGTGCTTCTTAGCTTTCCTCTTTCCCCGTTTCTCTCGTAAAATAACCACAATATATTGGGTGAGACAACTTGTCTCAGTTGAGCTTTACCGTGACCCCTAGCCACACTCATGAGCCAATTAAAATATATACACAAAGAAGTTAATACTTATCTGGATCTCTTAGCAATTCTATTATATGAATTATGAATCACATAGTAATCCAAGAATGAATTACAATAAAGTTTTATTAATTTTAGTACACCACCAACAACCTAAATGAAGCATGGGTGGACCCTGGTCATAGCCAATAAGTGTACAACTCTCAAAGGCGGAATAATTTTTTTAACATTGGGGCCTAGGCCGTGGCTCATGACCGCCTCCCTAGCATACTAACACATAGAGGTCGTCACCTCAACTCGATATATTTATATATCGTAACATAACGGATAGAGCATATCATTTTCCGTAAGCATTATTTCAATTCCATATAATTTATAATTATAGGTTTCATGGATAGGTTTAGATGATTTATAATCATCCCTAGCCAAATCATAAAAAAAAAGAACATTTCGCTGGTTTATTTTCCAAGACATAAGTCCACACACGCTCACTAGTTCGGTTTTTCAAATAATAATAATATTAATCGTTATTTCAAAACCACTTTGAATTTGTACCAAAATGTCTAACAAAATTTTGCAGAGTTTCCTCCGTAATACGGACATCCCGAAAATAATATTTAACTAAAAACCAGTCTGCATAAAACATTTCACTTACTTAAACAAACAATTTCATCCATATATTCAGTCAAACATAACAATCCAAAAATCAACTCATTATGGTTTCGTGTTAAATTTTCAAACACGCGTCATTTTCGCAAAATAGCATTTTTGACTCTAAAATTCTCGAAACTCCGAAATTTGAAAAAATCATTCAAACATAGTTCAAAAACGATATTTAAATTCCTAAGCGAGTAAAACTCACCTATCGTGATGAAAATCACGGCACCGAGACTTTCCGCGAGAACGCTACGACGACATAACCACACCTAACGCTCCCGACTCAACCTCGCTCCGGCGACATCCCGACCGCTCCTAAAGCTTTCCACTCGATCACGAGACCTCTTTTTGACCAAAATACCGAATTGCTCGAAATCCTCCATGACCACTATTCATCATCCCTAACCTCCAAAAGCTACTATTCACAAAAACCCCAAATTGGATTTTACAAACCCTAACTCACTCAAGCTTGAATTCTTCACTCTTAGATGACAATCCAACCTCTCTATGGTATTTTCCTAGGCTTCCAAGACAAGAGGTGAAACAAGAAACCCAACATCTCTCATTTTCTTCACAATTTCGAAAATGGTGGATTTGAGGATAGTGAATGGATGATGATGATTTTGGTGTCAAAATGAAGAGGAAGAAACGTCGAACGTTTTTTCGTGTTGGAAGGAAGTCGTTTTGATGAACCGAAGCATCCCCTTTTTCCTCTTCTTCTTCCACGCCATTTCTCCTTCTCACGGGTTCCATTCTTTCTCTGCTTTCTCACGCTTCACTATTCCTTCCTTTTCTTCTTTTTATTTCTTTCTCTTTCTTAATTCTTTCATTATTTATTCCTTTCTTATCTCTCTCTCTCTTCCTCCTTCTTTCTTTATTTCTTTCTTAATTTTTATCACAAGTGTGGAATGAGAGAGTATTTTGGATACTTTTTGTGTCTCTGAGATCATTTAACTAAGTCGTATAAATCCTAAAATACCCTTAGAGTACTAATTTCCACTCGCTTTATGCATTTAAATTATTGTCTCCTAAGAATTATAAATTGCTTTCGTCGTAACCTCATATCCGTGACTTGATTTATTACCTATTCGAGTAATAAATCACTCGTTAATTTCTTAATTTGAAATTAACGAAATTAGGATGTTACAATCACCCCAACTTTTAAAAATTTTGTCCTCAAAATTTTATAAAACATAACCCAATAAAATAGATATGGATTTCAGTCCATATGCCATCTAATGGATCTCCATTGGTCACCACTTTGACCATTGCAATCGTGCTCGCCCAAAGCGCTTCTTTCGCTTGTTCATGCTTAGCCAAGATAGATAGCTGGAGAGACTTACAAGATTACCTTATCACTATTTCCAATTCTAATTGTCTTCCTCTTTTATTCGTGATAACCCTTTTTGCCGACCTTGGGAGGCTCTCATTCTTTCTGATTTGTCGATCTTCTCTCTGTTAGTTCTTGGATCCCATCAAAGTTCCAATAATTTGTTTTTACCTACTTCCTTCCATTACAATGGAGTTTTCCATTTCCTTCCAACTACTATAATACATACTTGAAGTATATCTTCAAGTATCGGATTAGTTCGCTCGCTTTCACCATCAATCAAGATGATTAGCCGCATCGACGTACATTTTAATTCCTAAAGCCTCCTTTAAACTTTAAGTTGTGATCGACACCATCTTTGTAAAAATTCCATGCAATCTGATGATATGTTTCATATACACTTCTACTAACTTGGATACTTTAAAATGTTCCTAACGGAATATAGTGAGCGGATTTGGTCAATCGATCCACACTACCCCATTAGCATCGCCACCGATCGCCCTCTTGGCCAACTATAACAAAATCCATAGAGGTATCTTCCCATTTCCACATTGGAACCTCCAATGGTTGCAACTTGCTTGCAGGTTTCTCGCTGCTCGCTCTAATCCTTCGCCGAGTCAAGCACTTAGCTACAATTTCCATAATACCCGATTTCACACTGCCACTCTCTCGATTCAATTAAGAATCCTTAAACCGTAATTTATTAATTAAATTATAATAATCGCAATTCATTATCCGAATTGCAATAATAATCGTAATTCGTGAATATGAATTACAATAACATCTTGGTGGATCCAGGTGAATCAATACTAACTCCGATAAACTTCCTCAAAAATCGACTTTATCATTAATAACGTTGGGTACACAACCCTACCATCGGAATAGATAATACTACCACCGTCTTGGGTATAATTTGGTAATCATTTCTGAGATTGTAGCTCAACATCTCTCTCTAGTGGCTTCATAGCATTTCGCAATATGGCGTAAAGGAAAAAGAAACATGATCAAGACTCGCACTATCCAAAAGGATATCTCTAATCTGCGATCTAAGTTGGGGTTTACTCTAACCATAAGGTAAGGTTATTGTAAAACAATATTTTCAGAATCGATAGACCGGCTAATCAATGATTAGGATTCCGGTGTCCGCTAATCTTAATGAGATCTTACGATATCGTCATTATTCCCGCTTAAAGGCTTTTCTTAATTGTAGCTCTTTGTATGACCTACAATAACTTCCACCGCAATTCTACAATTGCACTTGGTTCATCGATTGAACATTCGCCCACAATTTTCTCGAACCAATTTAGCTGCCTTTTTGCTTACTTCAAAACACCAATCGTAGCCCTTTGCTTCCGCTATGCGTGCTCGATAAACCTGAAAGGCCAAAATTCCTATAGTGTAGGGTTTGGACATTTTCGGGGCTAAGGCAACCAATCGTTATCATTCCCAAGCACCTTGCATGAAAATTGAGTTGATCAAGCTCAAAGCTTCACATAACATACCTGGAAGGTTCTAACAATTGCTCGTCACAAATTCCTAAGTGACTCTATCTAACCTCTTGACCATAAGGTCTCTACGTCCACTAGGTCGAACCGCCTCACGATACTAAAATGTAACACCCTAAAATTTTTTTCGCGATTGCAATACTAATATTACATATCCGAATATATCGTGGTAGCGGAACATAATATACAACTTGTATCAAGACAAGTTATACATAATAAAAATACAAAGAAACACAAGCGGAAATACATAAGCATAAATGCTCCATAGCCATCCTCAACACAAGCTTCAACTAGCCGTGCTTCTTAGCTTTCCTCTTTCCCCTGTTTCTCTGTAAAATAACCACAATATATTGGGTGAGACAACTTGTCTCAGTTGAGCTTTACCGTGACCCCTAGCCACACTCATGAGCCAATTAAAATATATACACAGCAAGTTAATACTTATCGATCTCTTAGCAATTCTATTATATGAATTATGGAATCACATAGTAATCCAAGAATGAATTACAATAAAGTTTTATTAATTTTAGTACACCACCAACAACCTAATGTAGCATGGGTGGACCCTGGCCATAGCCAATAAGTGTACAACTCTCAAAGGCGGAATAATTTTTTAACATTGGGGCCTAGGGCCGTGGCTCATGACCGCCTCCCTAGCATACTAACACATAGAGGTCGTGTCACCTCAACTCGATATATTTATATATCGTAACATAACGGATAGAGCATATCATTTTCCGCAAGCATTATTTCAATTCCATATAATTTATAATTATAGGTTTCATGGATAGGTTTAGATGATTTATAATCATCCCTAGCCAAATCATAAAAAAAAAGAACATTTCGCTCGGTTTATTTTCCAAGACATAAGTCCACACACGTTCACTAGTTCGGTTTTTCAAATAATAATAATATTAATCGTTATTTCAAAACCACTTTGAATTTGTACCAAAATGTCTAACAAAATTTCTAGCAGAGTTTCTCAGTAATACTGGACATCCCGAAAATAATATTTACTCGAAAAAACCAGTCAGCATAAAACATTTCACTTACTTAAACAAACAATTTCATCCATATATTCAGTCAAACATAACAATCCAAAAATCAACTCATTATGGTTTCGTGTTAAATTTTCAAACACGCGCCATTTTCGCAAAATAGCATTTTTGACTCTAAAATTCTCGAAACTCCAAATTTGAAAAAATCATTCAAACATAGTTCAAAAACGATATTTAAATTCCTGCTTAGTAAAACTCACCTATCGTGATGAAAATCACGGTTAACCGAGACTTTCCGCGAGAACGCTTTTCCGACATAACCACACTAACGCTCCCCGACTCAACTCCCGCTCCGCGACATCCGACCCGCTCCTAAAGCTTTCCACTCGATCACGAGACCTCTTTTTGACCAAAATACCGAATTGCTCGAAATCCTCCATGACCACTATTCATCATCCCTAACCTCCAAAAGCTACTATTCACAAAAACCCCCAAATTGGATTTTACAAACCCTAACTCACTCAAGCTTGAATTCTTCACTCTTAGATGACAATCCAACCTCTCTATGGTATTTTCCTAGGCTTCCAAGACAAGAGGTGAAACAAGAAACCCAACATCTCTCATTTTCTTCACAATTTCGAAAATGGTGGATTTGAGGATAGTGAATGGATGATGATGATTTTGGTGTCAAAATGAAGAGGAAGAAACGCTGAACGTTTTTTCGTGTTGGAAGGAAGTCGTTTTGATGAACCAAGCATCCCCTTTTTCCTCTTCTTCTTCCACGCCATTTCTCCTTCTCACGGGTTCCATTCTTTTCTCTGCTTTCTCACGTTTCACTATTCCTTCCTTTTCTTCTTTTATTTCTTTCTCTTTCTTAATTCTTTCATTATTTATTCCTTTCTTATCTCTCTCTCTCTCTTCCGTTCCCTTCTTTCTTTATTTCTTTCTTAATTTTTATCACAAGTGTGGAATGAGAGAGTATTTTGGACTTTTTGTGTCTCGGAGATCATTTAACTAAGTCGATAAATCCTAAAATACCCTTAGAGTACTAATTTCCACTCGGTTTATGCATTTAAATTATTGTCTCGGCAATTATAAATTGCTTTCGCCGTAACCTCATATCCGTGACTTGATTTATTACCTATTCGAGTAATAAATCACTCGTTAATTTCTTAATTTGAAATTAACGAAATTAGGGATGTTACATATGACAAATCTCATTAGACTATTTTAAGATATACTTGCTTACAATGAAATTGTATTTTATTATTATTATTATTATTATTATTATTATCATTAAAATTGCTAGAAACCTAATTTAGTTGTCTTTAATCTAATTCCTTTTTGAAACAGAAAATAATTATTAGACCTTTTGAAATTCTTCATGATGTAACATTTATAATTTACACATATAAGGAGACTTATATTAATGATTATATATTAAGACTAAATTATTAAGACCCTTTATATTTTTTCAGTTATTATATAATTAAAGACAATAAGTGTATTGATATGAGTTGAATAAAAATAAAAAGACATAAAGTTTGATGACTAGGAGAATTGAGCATTATTTTATTATTTATAAAAATAAAAACCACATGAAACATAAAAAAAATGTAGCCTTTAGCTTCATATCTTTTTAAGAAAAATTGTGTTCACTTCAATATTTATATTTATTTATAACTTTCATGGATTTTTTGTTGTAAGAATAGTGTATTTTCCTCTTTTATTTTTAGAAAGGAAAAAAAAATATATTGGGCGATGGTTAATCTTTGGGTTACCTTTGGTCAAAAAGAAAACTTTTGGTTACTTTGGGTTTATTAATTTAAATTTTGTTTTAATAGTTCTCTTATACTTTATTTAGCTTATTTATTTATCTTTATCTATATATACCATCAATAAAAATATTTATATATATATATATTGATTTTTCGAATTTATATTTGTTTTAATTATTATTCATTCTAAACTAATGTCATAACTTTACTAAGTCACAAGAAAACAAGGTGTTACTATTTATATAATTTTTTTATGGAATAGCATTATGATGGAATAAAGTTAATTCAATTTTTTTTACTATTTGGAAATAATTTTCATATAAATAGTACATCATATATATATATATATATATAAAATTTGTATATAAAAATTGAATATTTCTCATATAAAATATATTTTAATTTTATCTTTTATACAATTTAATATTAGACATCATTTTTATTTTTTTAAATAATCACTACTTATTTTAAATTCATGAGATGAAGGTTTTTTTTATTTCTTCTTTTTTGATTTCAAAGACATCTATATATTATGACAAATCTCATTAGACTATTTTAAGATATACTTGCTTACAATGAAATTGTATTTTATTATTATTATTATTATTATCATTAAAATTGCTAGAAACCTAATTTAGTTGTCTTTAATCTAATTCCTTTTTGAAACAGAAAATAATTATTAGACCTTTTGAAATTCTTCATGATGTAACATTTATGCAATATTAAAAGGGAAGTATATAACATTAATATGAATTATTCCCTTAATTGACAATAAATTCATGAGTTAGTAAAATATTAGTGGAAGATGTAGAGTTTTAGTCGGTTATAATAAGAAATTACTATTTAAAGTGAACAATTTTGGAGGGTGAGTAGAGAGATTGTAACATCCCTAATTTCGTTAATTTCAAATTAAGAAATTAACGAGTGATTTATTATCCGAATAAATAATAAATCAAGTTTCGGATAAGAGGCTGTTACGAAAGCAATTTATAATTGCCAGAGAAAATAATTTAAATGCATAACTGAGTGGAAATTAGTACTCTAAGGGTATTTTAGGATTTATACGACTTCCGTTAAATGATCTCCGAGACACAAAAAGTATCCAAAATACTCTCTCATTCCACACTTGTGATAAAATAAGAAAGAATTAAGAAAGAGAAGAAAACGTGGCAGAGAGAGAGAGAGAGATAAGAAGGAATTAAGAAAGGAATGAATAGTGAAATGAATAAAATAAAGGAAAGTGAAAGAAATAAGAAAGAAGCATGCGTGAGAGACAGAGAGAAAAAAAAAAAGGACCGTGAGAAGAGAGGAGAGGGGAAAAAAGGGAGAAGGAGAAAGAGGGAGGAGATCTCCCTCAATTTGGAACCGGGTAAGGGGCTTTTGGTCTTGTTTTCTTCCATTTTTCAGACTCTATCTATTGGTACCACTTTCACACCCTAATTTATTCTCTAACTCAAGTTGCCATTAATGGGTTTTGAAGCTCAAAATTGGGGATTTATGGATTTAAGCGAAATTGAAGCTTGAATTGATGATTGGAAGCTCAACAACCGACGTGGAGTGTTCTTGGTTCCCGGTTTGGAGCGGATCCAAGCGTGTTCGTGTGTTATGTGTCGATCGAGCTTCGGAGAGTTTCGGTTGTTCGTGATTTTCATCACGATAGGTGAGTTTTACTCGCTTAGGGAATTTTAAACATCGTTTTTGAACCATGTTTGAATGATTTTCAAATTTCGAAGTTTCGAGAATTTTAGAGTCAAAAAACGCTATGTTACGAAAATGACGCGTGTTTGAAAATTTAAAACGAAACCATAATGCTTTGATTTTTGAATTGATATGTTTGGACTGGATTATGTGGAATATTGTTTGTTTGAATGTGTTTTAAAGTCGTTGGTGTGATTCGGTTGAATTTTCAAAGCTATTGGAAAAACCGTAAATTTTTGTATATGTGTAAAATTAATGATTTTTGAACAAATTGATGTCTGGACTGGTTTTTCAGGTGATTATTATTTTTGGGATGTCCATATTTCAGAGGAAACTCTGCCGAATTTTCGTTAGAAATTTTGATACAGAACTCAAAGCGGTTTTGAATTAAACGGTTAATGTTACGAATATTTCGTAAAACATAGTATACGTGTGAGAATCAAACTTTTGAATATAAAGTGATGATTGGACCGTGATATAGGTTCTTGATTGTTCTAGTATGGTATAATAACATATCATAGATATAATTATGTTTTCGGTATATGAATTATATCGAATATAGAAAATGGCCCAATGCGTGTATGATGTCTAAATTATATTGTGTATAGGAGACGGCCCAATGCGGGTATGATATTGAAATATATCGTTTATGGGTGACGACCCAAGAGGATAGTACACTAGGGAGAGGGAAGTCATGAGCCCTCGAGCTAGGCCCATATGAGGTTGTTCACTGTGAGTGGATTGGGTTCACCGCAAACCGAAGAAAAGAAAAATGGTTTAAGGTGTTGTACTAGATTAATAAAGAGGATAGTACATAGCCATCAAGAATTGGGCTATGAACTATAGATAAGTAATTTAAATTGTACATAGCCATCAAGAATTGGGTTATGAACTCTAATGTAATTTATTTACCTGGATTACCATTGATTGATTGTGTATTGTAATTCATATTGAATTACTAATAAATGGGTGTACTTAGGTTGGAATGAAATTCTCAATGCTATTGACCAATTCGGCAAGGAATTGGAGTGCGTCAAGGCGCATTTAGGTTGAGAAGAAACTTCCAACGCTATTGACCAATCAAGCGAGGATTGGGTGCATCATAAATAATCTATTTGAAAGGATAAGTGTTTTATAAATGGACCGAGTGATAGGTGAGGGGTCACGGTAAGACTCACTGAGATTTGTTATCTCACCCTACAAATGTTGTTGCTTTTCAGATTAACAGGGAAGAAGAAGGTTGTATGGCACGAGTAGGTGGCATGCTCAGACAGAAGATTGAATATTTAATCTTCCTTCTGTCTTTATGTTTTCCTTGTTACTTTTGTATTAGTTTATGACTTAAATTTGTTTAAGTTATTTATTGGTTTTCCGCTATTCTTGTAAGGATTGTAAATCTAAGCAAGGAAATTTATACTCTGTTGTAAGCTAATTTGTATGTTTTGGTATTTCTATTGATTAGAAATACTAGGGTGTTACATTTTGGTATCGTGAGCGGTTCGAATTTAGTCGGACGTAGAGACCTTATGGTCAAGAGATTAGATAGAGTCACTTAGGACTGTGGATGTGCAATTGTTAGAACCTTCCAAAGATGTTATGTGAAGCTTTGAGCTTGATCAACTCAATTTTTCATGCAAGGTACTGGGAATGATAACGATTGGTTGCCTTAGCCCCGAAAATGTCCAAACCCTACACCATAGGAATTCTGGCCTTCTCAGTTTATCAGAGCACGCAATGAAAGCAAAGGGCTACGATTGGTGTTTTTGAAGTAAGCAATGGGCAGCTAAATTGGTTCGAGGAAATTGTGGGCGAATGTTCAATCAGTGAACCAAGTGCGATTGTAGAATTGCAGTGGAAGTTATTGTAGGTCATACAAAGAGCTACAATTAAGAAAAGCCTTTAGGCGGGAATAATGACAGTATCGTAAGATCTGTTAAGATTAACGGACACCCCGTAATCCTAATTATTGATTAGCCGGTCTATCGCCATCAAATATTGTTTTACAATAACCTTACCTTATGGTTTAGAGTAAACCCCAACTTAGATCGCGCATTAGAGATATCCTTTTGGATAGTCTGCGAGTCTTGATCATGTTTCTTTTTCCTTTACGCCATATTGCGAAATGCTATGAAGCCGACCTAGTAGGTTGTAGTTCAATCTCTCAGTATTGGCTACGGAACCCAATGTTGATCGAGTTAGTTATGATCACGGTTTTTGAACCAAGTCTCAATCAAGATAAGAGCAAAGAGGGTGACTTGATGGTGACATGTATCGATTTCAAACTATTCCCGATTATGGCAATATTTTAGAAAGAGTGATTCATGGATCGAAAGACTGCACCTATATTGGATGCTAATGTTAAACTTTCAGATGAGGAATTTGGAAGGGCATATTTTTAATCTATTCCCGAAAGCTCGTTTTCAATCAAGTTATAGAATGGGCATGGAAGACGATATAATGGATGGCACTCATGGACCGTTATTCGATTCTAAGAAATGACAAAGCAGATGAGGAAAATGAGATGTCACATGTGAGGGAAATATATTCAAGATGATTGATATATATATATATTGAGGAAGTTAGTCTCTTGTGATGTGAGAAATTTTCGATAGTTCTCCGACTTGTTTTATTTATAACTTCTAATCCGAACTCCGATTCTTATGTTCCGGATGCGTTAAAAGCTAACGAAAATGTCTACACATCTGAGTAGTTTGTAGAATCAGTTGTTCAGTGGTATTCTGAACTGTATCTCGGTAATATCCCAAGTTGTTTGGTACTAAAGCGGTTGTAGAACATAAACCTATTATAGGCCTGGGAAGTTGATAGAGGATTTTAAGTCATTAAGATGAGATTCCTAAACACTGTTTTAGGATGATACTCATTATAGTTTTCCAATGGTTTTATTCCCCGGAAAAGGTTGTTAGCAACTATAGCTTTTCAACGATCGGTGGAGCTTCCAAAAGCGATCGATTATGAGATATGCGCCAAGATATCCAAGGGTGGAACATTCAATTTCTTAAAGTGTTGTTGTTCTATAGTAAGACGGAATCAAGTGAGCGTGAGACACCTTACTTATTGTTAAGCAAGACGTGTTCCATGCCAAATGGATACGTTAAAGAGGTTATGTTTATGTTTGAACGTTTGTGGAGCTCGAGAGTTGTGGGACCAAAGGAATGACTAAAGTGGTGAGAATTGTTCTCGGAATCAACGCTGGAAGCATTATCTTGTGCCCGTTTGATTCCGTGAGAAGAATCCTTCCATTTTGATTAGTTCTTTGATGAGTATAATAACTGGTTTTATTTCGTGATGAATCCAAACATAAACGTTCCGCTTAGAGAAAGTCCTACTTAGCTAGGAAAGCGGTTATGTATCAAGCGAGGGATCTATGTGGTTAGATTCTTTTATGCTTGAGTATTTGAGTATTAGACTCCATTCAAGAGAATGGTTGGCTTGAGAAAAGTTGTTTGACATATGATCCATACCTTAGTTAATGACCCTAAGGACCATGATGATGAGGCTGCTGAAGTATATAATAGTTATAACGGGAACTGTACGGTGCTGCAAATTTGAAGGAGAGTATGAGGAGTATTTATGGTACTTTTAACGAAGCTTTAACTACAAAAAAAATGTAACTTAAGACTATGTTATTCCAAACAGATCAGTCAAGAAATGTTGTTTTGATTGGAAAGTGGCTAGTTCGGAAATTACTCATCTATATTCAATGAAATAAAGTCAAAGGACTTTGATCTGTAATCCATGTGTAATGCATGAAATTTTGGTTCACAAGTTAGATTTGCAACTACTGTGATTAGTTACTGAGTTAGTAACATTGGTATAATATTATTAATAGTCCCTAATCTAAAGAACATTTTGATATTTGGGATGGGTACGTCCTTGTATCACCATTGTTGATGGATTCTAAGTGAATGAATAGTAGATTTCAATTCAAGGGAATGATTGGTTGGAATAGTCATCTGACTTATAGGTTCTGAAAGGCCGTCCAGGTGTGTGAAAATATCCGGATTTAGGAATTGAGATTCAAAGATCGAGTCACAAGGTGAAAATACGCCTCATTAGTATGTCGGGTTAACAAAGAAACAAACTCCTATGGGTAAGTGGGAAGATTATTTCACATTCAAATGTTTCCAAGAAATTTTTTTTTACAAAACCGTTACCCATTTTGTGAGATAGTCATGAACTCAGAGTGATGAGTTTAACCCAAGTTCTAATAGTACAAGATTTCCAAGAAATCGAACGTGATGTTACCTAGTTTTCCCACAAGTTGTGCGCTCTGTGTCACTTGTTGGAAAGAAAAGATGGGGAGCAGGAGGTCGGGTATAAATTACCTCCAGCTTGGATAAAGTTATGGTTAAGAATAAGAATCTATGCTTAGGTTGTTTAGCTTCAAGGTGAAGCAGTTGATTTCAAAGTGTGGTCTAAAGTCGGTTATTTTTAATTAAAAGTTAGGACTTAGATATTCAAGACAGCTTTTCTATACTAGATATGGACATTGCGAGTGAGTAGTGATGCTCTTCGGTCCAACTAATGTTCCTACGGTATTCATGGATTACATGAACCGAGTTTTTCACCCGTATTTAGATTTGTTGTTGAAATTTTCCGATAACATTTTGGTATACATTAAGACCATGTGGATCGTGACTTACATCTCCGCATTGTCCAATATACTTCGAGTAAAGAAGTGATGGGCTAAACCTCAAGTGCGATTTCGGGAGGTTTGAAGTAAAATGTCAAGGATATGTGGTATCCAAATTGTTATGGCAAAAGAAATTCTAGTAAGGAGTTATTGGAACTAATTGATTTGTATAATAGGTCTATCGGAAGATTCTCACGATAGTTATTTCACTCATTCGGTTAACTTGTAAAGGTCGGCCGTTGAATGGGATTTGATTGTGAGGAATAATTTTTAGAGTTGTATGAGGATTGACTGTTTCAATCTTTATTCTTCCGAATCCATCCCCGATTTCTAAATTTACAATGACGCCTTGGAAAGGGTTTAGTATGTGTTTTGATGTTGAATTAACAAGAAGTATCGTTTAAGTATTCATGCAAGAGAAGCCTCATGAAAAGGATTTTCCGACTCATGATTTGAAATGGAAAACTAATGGTTATGTAGGAGAATTGAAGGTAACTCGAGTCGACAAAAAGGGTTATGTTGATGTAAGGAGTAGACTACGAGAGTTGGATCCGATGATCTGTATTGTATTGTAAAAGTTACATCAACCATTGTTACCAGGTAGAGTATTGCCTTGAAGAAGAACTCAGTTCTCGAGTGTATGGTGCTAGTGGAGTATTGTATAGTTTTATCTTGGGAATTGTTCAATTTAAATGAAGTGTTTCTTGTATCCTAATTGAGGAAAGACCTTCTAATCCCAGTCAACTGTGGAGTTAGAAACGATCGATCTTTGACTAATTCGTCATTTCAGCCAAATCCAAGTCATATCTAAGGTCATGAAGAGAAAATGCTTCGGACGAGAACAATTACAATTGCTTAAGGAGTTTGTAATCGTTTTTCGGTTCAGGAAGCTATTTGGGAATTAGAGGACGATATGTGGATTAGATATCCGTATATATACTCTTGAGGTATGTTTGTCAAATTTTGAGGACAAAATTTTTCAAGTTGGGGTGACTGTAACATCCCTAATTTCGTTAATTTCAAATTAAGAAATTAACGAGTGATTTATTATCCGAATAAATAATAAATCAAGTTTCGGATAAGAGGCTGTTACGAAAGCAATTTATAATTGCCAGAGAAAATAATTTAAATGCATAACTGAGTGGAAATTAGTACTCTAAGGGTATTTTAGGATTTATACGACTTCCGTTAAATGATCTCCGAGACACAAAAAGTATCCAAAATACTCTCTCATTCCACACTTGTGATAAAATAAGAAAGAATTAAGAAAGAGAAGAAAACGTGGCAGAGAGAGAGAGAGAGATAAGAAGGAATTAAGAAAGGAATGAATAGTGAAATGAATAAAATAAAGGAAAGTGAAAGAAATAAGAAAGAAGCATGCGTGAGAGACAGAGAGAAAAAAAAAAAAAGGACCGTGAGAAGAGAGGAGGGGGAAAACGAAGGAGAAGGAGAAAGAGGGGAGGAGATCTCCCTCAATTTGGAACCGGGTAAGGGGCTTTTGGCCTTGTTTTCTTCCATTTTTCGTACTCTATCTATTGGTACCACTTTCACACCCTAATTTATTCTCTAACTCAAGTTGCCATTAATGGGTTTTGAAGCTCAAAATTGGGGATTTATGGATTTAAGCGAAATTGAAGCTTGGAATTGATGATTGGAAGCTCAACAACTGACGTGGAGTGTTCGGTTCGGGTTTGGAGAGCGGATCCGGCGTGTTCGTGTGTTATGTGTCGATCGAGCCGGAGAGTTTTTGGTTGTTCGTGATTTTCATCACGATAGGTGAGTTTTACTCGCTTAGGGAATTTTAAACATCGTTTTTGAACCATGTTTGAATGATTTTCAAATTTCGAAGTTTCGAGAATTTTAGAGTCAAAAACGCTATGTTACGAAAATGACGCGTGTTTGAAAATTTAAAACGAAACCATAATGCTTTGATTTTTGAATTGATATGTTTGATTTGGATTATGTGGAATATTGTTTGTTTGAATGTGTTTTAAAGTCGTTGGTGTGATTCGTTGAATTTTCAAAGCTATTGGAAAACCGTAAATTTTTGTATATGTGTAAAATTAATGATTTTTGAACAAATTGATGTCCGGACTGGTTTTTCGGTGATTATTATTTTTGGGATGTCCATATTTCAGAGGAAACTCTGCGAATTTTCGTTAGAAATTTTGATACTGAGAACTCAAAGCGGTTTTGAATTAAGCGGTTAATGTTACGAATATTTCAGAAACATAGTATACGTGTGAGAATCAAACTTTTGAATATAAAGTGATGATTGGACCGTGATATAGGTTCTTGATTGTTCTAGTATGGTATAATAACATATCATAGATATAATTATGTTTTCGGTATATGAATTATATCGAATATAGAAAATGGCCCAATGCGTGTATGATGTCTAAATTATATTGTGTATAGAGACGGCCCAATGCGGGTATGATATTGAAATATATCGTTTATGGGTGACGACCCAAGAGGATAGTACACTAGGGAGAGGAAGTCATGAGCCCTCGAGCTAGGCCCATATGAGGTTGTTCCTTTGTGAGTGGATTGGGTTCACCGCAAACCGAAGAAAAGAAAAATGGTTTAAGGTGTTGTACTAGATTAATAAAGAGGATAGTACATAGCCATCAAGAATTGGGCTATGAACTATAGATAAGTAATTTAAATTGTACATAGCCATCAAGAATTGGGTTATGAACTCTAATGTAATTTATTTACCGGATTACCATTGATTGATTGTGTATTGTAATTCATATTGAATTACTAATAAATGGGTGTACTTAGGTTGGAATGAAATTCTCAATGCTATTGACCAATTCGGCAAGGAATTGGGTGCGTCAAGGCGTACTTAGGTTGAGAAGAAACTTCCAACGCTATTGACCAATTCGCGAGGATTGGGTGCATCATAAATAATCTATTTGAAAGGATAAGTGTTTTATAAATGGACCGAGTGATAGGTGAGGGTCACGGTAAGACTCACCGAGATTTGTTATCTCACCCTACAAATGTTGTTGCTTTTCAGTTAACAGGGAAGAAGAAGGTTGTATGGCACGAGTAGGTGGCATGCTCGCATGTAAGATTGAATATTTAATCTTCCTTACGTCTTTATGTTTTCCTTGTTACTTTTGTATTAGTTTATGACTTAAATTTGTTTAAGTTATTTATTGGTTTTCCGCTATTCTTGTAAGGATTGTAAATCTAAGCAAGGAAATTTATACTCTGTTGTAAGCTAATTTGTATGTTTTGGTATTTCTATTGATTAGAAATACTAGGTGTTACTGAGAGATCTTGGCAAAAAAATTATAGTCAAAAACAATATTTACATATGAGTAGAAGAAATGAGTGAGTTTCACAAAGAAAAGACAGAATCTGCAAAAAAAAATTGGTTTCGCATGTTTGGATCACTTAGTGAACAACGCAATTGATGCAACAATGTTTGTAAAGCTATGGGAATTCTGGAATCATGTTTAATTTTGATATTATTCTTTAGAAAAATATTTAGTTTTAGTAGCTTATGTGAAATTATATAATGTGCTAGGTCTACATGATTTTTATCTCTACTTAGAGAGCACATAGATGTGAAAAACAAGATGTACATATGAGTATAAGAAATGAGTGAGTTTCACAAGAAAAGACATGCGAGAAAAAAATAGAAGGTTTCATGTTTGGACAACTTTGAAGTAGATAGAGTGTGCAATTGATGTAACGATGTTTTGTAAAGCCATGGGCATTACAAGTCATGTTTAATTTTGATATTGTTCTTTAGGCAAATATTTAGTTTTCATAGCTTATGTGATATTATATAATGTGCTAGGTCTAAATGATTTGCTTATGCTCCTTTTTATCTCTACTTAGAGAGTGCATGGATCAAATGTGGTGAGTATAGCATTTTGTTTCTAATTTTAAATACTTTTTAAACAACTTCTCTAACTTATGACTTCTCAAAATTTTCACAAAAATTAACATTAATCATGGTTACAATGTCAAATAATATATATTAGATGTAATGAAAAGTTACTATGAATGATACCTTTGTTGATTAAAATTAAAAAAATGAATGATGCCTTTAAATACTCTTGAAGGAAATTTAACCACCATTACATTTAAAGCCAAGCAAATGAAAGGGTTTTTAATAATAATTTGTTAAGTAAAGAAAAAATAAAATAAAATAAAATGAAAATAAAATTGTGTTTAATATATTAAATATTTTTAGGACCCAACATGTACGGCCTATCGGTTTTTAAGTCCTTTGTAATATAGGACCAACTTACTATTTAATATATTAGTGGTCTTTAGAACCCAATTGTAATCTTAGTTAGATGCATGAATTTCAGTTTTTTATCCCTAATATGATGCTTTATTGAGAACTAATGACTAATGATATTCCATATAGCTCACATCTTATGGTTTTACCGTTAATCCATCCGATGGTTATACTTTATAGAATACCATATTTTGTAAAAGAAAAAAAAGGATATCAAAGGTTTCTAAATTTACATGATCAAAAATGATATTTACATATATTAAGAAACCAATAGGTTATAATAATATTATCTATCTATATAAATATCTAAAGGAAGCTTTTTCCAAGCTCTAGGATGCTCCACATCATCTTCATTTAATTTCCAACTTATATCTCAATATTCCTATTTTACTTAATTAATGTCCACTCAACCAATATGACATCCAATATTTAAAATGAATCTCACTTTCCCAATAATTATTAAATATCACAATATATTTTCAATTCATTTTTTACTGACTCTAAATATAATTTTAAAATTCAAATTAATATATTATTTAAATAAAATTATAAACATTAAAAATATGTTAAATTATTCTATTTATTTAAAATATTAAAAAGGTGTTAAATACTATATTGTGAAGTTTTGTAAACCAAATTTATTCTCTAAATTTTTTAAGGGAAAAAAATAGGAAGACATATTGTGCAATTAAGTATGTTTTTGTTGCTTCAAAAAGAAAAGTATGTTTTTGTTAACCTCTTTATCTCTTTTTTCCACTTTATTTATCCTTATTTAGTAAGTATAATATTTGATATTAAATTTGATTGTTAAATGAATTGTAAATCTAATTTTAGATCCACTATGCATGCATTGCCTGTCACTCTTACAATCAGTTGTGATATATATCACCCGTTTATTATTGCATAGATAAATTGTCATTATAAGCCAATCGTATTCTTTTAACCTTCACACACTTACGGTTTTATAATCCCTTTAACTTCTCATTTTTACAATCATTTGTAACATATCACCCTATTTAATATTGAATATATAAATTGTCATTATAAGCCAATTGTAAATTGTCATTATATAAATTGAGGGAGAGTTTTACCGCCATTTGTGGTCCTACCCGGCTCGAGGGATTAGTCTATGCAGTTGCGCGCATAGGATACCCGGTTTATACCAAAAAAAAGTTTGTAACCTTCACACTCACGATTTATAATCCATTTATATAGAGACTTTTATTCCCCGGCTTTATACACAGTACCCCTTTTCATCTCATTTGTGCACCCTTTCTCTTTTTGCATCTTCAACCATTTCACCTACTAACACATTCCGGTTTAGTCACACACACGATCATGACTACTAACAAATTCAACCGATCTCAAACCATTTTAATAGTCTACCCACTGGACAACAAGTGTAACAAAGAGTGCCCTACATGCATGCAACAAATTGATAAGCAAATGATGCGTTAAAGGTAATTGGTGCATTGGATTGTCTATAAGAGAGAGTTGGAGGTTTTGGAGATTATAGGGGTATGCATGGAATTGGAGATCAGAGCCATTACATGTAGTAGTTTGAAGTTTTATTGGTAATTGGGGAAGGTAATGTTGTATATATATTCAATCAAAGGAAAGAAGTATTTGAATCTATGAATAAAAAGGAATCCAAATTGTAAATGTTATGATGTTTAAAAGGCATTTGTAAAATACTTGGATGCTAGGAAAACGATAAATTTTTTCATAAGTTTTAGTCTCTTATTAGTGAAATCTCACTAATTCTTTTTAACTTGCAAGTCAAACCTACTTTTGAAATGTTAAAGTGTCTATTATTTGCTTTATAGAGTCAACGACATAGATAAAGTTAAATTGACTTTTAAATTTTTAAAATAAAATTAAATAAAATTACTTAATAAAAAACTTGCAATTTTATGGAAAAAATTTATTATGGAAATCGGATGTTAATTAATCAAATTTTACTAACAAATAACTAATGAAATTAAAGTAAATTTTTTTTAAGAAATTAAATCATGCGTGTGTTTATATTATGTTGCATACCTATGACATGAATAAAAACTTAAGAGGTATGAATGAAACATAAACTCCATTGTGTTTCTATTTTAAACATTGTCTACTAATTTGCATTCATATTGTGCTTACTTATTTTAAAATTTAATAGAATTCATTTAAAGCGTGCTCCTTTGTAAATATAAAAAAATTGAATTTAATTTTTAGTTGTACTAATGTTAAAGTTAGATAAAACTTTTGAATAATATATTTAAACAATGAATTAGATAAGTATGCCAAAATTATATTCAAGTTGCTCTAAACTAAATAACATAACTATTGCCTAATTTAGTCTATTGCAAGAGAGAAGTAGTTAATATTTCATGATAATTCTAAAACATTAATATGAAAATGGTGAATAGTCTAAGTTCCTTAAATTTTATTTGCTTCAACTAATATCATTACAATATTTATAGTTCTTATTGGTATAATATTTATTAACATCATATAATACTAAACTAAAATATTTAAAAATTAATTTTCATTTTCTCTATGTTTGTTTAAAATTTAATATCTTAATAAATTGTATGAAAATTATTATTACTTTCTTTCTAATTATACATATTTAAATTTATCTGTAACATTATTTTAAAAACAAATTTTTTGTATAAACCTGTGCATCGCACGGGATTAGCCCCTAGTAAATCTCTAAAGGAAGCTTTTTTCCAAGCTCTAGGATGCTCCACATCATTTCAATTTATTTTCCAACTTAAATCTCAACATTCTTTTTTACTTAATTAATATCCACTAAACCTTTATGACATTCAATTTTTAAATCAATATAAATCTAACTTTATCAATACTTCTTAAACATCACTATATATATATATATATATATATATATATATATATATATATATATATTCAATTAACTTTTCTGAACCAAAAATATTCATATTATCTTTTTCTTGATTTTAATTTTTTATAAACATTTAGCAAATGTTAAATTCATTTTATTAAAAACATTAAAAAGATGTTAACTAAATACTACATTTTCTATAAACTTCATTTCTTTTCCCTATAAAAAATGAAATTCTATGTCTATATTGTGAACTTTAGTAGACCAAATTTATTCCTCTAATTATTTTCATAAGGAATTTTCATTATTATTACAACAAGTACCTATTTATACATAATTTTCTACACACAAACTTGACTATTGAATTGTGAGTTTTTCTTCCTTTGTTATTTTTATTTTAAAAAAATTTCTCCCTTATTGATTACTCTTAATTAATTACTTGATGTTTTGATTTTTTTTGCCTTTTGGTGTCTCTAAATTATTATTTTCATTAGTACTAATTATTAGTGTTGGTTTTTAATAGAGATTAGTTACAATCCTTTCATTTTCCATCACTTAAATTCTTCTTTTCAAAATACTATATATACCTAAGAAGAGAGGTCACCCCTCATCTTTTCATTTTTACATCACTTTTTTTGAGTGTTACATCACTTATGTGACTGTTTTTTTATTTGGTTTTTACATCATCAATATTCTAGCTTGAAGAAATGTATTGTAGGAGTTCCAAAAGGTTGTATAAATTTGTCTTTTATTCTTAAGCTTTTATTGATTGTTGATTAGATATTGAGTTTGTTATAGGTTCCAAATTGCAGTCAAGGGAGGAAAAATGAAGTTTACATGGATAGGAGAAATTGGAAAGGCAAATCAAAGGATTTGAGCTTCATGTTGTAGACAATTATAATGTTGTCAAAAGTTATAGACATAGACATACAGTTGAGGAATAATTTTTTAGTGAGTAATGCAGTTGAGGAACAATTGTTTAGTGAGGAATGTTGTCAAAAATTATAGACATAATAATTTGGATTAGTTAGTGAGTAATGCAGTTGAGGAACAATTTTTTGCCAAGCTATTGACATGTATGGATTATTTTAAATTTTAATATTGTTCTTCAAAAAATTGTTTAGTTTTAATAGGTTCCATGAAATTGGATGAGGCTTTGTATCTAAAAGTTTTTTATAATATGTTCTTTGAACATTCACAAATGCATGTTCGTTAATGTCCCTTCTAAACTAATGATATTAAGATTTATTTTTTTTTATTTTTTTATTTTTGTACAATTTAATATTAATAATAAATTTGTTAATTATTATTCATTATAAATTAATGAGATGAAGTTTTTACTTACATTTAATTTTTTTATTTTCAAAAAAATTTAAAGATAGATAAATATCAATGTACCATTTGAAACAACATACTTCTGTAGCAAATAAATTATATTATTACTAAAATAGATTAATATAAATTAGTTTAGTAAACACTTTTTATAATTATAATAGTTTAGATCAATTTAAAAGATTAGAATCATATGAATTTGTCTTTTAAAACATTTAGTGCAAATTAAAAAAAAGTGATAAAGGAGGCTTGATCGTTGGTGACCTTTCCTCTCTCTCTGTTTTATTTTTTTTTTAAAAATGTATCTCTTATTGATTACTCATCAATATTTTTTTTAGTCAAAACTCTTCAATATTTATGATTAGTAGTTATTATTTTAGTTGCCTTTTAGTGTCTCTAAATTAATATAATTAGTACAATATATTTTATTTTTCTTGATTTAAAATCCACCCAACAAATCCTTCTTTTTTAATAATATATTGAAAATATTTTATAAAATCAAAATTAAAAATAGATGAAACTAAAATTATATAATAAATTATTTACTTGCTATTTGATTGCACAAAAACAAATATTAATTATTATAAGAAAAAAACACTATCGTAAAAATAAATGAACTGCATCTCATTTTTTCCCTTTGGCGCCCAATATCATGTTTTACCATTGTGTTTTTTTTCATGTTACCATGAACTAATCTATACATATGATTGCTTTGATGAAAAAAAAATCTACACATATGAATGTATAGAAAAACAATTTATTTGTCGTAAAAA
The DNA here is from genome assembly GCA_020916435.1 of Oxytropis ochrocephala. Taxonomy (NCBI): domain Eukaryota; kingdom Viridiplantae; phylum Streptophyta; class Magnoliopsida; order Fabales; family Fabaceae; genus Oxytropis; species Oxytropis ochrocephala. Next base: position 41,503,292 of record CM037088.1, on the reverse strand, counting down.
AAAGTCAACTAACTCACCATCTCTATTGTCATATTAAAATGTGTCTATTGGTATTACTTTTGTTGACCTAATGTTTATTATCAATTTAACATTTTTTGTGCATTCATCAAATTGATCTATAAAATTCTTATGGGCCGTGATTAGTTGTTTAATATTAATCATTCACACAATTAAAAATTCCATACAAATAGTAACCGATGTCATCCAAAAGGTTTATATTCCACCATCTACTACTTACATAACTTAATAATTCTTTAATAAAACAATAAAGCTTTTATGAACAGTCTTTTCTATTTAAACCATATAGTTAACCATTTTCATTCAAATGCATCCTCACAAGAGGTTAGGTGTTAATTGAACATAAGTTCCTATATAAACACTTTAAATATTTTCACCATTAGAAATAAAATAGTGTTTTCTTTCTAAACAATCCATCATCCACAAAAATCGCATGCAAAATAAAAAGGATAATTTTGACCATAGGACACTCTCAACATCCATGAAAAAGCGGAATGGACTCATTCAAGTATCTTTGCTACTCATTGACGAGAATGTATGAATTCTATAATTTTTCTTTCTTACAATATACTTTATTGCAAACTTTTCTAATTCAAATTTTTTCAAAACCTTTTAGACCGACCACATACATACTTCCTTTGGGAGAAAAATGGCATAGATTCATGAATATATTACAAGAATGTAAAATATTTAGTATTACCAAATTTATTGTATTATGCTATTCAATTTTCTTATTGACCAACTAACACTTTCATGATAGAATATCATAAATTTCATAATTAGAAATAAGACAATATAAAGGATTTAGATTTCATATTGAGAATTAAGACAATAAAAAGGACTTAATTAGATCAACTATCAAAGTTTTATTAAATTTCCAACACGAAACTTTTCCTAGGGTTGAGAATAAGGTGAATGTGATTTGTAATGCATAATATTCAACTTTATATATATTTCATTTATCGATTAAATATTTGTTTCAAATAATTGCAACGTCGAATCTAATGAAGATGAGTCAACTTATACGGAACGAAAAGTGGTCGAAAGAGAAGTTCGAAAAAATTGTATGATTGAAAAAATTAGATTTAGTTTTTAGAACTTTAGATGTTTCAATTATCGCAACAAATATCACTATGGTTGATTAAATAATTGTTCGATTTTTTTATTTAAAATGTTGGGTTTTAATAGGTTTAAAATACCATGAATTTACTATTAAAATATTTGTTAATTATTAATTTTATAACTTAGATATGTTTATAGAATAAAAAAAAGCTGTAACAATCTCTATATTAAAACCAACTAAAATAATTAGTACTAACCATACTAATTTAGAGCCACCAAAAGGCAATTAAAATTAAGACTCACCTGATAGATTAATAGTAATCAATAATGGAGTAATTTAAAAATAAAATAAAAAACTCAAAATTGGAAGAGGTAGTAAAATATGAGTGAAAGATGTAGAGTTTTAAACAGCTTGTAACAACAAACAACTATTTAAAGAAGACAACTTTGGATTTGAGTGGACTTTCGGTAAGAAAAAAATAAAATGTGCAAAAATAAAGGATTTCATGTTTTTATATATATATATATATATATATATATATATATATATATATATATATATATATATTGCATTAGAAAATGATATATTTTTATATATAAATTTCATAAGATTTAATAAAAAATATTATAGCAACACGTGCATCGCACGAGGTTTTCCCTAGTAAATATCTAAAGGAAGCTTTTTCCAAGCCTCTAAGATGCTCCACATCATCCTCATTAATTTTTCAATTAGATTTTCAATTATATTAATATCTTTTATAATTTACACATAAAAGGAGACTTATATTAATGATTACATATTAAGGCTAAATTATTAAGACCCTTTATATTTTTTGGTTATTATATAATTAAAGACAATAAGTGTATTGATATGAGTTGAATAAAAATAAAAAGACATAAAGTTTGATGACTAGGAGAATTGAGCATTATTTTATTATTTATAAAAATAAAAACCACATGAAACATAAAAAAACGTAGACTTTAGCTTCATATCTTTTTAAGAAAAATTGTGTTCACTTCTATATCTATATTTATTTATAATTTTCATGGATTTTTTGTTGTAAGAATAGTGTATTTGTAACACCCTCATATTTCTATCTATTAGAAATACTAAAGTGTACAACTTAGCATACATCAGAGATAATATTTCCTATTCAGATTTACATCTTACAAGAATAGCGGAAACGATACATAACTTAAAACAAATTTAAGTTACAATCAGATACAAAGATACAATGGAAAAACCATAAATAGAGCTAGAAGAACTACGTCTTCAATTTCTCCTCGTGCACGCCATCTACTCGGGCCGTAAAGGAACTTCTTTCCCTGTTTCTCTGTAAAAACAACAACATTTGTAGGGTGAGATAACAAATCTCAGTGAGTCTTACCGTGACCCCTCACCTATCACTCGGTCCATTTATAAAACACTTATCCTTTCAAATAGATTATTTATGATGCACCCAATCCCTCGCCGAATTGGTCAATAGCGTTGGAAGTTTCTTCTCAACCTAAGTACGCCTTGACGACCCCAATTCCTTGCCGAATTGGTCAATAGCATTGAGAATTTCATTCCAACCTAAGTACACCCATTTATTAGTAATTCAATATGAATTACAATACACAATCAATCAATGGTAATCCGGTAAATAAATTACATTAGAGTTCATAACCCAATTCTTGATGGCTATGTACAATTTAAATTACTTATCTATAGTTCATAGCCCAATTCTTGATGGCTATGTACAATTTAAATTACTTATCTATAGTTCATAGCCCAATTCTTGATGGCTATGCACTATCCTCTTTATTAATCTAGTACAACACCTTAAACCATTTTTCTTTTCTTCGGTTCATGTGAACCCAATCCACTCACAGTGAACAACCTCATATGGGCCTAGCTCGAGGGCTCATGACTTCCCTCTCCCTAGTGTACTATCCTCTTGGGTCGTCACCCATAAACGATATATTTCAATATCATACCCGCATTGGGCCGTCTCCTATACACAATATAATTTAGACATCATACACGCATTGAGCCATTTTCTATATTCGATATAATTCATATACCGAAAACATAATTACATCTATGATATGTTATTATACCATACTAGAACAATCAAGAACCTATATCACGGTCCAATCATCACTTTATATTCAAAAGTTTGATTCTCACACGTATACTATGTTTTACGAAATATTCGTGACATTAACCGTTTAATTCAAAACCACTTTGAGTTCTCAGATAAAAATTTCTAACGAAAATTCGGCAGAGTTTCTCTCGTAATACTGGACATCCCAAAATAATATTTACCGAAAAACCAGTCGGACATCATTTTATTCCAAAATCATTAATTTCGTACATATACAAAATTCTACGGTTTTCCAATAGATTTGAAAATTCAACCGATTCACACCCAACTCTAAAACACATCCAAACAAACAATATTCCACATAATCCGGTCCAAACATATCAATTCAAAAATCAAAGCATTATGGTTTCGTTTTAAATTTTAAAAACACGCGTCATTTTCGTAAAATAGCGTTTTTGACTCTAAAATCCTCGAAACTTGAAATTTGAAAATCATTCAAACATAGTTCAAAAACGATGTTTAAAATTCCCTAAGCGAGTAAAACTCACCTCGTGTGATGAAAATCACACAAAACAGAAGCTCTCCGAAGCTCTCCGAAGCTCCGGCCCGAAACTTCACGAACTCGCTCCGAACCCGCTCCAAAACCGAACCGAACACTCCACGTCGGTTGTTGAGCTTCCAATCCTCAATACCAAGCTTCAATTTCTCCCAAACCTCCAATTTTGGAGTTTGAAACCTCAAAATCCATCAATGGTGATTTGCAAAAGAGGAAGAATTAGGGTATGAAATTAGTATCATCGGAAGAGGATGAAAAATGGAAGAGAACGGTATAAGAAGCCCCTTACCAGGTGCTACGTGGAGGAGATCCGCCCCTTTTTCCCTTCTCCTCCTCCGTTTCTTCACTCTCTCTCACTAGCTTCTCTTTTCTCTCTCATTTCGGCTCTTCACGTTTTCTTCTTCTTTTTATTCCTTTCTTATTCTTCTTTTCTTTATTCCCTTCTTTCACTTATTTCTTTCTTAATTCTTTTTCTTATTTCAACACAAGTGGGGTATTAGGGAGTATTTGGATATTTTTGATGTCTCAGAGATCATTTAACGGAAGTGGTATAAATCCTAAAATACCCTTAGAGTACTAATTTCCACTCAGTTATGCATTTAAATTATTTTCTCTGGCAATTAAATTGCTTTCGTAACAGCCTCTTATCCGAAACTTGATTTATTATTTATTCGGATAATAAATCACTCGTTAATTTCTTAATTTGAAATTAACGAAATTAGGGATGTTACAGTCACCCCAACTTGAAAAATTTTGTCCTCAAAATTTGACAAACATACTTCAAGAGAATATATACGAATTATCTAATCCGCATATCGTCCTCTAATTCCCAAATAGCTTCTGGACCCAAAAGCGATTACAAACTCCTTAAACAATTGTAATTGTTCTCGTCCAAGCATTTTCTCTTCATGACCTAAGATATGACTTAGATTTGGGTGAAATGGCGAATTAGTCAAAAATCGATCGTTTCTAACTCCACGATTGATCGGGATTAGAAGGTCTTTCCTCAATTAGGATACAGGAAATACTTTATTTAAATTGAACAATGTCCAAGATAAAACTATACAATACTCCACTAGTACAATACACTCGAGAGGCGAGTTCTTCGCGGCAATGCTCTACCTGGTAACAATGGTTGATGTAACTCTTACAATACAGGATCATCCGATCCAACTCTAGTGGTCTAATTCCTTTGTCAACATAATTCTTTTGCTTAAAGTCGAGCTACCTTCAATTCTCAATGCATACCCAATAGTTTTCAATTTAAAATCATGAGTCGTAGAATCCTTCTCATGAGGACTTCTCTTACCAAGATGCATAAGCTGCCAATTGTAATTATGCGTCAAAACACATGTTAAACCTTACACGAGGCGTTACTATAAATTTGGAATTCTAAGAAAAGATCCAAAAGAATTAGAATTGGAACAGGAATCAACTTCGCTTTCAACTCTAGAAACATTCTTCACAATCGAATCACATTCAAATGACTGACCTTTACGAGTTAACCGAACGAGTGGAAGAACTATTGTGAGAATTCTTCCGATAAACTTACCATACAAATCAATCAGTCCTCATAACTCCTTACTTTGGTAACTGAAAACGACAATTCCCAATTCGTTACAGCTTCACCTTTACTAGAATTTACTGTCACAACAGACTGGAGACCACACGCTCCCAAAATTTCACTACAGAAACTCATAATTCATACTCCTAAGGTTTAGCCTATCGCTTCTCCTCTGCGAGTATATTCAGAACAACGCAGAGACGTCACTCATATTCTATAGTGGTCTTAATGTATACTAAGATGTTATCGGTGAAAATTTCAACAACTAGTCTAAATACGGGTGAGGAACTCGGTTCATGTAATCCATGAATACCGTAGGAACATTAGTTAGACCGAAGGGCATCACTACTCACTCGCAATGTCCATATCTAGTATGGAAAGCTGTCCTCGGGGTAACTAAAGCCCTAACCTTTAAATAAATAAAAACCCGACCTTAGACCAAACTTTGAAATCACAGCTTCACCTTGAAGCTAAACAACCTAAGCATAGATTCTTGGCATAGATACTTATTCTTAACCATAACTTTATCCAACTGGAGGTAATCCATACACGATCTCTTACTTCCATCTTTCTTTTCAACAAGTCACCCGGAACACCCCAACTTGTATTAAACTAGAGGCATCACGCCCGAGTTTATGAGATACCGTACTATTAGAACTTGGGTTAAACGCATCACTCATCGAGTTCATGACCATCTCACAAATGGGTAAAGGTTTTGTAAAAGTTTCTTGAAAACATTTGAATATGAAATGAATTTGCTCACTTACCCATAGGTGTTTGTTTTTTCGTTAACCCGAAATACCAATAAGACGTAGCTTCACTTCGTGACTCCGTCTTTGAATCACAATTCCGAAATTCGGGAGGTATTTCAAAACCTATAAGTCAGATAACCATTTTAGAACCAACCATTCACTTGAACTAAATCTATTATTCACTCACTTGGATTCCATCAATAATAGTGATACAAGGATGCACCCATCTCAAATATCAAAATATTATTTGGATTAGGGACGATTAATAATATTATACCAATGTTACTAACTCAGTAACTAATCACGATGAGTTGCAAATCTAACTTGTGAACCAAAATTTCATGCATTACACATGGATTACAGATCAAAGTCCTTTGACTTTATTTCATTGAATATAGACGAGTAATTTCCGAACTAGCCACTTTCCAATCAAAACAACATTTCTTGACTGATCTGTTTGGAATAGCATAGTCTTAAGTTACATTTTTTGTAGTTAAAGCTTCGTTAAAAGTACCATAAATACTCCTCATACTCTCCTTCAAATTTGCGCAAAGACTGCATGAGTTCCCGTTATAACTATTATATACTTCAACAAATTTCATCATCATGGTCCTTGGGTCATTAACTAAGGTATGGATCATATGTCAAACAACTTTTCTCAAGCCAACCATTCTCTTGAATGGAGTCTAATACTCAAATACTCAAGCATAAAAGAATCTAACCACATAGATCCTCGCTTGATACATAACCGCTTTCCTAGCTAAGTAGGACTTTCTAAGCGGAACGTTTATGTTTGGATTCATCACGAAATCAAACCGGTTATTATACTCATCAAAGAACTAATCAAAATAGAAGGATTCTTCTACGGAATCAAAGCGGACACAAGATAATGCTTCCAACGTTGATTCCGAGAACAATTCTCACCACTTTAGTCATTCCTTTGGTCCCACAACTCTCGGCTCCACAAACGTTCAAACATAACCCTTTAACGTATCCATTTGGCATGGAACATGTCTTGCTTAACAATAAGTAAGGTGTCTCACGCTCACTTAATTCCGTCTTACTATAGCACAACAACACTTTAAGAAATTGAATATTCCACCCTTGGATATCTTTGGCGACATACCTCATAGTCGTTAGCTTTTGGCAACTCTACCGACTGTTGAAAAGCTAAAGCTGCTAACAACCTTTTCCGGGAATAGGTCCATAGGAAAACTATAATGAGTATCATCCTAAAACCAGTGTTTAGGAATCTCATCTTAATGACTTAAAATCCTCTTTCAACTTCCGTGCCTATAATAGGTTTATGTTCTACAACCGCTTTAGTACCAAACAACTTGGGATATTACCGAGATACAGTTCAGAATACCACTGAACAACTGATTCACAAACTACTCAGATGTGTAGACATTTTCGTTAGCTTTCCAACGCATCCCGGAACATAAGAATCGGAGTTCCGGATTAGAAGTTATAAATAAAACAAGTCGGAGAACTATCGAAAATTTCTCACATACCGAGACTAGCTTCCTCATAATATATATATCAATCATCTTGAATATATTTCCCTCACATGTGACATCTCATTTCCTCACTTCTTTGTCATTTCTTAGAATCGAATAACGGTCCATGAGTGCCATCCAGCTATCGTCTTCCATGCCCATTCTATAACTTGATTGAAAACGAGCTTTCAGGAATAGATTAAAAATATGCCCTTCCAAATTCCTCATCTGAAAGTTTAACATTAGCATCCAATATAGGTGCAGGTCTTTCAATCCATGAATCACTCTTTCTAAAATATTGCCATAACTGGGAATAGTTTGAAATCAAAGACATGTCACCATCAAGTCACCTCTGCTCTCTTATCTTGATTGAGACTTGGTTCAAAAACCGTGATCATAACTAACTCGATCAACATTGGGTTCCGTAGCCAATACAGAGATTGAACTACAACCTACTAGGTCGGCTTCATAGCATTTCGCAATATGGCGTAAAGGAAAAAGAAACATGATCAAGACTCGCAGACTATCCAAAAGGATATCTCTAGCTGCGATCTAAGTTGGGGTTTACTCTAACCATAAGGTAAGGTTATTGTAAAACAATATTTCGATGAATCGATAGACCAGGCTAATCAATAATTAGGATTCCGGGGTGTCCGTTAATCTTAACAGATCTTACGATACTGTCATTATTCCCGCCTAAAGGCTTTTCTTAATTGTAGCTCTTTGTATGACCTACAATAACTTCCACTGCAATTCTACAATTGCACTTGGTTCATCGATTGAACATTCGCCCACAATTTCCTCGAACCAATTTAGGCGCCTTTGCTTACTTCAAAACACCAATGTAGCCCTTTGCTTTCGGCTGCGTGCTCGATAAAGCGAGAAGGCGCCGAATTCCTATGGTGTAGGGTTTGGACATTTTTAGGGGCTAAGGCAACCAATCGTTATCATTCCCAGTACCTTGCATGAAAAATTGAGTTGATCAAGCTCAAAGCTTCACATAACATACTGGAAGGTTCTAACAATTGCCTGTCACAGTCCCTAAGTGACTCTATCTAATCTCTTGACCATAAGGTCTCTACGTCCGACTAGGTCGAACCGCTCTGATACCAAAATGTAACACCCTCATATTTCTATCTATTAGAAATACTAAAGTGTACAACTTAGCATACATCAAGAGATAATATTTCCTATTCAGATTTACATCTTACAAGAATAGCGGAACGATACATAACTTAAAACAAATTTAAGTTACAATCGAGATACAAAGATACAATGGAAAAACCATAAATAGAGCTAGAAGAACTACGTCTTCAATTTCTCCTCGTGCACGCCATCTACTCGGGCCGTAAAGGAACTTCTTTCCCTGTTTTCTGTAAAAACAACAACATTTGTAGGGTGAGATAACAAATCTCAGTGAGTCTTACCGTGACCCCTCACCTATCACTCGGTCCATTTATAAAACACTTATCCTTTCAAATAGATTATTTATGATGCACCCAATCCCTCGCCGAATTGGTCAATAGCGTTGGAAGTTTCTTCTCAACCTAAGTACGCCTTGACGCACCCAATTCCTTGCCGAATTGGTCAATAGCATTGAGAATTTCATTCCAACCTAAGTACACCCATTTATTAGTAATTCAATATGAATTACAATACACAATCAATCAATGGTAATCCGGTAAATAAATTACATTAGAGTTCATAACCCAATTCTTGATGGCTATGTACAATTTAAATTACTTATCTATAGTTCATAGCCCAATTCTTGATGGCTATGTACAATTTAAATTACTTATCTATAGTTCATAGCCCAATTCTTGATGGCTATGCACTATCCTCTTTATTAATCTAGTACAACACCTTAAACCATTTTTCTTTTCTTCGGTTTGCAGTGAACCCAATCCACTCACAAAGTGAACAACCTCATATGGGCCTAGCTCGAGGGCTCATGACTTCCCTCTCCCTAGTGTACTATCCTCTTGGGTCGTCACCCATAAACGATATATTTCAATATCATACCCGCATTGGGCCGTCTCCTATACACAATATAATTTAGACATCATACACGCATTGAGCCATTTTCTATATTCGATATAATTCATATACCGAAAACATAATTACATCTATGATATGTTATTATACCATACTAGAACAATCAAGAACCTATATCACGGTCCAATCATCACTTTATATTCAAAAGTTTGATTCTCACACGTATACTATGTTTTACGAAATATTCGTGACATTAACCGCTTAATTCAAAACCACTTTGAGTTACGTATAAAAATTTCTAACGAAAATTCGCAGAGTTTCCTCGTAATCTGGACATCCCAAAAATAATATTTACGAAAAACCAGTCGGACATCATTTTATTCCAAAATCATTAATTTCGTACATATATAAAAATTCTACGGTTTTCCAATAGATTTGAAAATTCAACCGATTCACACCCAACTCTAAAACACATCCAAACAAACAATATTCCACATAATCCGGTCAAACATATCAATTCAAAAATCAAAGCATTATGGTTTCGTTTTAAATTTTCAAACACGCGTCATTTTCGTAAAATAGCGTTTTTGACTCTAAAATCCTCGAAACTTGAAATTTGAAAATCATTCAAACATAGTTCAAAAACGATGTTTAAAATTCCCTAAGCGAGTAAAACTCACCTCGTGTGATGAAAATCACACAAACCAAGCTCTCGAAGCTCTCCGAAGCTCCGGTTCGAAACTTCACGAACTCGCTCCGAACCCGCTCCAAAACCGGAACCAAGAACACTCCACGCGTCGGTTGTTGAGCTTCCAATCCTCAATACCAAGCTTCAATTTCTCCCAAACCTCCAATTTTGGAGTTTGAAACCTCAAAATCCATCAATGGTGATTTGCAAAAGAGGAAGAATTAGGGTATGAAATTAGTATCATCGGAAAGAGGATGAAAAATGGAAGAGAACGGTATAAGAAGCCCCTTACCCGGTGCTACGTGGAGGGAGATCCGCCCCCTTTTTCCCTTCTCCTCCTCCGTTTCTTCACTCTCTCTCACGGCTTCTCTTTTCTCTCTCTCTGTCGCTGGCTCTTCACGTTTTCTTCTTCTTTTTATTCCTTTCTTATTCTTCTTTTCTTTATTCCCTTCTTTCACTTATTTCTTTCTTAATTCTTTTTCTTATTTCAACACAAGTGGGGTATTAGGGAGTATTTGGATATTTTTGATGTCTCAGAGATCATTTAACGGAAGTGGTATAAATCCTAAAATACCCTTAGAGTACTAATTTCCACTCAGTTATGCATTTAAATTATTTTCTCTGGCAATTAAATTGCTTTCGTAACAGCCTCTTATCCGAAACTTGATTTATTATTTATTCGGATAATAAATCACTCGTTAATTTCTTAATTTGAAATTAACGAAATTAGGGATGTTACAGTCACCCCAACTTGAAAAATTTTGTCCTCAAAATTTGACAAACATACTTCAAGAGAATATATACGGGTATCTAATCCGCATATCGTCCTCTAATTCCCAAATAGCTTCCTGGACCCAAAAACGATTACAAACTCCTTAAACAATTGTAATTGTTCTCGTCCGAAGCATTTTCTCTTCATGACCTAAGATATGACTTAGATTTGGCTGAAATGACGAATTAGTCAAAAATCGATCGTTTCTAACTCCACAGTTGACTGGGATTAGAAGGTCTTTCCTCAATTAGGATACAGGAAATACTTTATTTAAATTGAACAATGTCCAAGATAAAACTATACAATACTCCACTAGTACAATACACTCGAGAATCGAGTTCTTCACGGCAATGCTCTCTACGGTAACAATGGTTGATGTAACTCTTACAATACAGGATCATCCGATCCAACTCTAGTGGTCTAATTCCTTTGTCAACATAATTCTTTTTGCCGAGTCAGAGCTACCTTCAATTCTCAATGCATACCCAATAGTTTTCAATTTAAAATCATGAGTCGTAGAATCCTTCTCATGAGGACTTCTCTTACCAAGATGCATAAGTCGCCAATTGTAATTATGCGTCAAAACACATGTTAAACCTTACACGAGCGTTACTATAAATTTGGAATTCTAAGAAAAGATCCAAAAGAATTAGAATTGGAGCAGAATCAACTTCGCTTTCAACTCTAGAAACATTCTTCACAATCGAATCACATTCAAATGACTGACCTTTACGAGTTAACCGAACGAGTGGAAGAACTATTGTGAGAATTCTTCCGATAAACTTACCATACAAATCAATCAGTCCTCATAACTCCTTACTTTGGTAACTGAAAACGACAATTCCCAATTCGTTACAGCTTCACCTTTACTAGAATTTTTGTCACACAATGATGGTGACCACACGCTCCCAAAATTTCACTACAGAAACTCATAATTCATACTCCTAAGGTTTAGCCTATCGCTTCTCCTCTGCGAGTATATTCAGAACAACGCAGAGACGTCACTCATATTCTATAGTGGTCTTAATGTATACTAAGATGTTATCGGTGAAAATTTCAACAACTAGTCTAAATACGGGTGAGGAACTCGGTTCATGTAATCCATGAATACCGTAGGAACATTAGTTAGACCGAAGGGCATCACTACTCACTCGCAATGTCCATATCTAGTATGGAAAGCTGTCCTCGGGGTAACTAAAGCCCTAACCTTTAAATAAATAAAAACCCGACCTTAGACCAAACTTTGAAATCACAAACTTCACCTTGAAGCTAAACAACCTAAGCATAGATTCTTGGCATAGATACTTATTCTTAACCATAACTTTATCCAACTGGAGGTAATCCATACACGATCTCTTACTTCCATCTTTCTTTTCAACAAGTCACCCGGAACACCCCAACTTGTATTAAACTAGAGGGCATCACGTTCCGAGTTTATGAGATACCGTACTATTAGAACTTCGGGTTAAACGCTGTCACTACTGAGTTCATGACCATCTCACAAATGGGTAAAGGTTTTGTAAAAGTTTCTTGAAAACATTTGAATATGAAATGAATTTGCTCACTTACCCATAGGTGTACTAATTTCCACTCAGTTATGCATTTAAATTATTTTCTCTGGCAATTAAATTGCTTTCGTAACAGCCTCTTATCCGAAACTTGATTTATTATTTATTCGGATAATAAATCACTCGTTAATTTCTTAATTTGAAATTAACGAAATTAGGGATGTTACAGTATTTTCCTCTTTTATTTTTAGAAAGGAAAAAAGAATACTGGGCGATGATTAATCTTTGGGTTACTTTTGGTCAAAAAGAAAACTTTTGGTTACTTTGGGTTTCTTAATTTAAATTTTGTTTTAATAGTTCTCTTATACTTTATTTGAGTTTTTTTTATATTACATTTTTAATCAGGAATATGAATGGTTTTAAAAAAAAACAATAGTTTCAAAACGTCATATATTCTAATCTATTAACTTAATCTCATATTTCATCCCCTTTTTATTTGACATTTCCAACAACTTAATCTCTTATCTAAAGAACTAATTATAATATATTAAAGTATATAAAGTATATAATTATAATATTAATTTCAGACACTTTATGTTTTGTAACATCCCATATTAAGTTGCAACCACATACATATTCCATCCACTTTTTCTTTGTGGTAGATATTTCATCCACTTTATCAAAAATAAACTAACTATATGTAATATATTGACATAATAATAATAATAATTTCAATCAAATTACTATTGTCTTTATATATTATTATTATTATTATTATCACTTTGTGATTTAAGGTTTCACACAAAAGAAATTTTTTGTCTTTTACGTTCTTAAATAAATTGTGTTTTACATTTATAAATAAACACTATTTGTATTCCTAAAAAAATACACTATTTGAAAAGTATTTATAACCACTATTTGAACTCTAAAAGTCACATTCTTAATATTATATTACTATTATAAACTCTACACTCACACACCCTACCTACTCCTCTTAATTTCATTCCCCTTTTATGTTGAGTTAGTGTCATTAGTGTAGTGAGTTTGTTTTTGATGTTCTCTAAGTTTGAGTCACTTCATTTTTTTCATTTCCTTGCAAGTTGGGAGAGTTATTCTCAATTTGTGATTGTTGAATATTGTTGTTTTGTTTGTGTGATGCTTCTCATGAAGAGTTAATTGTAGGGGATCAAATTACTTTAAATCTATATGTGATTGTTGTATATATTGTTCTTTATCCAATGCTTCTCATGGAGATTTATATTGTAGGTGATAAAATTATAGACTTTTCTATGTTGTTTGTGTGAGTTTCGGAAGTTCCTTTTGGGTCGTGTCAGTTTGAAAATCGGTAATTGAATCCGTAGAAAACTTTTAATAAGAGTTCCCCAGACTGTCTATAGAAGATTCTAGCTATTTTAGATACATGTGTATTTGTGTAGGTTATAAATTGATCTTTTTGTAATCATGTTTACACCGACTTCTAGATTTATTTTGTCAATATATAATAAGGCTTGGATGATAAAAAGATAAGGCTACAAATTCTGATGATGGTATTTTTTTTTTTTTTTGGTTTGTTTATTTGTATTCAACAAGTGATTTTCGTTAGGCTGATGAGGGTGATAACTGATTCAATTAATAGACATGACTACATTAAATAAAACTTAGTGTGTTATTAGTGTTAAATTGTAGTGGGTAATTAATTTAATAATGCATTTGGTTTTTACTTTAATTATTTCTTGCTCCTTGGTGTCTTCTTGATTGCCTAGACCGTTACACTAATACTTATCAATTATATTTTAAGAAAAAAACTTAAAGAATAATTAAAATACATATTATAATATTTACCAAAATTTATTATTTTAATAATTTTCTTTAAAATAATTAGATGAAACTGAATATTATTAATTAAATAGTTTAGATAAATTTAAAAGATTATGATACACGTGCATTTTACTTTTTTTATTTGCAACATTAAGTTAAGTAGATATAATTACATAAATGATAAAATAAATGAGTGTAAAATAAACTAAATAAAATATTGATTATTATTTTGAATGAGATGTTTTCTCTAATATAATTTTTATACAAGATTGTGTATTGATAACCTATTGCTTATTAACATTAGAGTTAAATATGTTTTTTTTGAAGGAAGTTAAATATGTTTTTTGTAACATCCCTAATTTCGTTAATTTCAAATTAAGAAATTAACGAGTGATTTATTACTCGAATAGGTAATAAATCAAGTCACGGATATGAGGTTCTGACGAAAGCAATTTATAATTGCCGGAGACAATAATTTAAATGCATAAACTGAGTGGAAATTAGTACTCTAAGGGTATTTTAGTATTTATACCACTCACGTTAAATGAGCTCTAGTACACAAAAAGTATCCAAAATACTCTCTCATTCCACACTTGTGATAAAAATTAAGAAAGAAATAAAGAAATAAGGGAACGGAACAGAGAGAGAGAGAGAGATAAGAAGGAATTAAGAAAAGTCAAAAGTGAAGAAAGAAATAAAGGAAAGAAATGAATAAAATAAAGAAAGAGGGAATAGTAAAGAAAGAAAGAAAACAGAGAGAGTGAATGAAAGGGAGCCGAGAGAGTGAAGAGAAATGGGACGAAGGAGAAGAAGGAAGGAGAGAGTAGATCTCTCTCAATTCAACACCGGGTAAGGGGCTTTTTAGCTCATTCTCTTCCATTTTTCATCCTCTTCCCAATGATGTAAATTTCATAGACTAATTTCTTCTCTAACTCAAGTTACCATTGTTGAACCTTAGAGCTCAAAGTGGAGAAAAATCGAAATTGGGTGACTTGAAAGCTCCGTATTGATCGTGGGAAGCTCAACTACTTGTTTGGGAGTGTTGGGTACGAGTTTTATGGTGGATTCGAGTCGATTGAAGCAACCAAGAATTTGGGGCTGTTGGGTTTCGGTTTGGGTGGTGTGGTTTCGGTTTTGGGGTTGATTTTGCGGCTTTGGATCGGTTTGGAGCGGGTTCGTGTGTTACGGATCGTGTGAGCTTGAACGATTTGGTTTTGTGTGATTTTCATCACACGAGGTGAGTTTTACTCGCTTAGGGAATTTTAAACATCGTTTTTGAACTATGTTTGAATGATTTTCAAATTCGAAGTTTCGAGAATTTTAGAGTCAAAAACGCTATTTTACTACGAAAATGACGCGCGTGTTTGAAAATTTAAAACGAAACCATAATGCTTTGATTTTTGAATTGATGTTTGACTGGATTATGTGGAATATTGTTTGTTTGGATGTGTTTTAAAGTTGGGTGTGAATCGGTTGAATTTTCAAATCTATTGGAAAAACAGTAAAATTTTGTATATGTACGACATTAATGATTTTGGAATAAAATGATGTCCTGACTGGTTTTTCAGTAAATATTATTTTTGGGATGTCCAGTATTACTGAGAGGAAACTCACTGTAAATTTTGTTAGAAATTTTGATACAAATCCAATCGGTTTTGAAATAACGATTAATATTACTATTATTTCGAAAAACCGAACTAGTGAACGTGTGTGGGCTTATGTCTTGGAAAATAAACCGAACGAAATGTTCTATTTTTATGATTTGGCTAGGGATGATTATAAATCATCTAAACCTATCCATGAGACCTATAATTATAAATTAAATGGAATTGAAATAATGCTTGCGGAAAATGATATGCTCTATCCGTTATGTTACGATATATAAATATATCGAGTTGAGGTGACGACCTCTATGCGTTAGTATGCTAGGGGAGGGCAGTCATGAGCCCTCGCCCTAGGCCCCAATGTTAAAAAAATTATTCCGCCTTTGAGAGTTGTACACTTATTGGCTATGACCGGGGTCCACCCATGCTTCTGTTAGGTTGTTGGTGGTGTACTAAAATTAATAAAAACTTTATTGTAATTCATTCTTGGATTACTATGTGATTCCGCAATTCATATAATAGAATTGCTAAGAGATCCGAGTAAGTATTAACTTGCTTTGTGTATATGTTTTAAGCGGCTCATGAGTGTGGCTAGGGGTCACGGTAAAGCTCATCGAGACAAGTTGTCTCACCCAATATATTGTGGTTATTTTACTGAGAGAAACAGGAAAGAGGAAAGCTAAGAAAGCACGGCTAGTTGAAGCTTGTGTTGAAGATGGCTAAGGAGCATTTATGCTTATGTATTTCCGTTTGTGTTTCTTTGTATTTTGGCTGTATAACTTGTATTGATACAAGTTGTATATTATGTTCCGCTACTCACGATATATTCGGATATGTAATATTAGCATTGCAATCGCGAAAAATTTTCAGGGTGTTACATTTGGTATCAGAGCGGTTCGACCTAGTCGGACGTAGAGACCTTATGGTCAAGAGGTTAGATAGAGTCACTTAGGGATTGTGATGGACAATTGTTAGAACCTTCCAAAGATGTTATGTGAAGCTTTGAGCTTGATCAACTCAATTTTTCATGCAAGGTGCGGGAATGATAACGATTGGTTGCCTTAGTTCTAAAAATGTCCAAACCCTACACTATAGGAATTTTGGCCTTTCGGTTTTATCGAGCACTGCGGCGAAAGCAAAGGGCTATAGTTGGTGTTCGCAAGCAAGTAATGGGCAGCTAAATTGGTTCGAGAAATTGTGGGCGAATGTTCAATCAGTGAACCAAGTGCAATTGTAGAATTGCAGTGGAAGTTATTGTAGGTCATACAAAGAGCTACAATTAAGAAAAGCCTTTAGGCGGGAATAATGACAGTATCGTAAGATCTGGTTAAGATTAGCGGACACCCGGAATCCTAATCATTGATTAGCCGGTCTATCGATTCATCGAAATATTGTTTTACAATAACCTTACCTTATGGTTAGAGTAAACCCCAACTTAGATCGCAGATTAGAGATATCCTTTTGGATAGGCTGCGAGTCTGATCATCATTTTTTTTTTTCCTTTACGCCATATTGCGAAATGCTATGAAGCCGACCTAGTAGGTTGTAGTGCAATCTCTGTATTGGCTACGGAACCCAATGTTGATCGAGTTAGTTATGATCACGGTTTTTGAACCAAGTCTCAATCAAGATAAGAGCGTGAGGTGATTTTGATGGTGACATGTACAGGGTAGACGTCATGGAAAGAATTCTCACCACCTTGTCATGTAACGAGGAAGGAAAGTGATTTATTCTACGAATGCTCGGATGAGGATGCACATTCGAGTAGACTAACACTCATCTTTGGGATGCAAACCTAAGGTATTCCTTTTACTCGGAATCATTTCAAGGAACGATTTACGAATCGATTCGTTTCCTTGATTCGTAGGATCGCGTAAAAAAAGCGTAACGTATTAATTTAAAGCGAGTGTTATGTCGGTTAGGAAGTATCTTTGCTATGTTGAGAGATTAGATCAATTCTATATATTGGAAGTATGTATGCTATCGAGAAGATGTGCGGAATATGACTAGAGTTACGGAAGGTCTTTGAGGTGATATGGAACAAGGATTTAGTTTTCATTATCGTGAATAATTATCCGCTTTGGTTTAGCAAGCATCAAAACTGGATTCCTCAAAGCCTAGCAAGTGTCCTATGGTAAGAGTATAATTGTGTTAAATGTCAATGGGGATTAAATCTGTGCTCTGTTGCAAGGAGGAGGGTCATTATGCACAGTAATGCTAAATTAGGAACCCTTAAAGCTCGGACAATCAAGCACGAGGGTAATCTTTAGAAGGGTACAAGTTTCCTCGGTGATAAATATGTTAGCATATTGTATGACAATAAAGCTACCCGTTGTTTATCCTTATAGCTTATGTAAATCGGGTAGGATTATTTGTGTCTCCCCATTTGAACCGATGTTTTGAAGATTGTTTCGACCGAACCATTTGGTTCTCTCGCTGAATTTGTGGATTGTTTGGACCATTAAGGAAGTGGTTAGACTTTTCCTCCGGATGGCAAGTCTTTATTTCTATGTACGGAAGTTTTTATTTTTGTGTTATCTCGCAACTCACCGGAATTGGTTTGTATTTATCATCCGTTCAAGTTATCAATGAATTTTCCTAGATGTATTTTAGGATAAAGTTTTCTATAGAATTAGTTCCAGGTACGGAACCAATAGCCATAGCTTCTTACTGAATGTCTTCCTTAGAATCAAATGAACTGAACCCCAACTTGGGGAATTAACCTCAAAGGAATTTATTCGACTGAACGTCTCTCCAGGTGGTGCTCCTGCATTACATGTCAACTAGATTGATGGGAGTATGAGGTTGTGTATCAATTATCGTTAATTTGAACAAGTGGCTATCTAGAATAGATATCTATTGTCAAGGGTAAATGATTTACTTAACCAACTTCAAGGTGCGGTTGCTTTCTCAAAGAATTGATCTAAGGTAATGATATAATCAGATCAGAGTGCGCAGCAGAAGCGTGGTGGCAATCATGGATGGGAATTGGGTGTACTCAAAGACTATTAAGGAGCTTGTGCAACATCTCCGTATTGTTTCGAGGTTACTTCGAGAGAAGAAGTTATATGCCAAGCCATCGCAGAGTGACTTCTGGATGACAGAAGTGGAGTTCTTGGATCACGTGATTTCTCAGCAGGAAGTGCGGTCGATCCTAGCTTTGGCAAAGCAATGGTCAAGTCGTAAGTTTTAGGACTTCTTTGGTTATTATCGAAGAATTATTCAAGGATTCTAATAGTTAGTTTTTCCTCTTATCTCGTTAGCTCGCGAGAGGCCAACAATTTATTTGGAATGACGATTTGGAAGGATGCTTCCTAGAGTTGTAATCGCAATTTACTTTTGCTCCAATCTTAATTCTCCGGTCCGTCATTTGGAAATCCAAAGTTACTGATGTGACGCATCGGGGAGGTTAGAAAAGTGTGATTATTCGGAAAATCGTGGTGGTAGCTTATGCATCTAAATAGTTGGAGCCACATGAAGAAAAGTATTCAACTCATGATTAGGAGTTGGCGGCTATAGTTTACGAGAAAGAATCGGAGACACTATCTTTATGGGTCTAGTTGTAAAGTCTTTAGTGATCACAATGATTTGAAATATCCGCTTTCGATCATAACGAGTGAATAACAATCAAGTAGGCAAAGTATCAATGAAGTTGAATGAGACTATATGTCTTATTCCATGTTATGTTTCCCTTATATGAGTATGTTTTGGTTTTGTAACCGTACTTATTATAAGTTGTATAGACCATTTCGGCTACTCTGTTAAGATAATAAACGAAAGGAGTTGCTAACCTATGAAGCTAGGAGCTCTGTCTCGATGTAAGGTCTAAGGCAGGCTATGTGTTGAGATTGGTAAATGTCGAAAAGCTTGAGTATGTTTAACATCCAAAGCGAGTTTGTATCCTCGAATATGTCTAATTGTTCATTTCATTAAAGTATTATTTTGGAAAACCAATGTTGTAATGAGACCCATGGAGTAGGAAATCTATTCACACGGTGGAATTGACCATCCACGAAATGACATTGTTGGGATCTTTTAGAGAATTGAATCTCAAAGTGGCAGCAGAGAAGAGTCGGATAGTGTTAAGGCACGTTCGAATTTGAACGCTTTGAGAAACCTAATCGGTGAAGGCACAGGGGTTGGTGTTGAGCTACAATCTCGAAATGATTACCAAATTATACCCAAGACGAGTGGTAGTATTATCTATTCCGATGGTAGGGTTGTGTACCCAACGTTATTAATGATAAAGTCGATTTTTGAGGAAGTTTATCGGAGTTAGTATTGATTCACCTGGATCCATTAAGATGTTATTGTAATTCATATTACGAATTACGATTATTATTGCAATTCGGATAATGAATTGCGATTATTGTAATTTAATTAATAAATTACCGTTTAAGGATTCTTATTTGAATCGAGAGAGTGGCAGTATGAAATCGGGTATTATGGAAATTGTAGCTAAGAGCTTGACTCGACGAAGGATTTAGCGAGAGAGCGAGAAACTCCGCAAGCAAGTTGCAACCATTGGAGGTTCCAATGTGGAAATGGGAAGATACCTCTATGGATTTTGTTATAGTTGGCCAAGAGGGCAAGTCGTAACGATGCTAATGGGGTAGTGTGGATCGATTGACCAAATCCGCTCACTATATTCCGTTAGGAACATTTTAAAGTATCCAAGTTAGTAGAAGTGTATATGAAACATATCATCGATTGCATGGAATTTTTACAAAGATGGTGTCGAGATCACAACTTAAAGTTTAAAGGAGGCTTTAGGAATTAAAGTGTACGTGTAAGCTAACTAATTAGACTCTTGAAGATATACTTCAAGTATGTGTTATGGTAGCTGGGAGGAAATGGAAAACTCCATTGTAATGGAAGGAAGACAATTAGAATTGGAAATAGTGATAAGGTAATCTTGTAAGTATCTCCAGCTATCTATACTGGCTAAGCATGAACAAGGCAGAAAGGCGCTTTGGACGAGCACGATTGCAATGGTCAAAGTGGTGACTAATGGAGATCCGGTAGATGGCATATGGACTGGAAATCCATATCTATTTTATTGGGTTATGTTTTCGCAAATTTTGAGGACAAAATTTTTAAAAGTTGGGGTGATTGTAACATCCCTAATTTCGTTAATTTCAAATTAAGAAATTAACGAGTGATTTATTACTCGAATAGGTAATAAATCAAGTCACGGATATGAGGTTCTGACGAAAGCAATTTATAATTGCCGGAGACAATAATTTAAATGCATAAACTGAGTGGAAATTAGTACTCTAAGGGTATTTTAGTATTTATACCACTCACGTTAAATGAGCTCTAGTACACAAAAAGTATCCAAAATACTCTCTCATTCCACACTTGTGATAAAAATTAAGAAAGAAATAAAGAAAGAAGGGAACGGAACAGAGAGAGAGAGAGATAAGAAGGAATTAAGAAAAGTCAAAAGTGAAGAAAGAAATAAAGGAAAGAAATGAATAAAATAAAGAAAGAGGGAATAGTAAAGAAAGAAAGAAAACAGAGAGAGTGAATGAAAGGAGCCGAGAGAGTGAAGAGAAATGGGACGAAGGAGAAGAAGGAAGGAGAGAGTAGATCTCTCTCAATTCAACACCGGTAAGTGGGCTTTTTAGCTCATTCTCTTCCATTTTTCATCCTCTTCCCAATGATGTAAATTTCATAGACTAATTTCTTCTCTAACTCAAGTTACCATTGTTGAACCTTAGAGCTCAAAGTGGAGAAAAATCGAAATTGGGTGACTTGAAAGCTCCGTATTGATCGTGGGAAGCTCAACTACTTGTTTGGGAGTGTTGGGTACGAGTTTTATGGTGGATTCGAGTCGATTGAAGCAATCAAGAATTTGGGGCTGTTGGGTTTCGGTTTGGGTGGCTGTGGTTTCGTTTTGGGGTTGATTTTGCGGCTTTGGATCGGTTTGGAGCGGGTTCGTGTGTTACGGATCGTGTGAGCTTCGGAACGATTTCGGTTTTGTGTGATTTTCATCACACGAGGTGAGTTTTACTCGCTTAGGGAATTTTAAACATCGTTTTTGAACTATGTTTGAATGATTTTCAAATTCCGAAGTTTCGAGAATTTTAGAGTCAAAAACGCTATTTTACGAAAATGACGCGTGTTTGAAAATTTAAAACGAAACCATAATGCTTTGATTTTTGAATTGATGTTTGACTGGATTATGTGGAATATTGTTTGTTTGGATGTGTTTTAAAGTTGGGTGTGAATCGGTTGAATTTTCAAATCTATTGGAAAACCGTAAAATTTTGTATATATACGACATTAATGATTTTGGAATAAAATGATGTCCGGATTGGTTTTCGAGGTAAATATTATTTTGGGATGTCCAGTATTATGAGAGGAAACTCTGTAGAAATTTTGTTAGAAATTTTGATACAAATCAATCGGTTTTGAAATAACGATTAATATTACTATTATTTGAAAAACCGAACTAGTGAACGTGTGTGGGCTTATGTCTTGGAAAATAAACCGAGCGAAATGTTCTATTTTTATGATTTGGCTAGGGATGATTATAAATCATCTAAACCTATCCATGAGACCTATAATTATAAATTAAATGGAATTGAAATAATGCTTGCAGAAAATGATATGCTCTATCCGTTATGTTACGATATATAAATATATCAAGTTGAGGTGACGACCTCTATGCGTTAGTATGCTAGGGAGGCGGTCATGAGCCCCTGGCCCTAGGCCCCAATGTTAAAAAAATTATTTCGCCTTTGAGAGTTGTACACTTATTGGCTATGGCCAGGGGTCCACCCATGCTTACATTAGGTTGTTGGTGGTGTACTAAAATTAATAAAAACTTTATTGTAATTCATTCTTGGATTACTATGTGATTCCATAATTCATATAATAGAATTGCTAAGAGATCCGATAAGTATTAACTTGCTTTGTGTATATGTTTTAAACGGCTCATGAGTGTGGCTAGGGGTCACGGTAAAGCTCACTCGAGACAAGTTGTCTCACCCAATATATTGTGGTTATTTTACAGAGAAACAGGGGAAAGAGGAAAGCTAAGAAGCACGGCTAGTTGAAGCTTGTGTTGAAGATGGCTAAGGAGCATTTATGCTTATGTATTTCCGTTTGTGTTTCTTTGTATTTTGGTCGTATAACTTGTATTGATACAAGTTGTATATTATGTTCGCTACTCGATATATTCGGATATGTAATATTAGCATTGCAATCGCGAAAAATTTTCAGGGTGTTACATTTTTAGTTCCTAAAAAATTGCAATTTTTGATTTTAGTCCCTATAAAAAATTCACTCACTTTTAGTCCCCACATGTACCCTGTCAATGCTTTTAGTCTCTTATGACTTATAATAGCGCTTAGAGATGCTCTAAAAGGCCCCAATTAAAAGTTATAAGACTAAAAGCATTGACGGAGGAAAATGTGGGGAATAAAAGTGAGTAAAACTTTTTATAAGGACTAAAAGCACAATTTGTAGAAATTTTAAAGACCAAAAATATGTTTAACCTTTTAGATTATACATTGTAGAAAAAATTATTATCATTATTTTTTTAAATAATAATTCTATTTAATATTGTAAATACTAAATACCATATATTTCTTTTAAATCTTCTTCATATTATTGTAAAAATAAATAATAGAGAATGTATTTGTTTATTATTATTGTTTTCTAAATTCAATTTTAAATCAAAATTCTTTAACTTCACTTTTATGTTGAATTTCATTTTATTTTAAATTTCAATTTATGAATTATTAATTGGTGATGAAAATAAGAAAGAGTAGTAACTTTTTGCTTTCTATGATTTATCTTTCACCATATATATTTATATATCTATATTTTAAATTTACGCCACTAAATTCCACATATTAAATAGTATTATAAGCTTCTTACTAAATATAATGAAAAATATTGTATTAAGTTAAAAATTAATTAACATGAAAATGTATTTACAAATATTTATACCATGTCTATCTATCTATCTATGAAAATGAATCCCCAAAGGAAGCTCTATAATTTTTCTCAATAGTTTTGAAAGAACTTTCTCTATTCATTTCACTTTAATAATAAAATAATATTTCGAAACAGATAATCTCATAAAAACTATTAACAATTATTTATATTACAAACCACATACACTATATAAGGAACGTCTAAAATTTATAATTTATCTAAAACATTTAACTCATATTTACATTATATATTATACTAACTTTTAAAAAACATGATTTATACTTTTAATTATATATTTTATGAAAAAAAGTTAATAAATTAAATTTGAAAAAATATAACAACCCGTGCAACGCACGGGCATTCCTCTAGTAAATCTCTAAAGGAAACTTTTTTCCAAGCTCTAGGATGCTCCACATCACTTTCCTTTGTTTTTCAATTAGATTTTTAACTATATTAATATTTATTCATAATTTCCACATAAATGAGACTTCATTTCATGAAAGAAATAAATTGCCACTAACTTATTAAATGATTCTCTTAGTGGAAGATTAATTAACTATTTTATATTAATATTAAAATGATGCTATTCTTTTATATATATAGAATTTTTTTCTTCACAAAAAATAATTGATAAGAATAATTGCCGACATATATCTACGTATAATATGATATAATGTATTATATAATAAAATATTATATGTTGTGTTATAATAGAATATAATATAATATGTAAAAAAAGTTTCTATATGTTAATAAAATATGCCTACGTTTCTTTAACTTATATTGCATATATTTAAATGTATAATATAAATCAAACTTAGTCTATTATATTATTATAAAGTTAATCTTTATTCAACGTATTTGTTATTTTATTCATTGTTTAAATCCCTACTTAATATCTCTAATTAATTATAATAAAATTTAATATAAATTTATTTGAAATAAAAAAAATAGTGGGTTCTTTGAAATTCTTTTTTGTGTAACTATATGCATTGAAAAGGAAGAGTTTATTATTAATATTTTAATAAACTATGCCAATGTTTTCTTTAAATTATATTTCATAAATTTAAATGTATAATACAAATAAAACTTGGCCTATTATATATATATATATATATATATATTTAATCTTAATTCATTTGAAATAAAAATATTAATTAGTGGGTATTTGAAATTCTTTTTGTGTAACATATATGCATTGAAAGGAAAGAGTTTCTTATTAATATGACTTACTCCTTTAATTACAAAAATAAACTCATGAGTTAGACTAATATGAGTGAAAGAGGTATAGTTTTAATTAATTCATCATATATTTAATTGTTGAATTTCATTATGACATAGTTAAGTTATGTATTTGATTATTTTTTTGAACAATTAAATATTTTTAACTTATGTTTCATAAGTTTAATTGTATTATTTATTTTAATGTATAAATATTTACATATATTGTTGTAAACACATTTCCCAATCAATATATATATATATATATATATATATATATATATATATATATATATATATATATATATATTTGAAAAATAACACTATTTGTAACTTAAAAATATATTTTTATGGCTCTCATTAATTCCATTCATTTAACTTAACTTCATGTATTTCATGCGTTGAACTTGGTTTGCTAAACAATAGTATGTCATAATTGGAAAATTGTGAATCAATGCTTTCAATTTTGAAGGTTATAACTATTGCTCTTCCCATTAATATTTTATGAGAGTGTCTTATGATTGTCACTTGCTCTTCTCCTATTCCTTCATTGTCACCATGACAATTTTTTCATTTGTACTTCACTTGCTATTCCTCATCATATATAAATAGGTGTTCCAAAGACAAACAAATTTCATCATCTCTACCTCATCTTTTAATTTGCTTCTTATTGTCTAATTTCAACATAAACAAAGGAGTTCTTCCTTTTTGAAATACATGTGCCCATTTCCAATTTTATTTGCCTATTTTTCCTCCTTCGATAGTATGTATCTTTATTTATGTTTCATCTTATATGTATCTTCATTGCCTTTGTAAAAACCTTATTTACACATAGCCTATATATTATAAATGTGGTTGTTAATATTATGTTTCAAATAAGGAGAATATTAAGGTAAAAATAGTACTAATACGCTTTGGGTTAAAAAAATGTAAGTTGCTGACAAAACAATCCTTAATTTTTCAAGTTACAGGATGATAAAGAATCAAGTAATATGCAAGAAAAAGAAGTAATCAAAAAAAAAAGGAAGAAAGGGAAATTCTAAAAGATCTACATGAGTGAAAAAGAGATTCTATTTCAACAAATTTACGGTATTTCTTCAATAAATTGACAAAGATCACATATTTTTATTTTTGTGTTGAAAGATCTATATTTGATTTTTGATCATTTAAGCTTTATTATTTTTGACCAATAATGTATTAATTTTTTTAATGAGTTTACAATTACCATTATATTTGATGGTAATTTGGCTTTTGAAAAGTGTTCACTTGATTGTTAGTGATGTTAGAGAGCAGTTTTACTCACAAAAAGTGATTATAAACTTGACATGTGATGATTAATTTGGCTTCCACTTCCCAAATATGAGGGACCAATTAAGTTAGTGAAAGGACTAATTTAGTACTTTTCTAAATATGAGGGACCAAAAGTTGATGAATTTTTTTTTTTGAAACTAAAACCAGAATGTAACCTAATTTATAGGACTTGAATCATCTTTAAATTTCATATCTTTTTATTATTTATTTATTATAATATACAATTAAGAGTTGAAGAAGTTTAAACTTTTTAGCACACAACTTAGTTTTTTATGGTATGACCAAGTTTTTTATGGTACGGCCAACTCTTAAGGAAGCCATGTAAATATGTGTTAGTGATTCAAATATGGTAAAACCACACAACTTGGTTTATTTATTTTTACATTTTTATTTTCCTCTAATTAAGACTAAAATTTGAATTATTCTTTGCTTTCTAAATCATCACGATGTCAGCCAACTCAATTTTACGGTTAAATCCAACATCGAGATTTTACATATTTCTATATTTTAGATGGTGGGCATTTGTCACTATGAATGAAAAAGGTAGGAGAAACTTGAGAATGTAAATTAAATAATGATGAGAGTAAAAATATATAAGAAAAAGAACCAATTAAAGATCAAAAAAAATTTAAAAAATTATTTATTCATTATAGAAAGACACTTCTTATCTTCTTATCGGGTATCATTTTGTAATTTTTCAAAAAAAATTCAATATCACTTTTTTTTGACAAAAAAAATATTCAATATCATATTATTACTTTTATTATATTTTATTTAATAGAATGATTCTTACATAATTTTCTTTGAAGTCCCGTGTTAAGTCACTGAAGACAAAAAATAAATTTTGTATCAGACTATTCTACATTAAGCAGGATGCGCTTAAAATTAACACAGGAGTAAATAAGTCATTTTGCATTTTTCTATAACCAAAGAATAATAATAACTACCAAAGAGGGATTTCCATTTTTCTATAACTAAGATGTGGGCACACTAAAAAAATAAAAATAATTAATAACATTTTTCAATGATAGACTTACTAAAAACTTAGTAAATAAGTCATTTTGTATAAATTCCAATATAATTACATTTAACTATTAAATGTTTCATCACTTAATAAAGTTTTATGAATCAAATAAAAACAATTAGTTAAGAAACTCTAATAAAATATAAATTATTTTATACATTTGACATTCTAATATTTTAAAGAATTATATAAAAATTTTGCTTAAATATATATATATATATATATATATATATATATACATATATATATATATATCGATTTTTTTTCATATTACAGTATTAATGAAGTTTCTAAATTTTGTAAAACTTTATTTCAAAAATTAATCTCATTAAATTTTGTCAATTATTTATATCAAAAACTTCATACACTATATAAGAATGTTGCCTAATTAAAATGAATAATTTTATATATAAATTGCCAAGATACATAATACTATATTTTTAATATAATGTATACATAATCTATATAAAAATATTATATGTTTTAATATATAAACTTTATTAAATTAAATAAAAAAATATAACAACCCGTGCATCGCACGGGCATTCACCTAGTCTATATCTATATAAATATCTAAAGGAAGCTTTTTTCCAAGCTCTAGGATGCTCCACATCATTTCAATTTATTTTCCAACTTAAATCTCAACATTCTTTTTACTTAATTAATATCCACTAAACCTTTATGACATCACAAATATATATATATATATATATATATATATATATATTCAATTAACTTTTCTGAACCAAAAAATATTCATATTATCTTTTTCTTGATTTTAATTTTTTTATAAACATTTAGCAAATGTTAAATTCATTTTATTAAAAACATTAAAAAGATGTTAACTAAATACTACATTTTCTATAAACTTCATTTCTTTTCCCTACAAAAAAATGAAATTCTATGTCTATATTGTGAACTTTAGTAGACCAAATTTATTCCTCTAATTATTTTCATAAGGAATTTTCATTATTATTACAACAAGTACTTATTTATACATAATTTTCTACACACAAACTTTACTATTGAATTGTGAGTTTTTCTTCCTTTGTTATTTTTATTTTTAAAAATTTCTCCTTATTGATTACTCTTAATTAATTACTTGATGTTTTAATTTTTTTTGCCTTTTGGTGTCTCTAAATTATTATTTTCATTAGTACTAATTATTAGTGTTGGTTTTTAATAGAGATTAGTTACAATCCTTTCATTTTCCATCACTTAAATTCTTCTTTTCAAAATACTATATATACCTAAGAAGAGAGATCACCTCTCATCTTTTCATTTTTACATCACTTTTTTGAGTGTTACATCACTTATGTGACTATTTTTTTATTTGGTTTTACATCATCAATATTTTAGCTTGAAGAAATGTATTGTAGTAGATGGAGTTCCAAAAAGTTGTATAAATTTGTCTTTTATTCTTAAGCTTTTATTGATTGTTGATTAGGTATTGAGTTTGTTATAGGTTCCAAATTGCAGTCAAGGGAGGAAAAATGAAGTTTACATGGATAGGAGAAATTGGAAAGGCAAATCAAAGGATTTGAGCTTCATGTTGTAGACAATTCTAATGTTGTCAAAAATTATAGACATAGACATGCGGTTGAGGAACAATTTTTATTGAGTAATGCGGTTGAGGAACAATTTTTAGTGAGTAATGTTGTCAAAAGTTATAGACATAATAATTTGGATTAGTTAGTGAGTAATGCGGTTGAGGAACAATTTTTGCCAAGCTATTGACATGTATGGATTATTTTAAATTTTAATATTGTTCTTCAAAATTGTTTAGTTTTGATAGGTTCCATGAAATTGGATGAGGCTTTGTATCTAAAAAGTTTTTATAATATGTTATTTAAACATTCACAAATGCATGTTCGTTAATGTCCCTTCTAAATTAATGATATTAAGATTTTATTTTTTTATTTTTATTTTTTGTACAATTTAATATTAATAATAAATTTGTTAATTATTATTCATTATAAATTAACGAGATGAAGTTTTTACTTACATTTAATTTTTTTATTTTCAAAAAATTTAAAGATAGATAAATATCAATGTACCATTTGAAACAACATACTTACATGGCAAATAAATTATATTATTACTAAAATAGATTAATATAAATTAGTTTAGTAAACACTTTTATAATTATAATAGTTTAGATCAATTTAAAAGATTAAAATCATATGAATTTGTCTTTTAAAACATTTAGTGCAAATTAAAAAAAGTGATAAAGGAGGCTTGATCGTTGGTGACCTTTCTCTCTCTCTCTGTTTTATTTTTTAAAAAAATGTATCTCTTATTGATTACTCATCAATATTTTTTTGTCAAAACTCTTCAATATTTATGATTAGTAGTTATTATTTTAGTTGCCTTTTAGTGTCTCTAAATTAATATAATTAGTAAAATATATTTTATTTTTCTCTTGATTTAAAATCCACCCAACAAATCCTTCTTTTTTAATAATATATTGAAAATATTTTATAAAATCAAAATTAAAAATAGATGAAACTAAAATTATACAATAAATTATTTACTTGCTATTTGATTGCATAAAAACAAATATTAATTATTATAAGGAAAAAACACTATCGTAAAAATAAATGAACTGTCTCATTTTTTTCCCTTTGGCGCCCAATATCATGTTTTACCATTGTGTTTTTTCATGTTACCATGAACTAATCTATACATATGATTGCTTTGATGAAAAAAAACTACACATATGAATGTATAGAAAAACAATTTATTTGTCGTAAAAAAAAAAAGTTAACTAACTCACCATCTCTATTGTCATATTAAAATGTGTCTATTGGTAATACTTTTGTTGACCTAATGTAGTTTATCATCAATTTAACCTTTTTTGTGCATTCATCAAATTGATCTATAAAATTCTTATGGGTCATGATTAGTTGTTTAATATTAACCATTCACACAATTAAAAATTACATACAAATAGTAACCGATGTCATCCAAAAGGTTTATATTCCACCATCTACTACTTACATAACTTAATAATTCTTTAATAAAACAATAAAGCTTTTATGAAGCAGTCTTTTCTATTTAAACCATATAGTTAACCATTTCCATTCAAATGCATCCTCACAAGAGGTTAGGTGTCAATTGAACATAAGTTCCTAAATAAACACTTTAAATATTTTCACCATTAGAAATAAAATAGTGTTTTCTTTCTAAACAATCCATCATCCACACAAAACTGCATGCAAAATAAAAAGGATAATTTTTACCATAGGACACTCTCAACATCCATGAAAAAGCGGAATGGACTCATTCAAGTATGCTGCTACTCATTGACGAGAATGTATGAATTCTATAATTTTTCTTTCTTACAATATACTTTATTGCAAACTTTTCTAATTCAATTTTTTTCAAAACATTTTTAGACCAGTCACATACATACTTCCTTTGGGAGAAATAATGGCATAGATTCATGAATATATTACAAGAATGTAAAATATTTAGTATTACCAAATTTATTGTATTATGCTATTCAATTTTCTTATTGACCAACTAACAATTTCATGATAGAATATCATAAATTTCATAATTAGAAATAAGACAATATAAATGATTTAGATTTCATATTGAGAATTAAGACAATAAAAAGGACTTAATTAGATCAACTATCAAAGTTTTATTAAATTTCCAACACGAAACTTTTCCTAGGGTCAGAATAAGGTGAATGTGATTTGTAATGCATAATATTCAACTTTATATTTCATTTATCGATTAAAAATTTGTTTCAAATAATTGCAACTTCGAATCTTAATGAAGATGAGTCAACTTATACGGAACAAAAAGTGGTCGAAAGAGAAGTTCGAAAAAATTGTATGATTGAAAAAAATTAGATTTAGTTTTTAGAACTTTAGATGTTTCAATTATCGCAACAAATATCACTATGGTTGATTAAATAATTGTTCGATTTTTTTATTGTTTAAAATGTTGGGTTTTAATAGGTTTAAAATACTATGAATTTACTATTAAAATATTTGTTAATTATTAATTTTATAACTTAGATATGTTTATAGAATAAAAAAAATTGTAACAATCCCTATATTAAAAACCAACTAAAATAATTAGTACTAACCATACTAATTTAGAGCCACCAAAAGGCAATTAAAATTAAGACTCACCCGATAGATTAATAGTAATCAATAATGGAGTAATTTAAAAATAAAAAAAAAACTCAAAGTTGGAAGAGGTATTAAAATATGAGTGAAAGATGTAGAGTTTTAAACAGATGTAACAACAAACAACTATTTAAAGAAGACAACTTTGGATTTGAGTGAACTTTCAGAAGAAAGAAGTGACTTTCAGAAGAAAAAAATAAAATGTGCAAAAAAATAAAGGATTTCATGTTTTTATAGTTTTATATATATATTACATTAGTAAATGATATATTTTTATATATAAATTTCAATGATTTAATAAAAAATATTATAGCAACACGTGCATCGCACGGGGTTTTCCCCTAGTAAATATCTAAAGGAAGCTTTTTTCCAAGCCTCTAAGATGCTCCACATCATTCTCATTAATTTTTCAATTAGATTTTCAATTATTATTAATATTTTTTTATAATTTACACATATAAAGACTTATATTAATGATTACATATTAAGGCTAAATTATTAAGACCCTTTATATTTTTTCGTTATTATATAATTAAAGACAATAAGTGTATTGATATGAGTTGAATAAAAATAAAAAGACATAAAGTTTGATGACTAGGAGAATTGAGTATTATTTTATTATTTATAAAAATAAAAACCACATGAAACATAAAAAAAAACGTAGACTTTAGTTTCATATCCAATTGTCCCTTCCATTTTTATCCAACTAAAACAATTCTTCTATGTAGCTTTGAGCCATTGTCCCAATTCTTCTATTGGCTGTTTCTAATATTGTCCCAAATGGTTTATTTGAAAAAGATTTCCACTTACATCTCCATTTAATTTCGGTTACCAAAGAAAATTAAAAATGAACCTTTGAGTTGTCCCAAAATATAACCAAAAACTTCATTCACTAGCTATTATATCACTATTAATAATCACTAACCATTGAATTCTAAAAGCCACATTCCTACTCACTATATAAACTCTATCCATTCACACCCTACCTACCCACTCTTAGTTTCATTCCTTCCTTCTATGTTAAGTTAGTAATGAGTTTGTTTTTGTTGGTCTTTAAGTTTGATTCAATTCATTCTTGGACATGTCATTGGATCTTTGTTATTTGTTTGTGCGATGCTTCTCATGAAGAGTTAATTGTAGGCGATCAAATTAGTTGGAGGATTGATCTTCTTCAACATGTGATTATTATATATTGTTCTTTATCAAATGTTTTTCATGGAGACTTCTATTGTAGGTGATTAAAATTATAGACTTTTATAAGTTGTTTTCGTGAGTTACAAAAGTTCTTTGGGTTGTAGATTTACGTGTGAGTTTGGAAAATCGTAGTTGGATCCATAGAAAATTGTAATAAGGAGTTCCCTTGATTGTCTTTTGAAAGATTCTAGCTATTCAAGAAGCATGTGTGTTTGTGTACGTTATAAATTGATTTTTTTTGTAATCATGTTTACATGGACTTCTAGCTCTATTATCATTGTGTAATAAGGCTTCGAGGATGAAAAAAAAAAGACTACAAACTCTAATTATTGTATTATTTTGTTTTGTTTATTTGTATTCAGCAAGTGATTTTGTTAGGATAATTGGGTGACAACTAACTTTTTAGTAAAAATTTCAAGTTTCAATTGGAAAATTTAAAATAAGCTTTTATGAAAAATAGTGATTACTTACTTTAACTTTAATATGGAATGACTCTCCATATCCATGTTCAATTGAATAGTACCATTTAAAGAATATTATTAAATTTTAAAGTGAGTAAGTATTATATAAATAATTTCACTCGCTTTTTGTGTTACTAAATATTTAAGTGAAACGGTTACTCAATAAAAATCCAAATGGTATAATTTACCAAGAAAAAAACATTCAAATGGTATTGGTCGTGCCTTTTTTTTTGTTGAAATTGGTTGTGGTTCTGCTAGCTTATGTTTATAATAAAAATTCATATAGCAACTAATGTATGTTTCGTTATAATTTTATAATGCACTTTATCCTCTCTTTTTTTTATATGACAAATGCACTCTATCCTTTTGAAACAAATCAAAAAAGACCAATAAATAAAAACCTAATAAATCCTCAAAATAAATAAAAAAAACTAATAAAAGAATCAATTATATTATATTGATAGTTATGAGCCTAACTCAGCTAATTTTTTTGTAACACAAAAAATATTAATAACAATGAATAGTGATTCTTCATATTCCTAACAAAATATTGAGACAATTATAATAATAAATTTAGTCTCATGTTTGTTTTGACAAAACTCCTACTCATATTTGTAACAACATATTTCCTAATTAATATATATTATGTAATGAAAAAAATTAAATAAACAAATCATTCAACAACATTCAAAAAGTTGCATACAAACAATCATAAACAATACATAAAATAATAAAAATAAATAATATTTAAATTATAACAAACCACAAAAAAAAATATTTTAAATAAATCTCTAAAGGAAGCTTTTTTCCAAGCTCTAGGATGCTCCACATCATCTTCATTTATTTTTCAATTTGTTTTTTTCACTATATTACTATTTCTTTATTATTTAACTCATGAGTTTATTGTCATTTAAAGGAATAATTTATACTAATGTGAAACCTCTCTCCCTTCCAATGCATGATTGTTACATAAAAAAGAATTTTGAAAGCCCTTAATTATTTATTATTTCATCAAAACTATCATAATTGGTAAATATATTTATTCAATTAATTTTTATTTTTGACCAATTCTAACAATAATATAATATGTTGATAAAAAACAATAATATAATTTCTTTGAGTTGTGAATAATTGGCATAAAATTATTCAGCTTTTGAATTTTTTAACGCACAATCAACCATGAGTTTTCTTTTTAGTTGTAGCTTTTATAGTTACTTTGAAAATATAAATAATGAGAATTGTTTAACTAATAGTGGGAAATAAAACCATTGTATCCAAACATTCATTATTTACTGTCTAAAAAAAACCATTCATTATTTAAATAACGTTACAATATTATCTCATACGTTAATAAAATTTTTAACAAACATTTTCACTTTAAATATCCTTACAATTATTTTGATATATTTAGGATTAGGATTAATTTTAAGTATATGTGAACAAATGTTATAATTTCAGTAAAAATATACATAAATTATTAAAAATAAAGAACAATATATATTCCATGTAGTAGAAAGAATATATGAAGTTATTATTTTATATCAATTTTTTGAACAAAAGTTACCTTTATAGGTGTCAATAAAACTATAACATAAAAAAAACTAAGACTTATTATTCTCTACCCTTGCATTTTTTCATCTCCATTTATTTATGAACCTTAAAGTAGCTAAAGTGAATAATAGTAAGACAAAAAGGCAAACACATAGAGAAATAAAAGGAACGTTACAATATTTTAATGGTAAAAATGAAGGTTACATTTATCATTTAATTAAGGAATTACTATATAAACAGAAAAATCTTGAACATTGGTTTTAATTGGAATCATTAGCACATTGTGGTATGTCTTTCCATAGGCAACAAGTGTCACAAAGGGTGGTCTACATGCATGCGTAGAATTGATAAGAAAATGATGCATGGAAAGAAATTGGTGCATTGATTGTCGACAAGAGAGAGTTAGAGGTTTTGGAAAACATAGGGGTATCCATGAAATTGGAGATTAGAGTCATTACATGTAGTAGTTTGAAGCTTCATTAGTAATTGGGGGAATGAAGTTGTTGGATATTTCATTAAAAAGAAAGCAGTATGATGAATCCGTGAATAAAAGATATCTCATTTGTAAATGTTATATATGTTGTTTAATAGATATTTGTAATCTATTTGGATTGGATGCTAGGAAATGATAGAAAATAGGTGAAAAATTTAGGCTATAATTTCGAGGTTGTCACTCATGTAATTTGGTTGTTGTAATTCTAAGAAGGATATTGATGTAACTTAGTTTATAGGATGTTCAACCATTTCATTGGCTCCCTTCCTATCTTTTATTTAGCCTAGAAGTTTGTTCATTTGAGTTAATTTAAGATTCAACCTACTATTTTACCATGGGTTAAAAGGTTAGAGTGTTTACGCTTTAAATAGTGACGACATAAATAAGATTCAATTGATTTTTAATTTTTTTTAACATAAAATTAAGTAAATTTATATTTAATAAATAGGTTACAATTTTGTGTCAATTTTTAATTATAGAAAATAAATTCTAATTCATCAACTTTTACTAATACCTCTTCTAATAAAATTTTAATTCCAAGTTATTAGTCTCAATGAGTAAAAATATATTGTTTTTATTTTTGTTAGTATCGGTCTTAATTAAACATATGATAGTGTGGGGTAATTTAAATTATTGACACAAGTGTAATCAATAAACTAGAAATAGTGAGTTTGTCCATTGAAATTACATAACTACTGACAATAAATTATTATTTTTGTTCCGTTTGAGAGTAGTTTATTGAGAGTAAAACTATGTTGTTCCAGAGTAGTTTATTGAGAATAAAACTATGTTTAGTTTTTTTATACAACTATCGATGAAGCTTTTTAAAATGGGTTGTAAACTGCAAATATAAAAAAACAGCTTATCATGTTTAGGCCCTAAAACTAAAAACTTGGTTTTAAAAGATGTAATGTATTGAATAGTTTATTGAGTTTTAAACAAAGCTTAGTTTTTTCAACAACTTTTTTATGAAGATTTTTAATGAGTTGTCAAAAGAAAATATAAAACTTTTTTTTAAGATTTTTTTTGTGTGTAACTATAAAAACTGAATATTTTGTCCTAAGATATTTTATGCATTGAAGTTAATTTTATGAAAGATAGTCTTCATAGTCTCATTTAAATAAAGTAATATTTTCTTTAAGAAATTGAATCATTTGTGTTTATATTCTATTAAGTGAAGGTCTATTGGTTTGTTAATATTGTGTAATATTTTGCATTCATATTATGCTTGCTTTTTAATTTTTTTATAAACCTTTATTTAAATGAAAGCATATATCCTCCTTTGAAAATATAAAATAGTTGTTTTTAATATATATTTGTACTAATTTCCCTCAAAAAAAGTTGGGTAATTTTTTTGAATAATATAAATAAACAATTAATTAGATTATATAAGTATGCCAAAATTATACCCATGTTGCTCTAAATTAGTTAACGTAAGTATTTCCCAATTTGGTATATTGCATGAGAGAAGCGGTTAATAATTCATTGTAATTCTAAAACCTTAGTATGAAAATGATGAATAATCTGAGTTCCTTAAATTTCTATTTGCTTCTACTAATATCATTACAATAGTTATAGACTTTAGTCCTTATAATAGTTCTTAACATCGTGTAGTACTAAACTAAATTATATTAAATTAAATTTTTATTTTTATATATGTAGGTTAATTTGTAAATTGCTATCTTAATAAATTATGTTGAAAATTGTTAATCTTTTCTTTCTAATTATATATATATATATATATATATATAAAATAATTACATCTTTACATTCCTCTAAAAAAATATTTGAATAAATCCGTGCATCGCACGGGGTTATCCCCTAGTAAATCTCTAAATGAAGCTTTTTTCCAAGCTCTAGGATGCTCCACATCATCTTCATTTATTTCTCAATTAGATTTTCAATTATATTAATATATTTTTAATAATTTCCACATAAAATTAGGAGACTTAAATTCATGATTACATATTAAGGCTACATTATTAAGACCCTTTATATTCTTTCAGTTATTATATAATTAAAGAAAATCAACCATCAATATCTATCTATCTATCTATCTATCTATCTATCTATCTATCTATATCATCAATATAAATCTCTAACTAGGATGCTCCTCCATATTTTCATTTAATTTTTTAAATTAAATCTTAATAATCTACTTTTATTAATAAATCTCCATTCAACATCTCTGACCTCCAAGTTGTGGTGTTAAATATTACTTTACTAACAAGTATTTAATAATGTCGCCATATCTTTTCATATTATTTTCCAAAAAAACAAATTATTATATTGATATATCTACAAATTAAATTTTTTAATATAAATTCAAAAGATGTTAACTTCAATTTATAATTTTTTAAAAAAATATGCTACATTTGATATATAATTCACTTTTTCCCCACTAAAAATTCGAATGTCTATGACTTTTTCCCAAAATGAATTTACTATCCATGACACTAAAAAAATTAGATATAATGATTTATGAATATATTTAGTTATTGTTTTTTAGTTTTACATATAGTTTTAATTACAATTTATGAATCATTGGTGATGAAAATGTTAAAGAGTTGTGAGACTTTTGGTTTTCCATAAGTTACGAACATACATAGTAATTTGTCTTTATTTATAAAGTCTATCCCCATAATTTCAATATACTAAATAGTAGTAAATTTCTTATTAGTAAATAATGAAAAATTTGTACTCCTCTAAAAAATAACATAAAAATATATTTATAAAATTTCCTACAACATGTTAACTTTTGGTGTCTCTAAATTTATATCATGATTAGTACTAATTATTATAGTTGGTTTTTAATATAGGTAAGTTACAATCTTTTCATTTTCTTTCACTTTAAGCCTTCTTTCAAATACTATAAGTACCTAAGAAGAGAGGTCACCAATCATCTTTTCATCTTTAACATCTCTTTTGTTTGGTTGTTACATCACTCATGTAAATTTGTTGGTTTTTATATTACTAATATTCATTCTTCAAGAAAGCCATTATAGTGGTTGGAGACTAGAGTCCCAAAAATTATTTTTCTAAATTTGTCTTTTATTAGTAATTATTTATCATATAATTAAGTGACAAAACAAACAAAAATGAATAGCCATACCCTACGTTCTAACCAAAAATTGAAATCTTTCTGGATTGATTTGTTATATAATTAATTGTAAAATTTGTTTAATTTA
This sequence comes from Oxytropis ochrocephala, assembly GCA_020916435.1. Taxonomy (NCBI): domain Eukaryota; kingdom Viridiplantae; phylum Streptophyta; class Magnoliopsida; order Fabales; family Fabaceae; genus Oxytropis; species Oxytropis ochrocephala. Next base: position 41,464,828 of record CM037088.1, on the reverse strand, counting down.
GGATTAGAATGCAAATGAATAGTCATATTCTAACCAAAAAGAAAACATAAACAACAACATTCTTCGTTTTACTATTAGTAATTTGCTTTCTTTGATGGACCAAATGACTTAATATATATATATATATATATATATATATATATATATATACACTATTTATTATATAATTTAGTGACAAAATAGAAAAATAATGTTTATCTATTTATTTATTTATTAAATTTAATAAGTCCACATCAAACTTTACTGAAAACTTAGAATGAAAGTTCAATCTCACACACACATACACACGTATGGAATGCAAAGTTGTAACAAAAAAAATGATGCAACGAAAGGTTACATTGGTTTCAAATACACTATTAATTAACTAGCTTCTATTATCAATTAACTTTTCATTTGTAACCAAAAAACTATTAACTATCAACCTATTATTTGTGATTCATTCTAAATTAATGTCATAATTATTTTTAGTAGTTATAAAACAAACCTAAATTCATTTAAATTATATATATATATATATATATATATATATATATATATATATATATATATATATATATATATATATATATATATATAAAGTAAAATTAATAAGTTGTATTCAAACTACATTTGAAACTTAAAATTGTAGTTTATACATACAACTAATTTATATATATATATATATATATATATATATATATATATATATATATATATATGCAACTAATTTTAATTGTAGGAATAATTTAAAATTTATGTTTAATGGAAAACAATAAGAATAGGTTTTATATATTATTTACGATATAATTAAGTGATAAAACAAAACAAAAATTAACAATCATACCCTACGTTCTAACAAAAATTGCCTAAATTTGAATAGCTTATTTATTATATAATCAATTGGAAAAATCGTTTAATTTAGTATGTCAATGCAAATGAATAGTCATATTCTGATTTATTGTTTAAATATATTGAACTAAGAAATAATTAGTGGGTCAAGAAATTCATGAGTTACTAAAATATAAGTGAAAGATGTATAGTTTTATACAGTTATGATATAACACAACTATTTATAGGAGAAAAAAATTAAATGGTGAGGTAAGTGATTTTGGTGAAAAAGCATGTGAGCATTAGAAAAGAGTGGACGAGAAGAGGCAGAATGCGAATAGAGAAATATTAGATCGTGTAGTCAAGGGAGAAAAAATTAAGTTTACATGTATAGAGAAGAAATATAAAAGACAAATCAAAATATTTGAGTTTCATGTTATTGACAATTCTAAGGTAATCAAAAAGATAAAAATAAAAATTGGGATTAATTAATGAGTCAGATAATTGTTGTAAAGGTATAAACATGTATGAGTTATGTTTAATTTTTTAAAATTGTTCTTTAAAAAGTAGAAAGCCCTAATGGATCCTTTAGGTTGCTCCTTATTTTTATAATTTATTTTCATATTAAATCCCACATTCTTTATTTTAAAGTATTTAGTCAACTTTGTAAATTCATTTCACTTTTCTAAAATTATATTTCAAAAAAAACATATTTGATAATGAATATTAACAATTAATTATATTTTAAAACACATACTCTATATAAGAATATTGCCTAAAATAATTAAGTTTGATATAAAAAATTAAACTTATATTTATATTATACTATACTCTATATTTAAAAAAAACATTCAAACAATCAGTGCAACGCACGGGTAATTCCCCTAGTGTTTACTAAAAACAATAAACATTTTGGCGAATATGAGGTTTGAACTCATGACCTCTAAGTGACCAACCCACACACCCTCTTACCACTAAGCCACCTGAATGGTTGTTTATTTAACTCAACTACAAATATATATTGCACAAATGTTAGTAAAATAAATAAAATCGAGTTGGAAACGGGTCGCTAGAAACCCGGTTGAAAACTTGTTTCGTTCTCGCAGAATATTGCAAACCCTCTAACCCGGGTAGTTGTTTTTGTTCGTAATCAAGATATAAGTAGAACCCCCATGAAAAATTTGAAGGATCATTCGTGTGTTTATGGGAAATATTGGATCTAAATAAAACGAGTTGAACTCGCGATGGACACTGAATGGTTCTTTCTGTTTTTGAAACAAAATATTGCAATATTTTGATATGTAAGGCGTATTGCACCGGTTAAGAGAAGCCCTAAAGAAATTTCAGAAATCATTCATCCAAAAGATGAAAATCGCACTCGGGAATTGGGGTTTCAAGGGGAACATTTTGTGAGATCAATCTCATAGTTGGCTCAACCATTTTCTTTGATCACGCGCCTCCTTCTTTGTTGAAAAACTTTCAATCATCTCCCTTAAGTTTATTTAATTTAAAAACACAAACACATCTTCTTTGCACCCTCTATTTTTACTTAATAGAGGAGAGATGTGTGTAATTTAAGGAAGGTCAATGTGTTTTGCAAATTAGAGAGAGTGTATGTGCTATTTTATCAAAATTTAGGGGAGGTGAGTGTAATTTCCCCTACTTTTTACTGATTGGAGATATTAATCATCTCTATAACTAAATATTTTTCATCACTGCAAAAATTGCACATGTTAATGTGGAATAATAAATATTATAGACAACAAAGTTTAACAAATTTTAACGTATAAACACCTCTTAATATGACTACGAGATAATAGAAATCACAGGACAATGTATAGAAAACCTTCCATTATGTAAAACAATGGGGAGACAAAAGTCTTCTTAGAAGTAGTAGGAAACAACATAGCAACAACAATATTCACCAACAATAATGGAAACATAGCACAATAATACTTCAATAATTGGTACACCAAACTAGTCAATAGAGTGAATACATAGTTTTCTAATGAATAATAAGTCGTATATGATGGTCTGTGTCTCTCTAAGATTTACAAACAGGAGGTACATTAGTCTTTCTTTTAGCCTCCATTTATTTACATGTATTTAGCTTCTAGCTACTCATCATAATACGGACCACTTAAGAAAATACTTAAAAGTAGAAGTCTAAAACAGCTTATAAATAAACATAGTTTCGCTCAAAACTAACAATTGAAATATTTGAGTTGTAAAGTGTGTGAGGAAGGTGACTTTTTTATTTGAGAAGTTTTATCTTGGAAAACTTAACTATGCAAGAAGACGATGTTTAACTGAGTTGAGAAGGTTCGGGAAATAAACATTCTCATTATTTGCAAAAAATATTTTTTAACACTTTTAATAAAATGGTGTTTAGAAAAGCGATAAATGACACAATCAAAGTTATAGTAGTCCACTCAATGTGGGCTACATCTATCCCCATACCTAGTGAGTATTTCCACTATTTTCAAAATAGTTTTACGACCTTTCAAACCAACATAAAGAGTATCTCTTTCACACTCACACATCTATTGAGTGTTGAGAAGGTATTTATGTACAAAATAAAATGTTAAGTTTTTGGTTGGATTACAATAGCTTTGATACAAGATGATGATTCAAACAGAACCTATGAGCAAAAACCTAATAGCACACTTAGAAAAGTTCCCAGAAGACACAGTGTTATGTTGAGTGTGGTTGAGAGAATATTGAAACTTAAGAAGCAAGCTTGACAAAATTATAATTTACTCTCACAAGAACGTTCTGAAGTGTTCTTTGAATCAATAAAACAGCTGTTGGAGGTGGTCACGAGTCATAGAGTCGTTGGTGGCTTTTATAAGAAAGTACAATAGCTTTTCTACACATGTTGAAGAAAGTTGTTCTTGCAATAGAGAGATAGTATTCTCATATCTGAATCTTCTTTGACTTAAGAATGGAACATGGGACTCATTTCATTCAGGTTGTCTTTGACTTCTGGTGCATTTAATATTCTACATAAAAACAAGTTGACCGCCGGTGTTGGGTAAAAGCATGTGCAAGTATACACAATCCAAAACAAGTAGTATAAAAGATCGAACCCACAGAGATTGAAAAACTCTCTTTTAAAATCAATACAAAGTAATAAAGTGTAATGTAACCAAATAACAATATAAAGTGGAGTTGGTGTGATCACAATCAAGTTATTAAAAACTAAAGTGCAAGTATTTAGTGCAAATGAGAGAAGTTAGTTGGAATGTCTTCATCAAGTAATTTACTTTTAAGAGTTTGATGCAGTATGTGATGCAGCTGCACTAAATGCTGTTGCATTAGCTATGTGCATTTCAGTCACTTTCTTCAGAGTTTCATTACAAGCTTCCTATGTCTAGGCATGCTTAAATAAGTTCACTCTTGTATCTTAAGTACCCACAGTATCACCCTATGGACTATACTATCCTATGTCTAGGTCTTAACATGGTTTTCACAAAGTTTCCTTTATGTAAAACACTTACCCATATTAGTTCTTGAGCACTTAATCGTAAGCCATGTCTGCTCTTACAAATCTACTTATTCTAAGTTGATCAATCACCAAAATAAGTGTTGAAAATATTATCAAACAAGAACTAAAGTACAAACATTACATACATGCATCATACTTACTTAAAAGCTCATTAAATGATTAGAACATTCCAACTAAGAGAGATTTAGCTAACAATAGACATTGCAAGGTATATAAACGGAATAGAACATGTTTATATAATTGAATTCACAAACGAGAAACAACAAGATAGAAGTTACACAAGTTGAAGCCCTTTGTATGAATTCTCCTAGCAATGCACTAGCATTACTCCTTATAGCACTATACAAACACTATGAAATCGAAGTAAGGAGGATTTGTTAATTCCTTCCTTTCCCTCTTATAAAATAGAAACTAACTATGTATATTGAAATTTTGATCTAACTTATGGATTGTGATATATTTCCAAATGAAGATGTGAGGTCCTTTTATAGTCTTCAATAGAGGTGATTCCTTCCTTCATGTTGAAGTAATCTTGAGAGGATTGAGCTGTAGTTGATTTTTAGAGGTTGATCCCCAAGTTGAGATTGTTGACCAAGTGTATAGTGAGGTCCAATGATGTATGAACATGTGTCCCTATGTTGATGACTCTTCAAAGCTATCCCTATGGCTATGTGTGAATGGTAGGCGCCTACTATATAAAGTGGTTCGCTTTGGGGACCAAGCATGAGGTCAAGAATGCAAGTGGATGCACAAGTAGCTAGTCGCTCATTCACCAAGTAGTGTTGATTCGGTCTGCAGGATCAATGCGGGAGCATTGATGCAGAGATCAGAAGCTGACCGAGCTGAAAAACATCAAACATACCACAATATATCCAAAATGGCCTATTAACAACTATAACCATGTCAATCACTCAAGTTATCATATATCACACAAAATACTATATAAACTTCCTTATCTTTACTTGAAAGAGAGCAATTTACTAAGTTTAAACATATGAAATACTCTATATAAAATAGAGTTATCAACCGCTCCACTAAGAAGACGAGTTCTACTAATCTTCTCCCTCGGTGAGATGCCTTTTAAACTTGATAAAATATAGATCCTATTGACACCCAAAATAATCCAATGTGTTGGCCGACAAAAAAGGAAACTGAAGCTAGGGTGTAGCCGAGGCCATATAGGGCGAGGTATGGAGACTTTAAGACCTTGATAAAATAGTACTTCCCATATGGGTAATCACGGTGGAAAGCTCGGTCTAAGGGACTAAGGATAAATCAAAAAGTCTTAGATACTGAGGATACGATAAAGTACACCAAGGAGAGATAAACTTAGTTGGAGGATAGCTCGGCTAGAAGATGACTTGGCTAAGGGACCAATGGCAGATGGCAAGAGAAGTAACCTGGCCGAGGAGGATTTTGGTCGAGGCAAGGAAGTTTACATGGAGCGCAAGGGTTCAATGCACGTGGAAAAGATAAATGTTGGAGGAGTTAAGGTCAACAAGAAGAAGAAAACCGTGGAAATAGGAGCGAATGAGTTTTACCCCACTAACATGTGCTAGTGAGGTCACAGAGAGTGTCCCCGAGTTTCTAAGACTTAGGCATAATTAGAGATTTTATCTAAATTGATCCAACGGTGAGTAATTGTAGGCTCGAGCAGTGGCTGACAGAGGCTCGTGTATGTGTGTGTGTGTGTCCGTACATTCTGTAAAGGCACACATCAATCAATCAATCAATCTTTTTTTTTTTGCACAGTCTTTACTTTCTATCCTTTTTATTGCATTTCTTTTTTGTTTTACGCCCGTAGATAGTTCAACAACGTGTCGCTCTCACCTACCCTATCACTCTTTGGAGGAGTTAGGGAAACCATTATCAAGGAACATAGTTACGTCCTTGCAAAATTGCTTAAAGAAATAGAGGAATCATAGTTTCAAAACTCTAGCCAATCCATGCAGCCTAGGAAAAAGATATTGAACAACAACAACAAAATTCGCACGCCCGGTGGGACTAACGCAGGTAGACAGATGTTTGAGTTTGATTCGCCTAGGTTGGATTTTTAGTGGCGTATATGTATGTACCTATGCTTTGGTCGAGACCTAAGTATGGAACCAGGTTTCACGTCCAAAAAGACAATTACTGCCAAGACTAGGAATACGGAGCCGCGAGGTACATCGGGGTTGATTGCCCACATTGCAACTAGTGATCCCAATGATCAAACCCAGTCAGTTGATGGGGAACCGCCGGTGGTCATGATTCATTCGTCAGAAGATTGACATGGGTATCCATGATATCATGTACCAAGTCTCACAGCAATTGGCTGACCTAGTATAGCCTATGGTGCACAATGAGGTACAACATGCCAAGGAATTAGAACAAGAGCGAGCTACGCAAGCTAGCAGCTCGACGAGTCTTGGTGGCCCCAACCAACATCAGGGAGGACAATCGAGTCTAGTGGGGAGCGTGCAACAGGTTCCACCATATGGTAATATGGCAGGACCTCAGCAGGCACTATCCCCTCAGTTAAATCCTAACTCAACATTTCCTCAGCCTAGTAATTTTGTCAATGCCAACACCGGAGGAAGTTTATGGGGAATGTTACTAACACGACTACTCTTCAACATGGATAGATGTAGATGGCCAAAAGGTGACCCAAGGTTATCGAGTTGATTGGTCTACCGCAAGGATTGTCCTATGGATATCCACCGACAGTTAACCATCAGCCTTATGTAGAGCTGTCAATTTTGGCCCAACCCAGTGGGCCGGCTGTTGCTTCGTGTTCTAGTCGCAATATCAGTGCAAGTATACACGTCGTACAAGTAATAAAGTTATAAAAGTAAGAGATCGTTCCCACGAGGATTGGTTTTACCTTCAAAGTTCAAGTCTCAAAAAACAAGTGAAACAAGTAACAAATCGGCACTAAAAGTTGGTGTTAATACTAAGAACATAAATACAACAAGTAAACAAAAAGTGGTTGTGGATATGGATGAGAATGAGTTGGGTTGTTGCATGCAAGTAAATCTCCTTTAGTCAGACGTTATAACGTTTACACGTTATCTCGTACAAATGCTATTCTGTATAGGCGTTATAACGTTTGAACGCATTTGCAAAAGAGAGTGTGCTTTTTCGGTCACAAAACGTCAGAGCTTCAAGTATTAGAAGTCCTATGTCTAGGTTCTAAGTAGGCCCACTCCTGTATTTTAAGTGCCCACAGCAATGTCCTATGAACTATTATCCATTCTATGTCTAGACTTAGATAAAAATGCCTAAATGTCTTTAGTGCACCTTTTTGTTCATATAAATCTTTGAGTTCTTTTCATAGACCATGTCTGTACCTATGAATCTACCTATTTTAAGTGGCCAGTCTCAAAACAAGTTTGGAAATATTACCATGCAAAGATTTAAAACATATAAACGTCAATACTTCATAACAATTAACTAGAGGTTCATTACATGCAAAACAACAACCCAACTACAAATGTTTAGCTCATGCTGAGCATCTTTACAAAAAGATAAGGAAATGAAATCCAAATACCATACATAGAGAGAAGGAGATTAAACGCAAAAGATACGCCTAAGTAACCTTCCTGCATGCACGCTGTAAAGACGTTACAACGTCTGAGCTTCACAGTAGTGGTTATGACTGGAAATGGAAAATGGAGGTTGAGAAAAGTTAAGATGAAGAAGTCTGTGTCCAGAACTTCTTTAAGACAACTTTCTCTGAAATGGAGGAAAGTAGATGACTGGAGAGATTGAGCTGATTCTTGGGTGAGTGTATGTGTGTCCTTTGAGAGAAAGATGAGTCTTCAATATATAGTCAAATGGGTCACATGTTGCTGATGTCATTTTCCCACCTACCAAGCTTTGCTTGCACTTACGAAGCCCGACAGACATGCGATTGCTACGGTCGTCGGCCTCACAAGATCGAGGAGAGAGGAGATTGTCTGACTTTCTAAATCTTTGACCATCATTGCTAGCGCGCCACAACTGAGATATTTCACTCTTGCTCTGCTGCCCTTTTACAGACGTGATGAGGCACATGGCCACGTTCAACTCTTTACTGCACAAACACAAGAAGCATCAAAACGCTCACAAAGGCACCAATTGGTGCCAAAATGCACAGAACTCGCAATTTAGCCCCTAGCTAACTAAGAAGCAATAAACTAACAGAAAACTAATTATACTAACCTAATATTGCTAGAGAACTTGCATGATCTATCTTTGAATAAGTATAAATAACTCATATAAATATGAGTTATCACTGGCCCACGGGCCCAATTTTTGGTTGGGCCGGGCTCTAAAAATAGAGGCCCAGAACCAACGGTAAGTTTTTTGGCCCAGCCCATGGGCCAGATTTGTTTTTTTATTTTCAATTCTAACCAAAAAAACTAAATTTCACTTGAGTGTTAATAACAAAAAAAATACATTCCACTAAAAAATACACGCCCAATTCAGATGTGCCAGAACTTGTAGAGGAGATAAAGTTGTCAGATCTCAGTTAAATGTCTGTGTTGTTGAATTTGCTGATGTGTTCGTTGAATATATAATTTTTTGCTTTAATATTGTTAAGCTTTAGTTTTTCGACCAAGATATTTGTGTAGTTGAGTTATTTTGTCTGCTTATGGACAAAGTGTTTTATCTGATCAAAACAAATTTAAATTTGCTTTTTGACTGCTTATGGTTATGGACAAAGCGTTAATGTATTATCGATGGTGATTTGTAGAGCCTAAACAGATTTATATTGGTTTTGTTTGAGCCAAAACAGATTTTTTATGTTATGCTACTCCAAAATATTGTCTTTATGTATGTTGCTCATTTGTAGAAAAAGACTATGGCCAAGATTCCAAAAATTCAATGATTTGTGGCCCATTGGGCCACGGGCTAAGGTCGGGCCATGAAATATGCAGCCCATTAGAATATTGAGTCGGGCCAGCCCAACCCACCAATGTTGTTTGGCCCATTGACAGCTCTAGCCTTATGTAGGGGCCATGCCTCTAGACCAGATTGAGGGCTTGGCAGGTTAGGCGGTTGCTACCTGAATCAGTTGCCATGGGTCTCGAACCCACCTGGCTCAGTTAGCCTGCCACCTAGTCAGCCTTATTCTGAATCACTTATACCACCTCCGGTAGGTTCAAATCCATATCAGCAAATGTTCGGTAATTGGTGTTGAAAAAACACATGTGCAAGTATACACAGTCCAAAAACAAGTAGTATAAAAAGATCGAACCCACAGAGATTGAAAAACTCTCTTTTAAAATTTAATACAAAAGTAATAAAGTGTAAGGTAACCAAATAACAATTATAGTGGAGTTGATGTGATCACAACTAAGTTAGAATAGAAAGCAAAGTATAAGTGTTGATAATGCAAATGAGAGAAGTTAGTTGGAATGTCTTCATCAAGTAATTTACTTTTAAGTGTTTGATGCAGTATGTAATGCAGCTGCACTGAATGCTGTTGCATTAGTTATGTGTCTTTCAGTCACTTTTCTTCGGAGTTTCATTACAAGCTTCCTATGTCTAGGCATGCTAAATAGGTTCACTCTTGCCTTTGAAAGTACCCACAGTTTCACCCTATGGATTATACTATCCTATGTCTAGGACTTAGCATGGTTTTCACAAAGTTTCCTTTATGTAAAACACTCACCCATATTAGTTCTTGAGTTCTTAATTGTAAGCCATGTGTGCTCTTACAAATCTACTTATTTTAAGTGATCAATCATAAAATAAGTGTTGAAAACATTATCAAGCAAGAACTAAAGTACAAACATACATACATGCATCATACTTACTTAAAAGCTCATTAAATGATTAGAACATTCCAACTAAGAAAGATTTAGCTAACAATAGACATTGCAAGGTATATATAAACTGAATAGACCATGTTTATATAATTGAAATCACAAAAGAGAAACAACAAGATAGAAGTTACACAAGTTGAAGCCCTTTTGTATGAATTCTCCTAGCAATGCATTAGCATTACTCCTTAGCACTATACAAACACTATGAAATCGAGTTAAGGATGATTTGTTAATTCCTTCCTTTCCCTCTTATTGAAATTTTGATCTAACTTATGGATTGTGATATATTTCCAAATGAAGATGTGAGGTCTTTTTATAGCCTTCAATATATCCAAAATGACCTAATAACAACTATAACCATGCCAATCACTCAAGTTATCATATATCACACTAAATACTATATAAACTCTTTATTATTACTTGAAAGAGAGCAATTTACTAAGTTTAAACATATGAAATACTCTATATAAAATAGAGTTATCACACCCCCAAACTTAAACCATTGCTTGTCCGCAAGTAATGACAAAGACAAACTATTTAAAAACTATAATTTCTAGAAGATAGATCAGCTTGATATTTGGATTTTCATGAGGAGTTCCCTATGAACTTCATTTCTCAGCAATCTTTCTTATGCCTTTATTTCTTCAAAACTACCAAAGCTATTCAAACTCTTTTGTGTGTGTGTGAACTCACTGAGTTGAGATTGGTTCCAAGACTAAGTGAAAAACTTCCTCCTAGCCTTTGAAAGGATTGGTTTATCTTTGGTCACACCAAAATATTTTTCAAAAGAGAGATTAGACTCACATAATTTTCTCAAGTATTAGGGAGTTTTAAATACAACAAAGGGCTTGGTTGAATCTTTCAAAGCTTTTGAGCCAATGCATTTTTCTATTTCTTTTTTTGTGTGGATCTTTTGAGCGGATGCAATACTTCTTTGAAGTGATTTGTGCATTGATTTTTTTGCATTTTGCTTTTTTCTTCTGCGATTGCATTGATGCTTACGACCGATGATGCTCATATTGCCTTCCTCATCGACCTCCGGATGCAAATGCACTTTGCACAGTCTTTGACCTCCGGATGCATATATTTTTCTTTGCACTTTGCACGAGTTCTTTTTGAACTATCCTCCAGATACATTTATTCTGCATGGCACGAGTCTTTGACCTCCAGATGCATTCATGTACTTAGGCACAAGTATAGTTTCAAATGATTCAGGATAATATGGCTTTTGATCTTTGATCTTTTGTCCACATTTTTGTATTCTTTTTGTGCATTGTTTACTCTTTATACTTTTCAAATTCAGCCTTTGTTTTCATAAAACACCCCCAAACTTAATTCTTTAAGCTCTTCTATCTTTTTAGTAAAGCTTTGTTTTGACCTAAGCTTACCAAAAATTCCCCTTGCATCAGATTGATCTTTAAATAGCAAGGTTCTTTTTCACAAACTTAGTTTTGAAGTGTTGAAGTAAAAATAATTTTGGTTATTTTCTAAGAAATAAGGCTTCTTTTTCTCTTTTTCATTATTAAAATTCCATCCATAGGGGTTTTCACCATATTTTTGAAAAAACTGATCCATTCTACTAAAATACTTAGATACTACTTTGTTAAGTACATCTAATATTTAAACAAAATATAAATTACTTTAAAACATATATATTTACTATATAAAACATTTTTAATTAAACACACAACATACTAGATAAAAACAAACAAATTTAAACATAACATGCAAGATAAATCCCCCCCAAACTTAAGGGGTAGCAGTGTCCACACTGCTAATTTGTTCAGAAAATACAAAACATATTTTGTTAAAAATAGGGGAGAGGGATTAAACACAACCAGTGGAAATAGTTTTTAAGCAGAAATAACACAAGCTATAGTAGTAGGTGAAAACTTGTAAATGATACTTATTTCTTGGCTCCACTCCTAGTTACGGTGCTCACTTGCTGGTAGGAGGAGTGTGTTTCACCTTCCGCTTCTTCTCTTTGGGTTGCTTGGTTGGTGTTTCTTCAGAGGTGCGAATGCACCTCCTTCCTCTGGTGTAGTTTGCGAGAATTGTTTGCGCAGCGATGCAGTGCATCGGTCTTCGCATCTATCGATTTGCTTTCTCTTAGGTGTCAATTTTGCTTGCCTGCCTGCAGGTTTCTTGAAGAACTTCTGAGTGTTATGCAATGCATCTCTCTTCTGTTGAGCCATTTGTTCCAGAACAAGCTTGTTGTTGCCTCATCATGCTGTGATGTTTTCTGCTGTGATGCAGCAGGATCACTCTGCATCTCTTCAGTTTGAGCTACAGGCTCCTTTGCAGATGATTCTTCTCCTTTGTCTTCTTTTACAAGTCCTTCTTCTTCTCTTTCCTGCACAAACTCTTTCTCAAGAGCAGAAATAACATTAGCAGTAATGTTTCTTGGGTCAGAAGGTACTTGTTGTTCTGTTTCTGTTTGTGGTCTGGCAGGGCTAGGCTCAGAGATGGTTTGTTCTGTGTGAGGTGTTTTCTCAGGTTGATTTCTTGGAGAGGGTGGTGAAGGGGTTGTTTGTTGTGGTGATAGGACTGGTGGATCATTGAGGGAGGGTAATGGTGATTTTGGGTTGAAAGATGATTCTTGGTTTGGTGAGATGATAGGTGACTTGTTAATTGGTGATGTGATAGGTGGAGTTTGAGTTGTTTCTTGCTGGGCTTGTGGTGTTTGTTTGGCATATTTCTGTCTAGCTATTTCTTCTAGAATTACACCTCTAGCATGCTCCTCTTCTTCTTCATCAATTTCATCATCACTTCCTCTTCTTCAACTTCCTTGTCCATTTCTTTTTCTAGTTCCTCATCCTCATTATCAGAATCAAACATTTCTTCAATTTCAGGTTCTATCACTACTTTCTTCTTTCCTTTTGCTTGCTTCCTAGTCACCTTTTTCTTGGTACTAGGTTCTTCCTCCTTTTCCTCTTCTTTTTCTTCTTCCTCAACCTCTTTCTCTTCCTCTTCTTCTCCTTCAGTCTTGAGTACCCAACTTGGATATTCAGGGGCATTAACTTGGCCCACAAGATCAAATATCTTATCAAAAACTAATTGAAGCCAATCATGTTGGTCATTCAAAAATTTCCAAACTACAAGTTGCTTCTGTATGTGATGCTCTTGCATTGCAGGTGCAGAGCCTCTCACATTTCTCAGTCTCTCTCTCATTTCAGCATTCAGATTACCAGGTGGGAATTTTCTCTGTTCATTAGAAGCTATAGGAACACCTTCTTTCATACACAACTCAGTAATAAGACAAGGGAAAAACAGAAATCCCTTTGATTTTGTTGAGCATGCAAGAATTTCTCTAGCAGTCAATATACCTATATCAACATTTCCCTCGGAGAGAATTGTATCTAGCAAGATCAATCTCTCTTTGGTCATTGAATATGTGTGTGATGTGGGCAGAATTGAAGTTGCTACAAATAGATGCCAATTTCCTAATGCATCAATCAAGTAATTGCTCCTAAGTTTGATTTCATTTGGTGTGAACTTTTCCCAAACAGATCCTTGTATTGCAATCCTATTTTTCACTGCTTCCATTTATTTCTTAAAAGCCTTGGCCACTTTGTTTTCAAATTCAATCCCATTATATTTCAGCATATAATGTTCATTTAATTTCTTTGCATGAAAGTGCACAAGTTTACCTCTCACCATGGAAGTGTAGGAATGCTCTGTTCCTTCTTGTGGTGTGATACCAGCATAGAATTCTCTCACCAAATCTTCAATGTAGCCTCCTCTTGGAAGAACGAAGTGATCCCAGTTGAGATTGGCCACTGTTGACATGAATGATGGGCTAGCCTTCTTCAAATCATACCCTCTCTCGGGTAGTAGATGCATTTTCCAGAAATGAGCATTATCATCGGTTCTTGATGCTGATTCTTTGGCTTTGCCTTTCTTGCTTGATGATGATCCTGCATGCATGACTTTCTTCTCTTTACGGGAGTTTTGAGTGCGCTTGCTTGATGATTTCTGTGCTGATTGCTTCTTCACCATTTTGATTGTTCAATTTCTAGGTCTTTGATTGTTTTTGATTGAAAAAAATTGAGATGAGAATGTGAGGAGTAACTGTTTCTTAGAATGAGAGAAATTTGTGAGGTTTTGCGAAGAAGGGGTAACTGTAATAAGATTAAGGCTTTATGTTTCAGGAAGAAGGAAGTGGAGTTTGTAGGTAGCCGTTATGTCTTGCGTGTTGCGCATGCATCACGCCATGTGTCATCTTTGGCTACTAACACATCATTAATCTTGCTTAACTTCCTTTGATCTTCCCGATGCCTTAAGGCGTATTCTTCAAATTTTTGAGATTTTTGATGCGAGGCAATTTCTTACGCAATGCGGTGCATCGATGCACTGTTTGCATTGGTATCCTGCATTCTGCAAAACAACTAAAAACATAAAATTGCACAAAAATAATTAAAAACAATGGGTTGCCTCCCATTAAGCGCTTGTTTTAAGAGTCTTGTCAGTCTGACTACCTCTTTTCACTTAGAGATTTTGCAGTTGGGTGGTGGTTTTGTCTCTCACCACATGTTCACCATAGTACATCTTAACTCTTTGACCATTCACTTTGAAGAAAGTATTTGATGTTTTATCTAATAAATCTACTGCTCCATGTGGATAAACCTTTATCAACTTGAATGGTCCTGACCACCTTGATCTTAGTTTACCAGGAAACAGCTTCAACCTAGAGTTGTACAGTAGAACTAGTCCTCCTTATCTCAGTTCTCTTCTGTGAATTTTCTTATCATGCCATGCCTTAGTTTTAGCTTTGTAGATTTCAGCATTCTCATAAGAGGTTTGCCTAATTTCTTCTAGCTCATCAAGCTCTATCATTCTCTTTTTACCTGCCTTGTTTAGATTGAAATTGAGCTTCTTGATAGCCCAATAGGATTTGTTTTCCAATTCCACAGGTAAATGGCATGCTTTTCCATAGACTAATTTGTAAGGGGACATTCCTAAGGGTGTTTTGAATGCTGTTCTATATGCCCATAAGGCATCATTCAAATGTAAAGACCAATCTTTTCTATTTGGACTAACCATTTTTTCTAGCATTCTCTTAATTTCCCTATTGGATAATTCTGCTTGTCCACTAGTTTGAGGATGATATGTTGTAGCTATCTTATGCTTAACTCTATACTTAGCTAGAAGGTTTTCTATGATCTTATTGCAAAAGTGTGAACCTTCATCATTAATGATAGCTCCAGGAGTTCCAAATCTAGTGAATATATTTCTTTGAAGAAACTTACTCAACGATTTAGCATCATTATTAGGTAAATACTCGCTTCTACCCATTTGGACACATAATCAACAGCTACTAAGATATATAAATTGCCAAAAGAGGGTGGAAAAGGTCCCATGAAATCCATGCCCCAAACATCAAATAATTCAATTTCTAAAATATTGGTTCTAGGCATTTCATGCTTATCGAGAGATATTTCTGCTCTTTGACATTTATCAAGTATTTGACCATAAAATAAGCATCTTTAAATAAAGTAGGCCAAAAATAACCAGACTGTAATACCTTAGCTGCTGTTCTAGTGCTTCCAAAGTGTCCTCCATAAGGTGCAGAATGACAATGCAAGAGATGCTGCGCTTGTTGCTCCTCGAGGATGCATTTCCTTATTAATTGATCGGGGCACATCTTGTAAAGGAAGGATCATCCCAATAGTATTGCTTGACTATGTGGAAGAATCTTCTCCTTTGTTGATATGTCATATTCACTGGTACTACTTTGCTTGCAAGGAAATTTACAATTTCAGCAAACCATGATGCAGATGCATTTGATGCTTCGCATTGCTTATAGCAAATGCGATTTCATGTTTTGCATTGACTGTGATTGCCAATAGTTTCTCATCTGGAAAGCTCTCCTTGATTTCTTCTCCTTGTGTACCAAGTGATTCTCCTTCAATCCTTGATAAATGGTCTGCTACTTGATTTTCTACTCCTTTCTTGTCTCTTATTTCCAAATCAAATTCTTGTAGGAGTAAAATCCACCTTATCAGCCTTGGTTTTGTATCTTTCTTTGAAATTAGATACTTAATGGCAAAGTGATCAGTATAGACAATAATTTTAGTGCCAGCTAAGTAAGATCTAAATTTTTCAAATGCAAATACCACAGCTAATAATTCCTTTTCAGTGACTGTGTAGTTAACTTGAGCTTCAATTAATGTTTTGCTAGCATAATAAATGGAATGAAAAACCTTGTCATACATTTGCCGCAGGACTGCTCCTACTGCAAAGTCACTAGCATCACACATTAATTCAAATGGCCTGCTCCAATCTGGTGTTACTATCACTGGTGCAGTTACCAAAGCCTTTTTAAGCTTTTCAAAAGCTTCTATACAAGAATCATCAAAGTTAAATGCTACATCATGTTGCAAAAGCATACATAATGGTTTTGAGATTTTTGAAAAATCTTTGATAAACCTTCTATAGAAACCAGCATGGCCTAAGAAGCTCCTGATACCTTTAACTGTATTTGGTGGTGGTAGATTCTCAATGACATCAACCTTAGCTTTGTCTACCTCTAGACCTTTCTTTGAAATCCTATGTCCTAGCACAATACCTTCTTGTACCATGAAATGACACTTTTCCCAGTTTAAGACTAAATTTGTTTCTTCACATCTCTTGAGAATTTGTTCCAAGTTTGCTAAACAAACTTGAAATGTTTCTCCAAAGATAGAGAAATCATCCATGAATACTTCCATTGATTGCTCAATGAAATCTGAGAATATAGACATCATGCATCTTTGGAATGTAGCAGGTGCATTATGTAACACCCCCTTACATTTAATACTACTTAGCAAATTAAATCAGAGTTTTTAAAAAAAAAACCACTCACAAGAGAGTGCTACATTTTCTACAAGACAAACATACAAGAAACAATGGCGCAATCAACAGTTATCAGAGTGACATATAACACCTCGACCAAAAGGCGTGTTCATAAAAACACATGTTTTAATTTACAACACGATCGGAATAAAACATGTTCCAAAATAACATCAAGTTACATTTCAAAAACCAACCCAAAAGCGACCTCTAAACTACTCGGCCCTAGTGTTACATATCGAGCAATGACGACGTAAGCGATTAATCGAGTGAGGACACCTCTACTCGGGGGTACCTGCAAGTTGCCAACATGAGAAGCAACATAAAAGCAGTAGGGTGAGTCTCTAAACACATATAATAAGGTTTATGACAAGCATTATGCTAAGCAAACACATATAAACACCTCGGCACAACACACAAATAACACAATTATTTAGTGCATGAGTTATATGCATGATGCAGACCCAAAACTCCAAGGGCATATGCATGATGGATCCATTAAGACCGAAGTCTTCTGCTATCACCTTAGGACCGAAGTCCTCTGCTTTCACCATAGGACCGAAGTCCTCTGCTTTCACCATTATGCTTATGATTTATGCGACACCATGAACAATGCATAACACACAGCATATACATCATTCAATTAAATCATAACACAATTCCAGTAACTCACCATTTAGACCGCAGCCTTCTGTTCATAAATTAGGACCTAAGTCCTCTACTTACCTCTAGGACCGAAGTCCTCTGCGTTCACCCGCACCGTTTATTTAATGCCCCTCAGGGACTTCAACATTTATTACTCCTCTACTCGTAGCCCTACGGCCAAACAACTCTCACACATCATTACGGCACTAAGGCCGACGTCTCTGCATCGGCCTACAGCGCTAAGACTGTCGCCCTCAGCTCACCAAACATCTCGGCTCCAAGTAGTGGCCCAGAAAGTCACCACGAGGACTACCATAACACTTAGGACAAAAACGTCAATTAGGGATTTAAATGACTACACCATTTAACCCCTCACGTACTTGGCACTCAAAACGACGCTCACAGTTGCGTCCAGCAACAACCTGCGCTACACTAGCGTTAAAACATCACCTCGGCACCTATAGCACCTCGGCACACTCGGCACCTTGGCATGCCCACACTCTACTCCACTCATAGTCACTTCACTTCACACGAACGTATTTTACTTCCTCTATAATACCACCTAGTTTACTCACGCTTGAACACACCGCGATTGAGCATAGCGTCTCACCTCGGCAAGTACACCTAGGTATGATATACTCTACATCTCGGCCATAACACATCGGTTGCTACACGCTATACGTTATCAAGGCACTTCAGCAGCTACGCCTAAGTACTCTATCTCGGCCTAATTACCCTACACCTCGGCAAGTACAAACCGATACTTATACCTAGTCTCAGGTACTCATACACTTAGTTATTGGTGCTCTATCACTCACCCTCACTCACTCTAGCTCACTGGGACTGAGAGTTTCCTCAGCTCCCATTTCACTCCTTGATCCCTCGTATGATCAACTCTCTCATCCACTCCACACAACTCCACTGAAGTGAGCCAAAACACAACATCAAAAACATCAAAACACACCAAGCATGCAAGACAACTCAGCAAAACATAACTACAATCTACTCACACATAACAACTCATCATATCACAAAATTATACGTGAGAAGAGAGCCCCCTAACCTTGTTCAGTTGAGTAGAACACACTCTCTTCACTGAAACCCTCCAATTAACACTCGTGACAACTCTTCTCCTTGAGCTTGAGCTTCTACGCTGCAGAAAGCTCTTCCTTCTCTCTAGAAAATGATCTCACCTACCAACTTCTCTCTCTTACTTTCCCTTTGACTTTTCTTGATAATTTTTTGGTAATGAATGCTCCCTCTCCTTCGACACTCTTCTATGAGTCAACAACTTGGGCTTCTAATGGCTCATGGGCCTCTACGCCCACCTTCCACATTCACCTAAGCATCTCCTAAATGAAATAAACTTCTAATTAATACTTGACTTAACTAAAATGTTGTAAACCTTAAATAACTCAATCAAATAATTAATTGAACTATTTTGGGGTGTTACACATTACATAAGCCAAATGGCATCCTTCTAAAAGCAAAGGTTCCATAAGGGCATGTAAAGGTGGTTTTGTGTTGATCCTTAGGCTAAATGGCTATTTGATTATAGCCTGAGTAGCCATCTAGGAAACAATAAAATTCTTTCCCTGCTAGTCTATCTAACATTTGGTCTATTAATGGTAAAGGAAAGTGATCCTTTTTGGTAGCTTTGTTGAGTTTTCTGTAATCGATACAGATTCTCCACCCTGTGACAGTTCTAGTTGGTATCAACTCATTTTTTTCATTGGCTATAACTGTCACACCCCTTTCTTTGGTACACATTGGGCAGAGGCTTACCCAAGCCAGCATGCGATATAAGTATATTATTCGACATCTAGCCACTTAATGATTTCCTTTTTCACAACCTCTTTCATAATAGGATTTAGTCTTCTTTGACTCTCTATGCTGTTTTTGGAATTTTCTTCCAAAATGACTCTATGCATGCATATAGAAGGACTAATTCCTTTGATATCTGCCATTTGCCAACCTATAGCTTTGGTATGCTTCTTTAGAGTACTAATGAGATCACTCTCCTGTTTTGATGTTAAATCAGAAAGTCTCATTTATTCCTAAGGTGTTCAGGCAGTATCTTCAATTATAACTTAGGAGGTTGTTCTATTGAGGGTAAGTTTTTCTTGAGAATTGGATCCTCAAGATTGAGTGGTTCATAAGTCTAGCCCATACCTCCTTACAAGAGTTTTCTCTTGGCAGATTTTCCTTTTCTAGTATTTCATCATCTAGCAATGCTGCTGCATCTAATGCATCTCCATTGGCTAAGTGATCATACTGCTTGTAAAACTGTTTTTCTACCAATTGATCTAGAGAGAATAAGGATGAACACTCTTCTGTATTCTCTGCAGGATACTTCATAGCATTCATTACATTGAATTTTATCTCTTGATCATTCACTCTCATAGTGAGTTCACCTTTACGCACATCAATTATGGTTTTACCGGTTGCTAAGAATGGTCTACCTAGTGTAGCGGCCAGAAAAATCCGGAAAGGATTCTTGAAAGGTTCATAGGAAGCCGCCGCCACGAAATTTTAGTTTAAGGGCAAATTCGGAAAATCCCTTTAAGTTTTAGGACGAGGCATTGTTGGGGTTCGGGAGTCGTTATGTGTGGGAATGTATTAGCACCCCACGACATCCTATTGTCTAATTAATTTAAGATTTATTTAATAATTACCCTTTTATTTGTAGAAAAAAAAAAAAAAAAAAAGACTTATTTAGGTTTTTGGTTTTAGTGTTTGACAAGGTTGAATCTTGCTCCTACGTACCTCGGATGCAATGGAGGAATCAAAGCTACGTAGTTCTTCCTGAAAAAGGTTTATTGGTTGGTGTTTTTTAGTGTAGGGGTCCTAGGATTCCTTGGCTGTAGAGCTCATCGATTCCTAGGGCATTGACTAACCTTGGATTGTACAACCGAGCTTAGTCCCCTACTTTTGAAAATAATTTTAGAGTTTTGAAAGAAATTGGTTTGGTGTGAGGTGGGTCTGCTTTTTAGAATAGGTATTCTAGAACTCGAAGCTGTACATCCCATTAGTTCTAGAACAATGACTAACCTTGGTTGTACAACCGAGCTTAGTCCCTATTTTTAGGAAAAATAGTTTATTCGTATTTATTAAGTTTTCGGGTTCTTGAATGCATGCTGACTCATTGGCCCTAAAATAATGACTAATCAGGTTGTACAACCGACTTAATTTATTTATTTTTAGAAAAATAGTTTATTCGTATTTGTTAGGTTTGTAGGGTTACTGAACTGTACAGCTCATTGGCCCTAAAATAATGACTAACTCGGTTGTACAACTGACTTAGCCGTTTGTTTAATTTCACGAGAAAAATTATTTGCGTTTGAGTTGGAAAAGAATTAAAAAGAGAAACAGGGGGTGCAGATTGTAAATTTGGGTTTTATTAATAGTGGGGTGTTGTATAATTAATTGGAGGTGCAAAAAGGAAAGCCCAGTTCGCATAGGAGGGCCCAGTATGCGAAACTGGGCTTAAGTGAGGGAGGGGTGCGTGCGTGAATAAGAGGGGTGTAACTAATAATCTGAATATAAAAAAAAAAGAAAAAAATAAACAGCCCAATATATAAGGAAAACCTAAACCGAGAACCCTAATTTCACAATCCTTCCCTCCTTCACACTACTGCTGCGGCGCCGTCCTAGGGGAGAGATTTCTGGCGCCCTTCTCGCCGGTTCTCGCGGAGGGAGAGAGAGGAAAAACAGCGAGACGTCGCGGTTTCCATGGAAACGAGTTCGTGGGTGGTTTCGGTGTTGGAGGATAATGGAGGTGGCGCCGGCGACGGGAATCCCGCCGGCGAGAACACGGTGGGTTTCGTTCTCCTCCGTTCTTCCTTGTTTCTCTTCTTCTCTTATTTTTGTTTTTTTCTTTTTCTTCTCTTTGTCACTGAAAAATGTTGCTTTTTTTTTTTCTGGGTTTGTGTTTTTCTTGGGTGAGGGTGACGGTTTCAAGTGGTGGTGGGTCGTGAACGCAGGGAGACCACGCCAGGCACAAGCTCGCCGGCGAGGGGTGATGGAGATATGGTCTTTGGCCGGATTCGTAGTGGTTTTTGCATTTCTTGGCTGCTCGGTTTTGGGTGGTTTTTGCAGCTACTGGTTCGGTTTTGGCTTGGTTTTGGGGGACCTTGCCGGAGCTCTCGCCGGAGAAGATGACCGGAGCTCCGGCGAGCTTAAGGTCAGTATTCTATTCTACTTGTTTTTTACGCTTTCACTGGTCTGATTTCTCTCCTACCCATTTTATTCCTCTATTTATTCTGTTTTTGTATTTTTAGGTCTCTGAGTATATTTATTTCACTAAAAGAGAACTATTTTGATCTGAAACTACAACAAACAAAATCAGTTTTTAAGCATAACCTATTTGATGAACCCTAATCAAAGCATTTTTTTTCTGAGACACAGCATAAGAACTTTATTCATGAAATTTTGAAAATAAACTACATTTTTGGTTCTGTAATATCTGTTGTTCTTTGCTAATACATACATACGAATTTGAAAAAAAAACAGATCCATTGACACATATTGTTACATCAGTTTTAGAGTTAGGGACATATTTGACAAACCTACCTTTTCTCCAGCCTCAGATTAGACTCCTAAACGCTGTTGTTTGTAACTACAGCAACTGCTATTGTGCCCTCCTTGAAGCGCCACAGCTGCTACCCAAATCTTCAAATCTCGGATTTTTGGAAGAGTAGTGTTTAGTGGATTAGGGTTTGGTGCGAAACTCTAATCCCTTTTTGGTGATTTTTATGATCTTTTTCTCGCTCACGATTTACGTGTGTTTTTGGCTGATGAATTTGTTTATTTATAGTAAAATACTAGGTTAAGGCATTTATTATTTTTAACCAGACTTTGACCCTATTTTAGGTTGGAACCCAGGCCAATGGCCCAAAGAATTTGCAGCGACTTGGAATCTTTGCTGGAAACCCTAAATTCTTCATTTCTTGTGTATTTTCGGATCTGATTTTTTTGGGTTTTTGGATGTATTTTTTTAGTGTTTTTGGACTTTTGGACTCTTAATAGCTTTTAATTTGTAAATTAAACTAAATACAATATTTTTTTGACATTTTGGACTTATTTGACTCTTAAACACTTTTAAATTGTAAATTAAACTAAATTGAATTTTTGACATTTTTGTATTGTATATATGCTTAAATAAATTAAATAAACAAAATAAGAATAAAAATAATAATAATAAAAGGGAGTCAGGCCAAATACAAAGACGAGAACGAGCTGGACTTGACAACTACGCTAAAACTAGACCAAAATAAAAGAAATGGGTGTGTTAACTAAAAATCCCAAAATTAACTCGGAATCGCATTATTAAGTCTGAATTTAAACCAAATTTTGAGAAAAATGACTTTAGGTAGACCTGCTTACGTACGACTAAACCCAAATAAGAAGACTAAATTGAAGAACGCACGAAAAGATCGATCATTCGCGTGCGTGCCTAATTTAAACAACGGTATTTTGATTAAGTTGAATGGGGAGATTGAGATTGGTTCGGGTTGGTAGCGAGGGCGCTATACTAATAATTCTCGTAATCATGCGACTCTGAAACACTATACTAATAATTCTAATAATTCTCGTAATTTAAACGACTAAAACAAGGGAAAGAAGGCGGACAAAATTGGGGTATAACACCTAGGATAATAGGCACTTCCTTATCTGCATCAAAGTCAAGGATAACCAAATCTACAGGGAATACAAATTTATCTACCTTGACTAGGATGTCTTCTATGATACCTTGAGGATAGGCTATTGATGCATCGACTAATTAAAGTGTCACGTTGGTTGGTTTTGCATTTCCAATTTCTAAGCTGGTCAAAAATAGATTTAGGCATCAAGTTGATGCTTGCACCTAAATCACATAAAACTTTACCGAGTATAGGATTTTCCTATAGAAAATGGAATTGTAAAACTACTGGATCCTTCAATTTCTAGGAATCTTATTTTGCATAAGCAAACTACAATCTTTCTGTCATGGCAATCTGTTTCAAACTCTCCTAATCTTCTTCTCTTAGTAAGCACATCCTTCATAAACTTTGCATAGATTGGCATTTGTTGGAGTGCTTCTACTAAGGGAACATTGATGTGTAATTGTTTTAGTACCTCTAAGAATTTACCAAATTGTTTCTCCTCATGAGCTTTTTTTAGTCTTTGAGGATAAGGAGGAGGAGGGTATTCAGGTACTAACTTAGGTAGTGGACTTTGAACTTCTTGTGATGCAGGAGCACTAGATGCTTCTGCATTGGTTTCTTTTTGATTTTTGGCTTTTTCTCCCTTTTCTACACTTTCCTTCTCAGTTAACTCTACAAGATCCTTACCACTTCTCAAAGAAATAGCCTTAACTTGTTCCTTTCCTTGTTTTTGGGAAGGAGTAGTTTCTGTATTTGAAGGTAAGGCACCTTGTGGCCTTTGATACAGAGCTGTGGCTAATTGACCAACTTGATTCTCTAAGTTCTTAATGGAAGCATCTTGAATTTGTCTAGCTGTTCTAGATTCACCTATGAATGCTTTGAGCATGGATTCTAGAGAATTCTCAGTGGTAGGTTGAGAGTTTCTTTGGTTATTAAAGTGGGAATCTGGTGGGGTAGTTGGTGCAGTTTCTAGGTGCGGAGTGCACTATTGTTGCTCCATCTAAAATTTGGGTGATCTTTCCAACCAGGATTATAAGTGTTGGAATAAGGGTTGTTATTCTTATTATAACCTACATAATTTACTGAGAGATAGGGTTGCTAGAACACTCCTCATACAAGTGACCTCCTCCACAGTACACACACAACTAGGGGTGCTTGGAGGTACTTGTTCTCTTCTTCTTTGCTGCATAATGCTTTACGGTGATGCGTTTGCATTAGATCTTGATAGCATTGCTGAAGTGAAGTTTTTCATCAATTAGCTAGAGTGGCTACTTGAGCGAGATAGAGGCGGATATATCATTAACTTCATTTACCCACGATGGTTTCTTTTGAGCACTCACCCTCTCGGTAGGCCAACTAGAGCTATTAGCTGCTATTCTATCAATTAATTCACATGCTTCATTGTATGGCATGATTTAATAACACTCCACCGGATGATGCATCAAGCATTATTACGGTTTGAGGTTCTAAACCATTATAAAATGTTTCCATTTGAATAATAAGCATTTGTTGCACCCCGAAAAATCCGGTTTGGACTTCTCGATGTACAACGTGGGAAAATATGAAGCCGCCACCAATATTTTAGTTTTGAGGCGAAAACATTGAAAAAACGTCTTTTTATACAAGGCGGGTGGTCTTTTGAAAATAAGAGATGTAGGTTCGGAATTCGGTTAGAAGTGCAGGGGAAGGTATAAGCACCGTGCCTCCTTTCTAGAAAAAGGAACCTTTAATTTGATGTGTGGTTTTGAAATGTTTGATTTGAAACGATCGTTCTACTTCTTTTCTTTTCTTTTTGTTTTGATTGAGAAATTATTTTATTGGAAAGCGGGAAAAAGAATATTTTTGGTATCTTTGAAAAGCGGAACAAAACAAAGATTTTTTAAAAGGGTGCTTGACGGGACAGAACCCGCTCTACACGTACCCTCACCGAGATGAGGATCAAAGCTACGTAGTTCTCGTTTGTGCGTCCAAGAAAGCGGCTTTGATGATTTTTAAAAGTGTGATTTTTGCGTCAGAAGAGCGGCTTTTGTGATTTTGAAAAGAGTGTGCTTTTTGCGTCAGAAGGCGGTTTTGTGATTTTTTTGGAAAAAGTATTTTTGCGCCCAAGACGGCTTTTGTGATTTTCATGAAAGAAGCGGATTGGTGTTTTTATTGTAGGGGTTCTCGGTCTAGATCATGCAGTCCAAAAGACCTAAAACATAGACATCCCCGCCCGTACGGACGACGTGCCCCACTACTTTTGGAAAATGATCTTTTTGATTTTTTTTAGAAAAAGGGTTTGAAATTATTAATTATTTGTTTTATTCCTCACAAGTATCCTAGGGCGTTTGACATGCTGACTCGGTCTTAGGGCGCTAGACAACACCGCCCGCACGTCCGACTTGCCCCTCATGAGTTTTAAAAAAGAAATTATTTATTGACCTCAAAAGATTTGATTAATTTATGAAAATGATTTGAAGAGTGTTGACTCTTGGAAAAGAGCTTCTTTTTTTTTGTCAAATAAAAGAATAAGAAAAGAATTTGAGGATGGCATTGGCCACAAAGAAAAGAAAGTAGAACATTCAATCAATTTTTAAGTCAAAACCAAAACACAATACTTATTAAATTGCAAACAAAGTAATCCACAATATAATTAGGACACAAGCATGCCCATTATTATTTGGCAACAAGAATGCACAAGAATGACATTAAAGCATCAACAATTAAACAATGTAGCTTAAGGGTAGGAAATTGGATCTTGCTAAACTATCTACAAATGGCAAGCAAATCATGTTATAACAACTTGAGAAAAATTATTTTGAACCACAATTGCACCTTAATAAATTAAAAAAAAAAAAAAAAAGACAAAACCCTAATTCCTAACCTTAAGGCCGAAACCCTTAATCCCCACAATCAAGCCCCAAATATCATGCATTCACAAGAGAGTAACAAGAATTAACCAAAACCTAGCTAGTTCAAGTCAAACCCAAAGCTATTACATGCAATTTAACAAGGTGAATGCACTAAAATCAACACAATTTAATATGGGATCATAATTCAAATTGCAAACAATTTATATACAAAGTGCAAACTTTACCCATGAAGGGTTCAAAACAGTGGCATATCTATCATGTAAGGGCTCAAACAACTCATTTCCAAATTATCCACCATATATATACAAAAGTAGGTAAAAATCAAAAGGGTGCATCAAAAACCTAGCTAAAACCGAACCATATATATACCTAAACCCACCAATTTCTTCATCAAACTTAACCTAACTACATGAACAAACATGAATACATGAAGAACAACAATTAACAAGAACAACTCCTAAAAATTGGCTCAAGGCCGAAACTATATATGTAAGGGAAGAAGGGTAGAAAGTGAACTTATGCTTGGAAACTTGAACATTAATAAGCTAATTTGATAATCCAAAAGAACAAATGATCAAATAAGCTATTTGAATCCCTTCTAGCAATCTTCTTCACTTGGATTAAAGTACCTTAAGGTACTAGTGATGAATCATCTTGCTAGATCATCAATACTAACAACACTAGCAACCTCTAAAATACAATGCTAACAATAAAATTAACCATTATTTTGCAAAGAGCAACAAATAAATAACTTAAGAATATTTTAGCATGAAGATTAACATAATCAAAGTAGCAAATGTGTTGAATCCCTTCTAGTCATCTTCTCCACTCAAATCAAAGTGCCTTAAGCACTAGTGGTAAATCACATGACTAGATCATCAAACACTAACAATAACTAAACTAAATTTAAATCTCAAGAAACATAAAATCAAATATAATGGGTTGAATCCTTTCTAGTCATCTTTTCCACTCAAATCAAAGTGCCTTAAGCACTTGTGGTAAATCACATGACTAGATCATCAACCACTAACAATAACAACATTTACTACTAAAGTAAAATACTCATGACAACATTGAATGAAAAAATACACAATCAACTTGAACATATTTTTGTTTAGTGAAATGACAACAAAACTACAATAAAGCACCATAAAATCTATTTATTAAGGGTGAAATGCCAAATTTCACCCATCAACAACAACAAGCTACATTATGAAAATGAAAATGATAAATATGCTAAATAATGAAGAAAATGTGAGATGAAGAGAAGAAAATAATTTCTAATGCAAAATGCTTGAAGATGATGCAAAGGTATCAAGGGTTTTTACCTTAATCCTAAGAGAGAAAGAAGAAATTGAAGAAATAGAGGAGAGGGAAGATGGAGATGGCTACGGCCTTGTGTTGGAAATAAGGGAGAGAAGAATTGTTTTTGTGTTTTTTTGAGTGAGAGAGGAAGAGGCAAGGTTGTGAGAGGTAGTTTTTAAGGTGCTTTGGTGAATGAAGGTGAATTAATGGAGGGTGAGAGGAGGGAGATGGTTTCGGCTGAGAGAGGAGGAGAGGAGGAGAGGTTTTTCTTCTAGGTTTGCAAAATGAGAGTGTGTGTGAGTGAGTCTCTAATTTTTGGGCTTTTATATGAGGACCAATTTTAAGGGCATTTGTGACAATGTGCTTTTGTAAACCACTAGGATTTGAGATAGAATTTAAATGGAGGGTCAAGATTGCAATGCACAAGGATTAGGGACACTCAAGAAGCACAAATCAGCTGGTTGTACACGTTTTTGGAGTGGTCTTGGAGAGCAAAAATTGTTGGGGGCATTTAGGTCTTTTTACATTGAGTTATGGCCTAGGATTTGATCAAAAATTTTAATCAATGGCTAAGGATCATTTCACAAGGATCATGGGCATGAAAAAGCACAAAATATGGGCTGGAAATGAGAGGAAATTCGCAGCACACAAGTGAGAGAATGAGTGGAAAACTTGCAAGTTGTCATTTTTGTACTAATCCTTATCCTTTCATCATTCAAAATGTAGAATATTCCCTTCTAGATCTTTCTTTCTTATTCATGCCATTTTGGGCCCTATCCTATGATTCCATGATTGGGCTCTGAATTCCATGACCTCACCAATCCCAAAATTGATTTTGTTGACCCCACCTCAAAGGAAATGACCATTTTGCCCTTTTGTTCAAAACTTGAATTCCATGCCAAAAATATTTCAATGGTGCACAAAAATGCACAACCTCCACCCTTTTAGACCCAAATAAATTCCCAAGAGATGCATAGTGGTTTTTACTGAGAAATTATTGGTCTTAGTGAAATGACCAAAATGCCCTTTTGGTCAAAAAACCGTAATTTTGCCCCAAAACTCAACTCTCTCTGCATAAAACATGTCTTCCAACTCCAAACATCATCTTAAAAACAATGAGATGACTTTTAGGACTCAAAATGCATGTTCCATGGCTTTTTCTGAGAAATTACCCTTTTGCAAAATGACCAAAATACCCTTTGACCTAAAAACTCTAATTTGCTCCAAAAGTGTATTCCAACTCCGAAAATGATTTTAGAAACTTGGAAATGACTTTTAAAAACCTAAATGCAATACATGATGCTCTTTGTTCTTCTACTTATTTATTTTTGGGGAAAATTAGGGTTTTGACCTAAAGTAGGACAAAATTGGGGTATGACAATTTGCCTCTTTATTTGGATTTTACCAAGAAATGTGAATTCTTGCGAGACATATTTCGAAGGTAAAATAGAAATAAAGAATTCAAAAATTATACCAATTTTGTCCATTTGGAGAAACCCGAATTTTCCCCTTTCTCTTTTTTAATGAATGAATCAACAACCCTCAGTAAGCCAGCAGAAAGCAGGAAATGAATTGGTGCCCACCCTCAGTAAGCCAGCGAAAGCAGGAAAAGAATTGTCAACCCTCAGTAAGCCGACAAAAGCAAGAAATGAATTGGTGCCAACCCTCAGTAAGCCAGCGAAAGCAGGAAATGAATTGTCAACCCTCAGTAGGCCGACGAAAGCAAGAAATGAATTGGTGCCAACCCTCAGTAAGCCAGCGAAAGCAGGAAATGAATTGTCAACCCTCAGTAAGCCGACAAAAGCAAGAAATGAATTGGTGCCAACCTCAAGTAAGCCAGTGAGCAGAAATGAATTGTCAACCCTCGGTAGGAGGCCGACGAAAGCAAGAAATGAATTGGTGCCAACCTCGCAGAAGCCAAAGAAAAGTAGGAAATAAGGCAATAAAGAAAGCGATAAAGAAAGCAGTAAAGAAGGTATCGGTCCTCAGTAAACCGACACTGGAGGCTGCCTAAAGCCTTTTAACGAACGCAGACGATCCGAGAGTTTGCCAGCAGGCGAGGTGGTCTTCAAGAGCGGCGGGGGAGACAATACCAAGTCTAGATCTCGATACTTCTCTAGGATCTGCGCTACGTCTTAGGCCGACATACACGGCTATCCTTTTATTTGGACCTAACGAGGTGCGAAGGACTTACTCGTAGCTCGAATACGAGGTGAAGTCGAAGGGGGACGCTTGGGTCTGAAGGGACGCAGGTCTGAAGGGATTCACGAATCTGTTGGTTGATTGATTGAAATGGCCAATGCTACCGCTTTGGATTGAGGTACTGCATACGTCGGTGATGCGAGGAATTGAGATGGAGTGTGGATGCATGTTATGCGAAAGCATGTTATGCAAAGGGTGCGTTATGCAAATGCATGCAATGCTATGATTATGGTGTAATGATGAATGCTAGGAGATGCTATTTTTGATTTTCTTTTGTCTTTTGTCGACTTTTTTTTTCTCGACTATTTTTTCTTTTGCTTTTTCCATGAAAGCATAAACATTAATATGACGCAATGCTCACGATGTTTGATGCAATGATTTTTGTTCTTTTTCTTTTATGGAAATGCTAACGTTAATATGATGCAAATGCATTGCTTTAATGTCTGATGATTAAATGACAAAGGAATGTTTGTGAAATGATGAATGATATGGAGTGTTGGATGACAGGGAATGTTTTGATTTTCTTCTTCTATTTATTTATTTATTTATTTATTTATTTATTTATTTTTTTTTTTTTTTGAGGTCAACACTTTAAGTCCCTACAAGATACAACCTAGTCCCGAAGGATGAAGCGAGCACTAAAGCCCTACGGGATAACAACCTAATCCCAAGGATGAAGGCGAGCACTGAAGCCCTACAAGATACAACCTAATCCCTAAGGATAAAAGCGAGCACTAAAGCCCTAAGCGGTCAACTTTGGGCGACCCTCATGCGCCAAGATAAGCTGGTTGAAGAAATTTTCCATACTTTTCTATGTGAGGATGCAAATGCAATACTTTGATGCATGATATGACATGAAATGATTTTGTTCTTTTCCTCTTTATGAAGAAGGCGAACATTAATATGATGCCAATGCAATGAAAAGATTTTTGCTTTTTCTTTTTTACTATTTTCCTCTATGAAATGCAAATATTAATATGGTGCAAGTGACGTGGAACACCTTGTTTGTTTTTGCAATGTGATGAATGCACAAAATGTGAAGATGCAAATGTAATGCTTTGATGCATATGCTATGATGAATAGATTGAAATGTCTAGATGCATGAGGTAAACATTTTTGTGATGACGAGATCACGAGACTTTGGATGCAAGGAATTGAGATGATTATTGACCATTCCGTTGAAAAGTTGAATTTGATTCAAACTACGGTGTTCTCAAGGTTTTTATTTACAAATAGCCTCATTTGTTTTCTCTTTCCTTTCCATGATGACTGAATTTGGATACCACGTAAACAACTTGTGTTCTCTCTTTTTGAAGCATTGTCTAGTAAGCATGCATAGGAGTGCAAATGTGAATGAGTGAGTCGGTTCACTTGGGATGGACATTCATGACGAGTGAAGGAATAGCGGACACGATTATTGTCGAAGCTCATGAGGATCAAGAGATACAAGATTGCCCCAATTCAGTCTTTGATGAGTGAATAGCTTGCCCACTGTCTAGTGGTGACAACAACTAGGGTGTAGAAGATGATGAATTGGGAATGCTTGGCTTTTGAAATGAAAGGTGGGGCGAGAAGAGATTTTGTCTCAACCCATAAAGTTTGATGTTGCCCTGGTCATAACAAGGACAAAAGCGCCCCCAATTAGAATGACAGGCCTTGTTTAGGATAGTGAGTTGAGAGATTGCCCGGTGAGGTTGAATGAGGTGAAGGAATGGGAACGCCCTTGCCCCCTGCTTGGAGGTATTGACAACCTGGAGTGACATGGGAGGGCATTGAATAGACATTCCCAAGACCGGGGTGGGCGGGAGGTGAAGAGAGTGCCCCATCTTTTGGATCGAGTAGTGTTCTCGGTCTGCAAATGTCTTGACTTTTAAGCGTGAAAGAAGCCTCACTTGGTGATCACTAAACCTTGTTTTAATGCGGCTTGAATGGGTTTGAGTGCAAGTCCCTCTTTTTATTTTGTCGACTTTCTTTTTACGATTTGTTTGTTTTTATCCTCATTTCTTTTTCCCGAGGGTTGTTTTTTTCTTGATCGACTTTCTTTTTCGATCATTTGTTTTTTTCTTTTGAGCAAACACATCGTGAGCAGATAAACTTAGTTGTTCTAAGATTTAAAATTTGAGAAAACAACAGCAATCAGTCATTGATCGGAATGGACTTTTCGGGATTGTGGTGTTTTGTGGAGGAAGGATGATTGGGCTTAATGAAGTATTTGGGGGTAATGGTAGGATGATTTTTATTCAAGCGTTGGTGACGATCGATGATTTATAGCGGTTATTTGGCTTGATGAGGTGTTTGGAAGTTTTATTCCGGCTAAGGGTTTGTGGAGGGCAAGGTGCCGAGGAAGTGTTTGCGATTTATGGAAGAAGGGGTAGTTATACACAGCAAGGTGTTGGAAGATTTATTGAGACAAGGATCTCTTGTGTTTTGTGGTAACATGTATCAGCTCACCACTTACATTTCTTTTGTATTTTCCTTAGCTTTGGGATTTTCATTTTGAATCCCTTTTTTTTCTTTTCTTTTTTTTTTTTTTTTTTTTTTTTTGTTCTTTGACTCGTGAGTGGTGATAAGAAGTGATGCAACTGTTTTTTTTATATTTGAGGTGATCCTTGTCTAGGGTGATTTTGGATTTTGGTTTTTCTTGGCTTAAGGTGGGTAGGAAAGGGACTTTACGGGATTTTGGGATTTTGAGGAGATGGCCAAACTTCATTTCAAATCTGATTGCTTTTTTTTTTTTGTAAAACATGAAAACTGTTCATCTATCTATATGTGCTTGCTCCTTTCTTTACATTTTTCTCTTTTTTTTTTTTTATGCCCTAACTTTTGCAGGACAGCTCTTTGCGAGTTTTCAATCCACAGGCGCTTTTTTTTTGTGTCTAGGCCGCCTTTGCGGGTTTTCAACCTAGCGAGCTTATTTTCTTATTTATTATTATTTTTGAAAGACTTGCCTTGAAGGAATATGATATTTAACAAGGGAAATTAGTGATCAGAGACTTGCCCTGACATGGAGCACTCAAAGTGTTAGTGAGAATGAAACAAAAAGTCAAGTACGCACCGATGGGAGAGAACATGCACTTTATGGGTGGGCGGGCGGGATTAGACTTGGATGGGAAATGATGATAAATGAAGGAAGCGACCGACTCAAACAATAGAGATCGCACGCGTGGCATGCATACTTACTAGAAGAACGCTTCACGAGAGAGTTAACATTGGTTAAAGCATGATATAAAAACTTTTTTTTGATGGAGCGTTTCAGTCTTTTATCATGGAATGGATGAGATGCAATGCTTTTTATTCTTTGAAGGAAATACAAATGAGCTATTGACGTGAAAAACCGAATGCCTTGGAACACCTTGAAATTTTGAAAGAATGATTGTTTTGCAAGACCATCTAAATCTCTCATCAAAACTCTTTATTGTATGTGAAAACACTATGATATGCAAGTGGAAAAAATGATCACTTCAAAAGTGTAATTATTCTAAAAGGTTTTATGATTTTGATGCAAAATGAAATGCATTTTTGAATGAGCGAGAAAGATATTTTTCAAAATGAAATTTTTATTTGTTATGCTTGTGGGGTGGACCCGCTCCTCACGTATCCTCCTTGAGGAATCAAAGCGCACGTAGTTCTCTGTGTCTTTTTTGAAATAATGTTTATGCATGAATGCCATGTTTTGGATGAACTTGGCGAGGAGCTTTTTCCTCTTTGATTATAAATGAAATGCTTATGCTATGAAGACGATAATTGTTTTCATTTTTATGTAATGAAATGGAATGCAAGGCGAATGATTCAAAATTAGAACTTTATTTATGCAAATGATGCAACGATGTAGGATGCAAGATATTTCTTTTTTTAAAATGATTTTTTTATAGAGGCAAGACAAAATATGAAATGCCGATGCCCCCTTTTCTTTTACATGATGAAAGATGCAGGAATGATGCTTTTTTCCTAAATGATGATTTTTTTAAAGGCAAGGCAAAGTATGAAATGCCAATGCCCCTTCCCTGTTTTGAAAGATGCATGTATGGAGGAATGATGTATTTGAACTAAAGTGATGAGGTTAATGAAATGATGCATGAATGCTACATTTTGAATAAATTTGATGATGATTTTCGTTCATGATTATGAATGAAATGCTTTCTTGTTTTCGTTTTTTGTGCAATGAAATGCATGATACTCACAATGATAAAAAAAATGCATGGAAAGACATGATTTTTTATTGAATGGAATTGCATGCAAAATGAGAAGTTAATGTATTATTTTTCATGATGTGTGAAAAAGGAAAACAATAATGCATGAGACGCGCCCCTTATAAGACACGATTTTTTTGATCTTTCGAGACAATTAGGGGAAAAAGCCTTAATGAATGGAAATGCACACGTGCGGAGAATGCGCTCTTAACAAACCTTAATGAGATAGAGAAAAAAATGCATGTATGAATTTTATCAAGTTTTTGTTTTATGCAATGCAAATGATGTCTTTATATGAAGATGACAGATGATAACGCGACTTGACATGCATGAACAAATGCATGATGAGGATGATTGAAAGAAAATTATTTACAACATAGGATTTTCAAAAGTTGGAACTTCATACTACGGAAAAATATATGCATTTTTTCAAAAAAAGTTTGATGCGGGGTATGCGGCTCCTTTGTGTCCTCTGAGGTTTCTTAGAGAGCAGGATCTAAGGCTTTTCTAAGGGGTACTTCAAGGTAAGCACTAACAAGAGGGCCTAAATAAGGTTCCTAGAGCCAACGACCTCATCCGAAAGACCGATCAGCGGGGACGTACGTCCAAGTGATGAGCCCCCGAACAAAGCCAAACTCTAGGTGAAGTCTTCGCAACCACACGAAAAGACGTGACGTCCGGTGTGCGACCACTAATGACTTCGTTCTAGCTCGAGATATACTCTAGCCGGGTATAGGGCTGTCTCACTAAAAATTACACAAGGGTAAAAGCGGTGAAAGTGTGTGTAGGAGCATAATGATGCATATACCCCCACCGCAAAGAAAATCCAGAAGCTTGATCCGGACAAAGAGAGTCGTCTACCCTAGGGTTTTGCACATATCATTCAAGTCTAAGCAAGAAATCAACCTAAGGTATTAACAATCATCTAAAACTCTACTTACCTTAAGAAGAGGAGCTAAGAAGAGGGGATCATAATAGAAGGGGGAAAATGCATGAACTTACCAAAGAAAGGGAGCGAAGAAGAGGGGATCATAATAGAAGGGGGAAAATGCATGAACTTACCAAAGAAAGGGAGCGAAGAAGAGGGGGACATGCGAAATAAGGGGAATATGATGCACGAGCATAAGTAAAGAAAGAAAGGGGTAAGAGAAGAAACAAGAAGCAAGTGTAGAAATAAGCAAATGCACATGAATGCAACACAATGATAATGCAAGAGAAACTATCAAGCATCATAGACAAAGAAAAGAAAAAGAAAAAGAAAAGGAAAAAGAAGAGATAGAACAAATTTTCCAAATCAAACAATTTAAACCACGCATCAAATTAATTAGGCTTGACCTCGTTTTCTTAAGAAAAGTTAATCCCAGTGAAGTCGCAATTGTTGCACCCGAAAAATCCGGTTTGGACTTCTCGATGTACAACGTGGGAAAATATGAAGCCGCCACCAATATTTTAGTTTTGAGACGAAAACATTGAAAAAACGTCTTTTTATACAAGGCGGGTGGTCTTTTCGAAAATAAGAGATGTAGGTTCGGGGGTCGGTTAGGTACGGGGAAGGTATAAGCACCCCGTACCTCCTTTCTACCGAAAGGGAACCTTTAATTTGATGTGTGGTTTTGAAATGTTTGATTTGAAACGATCGTTCTACTTCTTTTCTTTTCTTTTGTTTCGATTGAGAAATTATTTTATTGGAAAGCGGGAAAAAGAATATTTTTGGTATCTTTGAAAAGCGGAACAAAACAAAGATTTTTAAAAGGGTGCTTGACGGGACAGGAACCCGCTCCTACGTACCCTCACCGAGATGAGGGATCAAAGCTACGTAGTTCTCGTTTGTGCGTCCGAAGACGGCTTTGATGATTTTTAAAAGTGTGATTTTTGCGTCCGAAGACGGCTTTTGTGATTTTGAAAAGAGTGTGTTTTTGCGTCGAAGACGGTTTTTTGTGATTTTTTGGAAAAAGTATTTTTGCGCCGAAGACGGCTTTTGTGATTTTCATGAAAGAAAGCGGATTGGTGTTTTTATTGTAGGGGTTCTCGGTCCTAGTATGCACTGTCCAAAAGACCTAAAACATAGACATCCCCGCCTGCATTTTGACGACGTGCCCCACTACTTTTGGAAAATGATCTTTTTGATTTTTTTAGAAAAAGGGTTTGAAATTATTAATTATTTGTTTTATTCCTCACAAGTATCCTAGGACGTTTGAGTATGCACACTACCTCGGTCTTAGGGCGCTAGACAACACCTACCGACACGTCCGACTTGCCCCTCATGAGTTTTAAAAAAGAAATTATTTATTGACCTCAAAAGATTTGATTAATTTATGAAAATGATTTGAAGAGTGTTGACTCTTGAAAAGAGCTTTTTTTTGTCAAATAAAAGAATAAGAAAAGAATTTGAGGATGGCATTGGCCACAAAGAAAAGAAAGTAGAACATTCAATCAATTTTTAAGTCAAAACCAAAACACAATACTTATTAAATTGCAAACAAAGTAATCCACAATATAATTAGGACACAAGCATGCCCATTATTATTTGGCAACAAGAATGCACAAGAATGACATTAAAGCATCAACAATTAAACAATGTAGCTTAAGGGTAGGAAATTGGATCTTGCTAAACTATCTACAAATGGCAAGCAAATCATGTTATAACAACTTGAGAAAAATTATTTTGAACCACAATTGCACCTTAATAAATTAAAGAAAAAAAAAGACAAAACCCTAATTCCTAACCTTAAGGCCAAAACCCTTAATCCCCACAATCAAGCCCCAAATATCATGCATTCACAAGAGAGTAACAAGAATTAACCAAAACCTAGCTAGTTCAAGTCAAACCCAAAGCTATTACATGCAATTTAACAAGGTGAATGCACTAAAATCAACACAATTTAATATGGGATCATAATTCAAATTGCAAACAATTTATACAAGTGCAAACTTTACCCATGAAGGGTTCAAAACAGTGGCATATCTATCATGTAAGGGCTCAAACAACTCATTTCCAAATTATCCACCATATATATACAAAAGTAGGTAAAAATCAAAAGGGTGCATCAAAACCTAGCTAAAACCGAACCATATATATACCTAAACCCACCAATTTCTTCATCAAACTTAACCTAACTACATGAACAAACATGAATACATGAAGAACAACAATTAACAAGAACAACTCCTAAAAAAATTGGCTCAAGGCGAAACTATATATGTAAGGGAAGAAGGGTAGAAAGTGAACTTATGCTTGGAAACTTGAACATTAATAAGCTAATTTGATAATCCAAAAGAACAAATGATCAAATAAGCTATTTGAATCCCTTCTAGCAATCTTCTTCACTTGGATTAAAGTACCTTAAGGTACTAGTGATGAATCATCTTGCTAGATCATCAATACTAACAACACTAGCAACCTCTAAAATACAATGCTAACAATAAAATTAACCATTATTTTGCAAAGAGCAACAAATAAATAACTTAAGAATATTTTAGCATGAAGATTAACATAATCAAAGTAGCAAATGTGTTGAATCCCTTCTAGTCATCTTCTCCACTCAAATCAAAGTGCCTTAAGCACTAGTGGTAAATCACATGACTAGATCATCAAACACTAACAATAACTAAACTAAATTTAAATCTCAAGAAACATAAAATCAAATATAATGGGTTGAATCCTTTCTAGTCATCTTTTCCACTCAAATCAAAGTGCCTTAAGCACTTGTGGTAAATCACATGACTAGATCATCAACCACTAACAATAACAACATTTACTACTAAAGTAAAATACTCATGACAACATTGAATGAAAAAATACACAATCAACTTGAACATATTTTTGTTTAGTGAAATGACAACAAAACTACAATAAAGCACCATAAAATCTATTTATTAAGGGTGAAATGCCAAATTTCACCCATCAACAACAACAAGCTACATTATGAAAATGAAAATGATAAATATGCTAAATAATGAAGAAAATGTGAGATGAAGAGAAGAAAATAATTTCTAATGCAAAATGCTTGAAGATGATGCAAAGGTATCAAGGGTTTTACCTTAATCCTAAGAGAGAAAGAAGAAATTGAAGAAATAGAGGAGAGGGAAGATGGAGATGGCTACGGCCTTGTGTTGGAAATAAGGGAGAGAAGAATTGTTTTTGTGTTTTTTGAGTGAGAGGGAAGAGGCAAGGTTGTGAGAGGTAGTTTTTAAGGTGCTTTGGTGAATGAAGGTGAATTAATGGAGGGGTGAGAGGAGGGAGATGGTTTCGGCTGAGAGAGGAGGAGAGGTTTTTCTTCTAGGTTTGCAAAATGAGAGTGTGTGTGAGTGAGTCTCTAATTTTTGGGCTTTTATATGAGGACCAATTTTAAGGGCATTTGTGACAATGTGCTTTTGTAAACCACTAGGATTTGAGATAGAATTTAAATGGAGGGTCAAGATTGCAATGCACAAGGATTAGGGACACTCAAGAAGCACAAATCAGCTGGTTGTACACGTTTTTGGAGTGGTCTTGGAGAGCAAAAATTGTTGGGGGCATTTAGGTCTTTTTACATTGAGTTATGGCCTAGGATTTGATCAAAAATTTTAATCAATGGCTAAGGATCATTTCACAAGGATCATGGGCATGAAAAAGCACAAAATATGGGCTGGAAATGAGAGGAAATTCGCAGCACACAAGTGAGAGAATGAGTGGAAAACTTGCAAGTTGTCATTTTTGTACTAATCCTTATCCTTTCATCATTCAAAATGTAGAATATTCCTTCTAGATCTTTCTTTCTTATTCATGCCATTTTGGGCCCTATCCTATGATTCCATGATTGGGCTCTGAATTCCATGACCTCACCAATCCCAAAATTGATTTTGTTGACCCCACCTCAAAGGAAATGACCATTTTGCCCTTTTGTTCAAAACTTGAATTCCATGCCAAAAATATTTCAATGGTGCACAAAATGCACAACCTCCACCCTTTTAGACCCAAATAAATTCCCAAGAGATGCATAGTGGTTTTTACTGAGAAATTATTGGTCTTAGTGAAATGACCAAAATGCCCTTTTGGTCAAAAAACCGTAATTTTGCCCCAAAACTCAACTCTCTGCATAAAACATGTCTTCCAACTCCAAACATCATCTTAAAAACAATGAGATGACTTTTAGGACTCAAAAATGCATGTTCCATGGCTTTTCCTGAGAAATTACCCTTTTTGCAAAATGACCAAAATACCCTTTGACCTAAAAAACTCTAATTTGCTCCAAAAGTGTATTCCAACTCCGAAAATGATTTTAGAAACTTGGAAATGACTTTTAAAAACCTAAATGCAATACATGATGCTCTTTGTTCTTCTACTTATTTATTTTTGGGGAAAATTAGGGTTTTGACCTAAGCCGGACAAAATTGGGGTATGACAACAGGTAAACCATGATGAGGACATTTTCTTAAAAGTTCCTTCCATCTTTCCCATGCTTCAAATAAAGATTCAAACTCTTTTTGTCTAAAAGAAGTAATATCAGTTCTCATTCTGGCATATTTGATAGGTGGGAAATATTTCCTAAAAACTTTTCAGCCATTTCATTCCATGAATGGATAGAGTTAGGTTCTAAAGAATTTAGTCAAGCCTTAGCTCTATCTTTCAAGGAATAAGGAAATAACATTAATCTAAATGCATCTTCACTAACACCAGGTATGATAAAATTACTACATACTTCTAGAAATTGCCTTAAATGCAAATGAGGATCTTCATGAGGAGATCCTCCAAATTGACCAATAGTTTGAAGCATTTGAAACATCATAGGCTTAAATTCAAAATGCATGGCATCAATATGAGGTCTAGATATGCTAGTTTGCATGTTTTGATGATCAACCAGAGCATAATCCTCATAGGTCTATCTCTATCATTAATCATACCTATGTGATCCATGTGGATGAGATTTTCTATGATCTTCTTGAAGAGCATGATGTGAACCAAGGCCTCCTCTCTTGAGTGTGGCCTTGAGCTTTGTTCTTCTTTGAAAGACATGTTGCGAGCTTGTTGATTTTGCTTTTGGAGTCTTAGCAATCTCCTGAATCTTCTTTCTATTTCTGGATTTAAACTATATTTTGGTGTTCGCATTTCAGTCTGTACATATACTAAAGCACCATGTGCTTCTGTTGACAGAAACTACAAATACCAGAATTATATACAACACTAAATTACTGTATATCAGAATTTTAAAAATAATTTAC
Organism: Oxytropis ochrocephala; assembly: GCA_020916435.1. Classification (NCBI taxonomy): domain Eukaryota; kingdom Viridiplantae; phylum Streptophyta; class Magnoliopsida; order Fabales; family Fabaceae; genus Oxytropis; species Oxytropis ochrocephala. Next base: position 41,424,850 of record CM037088.1, on the reverse strand, counting down.
TTCAATTCCCGGCAACGGCGCCAAAAACTTGATGTTGGAAAAACACATGTGCAAGTATACACAGTCCAAAAACAAGTAGTATAAAAAGATCGAACCCACAGAGATTGAAAAACTCTCTTTTAAAATTTAATACAAAAGTAATAAAGTGTAAGGTAACCAAATAACAATTATAGTGGAGTTGATGTGATCACAACTAAGTTAGAATAGAAAGCAAGGTATAAGTGTTGATAATGCAAATGAGAGAAGTTAGTTGGAATGTCTTCATCAAGTAATTTACTTTTAAGTGTTTGATGCAGTATGTAATGCAGCTGCACTGAATGCTGTTGCATTAGTTATGTGCCTTTCAGTCACTTTTCTTCAGAGTTTCATTACAAGCTTCCTATGTCTAGGCATGCTAAATAGGTTCACTCTTGCCTTTGAAAGTACCCACAGTTTCACCCTATGGACTATACTATCCTATGTCTAGGACTTAGCATGGTTTTCACAAAGTTTCCTTTATGTAAAACACTCACCCATATTAGTTCTTGAGTTCTTAATTGTAAGCCATGTGTGCTCTTACAAATCTACTTATTTTAAGTGATCAATCATAAAATAAGTGTTGAAAACATTATCAAGCAAGAACTAAAGTACAAACATACATACATGCATCATACTTACTTAAAAGCTCATTAAATGATTAGAACATTCCAACTAAGAAAGATTTAGCTAACAATAGACATTGCAAGGTATATATAAACTGAATAGACCATGTTTATATAATTGAAATCACAAAGAGAAACAACAAGATAGAAGTTACACAAGTTGAAGCCCTTTGTATGAATTCTCGTAGCAATGCACTAGCATTACTCCTTAGCACTATACAAACACTATGAAATCGAGTTAAGGATGATTTGTTAATTCCTTCCTTTCCCTCTTATTGAAATTTTGATCTAACTTATGGATTGTGATATATTTCCAAATGAAGATGTGAGGTCCTTTTATAGCCTTCAAGAGAGGTGTTTCCTTCCTTCATGTTGAAGTAATATTGAGTGGATTAGCTGTAGTTGCTTTTCAGAGGTTGATCTCCAAGTTGAAATCTTTGACTAAGTGTATAGGGAGGTCTCATGATGTATGAACATGTGTCCCTATGTTGATGACTCTTCAAAGCTATCCCTATGGCTATGTGTGAATGGTAGGCGCCTACTATATAAAGTGGTTACGCTTTGGGGACCAAGCATGAGGTCAACAATTGCAAGTGGATGCACATGTAGCTAGTTTGCTCATTCACCAAGTAAGGCAGATTTGATGCAGGATCAATGCAGGAGCATTGATGCAGAAAGCATTGATGCAGGATCTGTAGACTGCACTGAACAAAAACATCAAACATACCACAATATATCCAAAATGGCCTAATAACAACTATAATAATGCCAATCACTCAAGTTATCATATATCACACTAAATACTATATAAACTCTTTATTATTACTTGAAAGAGAGCAATTTACTAAGTTTAAACATATGAAATACTCTATATAAAATAGAGTTATCAGTAATCCTATTGAGCAAGCATGGAACCAAATTCCACCTTGCCAGAATAGTCAAATAAATGTCCAAGGAACTGATCTTGCTAACCTCGACCAAATGATACCAGGGAAGCCATGGGCTAATAGCTCACCGCTGGTACCATCGCCCCCAGGGTCCTAACTCTTGGACCCGAATCTTATCACTAACACTATCAAGAAGTTCTTTGGTGTTCAATTGAAACCGCTTGACAGTCTGGGAAGCCTTACCTTGAGTGGGTAGAAAGGTTGGTGCCTCTGCCTAGAGGATTCAATACACCTTATTTCGCCACGTTTTTTGGAGATGATGGCAAATTAACTTTGGAACAGAATGGCCGGTTCACGGCTCGATGTGGGGAAGGAAACCAAAACAAATTCCACAAGTTGTAGTTGTTCACATTGCCCTTGATAGGGACAACGTTCACTTGGTATTCCTCCCTTCGACCTAATTCAATTCAGACCTGGGTAGACATGGAAAGGTGTTTCCATGACAGGTTTTACTAGCCACAACAAGAAGTCATCGCTGTCGACCTCATGAATTTGTGACATAAGGTGGACGAATCAGTGCTGAGTTCATTGAAAGGTTCAAGAAGACGGTTAGGAAATGCTTGTTTGAATTCCCTGAGTCGCAGCTTAGATCCATGGCCATCTCTAGAATGCACCCTCTATTAAAGGAGAAGCTCTTGGGACAAGCTTGCTCTGACCTCGACAGCTAGGCATCTAGGGTTGTTCAGATAGGACAATTCATACAAGATAAGGAGAAGAGAAGGGTTGACAAAGGCCGAGGGCCCCATTTACTGGTTATTGATAATTTGCTATTTTCAGTCAATGTATAAATTAATCATATATTTGTATATATCTTCCTTATATATATATATATATATATGGTAGTTTAAAGTATAATTTATAAGATATTTTGAAGTACAATTTTTATTAATAAATTAAGTTTTACATCTATGAAATTTATAAATTAAAGTATAGTTTTTCGTGAGCTTAATTTTAGTAAATTAAGTTTTTATAAAAAATTTAATCAAGGTCGAGTTAATGGTCATGCGGTTTAAGCGTCGATCCATTCCGTCCGACCCTTGATCCAAATGACCGGTACCTTCACCTAAGTCGGTCCACCTACCGAGTTTTAAAACATTGGTGTGGATGGTCAGGATGTACCACACTTAATTATCATCCCACGGTTATGGTTAATGTACTTTCAAAACTTCCTAATCAAATCCTTCGCATAAAATAATGATCTACAATTGAATTCCTATTAATTCATATGAATTCTCAATTAAAACTTCCTAATCAAAACTTCCTATTAATTCATTTGAATTCCCAATTAAAAACGAAAAAATCAATTGAATAGACATATTATTTTACATGAGATACATAGGTAAGCATACATTTTCTCGGAGGAAAAAATAATTTATTCCAGTAGACGACCATACAACAATCTATTGGTTACATAATAAACAAGCTGAAATCAGCCTGAATCTGCCAGAAATTTTTTTTTACGATTTCCTCCTTCGCTATCACCGTGTCCACCTTGATTCATGGCAGGCAGCTCCTCCCACTCAGATAGTATTTATAACCTTAAAGATTCATATGGTGTTTATCAAAGAGAACCTATATCAAATAGTTTTTTTCAATTATTTTAATGATGTGTATCAAGTAACGTACATCAATGGTTTCCTAATTTCAGGAAGCAACCTATTTATCATGGCACATATCACACAGATACTTTCACACAACGCGTAAGATTCATCATTTTATGCTTTCGTTAATGTTATATCACTAAGAAATCAAAAATAAAAATTGTTGTTTCATAACCAAGCCTGTGCTATTTAAGCGTAGGACTAGAATAGATGTGAAGGTCAGGGATCACACTGCTTTGGAACATCGGTGTTCGCACTTAGAGGAGCGTCGCTATGCAATTCTACGATCTACATCTATCCGCCCATGATCGTCGTCATCCGTAATTTCTGAATTAAGTCATCCCGTAATTTTCTTAATTTTCTTAATCCACCTTACCATGTGCATATGTCATGATTTATATTAATAATTCCCTATTCCATCAGTCCATTAGAATAAGAAGATAACTAAATTCGCATCAAAATGTCAGCATTACTTCTGTAACAAATAAGCATAAACCTAAAACAAGTGTTAAGGATATTTTACAATGGGTTCAATAGTTTGATGTTTTTTTGAATGGTGATGTGTTGGTTGTTGTCTTGATCGATGCTCAAGCAAATTAGTTCTGATTTTTGATAATATCTTAATCAAGGTTGAGGATCCCTTTGCCATCGATTAAGTTCTGTAAGTTTACACTTGATTAGGAAAATATAATACTTTTTAAGTTTACGTTTTTATTTTTATTTTTATGGTTCTTTGTCTATAATCAACATTTATGAGTTTAACATTTATTAGCCATCATTTAAGTTACGTAAGTTTACACTAATACCATGGTTTGTGTTATAAAAATTTTGCATCTAGAGTGCTCCACACTGCTGCTTCTCCTTCAAATCGAGATCCTCAGAGGTTTATTTGCATTTAGAGTTATTGAAAGATGGTTTCTAAGGTCATTCTGTTTATGTTAATTTTTTAAAAATTAAAAAAATATATGATTTCTTTACTTCTTAACTTTTTGTGATTTGTTATTTCATGTAGTTGAAAAGAAAGACTATACCAAACTCCATTTGGTAAATTTTCTACACGTATTTCACGCGTGACTTTTGACAAAAGGGTTATATTAGAAAATGGAGGGTATTTCATATATATATTCTTCTCTTTCCTTTGTTGCTTCCATATTTGGTTTGGCATTCGAAGCCTACATACAAGTGATGCATCACATCGAAGCTTGCATCCTACCCTTAAAACTGAAATTACTTTGAAATTACTATCGTTCGTGATTTATATTTGATGAGAACGCTTCTAATGTTATATTTTTGTTTATCATTTACATGGGTGTGTTTGAAGTAAACCTTTAATTCATAGTTAGGTAACTACAATGTGATGATGACTCAAGTTATAGGGGTGAGCTTGGTTTTTATATATTATTAGATGTTCAAAGCTTTCGTCCTATCCTTAAACTGACTTTGCTTTTGAAAGTACACAATGTCAAAGTGTGATCAAGTTTATTGTTAATTTATTGTTTCACTTTTCAGTCTTAAACTAATTTTCATTGAATTTTCCTACATGCATGGTTAAGCACTGGTTATGATAGAAATGAGTACCTTTTAATTTATACAAAGGTATATTTTAGCAATGGAAAGTTTTATAAACTATTAGTACCAATAGAATTTTCAATCACATAGCCTAAGGACAATCTAATTGTACCATTTATAAAACACAATTCTTCAGACATATTATACACAATCAAGAGATTTGACCCAAAAATACATTGTAGGAAACATGTAGACAAAGATGTAGAAGAGAAAGTCAAGTAATGTTTACAGCATGAGAAGAATAATTGTAATTGAATGAACAATCGCATGTTACAGAGCTCTCAAAACCTTTAAAAATAATGTACTTCTTGATGAAACAATTACATGGAATTTGTTTTAATCTGGATTAAGTTAATGATACTCAATAATGTGCTTCTTAAATTTGATATGCAATAGGGGATAAAAAAGGACACTATAAAAAAAGGATACTATAGATTATATAGATGAGAACAACGATACTTAATATGTACAATAATGATAGGATGCAAGTAATATTTCATTAACAATTCATAAATACAATTGGTTCTTCTTCCTGTAGATCACAACAATAGTTAAAACAAATATGCCTATGGAATTCCTAATCAAACAAGATTTAATTATGAAAGACATGGGTTGTTTCTCAAAATTTTGTGCATCGAGAGTAGTGGCTATAGTGCTCAAGATAGGGTATATGACTACCAAATGCATAGAACAAAGATTTGCAATTCTATGTGTAGAATTTTGGAGATGTGTTCAAATGAATGACTAAAAATTATTATACAATAGTAAAATAAAATTAAAAGCATTTAAATAGATTTTAAAATTGAAAAGAGATCAATAAAAATTTAAAAAAATATGTATCAAAATGAAATATTAAATATGCATAAAATAAAATAAAAAGTAATAATTAATGTTTAGTTGAATGGGTTCGAGGCGGAGGCAGGGAGGGTATCGACATCCCCAAATCCTCTCTCAGGCCAATACGAGTTTTCCCCATGAAATTCAAGTCGTGGTAGGAAACTCATGTCCTCATTTTTAATAATTGTTTATCCTAAATCGTTACTTCAATTTCTCCGTTTATAGAATTTATCATAACATACTTAATACCCACAAGGGTATTTTCGAGATTATGGAATATACATATTTTAATCAAAAATTAATGTATATAATTGACTAAAATAATATTTAAATCTATATATGCAAAATATACGGGAGAAATATATTATATAACATAATGATTCTATAAAAGACGGTGTACAAAGAAATACAGATGCATCATATCACATAATACACGAAAGCGTACAATTGCATTTTTTAAGTCCCAAACAACGAATTCAAATGTTATGTTATAAGAAAATGTATACTCGTGCTGGCACGAGTGATACATACTAGTATATAGAAGAGAGATGTGAGATAGAGAGAAAGGAAAGAGAAGAATGAGATGAGAGAGAGAGATAGAGGAGAGAGAGGGAGAGGGAGAGGACAATAGATGACACACACACAAAGAGTGAGAGAGAGAAGATAAAGAAGAGAGATAAGGGAGAGAGAGAGAGAGAAACTATTGAGTATGAAATAAAAATAGTAGGCTTAAATATCATTTTGGTCCCTGCAAAATGAGCGAATATCTATTTTAGTCCCTACAAAAATATATTTTTTAAAAAGGTCCCTGGAAAATGTTTTTTAATTATTCTAGTCCCTACCTTGATTTTTAAGCTGATTTAACACACTTTAACACAACTGGCAACGTTGACGTGGATGTTTTAGCACACTTGGACTGTCATGCCACTTAAAACAAATGTTAAATTCCTATTACGCTCTAAATTGAAGTTATCCCCAAATTGAAGTTAGCTGGGTATAATAGGAATTTAACAATGACATTGTAGGTCACGAGTGCTAAAACATCCACGCCAACATTGTCAGTTGTGTTACAATGTGACAAATCAGCTTCAAAATAAAGATAGGGACCTAAATGAATTAAAAAAAATTGCAGGGATCGTTTTAAAAAAATATGTTTGCATGGACTAAAATGAATTTTCGCTCATTTTGCAGGGACCAAAATGATATTTAAGCCAAAATAGTATTTTGGTATTTTTTTTAGGTGAGAGAAAGTTGTGTTGTGGTTTTGCTAGGAAGATTAATTTGGGTTTTTCAGGTCCCTTACACCTCCTTTGTTGTCTGTATCATGAACAATTTCCAAATCAAACAGAGTACTTGGAGTTCTCCTGTCCAGTCAATTATTTTTTAGTAAATCAAACGCACCCTATAAATTGTTAAGGTTTCATTAGATTTTTAATAGATTCCAATCATTTAAAAGTTTTAATTACAAAAGTCTCATACTTCTTTTGTCAAAAAAAAGCTTTTACTCGCTACTTTTAGTTATTTTTTACATAGATAGAGTGATAAGTGACATTTGAAACTCACATACAAACCCGCTTAGTCCCAGATTCGAGCCCAAATGATGATATCCAGCCTAGACTTTGTTTGGCGCGTCCCATTCTCTTGCGGATAGCGGATGAAGCTAGCGTATTTGACTAACGTGTGAGTACATGTGTTTGGTAAGCACTAGCGTTTAGCATTTTTCGGGTAGCGTTTAGCGTCTTATGAAACACTACTTTAGTAGCATTTGAGCGGATAGCGTATAACGTCTCACTTTTTTGGCAATTTTATCCTTATTATTTTTAAAATTACTTCTCTATCTTCAATAAACATTTTGTCATTATTAAATAATTTAATTATTATTGTCAAAAAAATAATTTAATTATTAATTAAATATTTTTTTATGTCATTTTACATTTATCAACTATTTTAAGCACTAGTTTTACCAAACACATGTTTTGCTATCAACTAGCTTATCCGCTATCTGTTTGCTCACGTGCTATCATCTAGCTTATCTACTATCTGCTAGCTTTTTCACTATTTTTTACCAAACAAAGCCTTAATTTCGATATTTGTCAATTGAACCAGACCTTACGAATACTTGCTACTAATCATTGGCTTTTAAGAGAAAGATATTCCTAATAAAAACTTAAGATAAAGACTTTATTGACAATAGATTTTTATAGTTATACTAACTTTTTAAATAGTTTTTTATAATTGAATAAAAATTCTAAAAATTGCTAAAAGATGTAAAAACATATTTGCATTTCTTAAAAATATAAAAAAAAATTGGTCCTTAAAAAATCACTGGGATTTAACTAGAAACTTTGAAAATATAGGGCCTACTAGAGGTATGGGGATTAAGGATTTCTCTATCCAAAACTCTTCTCTTCTCTCTAAGCACGCCTGAAGTTGTATTCAATTCCCTAGTGAGTACTGGGCAAAAATTCTTAGAGGTATGTACTATGTAAGAGAAGATATTTGGATGGTCAAACCTAAGCCATAATTTCTTGGGTATGGAGGAGTCTGCTACATGGGGAGAGTTTCTAAAGAGCAAAGGCAGATGGACTATTGGTGGTGGGGCTAACATTGAAATTGCAGGAGACTATTGGCTAGCTTTGGGGAAGTTAGCCATTGTGAAAGAAAGGGCTAATGCTACTAAAGTTCAAGATCTAATTGACCCTATCTCTCATTCTTAAAATATTGAGAAATTGAGACAATCTCTAAATCTCGACTATGCTATAGATGCCATAAAAACCCATATTGGGTGGACCAACTATGAGGATCTCCTATTTCAGCCTTTAGAGAAGAATGGGAACTACTCTACGAAATCAGGTTATTTCAGCCTTCTGGAGGATATTGGTGCCCTTAGTGTGAAACCATCTACTTCCTTGTACCACTCTGCTTCTAGTTGGAAAGATATATGAGAGGCTAAGGTCCCTGAAAGAATCAAACACTTTATATGGGGGTCAAACACAAAGCTATTGCTACGAAGCTCAACTTGTCTATGAAGAAATTTTCTAGAGACACCGTTTTCCCTGTCTACAAAAGTGAAGAAGAGTCTACTGAACATTTATTTCTTCTCTACCCTTGGACTACTTCTCAGTGGTATGGCCTTCAAATTTGCTTAGTTCCTCTTGTCTCTAATACTACCAACATGTGTGTTTGGTTGGAGAGCCTCGTGAGAGAATGATAGTCTCTCTAATTCGATAGAATTCTACCTCATCTCTTTGCTCGATTTGCGGTCTAATACATTAGCCCATAATCTTAGTGTCTATGATGATACTAACCCCAACCCTACTGAGATTCTTTTCCTTGTTAAATCAGCAACCCTAGAATTCCTAAACTGTAGGCCTGTGGCTACTCCACACCCCTCTAATTCTCTTGCCTAAAACAATGAGCTCACCTTCCTCGAGACCACCTCGTGTTAACTTTATCAAAGTTAACACTAATGCATAGTTTGATTTAATCACAGGTTGTGGTTCTAGTGGTATTCTATGTCGTGATTATAAGGGTAAGGTTATATTGGGGATCACCTCTCAGATCTATGCTCCCTGTGCTTTTACCGCTAAATCCTTAGCCTTGAGAGAGGCTATCTCCCTTGCGGTTACGTTGAACTTCTCCTCGGTTGTGATTGAACCCGATTGCAAAGACCTCATCGAAGCATGTAGAGGTAAAATTAGAAGACGAGAAATTGATCATATATTGAAGGATGTTATCACTATGAAGGAGACGTTTACCTGGTTGGGATTTCTCTGGACACCTTGATCCGAAAACACGGTGGCTAATCTCGTTGCTAAGCTTTCCTTAATTTGTGTGCTTCCGTCGAACGAGGTAGTTTCCCCGCCTCGATCCCTTGATCTGCTTATTGATTCTGAAACTGTGGCTTAATGATCTTGGTGGGTGGCTGATTGAAGGGATTGCCAAATTAGGGTTCGTGGGTTGAGGAAAGTGGAAAGGTGTAATCTCTATGATGCCTTTTTTGTGATAGTGGGTATGAGTGGTTATGCTCGTCTCTCTCCCCAATTATTTGCCTTTAGTTGGATTCGGGTGTGTAGTTAGGTTGGGTTATTGTATTTGCTTCTTTAATTGTTGGACTTTGCTTTTCCCACACCCCCTCTTACTCAAACACACCCCCTAACTTCTTAAATCCCCAAAATACCCCTAATTCAAAAAACATAAAATTCCTCCACTCCCCCCAATCCCTCCACACCCCTTCACTCCCCTCATTCCTCACACTCCCATTCCCCACACTCTCATTCCCCACACTTCTCCCCTTCATCTTAACCCAAAATCCCTCTCACTAAACTCCTTCTCTCTCAATCTCTCACTCCAATCTCTCATTCATCCATCAGTACCCTCCAATTGTTCGTGCCATCAACAACCATCCAATCGTTCCATTTAATTGAAGGTAAGCCTCCCCTCTGATCTGCGTTATGGTTTTTTTTTCTGCGTACCTGCTCTGTTCGAACACACGCCTTAGAACAACTGAGGAAGAAGGTGTTCGAACGAGAGCATGCGTACCTGTTCGAACAACTGTATTATAGTGGGCCCAATTTTTGTGGCCATTTGCATTTTATGTGTTAGTGAGTTTTTATTGTTCTGTTGTTGGGTGGGCCGGTCTTCTGTGGCCCATTACCCATTTATCTCTTTGTTGTATTAGTTTTGTGGCCTAGCCCAAGTTTATGGAAACCAGTTCAGTTGATAAAAAAATTAATATGATTAAGTGACTCAGTTACCCACCAAGATCATTAAGTGTGCAGTACCCACCAAGATCAGTCACCCACCATGGAGTAATTTAAACCTTAACTTAATATATTTTTTTGTTGTCTTATTAATTAGTTTTGTGGCCTAGCCCAAGTTTATAGAAACCGATTCGGTTGATAAAAAAATTAATAAGATTAAGTGACTTAGTTACCCACCAAGATCATTAATTGTGCAGTACCCACCAATATCAGTTACCCACCATGGAGTAATTTAAACCTTAACTTAATATATATTTTTTATTGTCTTATTAGTGTGCAGTATCTACTGGCTCTGCCAATGAATAATCTACGCCGGGTAACCTAACTGGTCACTAGTACCCCACTTTGCCGACCCGTGTGGTTATCATCTCTCAATAGAGTTTTACTAGACCCAAGATTTGAACTCAAGACCTTGAAGTGGAATCTGAACTAGAGCTGTCAATGGGCCGGGCCGCCCAGGCCCATCGGGCCAAACGGTGCATATGGGCAGGGTCGGGCCAACCCAATATTCGGATGGGCTGCAAAATGTAAGGCCCAAGCCCGCCCAACACTAGCCCATGGGCCAATGGGCGACGATGGGCTCGCCCAACAGGCCACAAATCATTGACTTTTTAAAATTTTGTATAAATCAAAATTAGAATTTCCAACCACTATGTCTAGAACTTCAAACACAAATGCTTGAACTTGCATATCAAGTTGATTTCATATATATGAAAAAAAGGTGGAAAGTTGATATACTGTGATTAAATTCTCATGATATTACCGACTCAAAATTTGAGTTACCAAATCTTATTCGTTTCGCCTCTAATTTATTTGTTTCTTGAGTGTGATTCATTAGGATTAGGATTAGATTAGGATGTTGGTTGCCTTTATACCGAATTGGTATTTTTTTGAAATAGGACAATTTCAACAGAGAAGAAGACAAAGGCATCTCGAGCGCAGGTTATGGATCGGTATTTGGTGGTGGTGTTTTTTTAGTCGAATCGCTTCAAGAATTTATGAATGGAGTTGCGAGCGTTTGAAGAGAAGACGAAGGACGATCCGTTAAGCTCCAAAAATCGGCGTGGAATAAATAATTGACTTGTCATATTTTGATTGGATAATGATAAAAGCAGCATGTATAGGACTTGTCATATTTTAAAATTTAAAAACAAAAACAAAAAACAAACGGGCCGGCCCATGGGCCGGACCGGCCCGGCCCAATAACATCATTGGGCCAATCGGGCCGGGCCTAAAAACATACCGTTGATTTTGGGCTACTATTTTTAGAGCCCAACCCGCTAAAAATCGGGCCATTGGGCCGACCCATGTGGTCGCCCAAATTGTGACTCTCGGACTAATTCTTGTTGGCAAACCTTAACTTAATATCTATCAAGATAGAAACATTAAACAAAATTAACAATATTTTGAAAATCGAATCAGACATTGAATCAAATCTGGGTCATGGTTTAACGACTTAAAGCCGCCTAAACTTGGATAAAACCGCATTGAATCGCTGAAATAACCAAAACCGTAGAATATGTTGGATCATGGTTTAACCGGGTTGACAACTCAATTGGTTGGGTTTGCAAAATAACGGAGATTAAACATGACAATATGTTCAATAATAGTATATCTCGTGTTATTAGAAATATAAAATTCAATTAAAATTATACTAATTATATTTTGTTAACAAAAATTATACTAATTTCTTTTTTTTTACAAACAAATTATACTAATTCTATTAATTTATTTTAACTAATTTGAAATAACTCTAAGATAGGATGCAAGTGCATTGTTAACGTAATATGTCTAAACCGACAAAATTGACTAGTACCCGAGTTCAATTCTGAACGATAGAATAAATTGAAGCTAGACTCTACTTATCTCCCGTCCGGACTTCAGATTAGTCTAGCCTCATTCCACCAGATAATCGGGTGGGGTAAACCTAGACAAAAGAAAAAAAATTTGAAAAGATTTGCGGTGCTTGATGAGGGAGAGGCAATTGAAGAGTTGCAAAATCAACGCTTTACTTTTCCAGCTCCAGAGATTGCAGCTCTGACCCGAAAAGCATGTGTCTATTTTTTTGGATGGAATGATACTGATGTCTCTGTTATTTGTTTTCTAGAGGGAAAGCAAAGTCAGGAATAACATTTCATTCCCTTCAACAGACGTTTACTAGTTCCTCTCCGTCACAAACACAAATTGTTATTGTTCTACTAGTATTTTATTCTGTATTCATTTTGATAATCTCTTCCTACAACTCCAAGTACTATTCAAATTTCGGAGACATTTATATAGGACAGGGATTGATTTATTCTTCATTTTTGTGCTTACGCGATCAATCTGGCTCATTCTAACGTGTTCAAATCATCTGTATTTGCATCATACAATGCTAGCGTGTGAGTTGGCCTGCCTGGCCACGCTAAAGTCACCGATACTGACTTCTCAAAAAGGTCAAATCCAACGTTCCAGCCAGCCATCTCCATATTCGTACCCGAACCCGAGTTTTTGGTCAACACGGGTAATTTCAGATGCACAATATCAAATATAGGAAAAAATGCACATAATAAACATGTGAAAGTCCAGATTTTACCCAAAAAAGTTGGAGGACCCCCCACAAGTACAACCGTGTTTAATTAAACGGGTGAGATTTTACATTTTACTATTATTTTTTTATCTTGTTATTCTTTGAGTGTGACAGTGCCCGCTTCCACCATCCTTCTTTTCGTTCAAAACAAGTTGCTATAAATTCCCTTCCCCTTAACTCCACAACTCAAAAACCTGTCTTTACTCTTTGTTTTCTACAACACATGTCTCAAAGGCCAAACGTTCCCCATTCTTGTTCCATAGCTTTTGGTCTCCATTCCCATCTCTTGGTCTCTAGTGAGATGAACCCAAATCCCAATTGGTCCTCTCCCATCATCTCTCAATAATTCAATCCGTAAAAAGATAATTTTATTTATTTTTTTCTTGCAAAATTTTCCCGGAAAAAGCTCTCAGAAAACGAAAAATATTCCTGAAAATTCTCTGACAAAATCAACCCAACCCCATATCTTTAATTCCATTGATTCTTTCAAAGTTTAAATCTTTTTCACCTAAATCGAAATGGGTGTCAAGGGATTCGTCGAAGGAGGCATAGCTTCCATAATTGCAGGATGTTCAACTCACCCTTTGGATCTTCTCAAGGTTCGAATGCAACTCCAAGGAGAGACTCAAAAGCCCAATCCCCGACCAGGTACCGTCCACCCACCACCACCACCACCACCCCGTGCGGGTCTCATCACCGTCGGCGTCAAGCTAGTCCAACAAGAAGGCGTCGCTGCCTTATTCTCTGGAGTCTCCGCGACCATCCTCAGACAGTGTCTCTATTCCACCACCCGCATGGGACTCTACGACATGTTCAAGAAAAAATGGTCCGATCCCAACGCCGGCGGAACCATGCCACTAACAAGCAAGATCACGGCGGGGTTAATCTCCGGTGGAATCGGTGCGGCAGTGGGAAACCCAGCTGACGTGGCAATGGTTAGAATGCAAGCTGATGGGAGACTCCCGGTTGCTCAACGACGTAACTACAAGTCCGTCTTCGACGCGATATCGACGATGGCGAAGAACGAGGGTGTTACTAGCCTGTGGCGTGGATCATCGCTTACGGTGAACCGTGCCATGTTGGTAACAGCTTCTCAGCTTGCATCATACGATGAGTTTAAAGAGATGATATTGAAAAAAGGTTTGATGAAAGATGGGCTTGGGACTCACGTGACGGCGAGTTTTGCGGCGGGTTTTGTGGCGGCAGTTGTGACAAATCCGGTGGATGTGATTAAAACAAGAGTTATGAATATGAAGGTGGAGCCTGGAGCTCCGCCACCGTACTCCGGTGCCGTTGATTGTGCTATGAAGACGATCCGTGCTGAAGGTCCTATGGCTCTTTATAAGGGTTTTATTCCTACGATCTCGAGACAGGGACCGTTTACGGTTGTGCTGTTTGTGACGTTAGAACAAGTTCGTAAGTTGCTCAAGGATTTCTAAGTTTCGATGATGAAGATGATGACGAAGAACCATGTGTTTCGAACAACATTTTTTTTTTAGATTGTGTTTCGAAAAACATTATTTTTTGTTTTAATTAAGGAGAATCATTGCCTAAAAAAGATCGTTGTTGTCAGTTTAGTGATGTCAATTTATTTTATTTATTCATTTTTTTTGATATAATAGTGATGTCAATTTACAATTGGCAGTATATTGCCAAGTTATAATAGTGATATAATAGTTGATATAATAGTTATAACATTTTTTTCTTGTTTATTTTGAGTTTCTGAAGTTATTTACGGGAAAATAATTATTTTACCCCTCAAAGCTATTAAACACCTTAAGAAAGATAAATATAGTAGAGAGGTGAGTGATAGATCTAATATAAGTAGATAAGAATTAAGAAGAGATTAAAGGAGTATTGATGTTTAAGGGGTGTACAAAAATCAAAACTCTTATGTACAACACATGGATATGTTCTGTTTTGGTTCCCGAATATGATTACTGGACTGGGCTAGAGAATTGGAGCTCGGCCCAATACAGGCCCAAACGAACTCTAGGATACGGAACCTCGGCATAGGCTGCAGAAGGAGAGACGAAGACAGATGTTACAGAAGGAGAGACGAAGACAGGTGTTGCAAGAGGGACACGTGGAAAGCAGAGAACCGAAAGCCGAGATAACTACTGGTAATTAACTGATCTACTAGGATAACTGCCGAGGAGATTAGGGGACTAGATAAGAGGCTCCAGGCCAGAGAGATATGGGGGACATTCTGGATATATTAGTTTGACTTTCTGTACTGGAGGAGATCTCATACTTGTAAAACTGAGTTATATCAGTGTATATTATTCTATCTAAGAACATTTGGCGCCCACCGTGGGGCCCGGTAAAACTTTTCCTGGGCCACACCATTGAATAATTTGAAAACTCATGCTCGGCAAATCGCTCGTGAAGATGGCGATGGTGCGGCGAGCGTGGTGGAGGTGCATTAGCATCCTTGAAGTCAGATCATCAAAGATATAGAAGGAAATCTGGAAAACCAGAAAATTACTTGACTCTTAGCGGTTATGAAATCTCAACTTCACATAGCGGTTGGTTGAAATATCAAAGGAATTCCAAGAACTCCAACTGTCACTAATTAAACTCACCGTTGAACTTGAATTGACATGTAATAATTCATCGCAATCCTCATTCAATGGCAACGAGCACGAATCCAACTGATCCAATTCATTATTCATTTGTGTTTTGTACCGTATCTATGGATAAGTATATCCGAGATAGTTGGTAGGTGATAAGGTTTGATCAATCTAGTGTTATGTCCGAGTTACGTCCGAGTGATGTTCCGAAATGGAGGGTGTACTGCATAAACACTCCGATCGTGAAGTCGATGCGATGGAGTTAATGCAAATAAGTGATAATTAATGCCTACCTCTCTCCTTGGAATAATCTGCAGATTTATAGGTTTGGGAAGCACTTGGGTGTCATCTTACGAACCATTGGTTGTCAGGAGGTGCATAGTGGGGAACATTGGATGAAGCGTTTATGGGCCTTGGTGTTGAAGGCCCAATCGGTTGGCCTTTTTTTGTGCAAAGAGGGGTGCAAATAGTATGCATGTAATTTCTCCATAATGATTTGCCCCCAAGTCGGTTTGGCATGTTAAGTCAAACTAGACTTGAAATATGTGTAAAAAGTGAATCGTTTTAAGTGAGATTGGAGAAAAATAAGCGTATTTGGACTTTCTTACCGATCTTGTAGATGATTCAAACCGAATCAGATATCGATCTTTGAAGATGGCGATCCGAATCGTACTACTACCGATCTTTGAAGACGGTTGAGTGTTGGTGGACGCTTCATTTTAATATTATTTCTTTTTTAAATGAGCATTAAATGCTCGTGTTGATCGATGTGAATGTTCACACGATTACTCGAGGCGTCTTTTTAATGATGACTTCCTCGATTCTTGTGTCGTTTCGATTACGATTGAGTGCGTCAAGCGAATGAATAGTAAGCGGTCATATCTCGAGAACCCTATAAATACAAGTGAGGGTAATTCATTTATCTTTTTTAGTTTCATGCTTCACTCAGAGCTACCGACTTCGTGGTTTTAAGTTCTCCGAGCTCGCTCCTTCGATTTCTGACATCAAATCTCTTCATTCTTTCTCAAGACTTTCTTCTGAGGTTAGTGCTTCTATTTGAATTTACTTTATGTTGTGTTTTATGTAGAATTTATTCTTCGTTGCGCTTCGTTTTTCAATTCCACCGGGCTGAGATCTAGCCCTCAGCCTGCCATCTTTTTGCCAGGATGGGGGTTGTCGGGTTGGGTTAGGACCTTGTTCGTGAACCCAACATCTTCTTATGATTTTATCTCGATAGCTTGCCCCCATTCCCGTAGGTAAAATGGCGAAAACAAAAGCAGGATAACTCGCTGGCAAAGCGCTCCGGACTTATAGATCAAGCCGAGCAAGCTCGCAAGTCTAGAGGTCCCGATATCGGAAAGTTAATGGCATCTAGAACTGATTCTAATCCATTAGATAGGGAGAGCATGGCTTCACCTGAAATACAGGAAGAAATGTCTTCCGGGCCTAGAGGAAGTGACAGTAGAAGAGCTTCCGACGAAGAATCGTCCACCCCTTCCGCCCCCAACAATCCGAACTCAGAGGCTCAAGTGGATGTGGATTTAGATCCGAGCTCTTCAGACGACTCCGATCTTGATTCGAGTTCAGAATCCGATACGGAATCAGATGGAAGAAATGTTGACGACCCTCCTGTTGACCCAGAAGAGGAAAATGTTGGTGAAGATAGAAGAGGGAAAGAGCCGGAAGATACCGGAAGTTTTGAGTTGTTATACGGGTATGAAGATTCCGGGGTTAACAACGTCGATCTCCCCGTAGTTCCCCCCTTGGGCTCGCCCCGTGATTACTCCTGGGTATCCGAGAAACTTCGTAATACAGACTCGCTATTGACTCCGGAAATCGATATCAGCAATTATTCAAAGAGGCTTTATGCAAAAGAAGATAGTTTGTGTCTTTGGAATGGGAAAGGGCGAGCATGTGGCCACTTACCCAGATTCTCTCAAGTTTATTATTTACTGGACGACCTTAGCTCACATGCGCATCCGTCCTCCATTCACGGCCTTTCAACAGTCGGTTTTGGCCAGGTTAGAAATAGCCCCATCTCAACTTCACCCCAATGCTTGGGCATTCGTACGAGCTTTTGAGCTGGTATGCATTCATCTAGGTCGGCCCCTTTCCCTTCAACTTTTCTTGCATATGTTTCAAATAAACAAAAGGACCGAGAAGAACAGCAGCAAACCCGCACGCTAGAGCATTACGCCCTCCGATCCGGACTGAGAATCAAGGTTTTTTGGCCATATTCGAGAGAAAGTTTGAAGTATGAATGGAAGAATAAGTTTTTCCGGGTCGAACGGTGTTGCGGTTGTGGTAGATCGAGTTGGGACATTTAATGCCGAGAATGACATCGTTCTCACCACCAAGTTTCCTCTTGGTTGGACCCGTCGAGATGAGACGAAAAGGCATTCCGTTGAAAAGAATCATTTGAACGAGGAGGATCGAATACCTTGAAAGTGCTCCAATTTATTGCAGATCGGATCGTCACCAACAACGAGAATAGGCCGACTCTATGGGGTTTCGATACCAAGTTGTTAGTGGCATCCGTTAAATTTGAAGCAGTCGAGAAAGTTTTAGGTCGGTTTTAAAGCGTTTCTCTTAGTTTATTTTTACTATGTTTGCTAGTTTTTAAATATCTCGCGATCTTGACTTGCATAATATTTTTAACATAATTTTGCAATCTTTAACTTGCAGATAGCATGGCCCCGAGAGCGCGAATATGGCGGCTTTGAAAGCCTTGGCAATTAAAGAAATTACCCGGTCATGCAAAGAAGTTGGAAGTAGCAATGAGTTCTAGCTAAGGAAACTCTCCCGCAATCGCTCACTTGGCCGTGCCCATCACCGTGGTTAATCCCCAGGGGAAGAGGAAGAGGAAGCTCGGCCATTTACACGAAAAAGGAAGCAACCATCCGTCGGCTTCCTCCTAGGTCCAAACCCCAAGATCGGAGAAAATGTGATTGATCCGAGCGACCATTCAAAAAAGCACAAAAACATAAACCTATCGCTCCCTTTGATCCACGGGCATATATGACCCTCAAGACCGAGGAATTCCAAGTCGACCCTTCTGAGTTTCACTCTCGCTTTTTTCAAGGATGGTCGACTTAGTGAGGGAGGATAAAGCGTTTGCAGACTTTAAAAATTAAAGGTATGGTTTCTGGTTTTCAAAACTTACCTACCCGGACTTCCAACTTCTTTTATACTTATGTATTTATCTATTTGTACAGATCTTGAAGCCAAGTACGAGTCAGCTCGGAAAGCTGTAAGTCCACTTCGGGCTGATCTCGATAAATCTCAAAAAGATGTGGAACTCTACAAGCAGATGACTGAAGATTTGGAATCTCAGCGCCTACAACTTGAGGCCGAAAAGAAACAACTTGAGGCCGAAAAGAAGCAACTTGAGGCCGATCTCAAGCGGACAAATGAAAAATTTGAAAAATGCCGTCGAGCTTCAAGAAAAGATGCTAAGATTGCGGAGTTGATGTACTTTCGACCTCGACAAATAACTTTCCCGAGCTTCAAGAGCAAATTGAGAAACTTACTGCTCTAAATGTTGAAGCTCTGGAAGATCGGAAGAAGGCTATTCAGATGGGTCAAGATGGCATTGTCGAAGCTTTCAATAACTGCCTTGACCAAGTCGCCGTAGTAATCCCTAACTTTGTTGCCGATCGTGATATTTTTAACCCGGAATACGGGGTTCATGATGGTCATATTGTTGAGTTTGACCCGGAATCCGACGAAGTGTCAAGGATCGTTTATCCGAAAGATGTGTAATTTGCTAATTTTCATCATTTTTTTGAGATCGAGGGTCGTAGTAACGGTATTTTTGTAATGATATCTCTATATTTAACTCGTCATATTTTTGGCTTTCTTTGTGGCTACGTTTTTATCTCGGATATCTCTTCCCTTCTGCTTTTAAACAAGTTTAACATCTGAAAAATAGCGGTATTGATTGAATGCTTTAGCAAAGCAAGTCTATATTAAAACAAGATCGGAACTAGAATGCCTTAGCAAAGCAAGTCTATATTAAAACAAGATCGGAACTAGAATGCCTTAGCAAAGCAAGTCTATATTAAAACAAGATCGGAACTAGAATGCCTTAGCAAAGCAAGTCTATATTAAAACAAGATCGGAACTAGAATGCCTTAGCAAAGCAAGTCTATATTAAAACAAGATCGAACTAGAATGCCTTAGCAAAGCAAGTCTATATTAAAACAAGATCGGAACTAGAATGCCTTAGCAAAGCAAGTCTAAGCGTAATATTTCTTGAGTTTGGTGGCGTTCCAAGTTCTTGGGATCGCCTTGCCTTCTAAGGTTTCTAGCTCGAAAGCGCCATTACCCGCTTTTTGTCGCGTGACTCGATATGGACCTTCCGGTTCGGTGCTAGTTTGCCTGCGATGCATTTTTGAGTCCTACATCCGCTCTTCTCAAGACGAGGTCGCGATGTCAAACTCCTTGGGACGACTTTACGATTATAACGGGTAGCTATTCTTTGTTTGTTGATGGCTTCTTTGAGGATGCATGATCCCGGATTTCATCTACCAGATCTAGTTCTTCTCGTAAAGCTTGCTCGTTGTCTTACGGTGATTTGGATTTGAAGTTCTCCAAGATAATTCTCCGATTTCGATTGGGATGACGGCTTTCGCTTCCATATGATAATCGGGAAGGTGTTTCTCCCGTGGAGCTTTGAGGAGTTGTTCTATATGCCCACAAGACATAAGGGAGTTCTTCAACCCAATTTCCTTTGGCGTTGTCTAACCTTTTCTTCAATCCGCTGAGAAGTACTTTTGTTTGCCGCTCGCTTGACCATTTGTTTGGGGATGTTCCACCGACGTGAATCGATGTTTGATTTTAAGATCGGACATCAACTTCACGAATCCTTTATCCGCGAATTGAGTTCCATTGTCCGTGATTACCACCCGGGCACCCGAACAGTAATTATCTCTTTTCGGAAAAAAAGAGATGCGATTCTTTGCCTTAATAATAGATAGTGGTTTGGCCTCAATCCATTTAGTAAAATAATCAATCGCCACAATTAAGAATTTATTCTCCCGGGCTTTTGGAAAAGGTCCTAGAAGGTCTATCCCCACCATGCAAAAGGCCATGGGGAGGAGAGAGTTGTGAGACCGGTAGGAGGTGCAATGTGAGCGTTTGCGTGGATCCGCAATTCGTGGACATTTCTTCACATAGTTCCTTGCATCGGCTTCAATGGTTGGCCAAAAGTATCCCCGCCCTTAACACCTTCCGGCTAAGGATCTACCACCTAAATGTTGGCCACATATTCCTTCATGGATTTCCATTAACACATATTCGACCTCAAATGCGCTCTAGACATTTCAATAATGGTGCAGAGAGTGCCTTCTTGTAAAGTCGTTTCATTGAAAAGCGCAAAAGATCTTCGCTTTTCTTGGACGATCTTGGCTTTTGCAGGATCGGAAGGTTCCGTGCCCGACATGATGTAATTCAAGATAGGAGCAATCCATGTTTGATCTTCATTTATTACGCATAATCGATGACATCGAGTGTAAATCGTCCCCCAAAACTAGGTTTTTTGAGGATCTCTTGTATAATCGACAGGTGATTTCCGGTAGTTTTGGTGCTTGCTAATTTGGAAAGAACATCGGCCCGAACGTTGTTTGTTCTTGGGACATGCTTAACCTCGGCGAAATCAAATTCGGTCGAGGAGTTTCTTGACATGATTCTGTACTTTTGGAGGATTGGCTCTTTTGCTTCAGATCGCCTCCGATCCGGGAGACCACGAGGAGTGAATCAAGATGGAGATTTAGCCGAGTGATACGTAGATCCGAAGCCAAACGTAGGCCAAGAATGCATGCTTGGTATTCACTTGATTATTTGAAGTTGTAAATTTGAAGGTGAGTGACAATTCTATAACCACTCGGAAGGACTTTCAAGGATAATTCCGCCCCACTCCTTTGGGATTGGAAGAGCCATCGACATGGATCGTCCATACTTCATTCTCGGTTTACGCGAAGTCATTTTCGCTACAAAGTCGGCTAACACTTGAGCTTTCATTGCCGATCTTGATTCATATTTGATATCGAATTCGGACGACTCTCGCCCACTTTATTATTCTTCCCGAAAGGTCCGGACGATGTAGGATTTATGCGATCGGATGGTTTGTTCGAACGACAACTTGGTGAGAAACGAAATAATGTCGAGTCGCCGAGTAGCTATTACTAAAGCCAAAGCTATTTTCTCTATTTTTGATATCGGAGTTCGGCCCTTGTAGCGCTTTGCTCACAAAGTAAAGCGGGCTCTGTCCTCTTTTTGTTTCCGGACCAGTAGCGCCCCTAATGCTTCCTCGGATATTGAGAGATACAAATATAATACTTCCTCGGGCTCAGTCGGGTTAATATCGGAGGTTACGATAATATATTTTTAAGCGGGTGAGTGCCTCATCCCGCTCGTGGTCCAAATAAATTGATTCCTTTTTAAAAGTTTAAAAGGGGTAGTGATTTAAAAGCGACATTTGAGATGAACCGAGATAGAGCCGCAATCATGCCGTTAAGTTTCGAATTTCTTTCTTGGTGTTTGGGGTTTTCATCTCCGTCACCGATTTGCATTTGTGCAGGTTTGCCTCAATCCCTCTTTCGGTGAGATAGAATCCCAAGAATTTTCCGGCTTTGACCAGAAAGTGCATTTCTCCGGATTTAATCTCATCCTGCTTTTTCCTTATCTCACGAAAAAAGCTCTTTGAGATCGGTAACATGACGATTTGCTTGCTCACTTTTTGCAATCATATCATCTAAGTATACTTCTACATTTCGCCCGATCTGGTTTTTGAAAACTCTGTTCATCATTCTCTGATACGTTGCTCCTGCATTTTTGAGACCGAAAGGCATAACTTCGGTAACAAAAATTTCCGTTCTCGATCATAAGCGATTTTCTCTCTTGATCGGGGGGAAACATGGGGATTTGGTTATATCCTGAATACGCATCCATGAATGATAATAAACCAAATCCCGATGCATGATCGACTAGTCGATCAATGTTTGGAACCGGAAAAGCATCTTTAGGACATGACCTATTAAGATCGGTATAATCAATGCACATGCGCCATTTTCCATTTGATTTTTTAACAAGTACAGGGTTTGAGAGCCAAGTAGTATATTTGAGCTCAGTTACAAAATTAGCTTTAACTAAATCGTCTACCGCCTTGGCTGTTGCTTCGGTCTTCTCTATATTCTGAACCCTTTTGCGTTGGGCAACCCACTTTGCATCAGGATATATTGACAAATGATGGCAAGCGACTTCAGGTGGTATACCAGGCATGTCTTCAGCCGACCAAGCAAAGAGATCGGCGTGTTCCCTTAAGCACTGGGTTAATTCTCTTTTTATCTCGTCTGGTAGGTCTGCACCGATTTTGACCGTTTTTGTTGGATCATCGCCCAACATTACTCTGATGAATTCCCCGTCCGGTTTTGGTCGTTCTTGCCTTTTTTCTGAATGAGGATGCTGAGTGCTGTCTTTCTCTTCGTCCGAGCTCTCAGGATCGAAACGTGCGTCTAAATCCATTACATTTACCTCTGAAAACTTCACTTTCTCTTCTTTCATGAGGCGTATTCTTTGATGCAAGCTCGGCTTTGTCTCTTGCAGAAATTTCACTTTGAGAAGGAGGTAATAGCATCTTCGGAAGATTCTAAATCGGCATTGATAGTTACTACCTCGTTACTTTGAGAGTGAAACTTCATTTTCGGATGTCTGATGAAGTCACCGCCCCGAGTTTCCCCAAAGTCGGCCTCCCAATGATGCAATTGTAGATTGATGAGCAAGGTAATACCATGAATTTGACCGGAATTGTCCGAGATAAAGGTTCCTCTCCAAAGGTGACCCTTAAGTCTATGTAACCCATCGGTCTAGTTCGTGAACCATTGAATCCGGAGAGGTCCGTTCCGTGATAGGGAAAAAGTTCCCTTGGTGTAATTCCAATTTTCTCTAGTACATCAAGAACATGATGTCACAAGAGCTGCCTTGGTCAATTAAAATTCTTCTTATCTCTTTCTCGCCATTACTGCTTTGAGATTAATGAGTGGAATGTCTTCGTTTACTTTCCGTTTAGAAGATCGTCATCTCCAAATGACAATGGGGCGAGTTACTCTTTGGTTGTGCCGATGATGTAGATGCTACACATTGAATTTCCTTCCACTTTCTTTTGATTGTTCTTCTTTGTAGCTCCTTGGACTTCACCACCGAGATTACCATTACCACGGCTCGGCCTCTACTCCTTCGAGTGTCCGCCTCTTCCTTATAATCTACGATTTCTTTCCCTCTTATTTAAATCAACCTCTTTCTCTTGTTTGATGCTTTTTCTTGCTTTGGAATGGCTTCTTGATATACCGCCCGAGCTTACCTTTTTGATAAGGTCTTCTATGTCGTCTTTTAAAGCGTTGCACCGATTTGTGTCATGGCGGCGCTTTGGTGATAACGACAAGATTTGTTGTTCCTCATTCCGGCCGTTGGGGAATAGGATCGGGATACCTTACGTGTTTAAATTCATTGTTTCGACATTCTTGCAAGATCTTCTCCTTTCCACATATGAGTTGGTGTAGTCTCGATGTCGCCTTGTCGAGGTTTGAATTCCTAGATGGCTCCTTGGTTTGAAATCTCCGGGAATTTCAATATTTGGATTTGACTTTTCGACTCGAGGTCGGCTCTCTTTGGTTTGGTTTGCTACGCTTTTCACAAAGAACTTGCTAGCTTCATCGCCTTCCTCGTGGTCTATGTACTTCTCGGAAAGACGGAGGAACTCCCCTAAAGTTGAGGGCTGGTTGATGCTTACATCAATTTGGAATAAAGTGCCTCTGCGTAAACCCTGGGATAGGAAATACAGACGAAATTCCTCATTCAACCCATGCACCTTTCCGGCCTCAGTGTTGAATCTTGCAATGTAAGACCGGATAGATTCATCATCGGCTTGGTGGATTGCATGCAACACCATCCAGGATTTCGGTCTTACTTTAGAATGCGCTGGCTCATGAGAATAACTTGGAAAGTTGTTTCGAGGAAGAGATTGAATTTTTGGGATGTCTCGAACCATAAACGCAGATTTTTCAAGGGTGAGGAAAAAGTCTACACATGATCTCACCTGGAGCATTAGGTATTGCATCATGGTTTCATAGTACTCTAAATGAACATCCGGGTCTCCGAGTCCGTCATAAATTTTCAAGTGTTCGGGGAGGTTTCTCCAAACCTGCGGGAGCAGTGGAAATAATCTATTTCCGAAGTGAACGGCCCTCTTCTCGGTGGTTGCACCTCCAGTTTCTTCTCCTGGTTTCGAGCTTTGCGAGGTTGGTAATTGGAATGATGTTGTTTTCGTTCCGGGGTTCTCTCTTTATAGTAGCGATGTCCTCGTCTTGGAGGACTTCCTTTGCTCTAGATCGTTGTATGCTGCGTGGTGAGGATGATGCATTAGAAGAATCTTCTTCGCCAGAGTCCTCTATATCTCTAAGAGTTGCCCTCGGCTCTTCTCTTCCTCGTCTTCTAGGGGGAGAGCGATGATAATGACGTCGTCTCGGGGGAGAACGATGTCGTCTTCGAGCTCAGTTGTTCTTGCCGGGTTGCTCGGGCTCTTCTATCGGGTTCATCAGGGGATCATATCATTTGCGGAGAACCCCGATCTGCAATATCTCGGGCCTGATAACCTGCAACCTCGGCTTCTAATTCGGATATACGGAGGCTCCTAGCTTGAGATGCTTCATTATGTTGATTTAGAATTTGAACAAGCTGTTGTAAAGTGTTTACCGAAACGGGAATGACTGTTGGAGGTGAAGGAACTCGATTTGAGGTTGACTCTCTGTTATTGACATTTCGGTCAGTAACAGATTGGGTTACTGCAATCCCCTCGGGGTTCCTTCTTCTTGTGATCGGATTATACTTGCTATCCGCATACACGGTTTGTAATTCGGGATCCATGGTGATCAAAGATAAATGGATAAAGTTTTTAATGAGTTCGGGAAAAGCTCCCACTGTGGTCGCCAATGTTCTGTACCGTATCTATGGATAAGTATATCCGAGATAGTTGGTAGGTGATAAGGTTTGATCAATCTAGTGTTATGTCCGGAAGTTACGTCCGAGTGATGTTCCGAAATGAGTGGGGTGTACCGCATAAACACTCCGATCTTTGAAGTCGATGCTTGATGGAGTTAATGCAAATAAGTGATAATTAATGCCTACCTCTCCTTGGAATAAGCTGCAGATTTATAGGTTTGGGAAGCACTTGGGTGTCATCTTTCAACCATTGGTTGTGGAGGTGCATAGTGGGGTACATTGGATGAACGTTTATGGGCCTTGGCTGTTGAAGGCCCAATCAGTTGGCCTTTTGTGCAAAGAGGGGTGCAAATAGTATGCATGTAATTTCTCCACAACAATTTGCATCATGGATGAGGGTTGTTGTTGTTTTTGCTGCCATGAATTCGAAGATCTTGGACCACATCTTCATCAACACCTTAGAAATTTCCCAGGCAACAAAGTTCAATGCGACACATAACAATACAGATAAATCCTTCTTTATGGGCCACTAATCTATCGAGTCATGTCTTTTATTTAATATTTATCTGTCAAGTCATCTTTTTAAACTGGTTTATGACACTACGTCTTTAATTTTCTGCATGTGTTCATCCTACCATTTGCCATCAGTCTTATTTAATTTGGTTTCATCTACTCACAATTCAACCAATTATTTATGCTCATTTGTTGGGTAAAACTCAAATCATATTGATGTGCAGTTATTTCTATCCTGCTTATTTTCCTAAGATTAAAGCCTATTTAATTCTAATATTTTTCTAAAACATGATCTCTGGACATCCTAACTTATTCTTTGATGAATCAAAATTGTGACTCCTCCGTTCTGAGAATTCTTATGTGTGTCTGGAGAATTTGCATGGAGATTAAATACCGATTCTATAAGTGCTGCAATCAAACAAGTCTTTTGCATATTTAAATTTCTCGATACCATTCAAACTGAGTTGATTTATATGTTGTCGGTAACTACTAACCATTAAAGCAAAGTGCTACATCCCATCTCTAATGTTTAACAGATAATACTCCGTGAAATTCGCGATTCAGCCCGGTGAAACGACCGTCAGGAGAGTGCCTTAGAATCTTGTTCACTATAGTTAAGTTACAACACAATCGCGACACAGTCGTTGTAGACATGGTCACAAGTTATTCGGCAGTGGTTAAATCACCACGGAACTTCGGAAGGCGACTAGGATCGTGATGGAATTCCAATACACACAGATGATATCCCAAAAGAATTGGTTTGCTGGGATCAACTCGCTCCACATTCAACCCATCGAGATAAGTATTGTCTCGTTATCATTTATTTTTCTACTATTTAAGTATTTGTTGTTGCGTTCAAGTTGTTAGTTCAATTTTGACAAATGCTTCGACCTCTCCATGAATTTTGTTTATAATGAAGTGCATTCCAAAATAAAAATTTAAGATCATGAACACTATTTTGTGGTTACCTTTCAAAATTTAACATAACAGTTGGTTACCGAGTATTCATGACTTGTTTAAATTCATAGCCTTTTATTCTAACTAAAGTTTAGTTCAGCCTATACTATTCTTACAAGGAAAACACTTGATGCCTTTCAGGGATTAATTCATTATTTACTACAATCATCGTTTTATAGTAAATAAGTTTCGGTTCATAATTTAATTTGGTTATATTGTGATGCATTCGGTATTTATTCTCAATATGCTTACAATTTTTCAATTTCCTGATATGAATGATCCACTATGTGTGCTTCCTTACCTCCCCTTTTTGAATATAGTACTACTCTCACTTTATATATCGTTCATACAGTATAAAACCCTTTGAAAACAAGCAGTATGACATTGGGTCCCCAAAATTCATGAAAGTCCATGATGTCATTCTTTTGCTTATGAACTATTTGATTCAAACTATTGTGTATCTTTCAACTGCTTTACCTTTTTACTCCTAGAAAACAACATCATCAAAACCGTACGTCAGCATTTTCCTTTCACAATGATTCCATGGAATATTTATGTTCAACATTAATTTTTTGAAGATGACAAATTATTTGATAGCATCTTGCTACTCCAGCTTATGACTCTAATCGTTTCTCAGAAAATGGTTAAGTTTTCAAATAAATCACTGGCTCATTTTCTAGTGATTATAAACGACAATTGTTTGATTATTTTTGTCCCTGATATGTTTAAGATCATGACATTAAAGTGGTCTATCAAATCAATATCATGATGCTTTATTTTCTTCCTTATTGGAAAGTTTTACAAATTATACCTATTGTTTATCTTACAAATTATAGATATATATAAATTATAAATGGCTTGTTTTTAGATGGTGATAGCGCTCAGGTTTTGTTTGAGCTCCTGAACTTTATTCTTGCATGAATTAAACATATTTTCTTGAGCTATTTGGCCGGCTTCAATGTGATTTTATTTTAAAGTCAATAATAGTGATATCTCATTACTTCAAAGTTATCAAATGTTTAACCCTTTCTTACCGTCAAATCTACTTGAAAACCCTTGAAGGTGAGACTTGCCAGTTGCAAAAAACTATGTCATCACAATTTACGATTTCCTTTTACGATACAATTTCTTTACAAAGCCTTGGCCAAGGTCAGTTCAAAACACCTCGGTCAAGACAAAATAAGATAATTAGCAACTCGCCTCTGCCAAAACCTTAGTCAAGGTCAATTCAAAACACCTCGGCAAGGCTTAAGACAAGCGATTTGATCAAAATCCCATGCGACAATGATCGGAGATCCTCGGCCTAGCAAAAATAAAGGTCAAACCGATTTGGGAGAACACTTGGGTTAAAACTCTTAAGAAAAAGAGATACTCCCTCTTGCTGGTTTAAAGTAAGAAAAAGGGGACCCTTGGAATGAACAAACTGATCAGGTTCTACTCCATAGTCACCCCCTCGAAGTCCTTGTAAACTCGAGGTTTACCCGCCGAAGTCCTTATAAACTCGAGGCGTTCACTCTAAAATTACTAATCCTTGCGTCTTAATAAACGAAAGGCCTAATTACCAAGTCTAAAGTCTTTATAAACTTAACTCATATATGAAATCACGTGCTGCTCCGTAGCTACCCCCTCTAAGTCTTTGTAAACTAGAGGCAAATTCAAAACTCTTTTTGCTCTAAGTCTTGGTAAACTAGAGGTAAACTCACAACCTAATGCCCTTTGTTGAGACAAGGCATTGGTAACAAGTCGGCCTAACTCTAACGCAAGGGCGGCAAGAGAACTCGAGCTTACAACGCAAAGATCTCAAGGAGATGCTCCATGTCGAGTAAAAGACTATTAAAGTCCAAATCTCCATGAGAGTGCTAACTTAGTACTACTCAATTAGAAAGCAAGTCTCCAACAGCAAATAGGGCCAAGTTTCTACGAAACAAGCCGACTTTGATTCTACTTCAAGGATAAAATAAGTCTGCAAGAGACAAAGAGATAATCGCTCTAGGTACATCGAACCAGAATGAGCTTCCCACAAAAAGGCAAGAGACAACAAGGACTTCTCAAGAGCCAAACCTCCACAAGAGGGGCCAAGAGCCAATCCTCCATAAGTTGATCCAAGAGTTAATCCGACATGAGGTGATTCATGCGCCGAACCCCCATGAGGTAAGCCATGCACCAAAACCTTCCATAAGACAAACCACAACCGAGGTCAAATCCCCCTGGGATGAACCGAGTCTATTTAATGAAAGGAAGAGACATATAATGAAGTCAAGGACCGAAGAGATCCACACAAGACCATCTTTCATGAAATAAATGAAACCGAGTTAAACACAAACATGGTGCATCCATTTAAGGGCCATTGATGATAATAAAATCGTGCCTTGGGGGGCTCGTACCACAACTCGTCGAACGAGCATAAAAAATACCTTATTGACCTCACGCCTCAAGAGCCACCCATGCAACCATTTTTTAAATGCAAAAGAAAGACCACCAGTGCTCAAGAACGACTACAAAAGATTAAGAAGCCTAAAGTCGACCTATAACCAATAAAGCCGAGCTAGGAGCTCAACCACAACATCGATCGAACACATAAGGTGAAGTTCTTTAGACACCGGGCATGTCGACCTCACACCAGAGGATGCACAATGTGCAATGCCTAGTCAAGACTCACACAATTCAAGGTTGCAAATCAACAAAAAGTGCGCGGTCACAAACTCAAACTCGTCAAGTCAAAGATTAATTCAAATATGGAAGTCAACTCAGAGAACACAACATTAAGGTTAAATCACTTGTCAACACAGGTTAAAGCAAGTTACTGGTGAGCCAGCTAAGTCTAACTCGCCCACATCGGAGGGAACTAAAACAACCGAGCAAACTAACACCAGGTTTTATCTCTCCTTACCAGTATTTAATTAATTAAATATGAGCTGGATAACAATGACATTCGGTTAGAGGGTAGTTTACTCATCAATTTTTATTTAAAATTTGACTTCAATGATTCGAATGCTAGCTGAGTTCATGATTTTAACGATATGACAAAGTCAAATTGAATATCAATGTATATGCATGTGCACTGGATAAGTCGAACGAACTACTGCTCTTTTTCTCATATGATTACAGGTGCACTTCAAGATGCAGAAACACTGAGATTACGCGCTTCCCACGTGTTACCTCAAAATTTCGACAGTACATTAAATGAAGTTTTAAATGGGGTTGACTTCACATTTAATATTGTTCTGTGGGCCATAGGTCAATATTCAGGTCAGTACACCATGATTTCGACAGGAAAGGCAGACAATATGCAAGGAGTGCAAGTGAGCTTCGACAATCTTAACTCTCAAAGCTGTAACACCCCCTTATATTTAAAAGTAATTAACTAACAAAATCAGAGTTTTTAAAAAAAAAAAAAAAAACTTTCCACGCACCTCAGAGAGGGTGGTACATTTAATGAAAACAACATCGACATATTTAGAAATCCAAACTCATCAAATGCATAAAAGGGCATATCATAGTCACATGGATTAAAACCATCAAAACCAACTGCTTAGTGTTTACAAGAATCCATCAAATAGTCTACAAAGACAAATGAAAATAAAACCGAAGTTCACATACTCAATACATAAGTTCAAATCGGTTCAATACATAACCATAAATAAAGTACTACTAAGACCCCAACCCCGTGTTACTTATATGAGTCGACTCAATAAAACCCAAGAGGCATGGCATCATCACTCGGAGTCACCTGTTTGTCGCCACGAGAGCAGGCAACAAGAAATGCTAGGGTGAGTCTCTTTACATAAATTATAACAAGTCAGATAAGCATTATAATTAGAAAACATCTAGGCAATCACAATTCACAATAATAGATGAATCAATCATTACAATATTTTATGAAGGTATGAGTATATGCATGTGTGCAATATGCATGTGGATCCATAATCATCACCAAAATCCCCGTCGGGCTGGCCGAAGCCACATCACCATTCACCATACACCACGTAATGCATATGAAATATGTGACACCATGACAATGCATTCACCACATCACAATTCATCACCACAATTATTCAACTCACCATTTTGGCCGAAGCCACAACACCATTCACCTCATTTAATAAGCATCACCTCATCATTTATTAATCATCACCTCGTCATTCATTAATCATCATCTTAACACTTATTAGATTAAATCCCACCTAAGGGCCAAACCCCTCCTAAGGACCTTTTCTTCACTTAAGGACCAATTGTGACACACCAAAAATTAATTTAGGGGCTTAGGAAAATATTTGACATATTGGGACTAATTAGACACTAAGGGACTATTTTGTCGCGCCAAGGATTAATTTAATTCTTAGGGACTAAATTGTCACACCAAGGATTAAATTAATTCTTAGGGACTAAACCATCACTTAGACACATTTGGGTACCTAGCGCTGGCGGGCACGAAATGGCGCCCATAACCAACCACCAAACAAACAGCCACACCCACCAACCAAAGACCGGGCGCCAAAATGCTAGCAATCCGCGCCTCCCCGCAACACGCACAAGACACACACGCCACAGCAGCAGCGCCAAGTTGCCCAAAGAATCGCGCTCCTCGCACACACACACACACACACTGATCCACAGCGCCAAGTTGCCCAAAGAATCGGCGCCGCCACACACACACACACAATTTTGATCCAGCGCTAAGTTGCCAAAGAATCGCGCCCGCCACACACACACACACACACCAGCGCCATTTGCCTAGGCATTTGGCGCCCCCCCTTCCTAAACCTCACCCAACACACCTCAAACTTAATTTTTTTCTCAACAACTCATTTCTCACATAACAACACCAACATAGCCATTAAATATTTATTACCAATTCATCATATTTACATACTCATTCTCATATCACCATTTCATCAAACATACACCATGCATAAATCACAACTCATGCTCTTACAACCACAAACAACATGTTATGACCAAATTCAAGCATTCCAAACATCAGTCAACATACAATCAACACAAGGTCACACAACACATCATTCCTAGAGCTATTCTCACTATAATACACATCCTACAAGCTATAAAAGATGTATGGAGAATCCCCTAACCTTGGGTGAGCTTGAAACTTCACACAATCACCAAAATCACCAAGTAAAGCAAGTTCCCCTCAAAATGCAGCTATGGCCGAATGTTCTCTCTCCTTGGGTAACCATAGAGAATTCAAAATAACAAGGATGAGCTTATGTAACTCATGGAAATGGAACATGGAAGGAAAACAAGGGTGTTTAAGGCCAAAGACTTCACTTACCAACACAAAACTTGAGAAAAGTTTCCTCCTTTCTCCTCTTCAAGCTGAAAACGTGAGTCCCTCTCTTTGGGTAGCCATGGAAAATTCAAAATGGAAGGAATAAGCTCATAGAACTTAGAGGATTTGAAATAGGGGAATGAAAGGATGAAGATTAAGACTAAGAAGTGACTTACCCACCAAAAACTCAAGCAAGATACTTCCTTTCCCTCCTCCTCCCTTGCGTCGGCTGCTGACCCTCTCCCCCTCTCTACTTTCTATTTTCTTCTTTCTTTCAAAATGGGGTATGGATACCCTAGTTTAGGACCCTACCCTTTATGACTACTATTGGGCCTCATTAATGGCCCTTGGGCCTTATTCCCACTCCTCCATTTAATTTATTCCACCTCCTGAAATAAAAATAATTCTAACTTAGTATTCCTACTTAAAATAAATTAGACTCTTTTTAGATAAAATAAACCTCAACTTTATAATTAATTTAATTTAAGGTTGCAAGCCTTAAATAACTTAATTAATTAAATAATTAAATTATTTTAGGCGTTATAACTCTCCCCACTTAAAGAATTTCGTCCTCGAAATTACCCGAATCGAACAACTCGGGTAAGACTCTCTCATCTTGCTTTCCAACTCCCAAGTCATGCTCTCGCCCACAGCTCCTAACCAAACTACCTTCACCAACTTGATCTCTTTACCTCTTAAGACCTTCACCTCACGATCCTCAATTCTGACTGGCATAGTCTCCACCGTAAGGTTCTCCTCACCTCTACATCATCCATCTCAGACTACATGAGACGGGTCCGCACATACTCCGTGAATCGAGACACATGGAATACATCATGCGATTAGCAAGATTAGTGGCAAGGCCACCCGATAAGCAACTTTCCCAACTCTTTCTGAATCTGATATGGTCCAATAAAACGTGGAGTTAACTTCTTAGACTTCAACGCACGACCCACACCGTCGTCTGAGTAACTCTCGTAAATACATGATCACCACCAAACTCTAGATCCTTCCTTCTCTTATCATGGTAACTCTTCCGCTCTACTCGCGGAGGCCTTCATCTTCTCTCTAATCATCTTCACCTTTTCTCGTGGTCTCACGCACCACCCGGGACCTAGCACCACACTCTCTCCGGGCCAGACCAACATAATGGAGTCCTACATCTCCTCCCGCACAATGCCTCAAAAGGCGCCATACCGATACTCGAATGAAAATCAAGTATTGTAAGTGAATTCGATCAACGGCAAATGAGAATCCCATGAACTCTCCGCTTTCAAGAACACATGCTCTTAACAAATCCTCAAGTGATTGAATTGTCCTCTCTGTCGCCCATCCGCTCGAGGATGATATGTCGAACTCAATCTCAATTTGGAACCCAAAGCCTCTTGCAAACTCCTCCAAAACTCGGAAGTGAACCTTGGATCCCTATCGGACACAATACTCGTGAGGCACACCATGCACTTCACAATTGTCTTGACATAGATATCCGCTAACCTCTGAATCGATACGTAATATTAATCGGTAGAAAGTGCGCAGATTTAGTCAACCTATCAACGCGACCACCCATATGGTATCAAACCCCTCGCCGTAGTCGTGAAACCAACCACAAAATCCATGGAGATGCTATCCCACTTCCATTCAGAACATCCAAAGGTTGCATCAACCCCGCCTGGCTTTTGATGCTCTATCTTCGATTTCGACATGTCGTGCAAGCATACACAAACCGTGCACGTCACGCTTCATACAGCCACCAAAGCGCCTTTCTTCAAATCTTGATACATTTTCGTAGCCCCCGGGTGGATACTCAACTTACTACGATGACCCTCTTCAAGAATTGCCTTCTTAATCTCATCATCACTAGGAACACAAATCCTCCCACGGTACCTTAACACATCATGCTCATCTATCACATAATCTTCACTCTGAGAGTGGTCAATCTCAACTGCAATCTCAACCAGCTTTAATATCCTTCTTTTGAGCTCCCGAATAACATTCAAAAAGTCATTGTGAATCCTCAACACACTCAATCTCACACTCTTAGGTGTCACCTCGCAGACTAGACTCAAATCTCGAAACTGTTCAATCAATTCAAGTTCTTTCACCATCATTGCGGATACATGCAAGGACTTTCTACTCAAAGCATCAGCCACCACATTAGCTTTCCCCGGATGATAGTTCAAACTAAAGTCGTAGTCTTTTAGCAATTCCAACCATCTCCTTTGTCTCATATTTAATTCTTTTCGGTCAAACAGATCATCGCAATCCCTTATGATCACCGAATACCTCAAACTTAGAACCATACAAATAATGTCTCCAAATCTTCAAGGCAAAAACAATTGCCGCAAGCTCCAAATCATGGGTGGGGTAATTCTTTTCATGAGTTCTCAATCGCCTTGAGGCATACGCCACAACCTTACCATTTTGCATCAAAACACCTCCTAGCCCCATTTTAGACGATCGCAATATACAACAAAAGGCTCTCCAGATTTGGGTAATGTCAAAACAGTGATGTTGTCAACCTTCTTTTCAATTCTTGGAAACTTTCTTCACATTTGGAATCCCACACAAATGCCTTCCCTTGCAAGTCAATTGAGTTAGCGGAAGTGCCAATTTTGAAAACCCTCAATAAACCTTCTATAATATCCCGCCAATCCAAGGAAACTTCTAATCTCTCGTGAATCGACTTAGGAGCCTCCCACAAGATCACCAAGATCAACTTTGGATGGGTCTACCGCAATCCCATCACCCGAAATAATATGACCTAGAAAGCTCACTTTCTTCAACCAAAAGTCACACTTTGTGCTTTAGCATATAACTTTTTCTCTTTCAACACTTCTAGCACTAGCTTGTGTGCTCTGCATGATCCTCTTCGGACTTGGAATACACCAAAATATCATCTATGAAAACCACCACAAATCGATCCAAGTAGTTATGGAATATACGGTTCATGTACTCCATGAATACCCTTGTGCATTAGTGACACCAAACGGCATTACAGAATACTCATAATGCCCATATCTCGTCCCGAATGGTTGTCTTTTGAATATCCTCATCTTTCACTTTAACTGATGATAGCCCGATCTCAAATCAATTTTGCTAAACACCTTAGCACCAACTATTGGTCCATCAAATCGTCAATTTCTAAGTGGATACTTGTTCTTGATTGTTACTTTGTTCAGCTGTCTATAATCAATGCAAAGTCGCATACTTCCATCTTTCTTCTTCACCAAGAGTACGGGCGCTCCCCAAGGTGACACACTAGGTCTTATGAATTTCTTCTCAAGTAAGTCCTCCAACCGACTCTTCAACTCCGATAATTCGATGCGGACATCCTATATGGAGCCATGGACACGGGTGCAGTGTCGTGCACAAGATCAATACCAAACTCTACTTCTCTTTCAGTGAGACGTCCGAATTTCGTCGAGGAAACACTTCAGGAATTCACGAACTATTGGCAACTCTTCAATCTTAGCTTGGCTCTCAATCGGACAATGATGCCATCAATGAAAACAACTTAGCTTCCTCCTTCAAAACTCTATGCGATTGACGAGAATGTAACAATGCGCATTCTTCCTCCTTAGAAGAAGGAAAGCTCACGGATCTACTAGCACAATTAATATGCACTTGGTTATCAACTAACCACCCATACCAAGAATGATGTCCAAACCCCTAAAGGCGAAGCAAATAAGATCAACAAGAAACTCTCTGCCAAAAACTGACAGAGGACATCTAGCACACATTAGGGATGTAGTTACTGAACCTTTGGCTGGGGTATCAATAACCATGTCCCTTCTCATTGTAGACAAAACAAGACCTGATTCTCAAAGACACAATGCAAAGAATGAAAGAATGTGTAGCACCTGTATCTACTATAGCTATCAAAGGAGTGCCGTTAATAAAACAAGTACCTCTAATTGCGTTGTCCCCCTCGGATCCCGCCAATGCAAACACCTTCCCTTTAACCGCTTCCTTCTTGGACTTAGGACATTTAGTGCTAACATGTCCCACCTCATGACAGATATAGCAAACAACTTCTTTCTTCTCACATGCATTAGACTTGTGGCCCTTCTGACCACACTTGTAACAACGAACCTCAGGGCACTCACTGATCCTATGGCCGGGCTTCTTGCAGCCAAAACATACAATACCTGGGGATTCACCTCCCCCACTTGAACCTTTTCCCCCGCTTGCCTTCCATTTGCCCTTACCTCCACTCACATCATATGGTTTCCCCCGGAATTGAGCATTCTTTTTCTCTCTTACCATCTTGTAAGCAGCAGCACTGTCTTCCTCAAAAATTCTACACTTGTCCACCAGCTTGGCAAAATCTCTAATCTCTTGATATCCAATGGCCTTCTTAATCTCTGGTCAGCACCATTCTCAAACTTCACACACTTGGAAAATTTCAATCACTTGGTTGTCATAGTAAGGGCAAAACTTGACCAACTCTTCAAACTTTGTCGCATATTCATTTCGCCAGACTTGTTTCACTGTTTCAGCCCAAAAACTCTACCTCCTTTTTAGCACGCACGCCCTCCGGATAATACTTCCTTGTGAACTCCTCTTTGAATACCTCCCAAGTAATTTCCTCATCCGACTTCAAGTCTCTGTTTCTTTCTCATCCACCAATCATCCGCCTCCTCTTTCAAAGATGTGAGTCCCAAACTTCACCTTTTGTCTTTGGGGTGCACGCCATCACACCGGAAGATTCGTTCAATTTCCTTCTTCACCAGTCGTTGCTCCATCCGGATCATATCTACCTTTGAAGGTAGGTGGGTTCTCACGTTGAAAGGTAGCCAATTTGCGATCTTCAAAGATCTTCTCTACCACCCTCCGCTCCCCATAGCTTTGTTGTGCTATGGCTTGCAGAGCCTCTCGGCCTAAAAAGATCAATCCTTCGGGCCATTCTCGACCTAACACTGCGCAAAGATTAACATTTGTTAAGAAACAATTAACTCTACCTAGTTGTCATAGATACTATGACAGACACACTTGGCCGGACAGACCGAACTG
The DNA here is from genome assembly GCA_020916435.1 of Oxytropis ochrocephala. Lineage (NCBI taxonomy): Eukaryota > Viridiplantae > Streptophyta > Magnoliopsida > Fabales > Fabaceae > Oxytropis > Oxytropis ochrocephala. Next base: position 41,387,584 of record CM037088.1, on the reverse strand, counting down.
CTCTGATACCACTAATGTAACACCCCCTTATATTTAAAAGTAATTAACTAACCAAATCAGAGTTTTTAAAAAAAAAAAAAAAAACTTTCCACGCACCTCAGAGAGGGTGGTACATTTAATGAAAACAACATCGACATATTTAGAAATCCAAACTCATCAAATGCATAAAAGGGCATATCATAGTCACATGGATTAAAACCATCAAAACCACCTGTTTAGTGTTTACAGTAATCCATCAAATAGTCTACAGCACAGCGGAAAATAAAACCGAGTTCACATACTCAATACATAAGTTCAAATCAGTTCAATACATAACCATAAATAAAGTACTACTAAGACCCCAACCCTGGTGTTACTATCAGAGCTGACTCAATAAAACCCAAGAGGCATGGCATCATCACTCGGAGTCACCTGTTTGTCGCCACGAGAGCAGGCAACAAGAAATGCTAGGGTGAGTCTCTTTACATAAATTATAACAAGTCAGATAAGCATTATAATTAGAAAACATCTAGGCAATCACAATTCACAATAATAGATGAATCAATCATTACAATATTTTATGAAGGTATGAGTATATGCATGTGTGCAATATGCATGTGGATCCATAATCATCACCAAAATCCCCCCGTCGGGTGGCGAAGCCACATCACCATTCACCATACACCACGTAATGCATATGAAATATGTGACACCATGACAATGCATTCACCACATCACAATTCATCACCACAATTATTCAACTCACCATTTTGGCGAAGCCACAACACCATTCACCTCATTTAATAAGCATCACCTCATCATTTATTAATCATCACCTCGTCATTCATTAATCATCATCTTAACACTTATTAGATTAAATCCCACCTAAGGGCCAAACCCCTCCTAAGGACCTTTTCTTCACTTAAGGACCAATTGTGACACACCAAAAATTAATTTAGGGGCTTAGGAAAATATTTGACATATTGGGACTAATTAGACACTAAGGGACTATTTTGTCGCGCCAAGGATTAATTTAATTCTTAGGGACTAAATTGTCACACCAAGGATTAAATTAATTCTTAGGGACTAAACCATCACTTAGACACATTTGGGTACCTAGGCGCCAAGGGGCACCGAAATGGCGCATAACCAACCACCACCAAACACCACACCCACACCAACCAAAGACCGGGCGCCAAAATGCTAGCAATCTGGCGCCCTCCCCTGCAACACGCACAAGACACACACGCCACACAGCAGGCGCCAAGTTGCCCAGCAACTGGCGCCCCTCCCTGCACCACACACACACACACGGTTTTGATCCACAGCGCCAAGTTGCCCAAAGAATCGCGCCCCGCACACACACACATTTTGATCCACACAGCGCCAAGTTGCCCAAAGAATCGCGCCCGCCACCACACACACACACACACACAGCCAGGCGCCATTTGCCTAGGCATTTGGCGCCCCCCCTTCCTAAACCTCACCCAACACACCTCAAACTTAATTTTTTTCTCAACAACTCATTTCTCACATAACAACACCAACATAGCCATTAAATATTTATTACCAATTCATCATATTTACATACTCATTCTCATATCACCATTTCATCAAACATACACCATGCATAAATCACAACTCATGCTCTTACAACCACAAACAACATGTTATGACCAAATTCAAGCATTCCAAACATCACCAACATACAATCAACACAAGGTCACACAACACATCATTCCTAGAGCTATTCTCACTATAATACACATCCTACAAGCTATAAAAGATGTATGGAGAATCCACAACCTTGGGTGAGCTTGAAACTTCACACAATCACCAAAATCACCAAGTAAAGCAAGTTCCCCTCAAAATGCAAAGCTATGGTCGAATGTTCTCTCTCCTGGGTAACCATAGAGAATTCAAAATAACAAGGATGAGCTTATGTAACTCATGGAAATGGAACATGGAAGGAAAACAAGGGTGTTTAAGGCCAAAGACTTCACTTACCAACACAAAACTTGAGAAAAGTTTCCTCCTTTCTCCTCTTCAAGCTGAAAACGTGAGTCCCTCTCTTTGGGTAGCCATGGAAAATTCAAAATGGAAGGAATAAGCTCATAGAACTTAGAGGATTTGAAATAGGGGAATGAAAGGATGAAGATTAAGACTAAGAAGTGACTTACCCACCAAAAACTCAAGCAAGATACTTCCTTTCCCTCCTCCTCCCTTGCGTCGGCTGCTGACCCTCTCCCCCTCTCTACTTTCTATTTTCTTCTTTCTTTCAAAATGGGGTATGGATACCCTAGTTTAGGACCCCTACCCTTTATGACTACTATTGGGCCTCATTAATGGCCCTTGGGCCTTATTCCCACTCCTCCATTTAATTTATTCCACCTCCTGAAATAAAAATAATTCTAACTTAGTATTCCTACTTAAAATAAATTAGACTCTTTTTAGATAAAATAAACCTCAACTTTATAATTAATTTAATTTAAGGTTGCAAGCCTTAAATAACTTAATTAATTAAATAATTAAATTATTTTGGGCGTTACAAAAGCTATGAAGCAAGTAATACAAAAAGCCTTCGACAAGAGAAGACAAAACACTTCGACAGAGCTGGGCTCAACATTTCGTCAAGCGGTTGACAACGGGTTAGTCGAAAGCGCAGAGCAGCAAGTAGTGGGCGGTTACTCTCCCGTAGTTTTAGGAGGCAGTTCCCTTTTCCCCCACGATTGTTCCTAGGAGTATAAATACCCCTTTGTAATAGGAAATCGAGGTCACCACATTCTACAAAAACTCGGGAAACTCAACTTCAAGTCAAAGCGAAACACGAGTGAAAGCAGATCCTTATGCGTGTTGGTGAACCATTTTTCTTTCTTCATTTAATGCAAAGTTTTTACTTTCCTTTTACGTTCGTTGCATTTATTGCTTTTACTTCGCTCTCAAGTTGTTTTCTTTCTACCATTCTCTGTTCTTACGTACTTCAAAAAACACAAACTCAATGGCAATTGTCAAAGAGATTTTCTAGTTTGATCTCACGATCTCGATATTGAAAACTAGTGATTGTTTGCTAAAAACACCAAAGAAACAAATTGGCACGCCCCGATGGGACCTTTGCCATTAATTTTGTGTCTTTTCTATCGATATCGTGTTTGTATGCACTTGAGGAGTGGTAGGATGGTACGCACCAATTCTAACAACGCCTCTAGTTCCAGCCCTGTGATATCACAGGTGCAAGGAACAACGGTAGATTCTGCCAATGTCAGTGTTGGAAATGTTACAGGGACCATGGCCTAAGTAACATCAATAACCGTTCCCACGATGTCAATGGCCAATGTTGGTTCGACACCGTCTGTGTCCTTGCCACAAAGTATAGGACTTCCTTCTAGTCCTTATGTGGCAGCGAGGAATAGTTTGGAGACACGTTTCGAATATGAGTCTACCACCATACCGCTTTTGGGGTATATGGCATGCCTCTTTGGAATGCCACATGTCTCGACCTTTTCTCCTTCACACGTCTCTTCTGAGGGCGTACTTGGTCAAAATCCTACTGCATTAACCAATGCGTCCTTGTTGGCGTTAAGACAACAAGTAGACGAAAGCAATCATGATATGGTTAATATGCTGACTCAACAAATTGGTACTGTGTTTAATCCTTTGATTCAGAACACCAATACCAGTTACCAAATGTTGGCAAACCAAATGGGTAGGATTGCAGATTTCTTTGGGGCCCCTACAGGAAACAATAGGCAATTACCCAATTGTGGGAATAATGCGCCTAATACCCCACAGAGATCAGTTACTGTCGAAGCCCAGGCGGTTATAGGCGAACAACAAGGGATGGGAAACCACGTCCCTGAAGTAGTTATGGTAAATCGAAACCAAAATGCCGATGAAGTTGTTCGACAAGTGCAACGGAATAACGTTTGTGCTCAAGACAACATAGCCACTTTGGTAGAAACCATAATGGCGCAGAATGGCCTATTTAACGGGTTTACGAGCCTAATTTCATATCGCCACTGTGTGTGAATATGTCCTACACGCAAAATTGCCAAGGGGTTGGAAAATCCCTAAATTCACTAAGTTTGGGGTGATACCAATGAGTCCACGGTCGAACACATTGCCGGTATATGGTCGAGGCGGGGACATAGTTTAAAATGAGAGTTTGAAAATGAAATATTTTCCAAACTCTCTAACTAAGAATGCCTTTACGTGGTTTACCACTCTACCCCCAGTTCCATGTACACATGGGGGCGATTAGAAAAGGCTTTTCATGAGCGATTCTATATGGGCGATCGAAGATTAGTCTTAAAGAATTGGCGGTGTTCGACGTAAAGTGCACGAAGCTATCGACGATTACGAATAGGTTTAGGTCATTAAAGGCTAGGTGTTTCACACAAGTGCCTGAGCATGAGCTTGTCGAAATGGCTGCAGGTGGCCTTGATTATTCAATTAGAAAGAAATTGGATACCTCTCATTTGAGAGACATGGCCCAGTTAGCCGATAGAGTTCGACAAGTTGAAAGGCTTAAAGAGGAAAAGGCTAGAGTGAATAAGTTCAATAGAAAAGAAAACTCAGTTGGATTTCATAAGAAAGAGAAAATAGCCTATGTCGATGAGGAATTCGAATTCGCATTTAGTGATGTCGAGTGCGAGGAAATAGATGTGGTGAACTTAAGCACAGTCCTCCCTATGCTGTAAATTATTAAGGCCTGCAAATGGGAATAATCCCGTGGAGCCAAAGAATGATAGATTTGTGCCTAAGACATACACTTTTGATGTTACTAAATGCGATGAAATCTTTGATTTATTAGTAACTGATGGCCAAATCATAGTGCCAAATGGCCTGAAAGTTCCTCCTCTCGACGCAGAGGAAGAAAAAGGGTTATTGTAAGTTTCATATTTTTTGGGACATACAAACCGGCCGTTGTGTTCTTTTCAGGACATGGTTGAAAGCAATCGAAGAAGGAAGGCTCAAATTTGGGGACAAGAAGAATAAAGCACCTATGCAAATCGACGACCCACTTCATCAAGTGGAGGCTATGTACTGTGAGAACAGTTGAGATGAATATCAATATGGTGGATGCAAAAATGGTGGATTCTCAAAGCCTATCAAACCTTACGTTGACAAACTCAAAAGTGTTGTGCAAAAGGGTGTTCTTTGTACAACATGTCACTCGGGAAGAATATAATGAGAAGGTACAATCTGTGTACCCCAAGGTGAGGAAGAGTTGATAGACTTCTGAGCAGTGTAAAGCGAGAAACTCGAGGTCATGTTGTGCCCAAGATGCGATCTTTGTGTTCGATAAGGAGCGGCTAAAAGTGTCGAATCTTTGTGAGGTTCGACAACCTCTAAAAGGAAATGGCGGACAAGAGGCCAAACTTTAGCTTTAAAGAGAGACCTTCCTTACAAGGTCAAAAGTTCGAACAAGGCTTCAACAAGCAAACCACGGTTCTTGGCAAGAAAGCAGTGATCGAAGGAATTCGTGTTATACGCTGCCTCTGCTAAGCCATTTATTCCAAGAAGCGAGATCTCTCCAACGAAAAGTGGATACATCTTTGGTGTAGACACTATAGGAATCTTTGCTCGAGAATCTTTGAAGCGGTCAAGCCACGTGCGGTGAGGCCGCAAAGTATAATTACAAGAATAATTATAAAGGGAAGAATCCCATGACTAAAACCCAATGGCGTCGTTATCGGTAGCTCGAAGAAGAAGGCAAAGATTTGCTGCTTTACGACGAGAAGACGCCGAAGGTTCAAAGCGCCAAGAATATGACCTCTAGAGCCGGTAGGAGCAGCGAAAGTAAACATAGGTCTTTGCCAATCGGGTAAAGGTTGGGAATAAGGCTAAAGGAAAATCTATTGTGATAGAGGAACCTAGGAGGCTGCTTTGGAGAATTTTTCCTCCATTAACATCATTGAAGAAAAAAAGCGCCGTTCGACATGGATGAAGGCGTTACTTGATTTCGAAGACTACGAAGCGGTTTCGGCGTCATACGCAGCGTGGTGTCCATTACGCCTAGTGAGTATGGCGAATTCTGATACCAAACGATGTCGAAGAAGACTTCATTGGAGATATGGCTAATCACAAGCCAATGTGCTATTATGTAATGAACAACGGTTGCGTCGAAGAAGCGGATGGCCACTTTCGAAAGGCGAGACGGAAGCATGCAACACCATCCGAAGCCTTTATGCGTCCAAGCCAAAGTTAATGGTGTGGGTGTCAATAAAATATTGGTCGATGGAAGTCTGCTTTATTTGTCGATGCCTCAAGCAATGCTGCGAATAATAGGGATGTATGATGAGACCTTAGGCCCCATAATATTGTGTTGACTAATTATGAGGGTAAATCGGCGGTCTTTGGGGGCCGTTGAGGTGGAAGTGGTGGTAGGAGGCTATCGGAAGGACTATCATGTTCTTTGTCATCGCCGAAAGCAAGCTATAATCTGCTCCTTGGGAGAGAGTGGATACATGGAGTAGGAGCCGTCCCTTCAAGCCTACACACTGGAAGTGGTAATGTGGAAGGAAGATGGTCTTGTGGAATATGTTGAAAGCGGACCAAAGTTACTTCCTCTTGGCGTAAATAATGTCACCAAGGAAAATTTCGAAAAACAAATGGCGAATATTGCGCCATGTTCATCTTCTAGTCAAGCATATATCTCTTGAGATAATGTGCTTTCCTCTGTTTCGCCTATACCCAACACATGGTTTTGTGTGGAAAGAGAGGTGATAGAAGGTGCGGATGTCTATCACGAGGGTGTGTTACCTCCAGCGAGGATGGGACACCGACTCTTAAAAAGTTTTAGATGTCGGTGCCCAATGCTTAGGATAAATTACGGCTTACATGGCGAAAATAAAAGTAAAAGCGGCTTTGGAAGCGAAATAAATCAACAAACAATGGTATCGAAGCCATAACTTCATCTGAAGAAAATGGTGAAGTCATAGATGGCAAGCTTGATTGCATTTATGATGACGAACCATTAGGTTTTGAAAAAGACCCTAAAGATTCGACAAAGCGCATGCAAGCTCGGGATCGAGTGGAGGAAGTGGATTTGGGAGATGGCCTAGTCAAAAGGCCAACATACATTAGTGCACACCTCGATCTTCGCCTTCAAAACCCAAGTTGTTTCACTTCTGCGGGAGTTCAAAGATTGCTTTGCTTGGGAGTACAACGAAATGCAGTGCGAGTCGAGAAGTGGTGGAACTTCAAATACCTATTCGACCGGGAAGGAAACCGATAAAGCAAACACCGAGAAGATTTGCTCCTCAATATTGGCTAAGATCAAAGAAGAAAGAGAAATTTGTTCAAAAGCAAATTCATCGGAAGCGCGGGTATGTCGATTGGCTAGCTAATATTGTTCGATAATGAAGAAAAGCGGAAAACTTAGAGTTTGCGTAGACTTTAGGGATCTAAATAATGCAACACCTAAGGATGAATACACAATGCCTGTAGCAGAAATGCTAATAGATTCAGCAGCAGGATTTGATTATCTCAGTATGCTAGATGGCTACTCAGGGTATAATCAAATTTTTATTCTTTGAAGAGGGCGATGTCGAAAATAGCTTTTCGATGTCCGGGGCATTGGGTGTTTATGAATGGGTAGTAATGCCCTTTGGGTTAAAAATGCTTTGGTGCCACTTATCAAAGAGCAATGAATTCTATGTTTCATGATTTTATTGATGATTTTATGCAAGTATACATAGATGATGTGGTGGTTAAGTCATCCTCAGAAATTGGTCATTTAGACCATCTTCGACGTTCTTTCGAACGAATGAGGAAATATGGATTGAAAATGAATCCAACCAAATGTGCTTTACGTATGCGTGCGGTGAATTCTTGGGTTTTGTAGTGCACAAGAAAGGCATTGAGATCAACCAAAATAAGACTAAAGCAATTATGGAAGCGAAGGCTCCTTCGACCAAGAAAGAACTTGATCCTCTCTTTGGGAAAAATCAATTTCCTTCGCAGATTTATTTCAAATCTAAGTGGCAAAACACAAGCTTTTTCGCCATTGCTGAGACTGAAGAAAGAAGATGCATTCAAGTGGGAGCATGTTCATCAAGATGCTTTCGACGCAATCAAGTCTTATTTAGTCAATCCACCAATTTTACTGCCTGTTATTAGAAACAAATTGTTAAAACTGTATATAGCAGCTTCTGATAACACAATAGGTAGCATGTTAGCACAAGAGGATGATAGTGGTGTCGAAAGACCCATTTATTACCTTAGTAGGGTTTTGATTTATGCTGAAACTAGGTATAGTCCAATAGAAAAACTATGCCTTTGCTTATATTTCTCTTGTACAAAATTGAAGCAATATATAAAGTCAGCAGATGTTTATGTTTATTCGCACTTTGATGTAATTAAACATATGTTGGCAAAACCAATGTTACATAGTCGAATTGGAAAGTGGGCTTTGGCTTTGCTAGAATACAACTTAACGTATCAGCCCCTTAAATCAATCAAAGGACAAGTGGTTGCTGATTTCATAGTGGACCACTCTGTTGTCGAACATGAAATACATTCGTTAGACATACGTCCTTGGAAACTATACTTGACGGCTCAAGCCATAAAAATGGAGTGGGCATTGGAATATTAATTATTTCCCAGAGAACATTCCAACGAAGTATAAATTTAAAATTCGAGACTCTTGCTCCAATAATGAATTTGAGTATGAGGCCCTAATAGTAGGCCTTCAAATTTTACTCGAATTAGGGGCAAGCCATGTCGAAGTAAAAGGTGATTCACAACTAGTTGTCAAACAATTGACAAAAGAATACAAATGCATCAATGAACATCTTATTAAATATTTCGTCATTGCCAACACGTTCTTAAAAAGGTTTACATTTGTACACTCTAGAACATTTACCACGAATTGAAAATCACGTGGCAAATGAGTTAACAAATTGCCTCGAGCTACAAAGTGTCAAAGCAAAGCCTAACAGAGTTAATAGAGATAAAAGATAAACTAATCTCGGAAGACTCTCTTTATAATAATACTCCTTGACGTTATTGTCAACACCAAAATTGGGGGCAATAAAGACAAATGAAGTCTTGGCGTCGAAAAAGCGTCACATTTTCGACAATATTGACTTAGCGAAATTTTTGCTATTGACAATATGGTTGATGATGATTGGCGAAAGCCTATTGTCAGTATTTACAAAATCCTATAGGCAACACTAATAAAAAGTGAAATCTGAGCTCTAAGCTACGTGTTAATTGGAAGCTTAATTGTACAAGCAAACTCAGAAGGATACTATTAAAATGTCTTAGTGAAAATGAGGCATATTTAGCAGTTTCGATACACGATGGAGCATGTGGCTCACATCAAGTAGGCCACAAAATGAAATGGTTGTTATTTTGACAAGGAATGTCTTGCCAACCATTTTAAAAGATTGCATTGAGTTTGCTAAGAGTGCCAAGAATGCCAAAAACATCTTTGGAATCCAAGCATGTACCGCAAATGAATTGCATTCTATAGTGAAACCTTGGCCATTTAGAGGTTGGGCTCTAGATGTAATTGGAGAAATAAAACCAACGTCGTCGAAAGGCCACGGTACATCTTGGTAGGAATTGATTACTTTACTAAGTGGGTGGAAGCGTACCTTTAGCCAACGCGTTGATCGAAGCGATGATAAGGTTTATTCAAAACCATATCATTTATAGATATGGAATACCGAAACCATTACTACGGACCAAGGCTTTGTTTTTACGGTCGAAAAATGGTAGATTTTTTCTTGAAATTGGTTTCAAGTTGTTGACCCGACGCCATACTACGCGCAAAGCCAACGGTCAAGTAGAGGCTGCAAATAAAATCATTATTAACTTGATCAAAAAGCACGTTGAACGTAAGCCTAAAAGTTGGCACGATTCTCTTGACCAAGTGTTATGGGCTTGTCGAGCGTCGCCTAAAGAGTCTATAAACACTACTCCTACAGGTTAACATTTGGGCATGATGCGGTGTTACTGTTGAAATTTGTTTACAATCAACAAGGATTGAAACAATGTGAAATTCCCTTTGATCACTATTGGGATATGATGATTGATGAATTAGTTGATTTAGGCGAAGAAAGGTTGTTAGCTTTAGAGATGCTTATTCGATGAGAAAGAGAGAGTAGCTAAAGCCTACAACAAAAGGTTAAGTTAAAAACCTTTGAGGAAGGAGAGTTAGTGTGGAAAGTCCTATTACCTATGGATAAAAAGATAGAGTTTTAGGCAAATGGTCACGGGGTGGGAAGACCCATTTCGCGTGTTGCAATGCTTTTCGAATGGCGCTTATGAAGTCGAAGAGCTAGGTGACGAAAATAGAATCTTTAGAATAATTGGCAAGTATTTAAAGCGATACAAGCCAACGTTAACTGAGATAAAAATTGAGCAATTATAAATAAACGAAAATTGTTCATAAATGGCAATGTATAAAGAAATCAAAATTACATAGCCATTTTTAGAATTCTAAACTATTACAGTCTCAGAAGTTCGACAAAGTGGCCTTATGCTTCTCCATAATGCTAACACTCAAAGAGATAGAGGTGTCGAGAAGGTGCAGCTCTTTGTCGAGGTCGGCGAGAATGGCTTGATGCTTGTCAATCTTCTCCAAGTGCTCTATAGCTGTCAATGCCTTGGTGGTTTTGGTGGACGAAGAAGCAGCACTCATTCTTTCGACGATCAGGCCCTTCTGATGCTTAGCGTTTGACAGTTTAAGTTGAAGTGTCTTTATCTCTTCGTCAATACGCGCAATCTCTGCATCCCATTCAGCGATTGCTTTCTCATCGTTAGGTGCTTGGTTTCGAGAGCCTCAATGTCGTCTTGATCGGCCTTGAGAGAGGCGAGTTCCACTTCGCAGAGTTGATTCTCTTGAACCTTGCGCTTGGAGGTGTTCGACCGTTGGGTGATTAGAAGAGAAAGTTGCTCAAAAATGGGGCCAAATTCCATGAAGAATGAAAGGATGTTTTGAGGAGGGTCAATTTGGTGATCTTGTGAATGAGGATTTTACCTCAAGATACACAGATGGATCATTCTCGATGGTCGCCACCAAATCCCCTTCTAATACCTTCGTCTTGGTGTGCGAAGCGAGCTTTCGGCCGTCTCTGATTGATAGAACTTAGAGAGTTGTTCGAAGAAGCGCAAATCAAGCGGCTCGGCGAGCTCTTAAGACTCAACATGATCTCAAAAATTTGCCAAGGGATTCGTCTTCTTTAGCTCGGCTAATTCTTGATCGCTAACAGTATTTGTTGGATGACTCTTTGGCGAAGCACTTTGATCTGCGAGCTCCTCCACTCTAGAAGCCTCTTGTTCTTGATCGATCATATTTTCTTGAGGAATTTGACGGAGGTAGCCATCGCTTCTGTCTTTCGACTTACGGAATGTTAGGCTCTGGAACTTGGGCGTTCTCTTCGACAACCGCTTCTACTCCCACATTTGGAACAAGCTCTTGAAAGGAGGAATCCCGGGTCGCAAGTGCACGAAAAACCTCTTGTGATCACACACCTGAGGCGAAGAAGGAAAGGAAGCATTGGAGCCGACAATTCCCGTTCGGCAACCTCAATCAAAGACTCAACGCCGGGATTCTCGACGAAGCGATCCACTGCACTTTCTGATGATAAGTAATACTATTTAAGTTAGAAGCCGGAAGGTGAAGATCAAAGAAGTGCGAAATGACGTCGAAAGGAAAGTTACCTTATGTACCTTAAGCCTCTTTGGTGGGGAGAAGAAGGTGATTCGAAGGCTCGGTGATGGTGATGCCTTGAGTGCCCTTTGAGATTCAGTAAAGCCCTTTTCTTCGACCTCGAGTGAGAGGAATGTTGTCATCACTTTCGATTGTCCCGCAAAAGAGATCAAGTTATGGTACAGGTGATGCCACAAGAAAGTGAATGATAAAATCGAAGAGAAAGGTCGACGTATATCTGAGACTCGTGAGTGGAAGGAATAACCAATTTCTTTTTGGCTTTAGGCTTTTGAAGAGTTTTAGTCGTTTGGGTTGTCACCTGGAGGAAACTTCCAACATGAGTAAAAGCCATAGTCAACAGACAACTTGAGATAAGTGGAAAGTGCCATACCTTTTTTGGAGTGTTGCCTGGAATGGGATTTGCTGCCACTTCCTTCGTAACAGGGGGAGAAGATTTTGATGTGGTAGCTTTGCCCACCTTGACCTTCAACTTTGTTGCAGGCTTTTCTGAAAATGTCGAAAACACTGGTAAGCAATTGGAAATGAAGCCAAGTTATAAGTGGTTAAGACTTAAAAAGCTTTGAGTGTCGAAAAGTGTTTACCAGTGTTGTTCGAAGGGAAAGCTGCTACCAATTTCTTCACAATGTTGCCAGCAAAAGTATCAATGGCTTCCCCAGCGGCTTTGGTGTAATAGCCGGTCCACCATTCATGAAATTTTTCAGTACATGAAAACCTTGGATTGAATTTGAGAGGTTCGAAGTTCAAGGCTTTGTAGTGAAATCTCTTGAAGGCTTGTTTATAAGTCGCCTCTGATTCTGGACTCATAAAATCTACTTTGTGAAAGCAATAATCAGTGCAGTGCGGGCGACTTGACAAAGGCCAAAGCGCTTAGCAAAATAACTTGGGAAATATCTAGTAATTCCCAAACTATTTTTGTTTTGCAGGGTGAGCCTAGTGGAGAGGATGAAGGAGAGAGGTAAGCTTGCCAAATTCGGTTAACTTCCTCCTCGCGAGGATCGACAGAGGAAGAAGGAAATGGTTGTTTAAACCATTTGAGCCACAAGACCTTTGGAGAAAAGGAGCCATTGAATCAGAAGGTGGTACAGATTCGGGAAGATTTCAAGTAGACCAAAAAGGATTCTTGGCGAGAGAAAGGGTTGCTTGTTTAGGCCTAAATCTGCGCTAATCGAATCCGCCGGTCTTTGCTACTCTCCACGATTAGTCGAGCGGACTTGGGGATATACAAGTTTAGTCGAGACTCGAAAGTAGCCAATGACCACAATTGCAGCAGCCATAGTGGGCCAGAGGCCAAAAATTTGGTGGCCGGTTCATTCTCTTTCAATTCTATAACAGCATTATCAAGTTGCTGGTAGAGAGAGCCTAAAATCAACTTGGCAAGGTTGATGTCTTCTCGGTCATGGAGTTGACATGCCAAGGGGACGTAAGTTTTGGAAACTTGGAGGGAGCGTGTGCAGAAAACGAAAATAGATAACCACAGAGTTAGAAAGGCTACATGTTCCATAACAGACACTTCCTCAGTGTCAAGCCTGTGGTGCTCAGCAATGTAAGGAGCAAAGGTGGCATTGGTGAATTTGAAACCGTATGTATAGTCAGGATGTGTGGGATCGAAGGTCTCTCCTAAGGGTTTCAGACCTGTAATGGCAGCCACATCTAGCAGAGTGGGAGATAACATGCCACATTTCAGGTGAAGGCTATGGGTGAGTACGAGCCCCAGCTCGCATAGCAGCCAAAAGTAGGGTGCTATCGTATTTGGGCCCATACCTAGACAGTTGGATGAGGTCGAAGATGCCCTGTTTTTTCCAGACTTTGGCTTTTTTAGCTTCTACTTTGTCAAGCCAGTTTATGTAGTTTTGTTGGTCGAGCCTAGGAGCAGACCTAAAGACCCTAGAAGGGTTAGTCAGAAACTCTAAGTGAAAAGGGGTTTCAGCAAAGATTCTAGGTTGAAGGCGAACATGGCTAGGGAAAATCTCAGAAACTTCAGTAGTTTCCAACAAGATGTCAGGAAGAGGACCCAAATAGGCATGAGTGTAAATCTCAGCAGAAGGGATTAATACCTGGGTTTGCCACTGGGTAGAGCGTTCGTCGTTGATGTCAGGTTCATCAACAAAACCCTCGAGGGTTTGGGCGTTTCTGGGTTCGTCGTTCCTCTTTGAACTCCCAGGTTGCGTAACGGCAGCAGATGATGAAGCCATAAGTAAGGAAAAGTGAATACAAGGTGGAATCTGGGTGTAGATTAAAGAGAAAAGACGAAAGTTTGAAACTTTAGTGATTTTGAATTTTTGCAAAACGCAGAGAATGGAAAGCGCGAGAAGAACTTCACAAGGTTTCAAAAGCGAGGAAAGAGGAATTCGAAGGGTTGTAGCCGTTTATATATGTTTGGAAGTGAACAGTTATTGGCACGTTCGCCATAACTCGCACGTTTGCGACGTTTGGGAGACGTGATGGCCCACCAACTATGCGACGTGTGCCAATAAAACGGTTCGTTTTACCTGCGCAAGTAATGATGACTGTCTTTTCGACCCTTTGTTGAAGTGCAAAAGGCGGTAAAAGTAACCATTGCACAGTATTCAAAAAATGCCTTTTCTTAACTCCTTTCCTTATTCCGTCGAAAAGCATTTTTTGGGGGGCAATCTGTTACCTCAAAATTTCGACAGTACATTAAATGAAGTTTTAAATGGGGTTGACTTCACATTTAATATTGTTACGTCAGGCCATAGGTCAATATTCAAAGTCAAGATACACCATGATTTCGACAGAAAGCGGACAATATGCAAGGAGTGCAAGTGAGCTTCGACAAGCTTAACTCTCAAAGCTATGAAGCAAGTAATACAAGAAGCCTTCGACAAGAGAAGACAAAACACTTCGTGAGCTGGGCTCAACATTTCGTCAGCGGTTGACAACGGGTTAGTCGAAAGCGCAGCGAGCAAAGAAGTAGTGGCGGTTACTCTCCCGTAGTTTTAGGAGGCAGTTCCCTTTTCCCCCACGATTGTTCCTAGGAGTATAAATACCCCTTTGTAATAGGAAATTGAGGTCACCACATTCTACAAAAAACTCTGGGAAACTCAACTTCCAAGTCAAAGCGAAACACGAGTGAAACAGATCCTTGTACGTGTTGGTGAACCATTTTTCTTTCTTCATTTAATGCAAAGTTTTTACTTTCCTTTTACGTTCGTTGCATTTATTGCTTTTACTTCGCTCTCAAGTTGTTTTCTTTCTACCATTCTCTGTTCTTACGTACTTCAAAAAACACAAACTCAATGGCAATTGTCAAAGAGATTTTCTAGTTTGATCTCACAGTCTCGATATTGAAAACTAGTGATTGTTTGCTAAAAACACCAGCAAACACCACGTCAATAATCACTCCCACCGCCAAAGATAATTCATAAAGACGAATCTTCAAAAGCTCAAACCTCTTCGCCGAGCTCACTCAGCTCGAGCTTGGGGGGCTGTGGACTGGGCTAGAGAATTGGAGCTCGGCCAATTACAGGCCCAACCGAACTCTAGGATACGGAGCCTCGGCATAGGCTGCAGAAGGAGAGACAAAGACAGGTGTTGCAAGAGGGACACGTGGAAAGCAGAGAACCGAGAGCCGAGATAACTGCTGGTAACTGATCTACTAGGATAACTGCCGAGGAGATTAGGGGACTAGATAAGAGGCTCCAGGCCAGAGAGATATGGGGGACATTCTGGATATATTAGTTTGACTTTCTGTACTGGAGGAGATCTCATACTTGTAAAGGCAAGTTATATCAGTGTATATTATTCTATGTAAGAACAATTACCATGATGACCCTCATATTGGCTGACTTTAGTGAAATTATCCACGTGTAATAATTTAAGTGGGCAACAGTTTGAACTGTCCCTAAGCAACCGTTTGTAAGTTTTCTCCTTTTACATATATACACTGATGCACTAACACTAATTAACTAGTGAAGTTAGCAACTGTTAGCTAACTATAACCTATATTCTAACTCTAGTTAAATAAAAGAATAACAGAATTTAGATTAATGATAACTACTAACAGTATCAATAAGAGTTGGAATTTGAGATTTATTAAATACACACCTCCCTTTTTTTGTAATGTTTTTTCATTTTTTTGTTGTCCACTACAAAAAAAAATGGTCATTAGCGAGGGAATATTCGGTGGCTAACATGACCAATTTCGTCGCTAATTGCCATTAGCGAGGGAATTAGCGAGGGACCAGTTCGGTCGCTAATGCAATTAGCGAGAGAAAGAGTGTTCCGTCGCTAATTACCCACGGCCAGTTCCCTCGCTAATTCCCTCGCTAATTAGCGAGGGACACATATTCCCTCACTAACTGCCACACCTCCACATCCTATTGGTGACTGCCACGTGTCTGACTTCCCTCGCTAATTCCCTAGCTAAATCCAAAAATAATAATTTTTTTAAAACCTGCTTATTTATTAATAAATATTAAAACATCAAATACCTAAATCAATATAAATAAAAAATTCCTAAAATGTTCCATTAGAACAAAATACTGAAAAGTCAGAATCCAAATCAACACGTAAAATCAAATGTCAATAGAACACAAAATACTGAAATGTCATAACAAAATACTCAAATGTAAAACAAATAATACAAAGAGTACTAAAAGGACCCGTCATCAGACTCCTCAGACCCCTCAAAAACTCGATACTCAGACTCATCAGACTCCCCAAGTTTCTGCGCATGCTGAGACGTACTCTCCTTAGACTGAATAAGCTCCATCATCCTCTTCATGTCATTCTCCACCTTTTGCTCCCACTCTCGCTTTTGCATCTCCATCATTTGCTGCCACTCCAGCTTTTGCATCTCACTCTCTTGCAGCTTTTGTTGCGTAGCATGCAGCTCCTCCTCCATCTTCCTAAACCGCTCTCTCTTCGAATCTGATTGAGTAAAAAATGGTCTTCGTCTTCTAGAAGCTCTAATGGGGTCAACACCAGACAGGCTCATTAATGGAGCCAAGGGCCCCATACCATACAGGCGACCCTTGTTCCAACCCGCTAATTTCTCCCAATGTGCATTCGACAGAGCTATCAAATCAGGAGTAAGTTGACCAGGTGTTTCAGAGTTCCAGGTCCCCTGAGTCGCTGAACCCATCTCCTGAGTATGTGCCTCCTATTTTGTATAACCACAAAACATAGCATAATTAGCGCTCCATTCATTTTAACAAGGCAACATATATGTGTATATAATACAATTCAAGTTGTGTATTTACTTGAGTAACCCTCGCGCGCTCCTCAACAAAGTGATATTGAGTACCCTTCCTTACATGGGTGGCCCTGTGAAGCTCAACAGCAGTGATAGGGCGTCCCAACTTCTTACTCTGTAAAATGAAAAACATTTTCAACATTTGCTAACTAATTAAGTAATGTAAAAAAACACACAGATATTTAAAATAATTTACCAATCGAATAGCATGTTGAGCCTGTCTTATGGACCCAACACAGTTAAGCGAGCCACCCTTTTCTGAGTTTCTATTCTGCTTCGCCTTTTCTGAATTATGCTTGAACTTCTTTGTTTCCCAATGTGCCTTGAAGGCATTCCAAACATTTTCACCCATGTAAGGAGGCCTCACATTTCCACGCCTCAACTTATACAACATATCCGACAATTGTTGACCGAACCTCAGTAGAAAACATATCCGGACTTCTTCATCATACTCTTGGTGCCATGTCATTTTGTTCTGTATAAAGCATAATGAAAGTATGTATCAGTAATAATATTAAACATTACCAAACATTAAATTAAAACTAACAATATATATAGGTACATAATGACATAATTAATAGACACTTACCCTAAAAAATTCCAACAGCTCTCCCTTATCTTTCTCACTAACTTTACTCCACTTTTTATGGTAAGTTTGAAAATATTTCTTCTGGATCACATATGTGATGCTTGATGAAGTCGCCTCAATGAACAAGCCTACATAATGAAAAAATATATCAAACAATCAAATATATATATATATATATATATATATATATATATATATATATATATATATATATATATATATATATATATATATATATATATATATATAAGTTGTTGCATAATTAACTTAAATTAAAAAAATCCAACCAATATAATACTTATGTGTTACCATATGGATAACTGATGTAGAGCTTTTTGTTGTTGATATAAACCACCTTCACTCTCTCGTCATCAACCACCTCCACTTCCGGCTCATTAGCACCATCACCACCAACATGATCATCCTCCGGTGTGGGCATAGGTAATTCAGGTGACGTGCCAATATGCCCAGTCGATGTACCTATATGCTCAGGTGGCATATGCCCAGCTGTATACCCAGGAGGTGGGGGGAAGAGTACAGCTGTATACGGAGCTGTATACCCATGAGGTGGCATATACGGAGCTGTATACCCAGAAGGTGGCATATGCCCAGCTGTATACCCAGGAGGTGGCATATGCCCAGCTGTATACCCAGGAGGTGGCATATGTCCATGTGAGGGAATATGAAACCAATTGGGGTCCGATGGAGAATGGGCTGGTGGGACATCTGAGGTGGTAGTCATGGGCGGACCAACCAATGTATTCGACCTCATATTTCCAATATTAATTACCACCTCATTATTAGCACTACGATTACGCCTCCTCTTGAGAGACCCTCTTGCTATTCCCTTCCCTTTATCTTGTCTCGGTGGGTCAGAGCCTCCTCCTGAATCCATTTCTATGAAAAAAAGGGAACACACAACAATATATAATATTAACAACATTAATGATACAAAATGTGATACTAACAACATTAATGATACAAAATGTGATACTAACGACATTAATGATATATTCATAAACAAGTTTCATCCAAAATACAAGGGTAATACACAAGAACAATAATGATAATAACAACATAAGACTAATCTAATTAGTCATCTTCTTCATCTTGATTCTCTTCTTCATCTAATTCATTTTCTTTTATCACTTCTAATACTGCTTCAACTTCTTCAACATCGATGCGATCATCACGTAAGGGGTGAACCTGTTCAACTTCAATTACCTCATTTACTCCGGACATTTCATCCACCTGATAAGGAACATCATCCTCCACATCAATGGCTTCAATGCGACCCCGTGGTTTTGTCTTAATTGCAACACACTATCCTTTACGAGTTGATGGATATGGAACATAGTACACTTGTCTCACATTTTCTGCCATAATAAATGGATCATAGAGTTGATACCTTCTATTCATTTGAATGTCCACCGTATTACATTTTGGATTCAACTTTGTTCCTCTAACCGATGGATCAAACCAAGTACAATAAAGCAAAACTATTTTCTTTTCATAGTCCAGGAATGGGTATTCAAGTTGATATATGTGTTGGATCACACCGTAGTAGTCATTTTCACCTCCTTCTGTTTCCCCTTTAACATATACCCCACTATTAACTGTTCTTTTTCCCTCACTTCAGGATTGAGTGTCAAATTTGTAACCGTTAACTAGGTACGTGTGCCACTCAGTGACCTCAAAAAAAGGACCATCAGCTAAGTTCCTCAAGTGTTAGATTAGGGGAGTTGGTTGTGCTTCATAAACCTAAGTAACCATATATGGGAAAAATAAGTCATGTCTCATATCTACTTTAAACATTTGACATTAACACATTATTTGATTTACTTACTCTAGCCTTAAACCAGATTGGAAAACTTTCATGTATACGAACAAAAGATTCTTCGGCGGGTATACCCTCAATTCGTAAGAATGCACTGAAATGGTGTAATTGAAAGTTGATCAAACCATGATTTAACTTCATACTTTAAACGTCTATAGATTAAAGACTAAATTGGAGCATACTCGACATATGGTTTAACCGATTGCAATTGATCAACACATGAACATGTCTTTGATAGATGTTCTTTTACGATAAGTATTTGGTTGACTTCTTTCCCGAGGGGCGACCAGGTTTGCTAAAGATAGATAAAGTGAGTGCATTTCTTTCTTCTTCAACCTCCCTTTCATTTCTATTATTTCTTGACAACATAAAATTGTTGAAATAATGTGAACAGAAATAGATGGTTTCACGGTGTAGGTAAGCTGCGCAAATCGATCCTTCAACTCTAGCTTTATTCTTCACTGATCGTTTATAATCACCCATTAATCTACATATGAACAAATAGTCATACTAATTAATAAAAATTTAGTTAAAATAGTCATACTAATAAAAATTTAATTAACCACTTGAAATAGATAATTACCTCTCAAATGGATACATCCACCTATAATGAACTGGTCCACCAAGTCTTGCTTCATATGCTAGGTGAACCGGTAGATGCTCCATGGAATCAAAGAAACCGGGAGGAAATATTCTCTCCAACTTACAGATGATGAAAGGAATATTCTGCTCCATCTTAATGAGATCATCCATTCTCAATGTTGAAGAGCACATATTCTTAAAAAACTTGACTTCACTTGATAAGTGGTTCCAAAACACACTTTGGTAGTGAACTAAAAGCAATTGGAAGCAAACACTCCATGAATACATGGCAATCATGACTTTTCATCGCATACATCTTCCCAGTGTTCACATCGGTACATCTTGCAAGGTTAGAAGAATAACCATCTGGCATCCTCAATCCTTTCAACCATCGACAAACATCTTTCACTTCATCGGTGTTAAGGCAAGATTTGGCTTTTGGTTTTAACATCTTCCCATTAGCCATTTCCACCAAATTCAAATCGGATCGATATTTGCTACAGTAAAAAGCAGAATCCAATCTAGCCTTATTATTGTCTTTAGTTTTATCTTTCACATTCATCACAGTCATAAATATGTTATCAAAGAAATTCTTCTCAATGTGCATAACATCGAGATTGTGCCTCAACAGATTGTCTTTCCAATATGGGAGATTCCAAAATATGCTTCTTTTTGTCCAGTTATGCACTTGTCCATAACCATGCAGTCTCTCAAGTTCGCCTACCTCAGTGACTTGTGGCAAGTCCATAACTCTGCTCCATATTTCACCTGGTGTCACCAAAGGCGGCGGTCCATCTTTTTCAACTACCTTGTTCTTGAAGGCCTTCTTGTTCTTTCTAAATTGATGATCTGGCGGTAAGAATCTACGATGCGAGTCAAACCAAGAAGTCTTGCCCCCGTATTTTAGCGAAAACGCCTTTGTGTGTTCCATGCAATGGGGACATGTCAATTTACCGTGAGTCCCCAACCAGACAACATACCATAAGGGGAAAGTCGTTAATTGTCCACATCAACGTCGCTCTCATCTTAAAATTCTCTTTACGTCGTTTGCATCATATGTCAAAACACCCCCACAATCTCTTGAGATCATCAATCAGAGGTTCCAAAAAGATATCAATGTTAGCTTTTGGATTATTTGGACCAGGTATCAGACAAGTCAAAAACATAAACGGTTTAGTCATGCACATCTCAGGAGGAAGATTGTGGGGTAACAATGATCGCCAACAAGAGTAGGAGAAGATGATGCTTGGATATATGGAGTAAATCCATCGAGCACAATCCAAGTCAAACATTTCGTGGGTCCGAGGCAAAAATGAATGCACTAAATCAAAGTGTTTCCATGTTTCACCGCGTCAGATGGGTGGCGCAAAATGTCTGAGGTACCCCTATTATCATAATGCCAAGTCATTTTCTGGGCAACTTCAGTCGATGCAAACATTCTTTGCAACCTTGGAATTATAGGCAAATAGAACATCGACTTCACAGGAATGGGTTTATAATTACGTTTGGCCCCTTTACGAACATGATACCTCGACCGTCCACAGAATTTGCATTCAAGTAGCTCACCGTCATTTTTACCAAACTCGTTGTTGTAATACAACATGTGCCCTTTCTCACAACAATCAATCTTCTTAAAATCCAATCCCAGCTTCGAAACTAACATCTTTGCTTCATAATAATTTTTTGGCAAATTATTCTTATTAGGTGTTGCATCCATCATCATTTTAGTCACATAGACTAAACCCACTTCAGAAATACTACTCATGGACTTGAGAGCTAAAAGCTTAACACACATAGATAATTTTGAATCTGGCAAGTTTTCGAACAACGGTTTGTTTGAATCTGATAACAAATTATAAAATCTCTGTGCTTCTTCATTTGGAAGTTCTTCATGATTGTCATACTGAGGCTCATCAAATGACACATTCACCCCAAGACCATCACAAATCATGTTTTTCATCGACTCAATATTTTCATTACGCGAAACACCGACACCAGAATTGCTTGAAGCTCTGACGTCAAAATTTGGAAGTCGTTCTCCATGGTCAGTCCAAATCCTATAATTAGGTCTAAACCCCCATTGATACAAGTGACATCTGATTTCCTCATCAGTCCTAATAGGTACACCGTCGCATTTTAAACATGGACATCTAACCCCATTTTCCTCTTTAGCCAAATCATGTTGCCACGCTGGTGTATGGAAATCACATACACTTGTGTGCAAGTATACACTGTCCAAAAACAAGTAGTAAAAAGATCGAACCCACAGAGATTGAAAAACTCACTTTTAAAATTAATATAAAGTAATAAAGTGTAAAGTAACAAAGTAACAAAATAATTTTGGTTTTTGTTTGATGATCACAACTAAGTTAGAAAGCAAAGTAAAAATGTTGATAGTGTAAAAGAGAAAAGCTAGTTGGAATGTTTTCATCAAGTAATTTACTTATAAGTGTTTGATGCAAGATATGTGATCTGGTTTGCCTTGAATGTTGTTGCATTAGCTATGTGCCTTTCGGTCACTTTCTTGAGTATCATTACAGCTCTTATGATCCTTGTTCTATGCAAGAAAGAAAGGGGTGTCAATGTCAATCTTGCCTCCTAACAATTATCCAATTTGCTTAAATAAATTCACTCTTGTATTTTAAGTACCCACAATTATCCTATGGACTATACTATCCTATCTAGGACTTAGCATGGTTTTCACAAAGTTTTCTTTATGTAAAACACTCACCCATATTAGTTCTTGAGTTCTTAATTGTAAGCCATTTTACGGTCATTTACAAATCTTACTTATTCTAAGTGATCAAGTTCAAAATAAGTTTGGAAAGATTATCAAGCAAGAACTAAAGTACAAACATACATACATGCATCATACTTACTTAAAAGCTCATTAAATGATTAGAACATTTCAACTAAGAAAGGTTTAGCTAACAAGAGACATTGCAAGATATATATAAACTGAATAGACCATGTTTATATATATAGAAATCACAAAAGAGAACAACAAGAGCAAAGTTACAAATGTTGAAACACTTTGTATGAAATCTTCTAGCAATGCACTAGCATTACTCCTTAGCACTATACAAACACTATGAAAATGAGTTAAGGAGGATTTATGAATTCCTTCCTCTTCCTCTAAAAATATAAAAACTAATTATGTATATTGAAATTTTGATCTAACTTATGGATTGTGATATATTTCCAAATGAAGATGTGAGATCCTTTTATAGCCTTCAAGTGAGGTGCTTCCTTTCTTCATGTTGAAGTAATCTTGAGTGGATCATAACTGTAGTTGCTTTTCAGAGGTTTATCCCATGTTGAAATCTTTGACTAATGACATATAGGGCGGTTCCATGGTGATAAAACATGTGTCCCTATGTTGGTGACTCTTCAAAGCTATGCCTATAGCTATGTGTGAATGGTAGACGCCTACTATACAAGGTGGGATGGCATCAGAGAACCAGGCAGGAGGTCATCACTTGCAAGTGGATGCATATGAAACAGTCGCTTATTCACCAAGTAGTGCGATTTGATGCAGGATCGGTCTGCGAGAGCATTGATGCGATTAGCATTGAGACCTGCATCGAACAAAAACATCAAACATACCACAATATATCCAAAATGGCCTAATAATAACTATAACCATTCAAATCACTCAAGTTATCATATATCACATAAAATACTATATAAACTCTTTATTATTACTTGAAAGAGAGCAAATACTAAGTTCAAACATATGAAATACTCTATATAAAATAGAGTTATCACACGCTACCACAAGAAACTGTTCAACCCCAACAACAAAAGATTCCTTCAAACCCGCTCTTCTCGAATATAACCGATCATACACCCAATCACGATTCAATTGATACCAATTCATCTACACACATTTTAAAAACGTGTTACATTCCCATAACATTGCGAATAACATATATCAAGTTAGTGGCATCGATATCATCGCAGTGGAGATGATTTCGAGCCGAATATGGGGGTCAAGGACAGCACAAAACCCTTTTCCATCCAAGTAAGGAAGTTATTTCGAACTCCCAACCTTACAGTTGTTAGTACTGTCTCGCAATTATCTCAATGGAGATGATTTCGAACAAAATATGGGGGTGAGGGACAGCACCTCACCCTTTTCCATCAACAACACACAGTCATCTAACCTAGGGTTCATCCAAAAACACTTAAACACTTTTCATACAATTCAACTAACATTTCACACGGAATTCTACAACCTTTAATACAACAAGTAAATTTTAACTCACTTTTCACACTCAATTCAACTAACATTTCACAATAACAATTAATCCTAATACTCAATTATAACTTACAATTCACACTCAATCCTACAACCTTTAAAACAAGTTTATTTTAACAATAACAACAAATTTTAACTCACATTTCACACTCAATTCAACTCACATTTCACAACAACAATTAATCCTAATACTTAATTATAACTCACAACAATACTCAATTCTAATACATAACAAAAAATTTAATTTAAAAACTAACCGCTATTAGATTGACGTCCGGTGCGGTGGTTCGGTGACGGTGCGCACTCCGGTGTGGTTGTGAAACTTCAAACACCAAAATCCAATCCTAACCAATTTCAATTTCAAGGAAAAAGTAAATTAAAACAAATTCAATAAAAAATTAAAATTAAAACAATATCATAAAAAATTGAAAATCAAAACTTACAATAAGAGGTGGTTGTGGTGGTGGTGGTTGTGTGGTGGTGTGGTGGAAGAAGGTGGAGAGAGTAAGAGGGAAATGAGAAATAGTAAGAGAGAGAGCTGGAGAGGAGATAAATAGGAGCTTTGGTGATGGTGGTTTCGTGGTGGTGGTTTCGTGGGTGGTGGTGGTGGTGGAAATGAGAGAAGAGGGGTTAGGTTTGGGTGGTGTGGTGGAAGAAGGTGGAGAGAAGAAGAGTGAAAAGAGAGAGAGAGACAGACAGACAGAGGAGAAGAATTGGGGGGCGTGGGTGGTGGTGGTGGTGGTTGTGTGGTGGTGGAGAGGGTTTTGGTTTGAGAAGAATTGAGAGAGAAGAGTGAAAGAAACAGTGAGACTGAGAGAAGAGTGAGAGAAGACGCTCGGTTGTGGTCAAAAACGTGCCACGTAGCGACAGATTTAGCGACGGAAATTCGGTCGCTAATCCGCGCGTAACCCAAGAGACTGCAAACGGTCAGAAACTTAGCGAGGGACCCAGCTAATTCCGTCGCTAACTATCTTGAAATGCGTGCAGCGCAATTTGAAATTGGCGCTTTGCATTTAGCGACGGCCAGTCTGTCGCTACTGGCCTTATTTCCGTCGCTAATGACCTAATTTGCGAGGAACCTGTTTCCCTCGCTACGTCCGTCGCTAATTCCTGAGTTTGCGAGGGACCTAATTAATTTTCCCTCGCAACGTCCCTCGCTAATCCCCTGTTTTTTTGTAGTGGTCGTTTGTACCCCCATCCACAAAAACATTTATGGAAAATCACATAAACTTCTCCGTAAATATATTTATGGAAAGTCATTTAAGCCAGTATTTAAAAAAAATCTGCCCACCCCTATCTCCATCTTTCCCATCATCTACCATCTCCTCAGTACTTCTCCCCCTCTCTCTTTCTCTAACCTCCCCAACCCAACAACTATTAGCGACTTCTCCGACACTTCATCTTATCAATCCTACAAACAAGTAACTTATCATCTACTGTTATGAAATATATATATATATGGATGTCCACTTCTCTTCCTCTTCCACTACTCTTGTATTTACTCCCTTTGTAATGGGTTGCTAGTGGCTTTACATAGGTTGATCTTTCACTTCACTCCTACCCTATAAATAGGGCTATCTCCTATGTGTAAATGGACTTGTCAAGAGAAATACAAAGACTATTATATTCTCTCGTTCTCTTATGATTCTTTTGTTCTTCATATTGCTATAGTTTCATAACAGGTTATCAGCACGAAGCTCCAACATCCTAAGGTAAAATTCCTAGCTCTTGCTTTAGTTTGACATATATTAAATCTATGCAAACCGTAATTTGGACTTTGATTGTTCTTGAATAAGAAAAGTTGTTTTTCTATGTTGGACACAATGCCTTCTTATATAAACCCAAGTATGTATTGATGTGATCGAGTCTATACTAATATGTTGAAATATTATATCATATATCTTTAAATATACATGTTATTATCAGTTGCTCATTTATGTCAATACTCCTGTTTTCATAATCCTATGATCTCCCACATTTAATCTCTCAAGTCTCACCCAATTGCTTGAGATCATTGTTGTTTTGTAGATCAAAAAGATATTTCAGTGTCACCTTATGTATTCTTGTACCAAAATTATAATGTGAGTCATTCACTTCTGGGAATGAACTTCAATTCATTGAGTGGTTTGTGAGTATTCTTTACAATCACCATATCACATAAACTTGATTCATAATATTTTTCTGAATTTTTTTTTTCTCATTTTGCTAATTCATGAGAATATTTGAGACATAAATTACATGTCTTTTCCTTTTCTTCAAAACATACTAAGGTCAAATTGATCTTTCTCATTAATTGTTCTTCAAGAACTATACCACAAATTTTAAACCATGATGAAAAAGAATCATGCTTAGACCAATTCTGCAGGGATGCTTTATTATTAAGTTATTCTTTCTTTGAGTTCTTCAAGAACTATCACAATTTTCATAGACAATGATAAAGAAAACAATTCTTTATGCAATCCTATAAGGATATTGGTTTACCAATTCATTAGTTCTTTAGGAACTATAACACAATACTTCTTCAATGATTATCAAGAAAAACTATACTATGAGCAATCCTTCAAGGATGCTTGGATATACATTAAAATATTAAGTTCTTCAGGAACTATATCATAAACAATGATATATAGAAAAATTATTTGTGCAATTCTCATTTACCAATTGAATTCAAATTGTAACATAGCTCCTAAATTATACCTTTGATGTAAAAGCACTATGAATTAACGGAAAGTTTTTATTTTAAATATAGGAAGAAGGACAATCATAAACTAAAGAGACATGCCACACTTTGCAAAACCAAGAGACAATAGGTGTCTTTGATTTCATGATACATTGCATAATGTTAGAAAAGAAATTTATATAATCAATATGATAGTAAAGAATCAATTTCCATACTAGTGTAGCAAAGGAATATCAACAATATACATGTTAAGGTTGAACATCAGATCTCTACATCAGAAATCCCAAAAGGATTCAAGATATAAAGAAATATCTTCAAATAAATTCTTTTGAAAAACAAAGTCTCATATTGATCTGTAGAGATTATTTATATTCAATACATGAGTTGTGTGGTAAGAATATATGAAATATTTGAGTTCCGAAGACTATGAAAGCATGCATGCATATCACAAACCAAAATTCATCAGAAAAAAGGGGGTAAGATGCGTATTTCTGTTTGACTATTATAATGAATAAATCATTTTATTTGTGTTACACAAATTAACCATGCAGATATATATTATTTTTCTGATCCATATCAAGTCAGATTGTAAGCCAACTATTATCTACATGGGGAGACATTTAAATATCTTTATGATCTATAAAACAATCTATGGTTCTTGCTTCTTCATTTAAAGCTCAAATGCCAACAATTCAAGGAAGATGTCCTGAAGATAATATTGACAGCAAAGCTCACAAGTGATCATGAAAGAACAAAATAGATTGCTTCATATGCACTTCGGGAGAAAACTCAGATGTTGGAAGTCATATTCTTAGTGACATTTCAAATAGGGGGAGAAAAAACTGCACTCTTTTTTCCTTTACCATGGTTTTGTCCCACAGGGTTTTCCTGGAAAGGTTTTTAACGAGGCAGTTCCCTAAAGGATATTGTACTCTTTTTCCTTCACTAGATTTTTATCCCACTGGGTTTTTTCTAGTAAGGTTTTAATGAGGCATATCCTCGGTGGACATCCAAGGGGGAGTGTTATGAAATATATATATGGATGTCCACTTCTCTTCCTCTTCCACTACTCTTGTATTTACTCCCTTTGTAATGGGTTGCTAGTGGCTTTACATAGGTTGATCTTTCACTTCACTCCTACCCTATAAATAGGGCTATCTCCTATGTGTAAATGGACTTGTCAAGAGAAATACAAAGACTATTATATTCTCTCCTTCTCTTATGATTCTTTTGTTCTTCATATTGCTATAGTTTCATAACATCTACTATTATATATGCGGCTTGGCAGCCTTGCGCGCCAATGCCTTTTTTTTTTGGTTTTTTTCTTTTCTTTTTTTTTTTTGTTTTTTTGTTTTGTCTTTTTTTTTTTCAGTTTTTTGTCTCTTTTTTTCCTTTTTTATCTTTTATATTTTAATGTTTTGTCTTTTTATATATATATATATATATATATTTTTATATCAAGGTATCCTCCAGGTGATTGTGGAGACTAATCTATTTGAGGTATCAGAGATCCATTTAAGGGGTTGAACTCTCTCAACAAATGTTTTTTCATACGTATCAGTCAGTGATCGAACCCATGACCAAATGGTTAAGGGACCCTCTTTTTTATATTTTAAGGAGTACATTGCAGTCCCAAAAAATTTAAGATATTTTAATATGTGATGTTTATTCTTCAATAATCAATTGGGTGAAGTTTATTAAATTTATAGTTATAATTTAATTTTTATTCACGGTTATTTGACTATTTTACAAATCAACACCATTGTTCCATTGCCATAAGGTACTCCGGAAAACGGGGTCGACTTAGTGCTCCTGAATTCAATTCCCGCAGTGGACAAGCTTTGTACAGTTAAAAAAAGAAACTGAGTATTATTTTTATAAGGAGGTTTGCTAATAAATGTATAAAAAAATTATTACTCATTTACACGAAGGAATTTAGTCAATCCCGTGCATTGCACCGGTTATGGGGCTAGCATCTTAGAAGGAAAATATACCACGTTGACAAATGAGTTTTTTTCCCACCCCCTCCATATACCCCATACCCCCATAAATATCCAAATAGATGAGATTATTCCTGATATCCAAACAATTCCCGGAAATACATCATAAATAGATAAATCCGGAGGCCAATTTTTTAGGTTTCCCGGATTTACCTTATTTTACGGTATTTCCGGTTTGTAAAATATGTTCCGGATTTACTGTAAAATGCGGTAAATCCGGGAATCCTTTAAACCCCCCTCCGAATTTTTTTAAAATATCCCGGATTTACACATAAATTCGGGAAGGGGGTTTAGGATTCTCGAAAATACCTCAAAAATAAGTATGGAGGCAAAATTTAAGGTTCTCAAAATACCTATTTTTGAGGTATTTCTGGGAATCTCAAAATTTAAGGTTCTGGATTTAAGGATAAATCCGAGAATCTTTAAAAAAAACATTTTTATTTATTTATAAAAAATCAGGGGTATTCTGGGTTAAATGGCAATATGGGTGTATGGGATATATGGAGGGGGGTGGAAAAAAACCCAACAAATGAGGTTGTTTATTCTAACGTTATATGGGAAAGTACCAAAATCTATTAATTTAGCTAGATTTCTATAGATTTATATTGATCTTAAACACAATATCGTCATCGGGGTTGCCGAGTCAGAAGTTACATCTCAAGGTAAGTGTTCCAGTTATACTACTAAGAAACATGGATCAGATAACAGATTTATGCAATGGGACACGGCTGATGATAACCCTCCTTGGCAGATTTGTACTTGAAGGCAAAGTTATATCGAATCGGAATATTGGTTCAATTTATCTTGCAATGCGGCTTGGCATTTCCGCGCCAAATGCCAAATTTTTTTTTGGTTTCCTTTTTTTTTTGCGATCTGCAACATTTTTTTGGTTTTAGTTTTTTTTTGTTTTTTTTTCTCTTCTTTTTTTCCATTTTTTTTGTTTCTTTTTGGTTTTTCTTCAGTTTTTTTCTTCTCTTATATTTTAAGGAGTGATTTACTGTCTCGAAAATTTTTAGATGCTTAAATATAAAAATTTTGTTCTTCAATAATCGATTCAGTAAAAAAAATTCATTTAATGAAAAACTACGTAAAGTCAGATCCTAAAAAGTGTGGTTTGGTGTACTTGATCGTGAATTTTTTTTTTATTTTGTAACAAAATGTCTAAAGTGAAATGTTAAGTAGTGCGTTTTGAGGTACTTCTGGGATTTGAAAAAAAAAATCAACTCTTCAAATACTAGAAGTTTGGTAAAATATAATAATAAGTTTGTGAAAAATTAAAATACGTAAAGTGGGATGCTAGCAGTGTATTTTGGGGGTACTTTAGGACCCTAAAAAATTGTAGATGTTCTAATACACGAAGTGTGTTCCTCAATAACCATCTCTTTTTGATTTTATAATCTTCTTATTTAATTTATAGTTTTAATTTAATTTTATCTACGGGAACTTCAGCCACATTTACAATAGATCATTAATCGTACTCTTTCAACTTTCTATATGTGCTTCTATTTTATTGATAATTTCCATCAAATCCATCACGATACCACATTGTAGCGACCGAAAAATCCGGGAAAGGATTCTTCGAAAGGTTCTTAGGAAGCCGCCACCAAATTTTAGTTTAAGGGCAAATTCAGAAAATCCCTTTATGTTTAGGATAAGGCATTGTTAGGGTTCGGGAGTCATTATGTGTGGGGAAGGTATTAGCACCCTACGACATCTATTGTCTAATTAATTTAGATTTATTTAATAATTACCCTTTTTATTTGTAGAGAAAAAGACTTAATTAAATTTTTTAATTTTTAGTGCTTGACAAGAGTTGACTCTTGCTCCTACGTACCTCCGGATGCAATGGAGGAATCAAAGCTACGTAGTTCTTCCTGAAAAAGGTTTATGGGTTGGTGTTTTAGTGTAGGGGTCCTAGGATTCCTTGAACTGTACAACTCACTGATTCCTAGGACGCTGACTAACCCGATTGTACAACCGACTTAGTCCCCTACTTTTGAAAATGACTTTTGAATTTTTGAGAGAAGATTGTTTGATATGAGGTGGGTCCGTTTTAGAATAGGTATTCTAGAACTCCTGAACTGTACAGCTCATTAGTTCTAGAACGCTGACTAACCCGATTGTACAACCGACTTAGTCCCCTATTTATGAAAAAATAATTTATTTATATTTTATTAAGTTTTTTGTAGGATTACTGAACTGTACAGCTCATTGGTCCTAAAATGATGACTAACCCGGTTGTACAACCGACTTAGCCGTTTATTTATGGAAAAAATAGTTTATTTGTATTTATTAAGTTTTCGTGGTTATCTTCAGTATGTGACTCATTGGCCCTAAAATAATGACTAACCCGGTTGTACAACCGACTTAGCCGTTTATTTGATTTCGAGAGAAAAATTATTTATGTTTGAGTTGGAAAAGACTTAAAAAGGAAAACCGGGGGTGAAAATTGTAAATTGGGGTTTTATTAGTCGCAGGGGGTTGTATAATTAATAAGAGGTGTAAAAAGGAAGCCCAGTTCGCATAGGAGAGCCCAGTATGCGAAACTGGGCTTAAGTGGGGGAAGGTGTGCGCGTGAATTGGAGAGGTGCAAATAGCGTTCTGAACATTTAAAAAAAATATAAATAAAAGACACTGCATAAGCCCATTTAACAATCAAAAAAACCTAATTTTTAAACTCCCTACACAAGAAGAAGACTCATTGATCTTCTTCTTCCCACACCAATAGATGTCAAGTCTTGTCGCAAATTTTAAAATTAGCCAACGAAAAAAAATGTCTTCTATGATTGATCACTAACATCTAGGATGTTTGTTTTTTGTCTAAGCGCAAGTTACTATTAGTGAAATTACATTGTTTTAAAAAAAAGCAGATCAAGCAAACTTTCAACAAAATTATACAAACAGAAGGGTGAGAAAGTAGGAAACAAGAAACGAAAAATCCACATATTAAATTTACCATCAATACACATCCTTCAGTACCTTGAGAAAGATTCCTGCATAAGTAGCTGCTCAATGATATGCTTGCTTTTGCTATTTCCATCCAATGGCTCGTTCAATGCAGCATCATCTTCAAAAGAGTTATCATTTTCATTATCAAAATCACCGACTTCCTCTTTTACTCTTGCTTTAATTAGGCTCCTATAATGCTTGTTAGAGTGACTATAATCGCTATTTGCACTACCGTGTCCGGTTGGCTGCATCGCTTGCTTTTTTTTAGATCATAGAAACCTTAGAACTGTGTTTAGGGGATTAGGGTTTCGATGTGAGACCCTAATCCTATTTTTGGGTGATCTTAGCAGTCGTTTTCTGCCTTGGTTTCTGTGTCTAGACTCTAGGTCAACTGTTTATTTATAGGTAGAAATTAGGTTTAGCATTAATTGTTATTTGACTGTTTTTTGACTAGGCTTTTGCAGATCTGTTGAGCAGTCTTGGAGAGCAAGAACAGACCCCAGAGATTACTGATGCCGCTCCTTTTATTTAATTTTCGTTTTTTATTTTTTGTATTTTTTATTATCTATTTTTTTTGTATTTTAGAGATTGGAACATTTTGGACACTCATAAATTGTAATAAAAATTAAATTAGCCTTTTTTCTACACTTTTGGACTATATATTAATAAATTAAACAACTAAAACAACAAAAAAAAGGAAGACGGACAAAATTGGGGTATAACACACATGTTTCACTTTCTATTTTATTGTCTTCTTTATTTTGGTCATTTTGCACCAACGGGTATTAAATATTTTCTTTAATTGGTTTTTATATTTTTATCTTTCTTTAATATTCGAGTACATGCAGTGTTGCTGCATTGACTCCCCGTGGGAATTTCAGCCACATTTACAATAGAACATTCATCATCTTCTTTCAACGAGACCTTCAGTCACATTTACAATAAAACCTCCATATTCTTTTTCAACTTTGTATAACTGCTCCTATTTTATCATGGGTTTTCCTTCAACCACGCATGATACCCGAGTGCTTCACTTTTTCATTGTATTGTCCTTTTTTTTTTCGATAAGCAATTTTATTGAAAGGAGCACAAGGAGTGCCCATCCCTTACAATGAGAGAAAAAAAATATACGGAGGATGTTCAATTTTTCTTTCTTATTATGGGTTCATTTTTTGTATTTGTATTTAATGAATGTTGATAATTATTAAAGTTCTTTAGACTTTTACTTCTTATTTTATCTACGAAGGATGTTCAATTTAAATGTCTTTATTAAAGTTCCTTTTAAATTTATAATATTAGTTATTTAATTAATATTTATAATTTAAATTTTTATTCACAGTTATTAGATTTTATATTTTGCAAAGTAACATCATTTGCCTAATGGCATAAGCTACTTATTAGATTTTATATCACAGTTGACATGCTCAATGTTGATCGGTACAAAATTTTCTTTCAAGTACGATGCGATATTATTTTTTTGAAAAAAATTAATTACTCGATTATACGATGAAATTTAGCCAACCACGTGCATCGCACGGGTTATGGGGCAAGTAATTATGTATTCCTTCAAATGGTGGCAATAATGGAAAGTATTGTAATACTCATTATTTATTGCTAAGACATGGTTGAATTCGTAGATTCGAGGTTGAAGAGGTTTCTCTAATCTCTAGGATATCATGGTGGATTTGTGCAATTGCTAAGACACCATGAAAAACATGATTATACTGCAACACAATAATATAAGTATGTCATTCCAGCAAATCGTGATTTATATATGTAGCGACCGAAAAATCCGGGAAGGATTCTTCGAAGTTCGAAAGGAAGTCGTCACCAAATTTTAGTTTAAGGGCAAATTTGGAAAATCCCCTTAGGTTTAAGATAAGGCTTAGTTTAGGGTTCGAGAGTCGTTATGCGTGGGGAAGGTATTAGCACCCCACGACATCCTTTGTCTAATTATTTATGCTTTATTAATATTTACCCTTATTATTTATAATGAAAAAGACTTAATTAATATTTAATTTTTAGTGTTTAGAGCTTGACAAGAGTGGACTTTTGCTCCTACGTACCTCCGGATGCAATGGAGGAATCAAAGCTACGTAGTTCTTCTTGAAAAAGGTTTGTTGGTTGGTGTTTTTTAGTGTAGGGGTCCTAGGATTCCTTGAACTGTACAGCTCACTGATTCCTAAGACGCTGACTAACCCGATTGTACAACCGACTTAGTCCCCTACTTTTGAAAGTATTTTTGAGGTTTTTTTGAAAGACATTTGTTTGATGTGAGGTGAGTTGGTTTTAGAATAGGTATTCTAGAACTCCCGAATCAGATAACTCATTAGTTCTAGAACACTGACTAGCCCAGTTGTACAACCGACTTAGTCCCCTATTTTTAGAAAAAATGATTTATTTACAATTTTTATAAGTTTTTAGGATTACTGAACTGTACAGCTCATTGGTCCTAGGATGATGACTAACCCAGTTGTACAATCGGCTTAGTCTTTTATAAACTAATTTGTGCATAAAAAAAGACAAAAACTGATAATTAATAAAGACTAGGCTAAAAAAATAAATAACTATATACATAAATAAATATGAATAGATATATACATAAACAATAAATAAATAAATAAATAAATAAATAAATAGATTATATTACAAAAAAAATGATAAATAAATATGTACATAAAAATAAACAAAATAAATACAAAACTAACCTGGACTCGACGAGTGCCGAACTGGACAGAGCAGCAAACCGGACTCCAATTCGGTCTATTTTGACCCCAAGACCGCAAGAACCCCTTTTAGAATCGGAAAGCCGACTCAAAACGTCCAAATGATCAAAGACAAGTTTTTAGTGAAATGAGCCGCGAACGCTTTGACCTTAAAGATCACTTAACCCGCCAATCATCTCTTCCTCTAATCTTCACCTCTCAACCCCTTTTATATCCAATTGCTAGGGAGCTCTTGTTTCTTGTGAGCAATGTGGGACTAAAACAAGGTAGAGAAAGCAATCCCCTTTAAAACACAATTCCGCTTTTTCTCAAACTCATCATCGTAAAATTACTATTCGAGATTCGTTAACCGTTGGATCGTCTTCCTTTTTGACAAAGAGTTTCGTGAGACATATATCTCCGCTTTCACCGTTGGATCGTCAAACGAGGTCCGAGGAGAGAGAAATTGCCTTCGCAATAGCCGCAGCTTTTTGGTCCGTTTTTCTCAAACCCCTCACCGTAAAAGTGCGATTCCGGATTCGTTAACCATTGGATCATCTTCATTTTCCGACAGTGAGGTTCGTGAGACATATATCTCCACTTTCACCGTTCGGATCGTCGAAAAGAGGTCCGAGAGAGAGAAATTGCCTTCGCAATAGAAGCGCGCATTCGTGTATTTCATCTTTTGTTCTTATTTTGTAAGCTCTTGTGCTTTGCTTCACTTGCTTTTTCAATTACTCAAAGAGGGTCAAAAGGAAATAACATGTGGGATGATTGACCAAGAATCAAATCATTCATCTTTATTTCAACTTTATATTAATTGTGGTTGATATGCACAAGCCTACTTATCTTTTACTTTGAAAGACATGTAAACGTTTTGTTGCACATACACTACTTAATAAATAAAATAAAATATTACAATGATATAAGAACTCGAACAAAATTGGGGTATAACAATATATATGGAGCACATACATGTTCAATAATTTTGTATATGCGAAGTTGTAGGGATATGTATCCAAAAGTGTGCTTAATATCTTTCCTTCTGAAGGGGGACGAAGCAAATAATTAAGGATGTCAATGTGGACAATAGTGTGAATATATGGCTTCTCAATTAGAGCTACACATATAATACCTTGCACAACTAGGTTGCTAGGTTTATGATGAATGATGCCGTTCTTTTCTCAATTTTCACATTAATAGATTGCATTGCCCTAGTTGTTGAAGAGGAAGCAGATGATAATTGTGGTTATCGTTTAGTTTGCACCATTAACTGGTATGCATGAGTCCCAACGGGCTATCATCTGTTCTGTTGTGATTTAAAGAGAGCTTAATACCTACAAAAATAATTATATCTAACTCTTTGGCGGATAAAATTGAATCAATAAAGTCAATGACGTCTCTTGGTCCACCTTGATTAGGACCACATCTTGATAAAAAATGGATGACCTTTTTAAACATAGATTCTTTAATTGCTTACACACATAATTGAGACATAGTTTTATCATCACACAACAGTTACTATATGATTTTTCCTCTAAGAGGTTAGCCACCAAACCATATATCATCACATTTTTTGTATGGGATGTCTTGAAGTGTCACTTTGTACATGTAAAAGATGAATTAATATTGAGAATTGAAAACGATCCTCTGAAAAATGATCTATAATTTGCCTTATAAGGGAGGTTACACACTCAGTTTGTTACAATTGACACTCATCGTAATTGCCCGGTATGAAGAATGACTACCTAATATAGTTCCCGTGATTAAAAAGAATGGCCAAGTGAGATTATGTATTGATTATATATAGAAACTTGAACTTGGCCACTCCAAAAGATGAGTAGGACATGCTTGTGGTGGATATGCGAGTAAATGTTGCGGCAAACCATGCCATCTTGACCTTCATGGATGGATACTCTGGTTATAACAAGATATATATAGCCGAGGCCGACACTCATAAGACAGCCGTTAGGTGCCCTAGAGCCTAGGCATTTATGAGTTGGTTGTTATGCCTTTTGGCTTAAAGAATGCAGGAGCTACTTATCAAAGACTGATTAATGCAATATTTCATGACTTAATTGGCAAAAGCATGGAAATATACATAAATGATGTGGTACTCAAGTCTAATTTTTTAGAAAATATATATATATATATATATATATATATATATATATATATATATATATATATATATATATATATATATATATTTGACTTTGCAAATACATTAGAATACTTTTTTAGAAAGGAAATTTTTAAAAATACTTAACGGTTGTGAAATTCACATTCATTACATATCATTTTTGCATTTAAATGTACGTTATAAACGCACACTATAGCTAGGAATTAAGTGACTTCACGAGGATTTCTCATCCGAGTTACTCTCCTTAATAATATATTTGTAATATTAAATCTTATCAATTTAACCGTCAACATTTCCTAGAAAAAGCTAATTTCGTGACCAAAATTAGTGATGGAAAATTTTAAACTGGCCGCTAATTTTGACACCATTAAAATTTAGTAAGAAATTTCTTGATAAATTTCACATTTTTGCCACCAACTTTCCTTCTCTAATTTCACTTCTTAAATAAACCAAATGTTTATATATATATATATATATATATATATATATATATATATATATATATATATATATATTTGACTTTACAAATATTTTAGAATACTTTTTTAGAAAGGAAATTTTTTAAAATACATAACGACGGTGAAATTCACATTCATTGCATATCATTTTGGCATTTAAATGTATGTTATAAACGCATACTAGGAATTAAGTGACTTCACGAGTAATTCTCGTAAGAGTTACTCTCCTTAATAATCTCTTTGTAATATTAAATTTTAACAATTTAACCGTCAACATTTCCTAGAAAAAGCTAATTTCGTGACCAAAATTAGTGAAGGAAATATTAAAATCCGTCGCTAATTTTGACATCACAAAATTTAGTAAGACATTTACTAATAAATTTCACATTTTTTGCCACCAACTTTTCTTCTCTAATTTCACTTCTTATATAAACCAAATGCTTTATATATATATATATATATATATATTTGACTTTACAAATATTTTAGAATACTTTTTTTTAGAAGAAATGAAATTTTTTAAACTTAACGACCGTGAAATTCACATTCATTGCATATCATTTTGACATTTAAATGTACGTTATAAATGCATTCTAGGAATTAAGTGACTTCACAAGTATTTCTTGTAAGATTACTCTCCTTAATAATCCCTTTGTAATATTAAATTTTATCAATTTAATAACCGTCAACATTTCCTAGAAAAAGCTAATTTCGTGACCAAAATTAGTGAAGGAATATTTAAAATCCGTCGCTACTTTTGACATCACAAAATTTAGTAAGAAATTTACTGATAAATTTCATATTTTTTGCCACCAACTTTCCTTCTCTAATTTCACTTCTTATATAAACCAAATGCTTTATACATACATACATATATATATATATATATATATATATATATATATATATATATATATATGACTTTACAAATATTTTAGAATACTTTTTTAGAAAGGAAATTTTTAAAATACATAACGACTGTGAAATTCACATTCATTGCATATCATTTTGGCATTTAAATGTACGTTATAAACGCATACTAGGAATTAAGTGACTTCACGAGCATTTCTCATAAGAGTTACTCTCCTTAAAAATCTCTTTGTAATATTAAATTTTATCAATTTAACCGTCAACATTTCCTAGAAAAAGCTAATTTCGTGACCAAAATTAGTGAAGGAAAAATTAAAATCCGTCGCTAATTTTGACATCACAAAATTTAGTAAGAAATTACTGATAAATTTCACATTTTTGCCACCAAATTTTCGTCTCTAATTTCACTTCTTATATAAACTAAATGCTTTATATATATATATATATATATATATATATATATATATATATATATATATATATATATATATATATATATATATATATATATATATATATTTGACTTTACAAATATTTTAGAATACTTTTTTTAGAAAGGAAATTTTTTAAAATACTTAACGACTGTGAAATTCACATTCATTGCATATCATTTCGGCATTTAAATGTACGTTATAAACGCATACTAGGAATTAAGTGACTTCACGAGTATTTCTTGTAAGAGTTACTCTCCTTAATAATCCCTTTGTAATATTAAATTTAACAATTTAATAACCGTCAACATTTCCTAGAAAAAGCTAATTTCGTGACCAAAATTAGGGAAGGAATAATTAAAATTTGTCGCTAATTTTGACATCACAAAATTTAGTAAGAAATTTAGAGATAAATTACACATTTTTTGCTAATAATTTTCCTTCTCTAATTTCACTTAATGAGCAACAAACTAAAAGTTCTTATTAAGTATATCAACTCTAAAGTTAATACTCAGTCAAATAAATTCAATGTCTAAATACTTTTATAAAATACCAATAAAAATATATATTGTTTTAATAATTGTTAAAAACAAATATTTATATTGATAGTTCTTGCTTTTCCCTGCCACAAGACCAGTCCCACACAGTAATAGAGGAACATGTAGATCCTGGGTTTTTCAAACGTTCTTCTCTATTAATTTCTTTCTCTTTCTCTTTTCGGTTACCTTAAAAGCAACTGCCAAATTTTTCCTACATAAACCTCACCACATGCCTCACACTCATCTCACTTTCATTCACTGTTCTGTGTTCTGTCTAATGTTTTTTTCATTTCATTCATAAACTTTTCTTCTTTTGATTCATCCATTGATACCCCATTTTTTATTTACTTCTTTTTCATTCACTTTTAAGGTCTCACTAATGGAGTTTTCAACACCTAGCTTGTTGTGTCTGGAAAACATTAACACATGCTTTGATGACTCTCCTTCCATGTGGGACCACAAAAACCTTAACCTTAACAATCAGTGTTTGATTACTAACAACCTTGGATCCGAACCTATTGTGGGTTTTCTTGTACTCAGTGATGAAATTGTTTGGTGTTTGGTTGAGAGGGAGAAGGAACATTTACCTCATCGTGATTACCTCAATAGGCTTAGTGGGGGGGACATGGATTTGATCACTCTTAGAAATGAAGCTCTTGAGTGGATTTCTAAGGTGTGTTCATTTTAATTTTTTTTAATGGGGTTCTTAAATTTTGGTTTTTTTTTTTTGATTCATTCATCAATCAAGCTAAGCTCCCCTTTTATGAAAATTAATCAAAGAAACAAATCTATTTTATATTATAATTTTTTTTTGATTAATTTGATTGGATAATTTGATTTACAGGCTAATGCTTATCATGGTTTTGGACCAGCCTGCTTTTGTCTATCTGTGAACTATCTGGATCGCTACCTATCAGTGAAAGAATCAGCTGTAAGATCAATCAGAAAAAACCATACTAATGTTTTTATAGTCTAATAATTAATCTGTTTTAATTATTTAATGATATTTTCTGTTTTTATGTTTAGGATGATGACAATGGTTGGGCTGTGCGATTGTTAGCAATAGCATGTTTATCAATTGCTGCTAAAATGGAGGAATCTGGAGTGCCTAAACCTGTAGAATTTCAGGTATAAATATAGTAGAATAGAATCTTAGTTTCTCAGATTGTCAAATAAAATTTTTGTTATGTATATTTTCATAATATTCTTACGTAATATTGGTAATTTTTGTAGGTTGGAGATCAACCTCCATTTGATGCTAGTGCCATTAGAAGAATGGAACTATTGGTACTAAGCACATTGAAGTGGAAAATGCAATCTTTAACTCCATGTACCTTCTTGGAGTATTTCCTTAGAAAGATAACTTGTGAGCAGCATGATGAGCATCCATCAATCACATCCTTTTGGAAATCTTTAGACTTACTCCCTAACTTAATCAAATGTAATCTCTTTTTAGGAATGGACTGACTTTCGCACAGACCGCAGAGCGAGAGCAGAGAGATCCGAGTCCTTTACTTTGTCATCACTTTTAGTCATTGTGATCCGATCTCGAGTATTAATGATTAATGTGTTGCTTTTTCACGAAATCGATACAGGTATTAAGTTCTTGGAATTCCGACCTTCTGAAATTGCGGCGGCCACTGCAATTTTCGTTTCGGGTGATATCCAAGCCAAAAAGATTGATGATGCCTTAACTAGTTTTGCCATTATGGATAAGGTAACATTGCGAAAACAACAGAGAGAAAGTTCAGTTTTTTTTTTTTTTTTTGAGATTGAGAAAGTTCAATTTTAGGTTAACTGCATAGATAACTACTGTATCTGGTCTATAGTATAGATCAGATACATTAGTTATTCAAAAAACCTAAAATTGCATTTTTTCCTTATAAATAGGTTCAGAGGGAGTATAGTTGATGCTTAATGCCATTTTGTCCTTGATAAACATTATTTTTAATGAGTTGCGTGATTTTCATTTTACAGGAGAAGATTCTGAAGTGTGTTGAGGTGATTAGAGATTTTTCCTTAGGCAGAATTTCTGCTACTTCAGGGAGGAATTTACCTATAAGCCCTAATGGGGTATTGGATTTGGAGGCTGAATGCATGAGCTCAGAATATGATGAATTAATTGTTGGAGGAGGACTATATATTAATAATTCTCTTACTAAGAATCCAAATGCTAATGCTAAGAGGCACAAATCTGGTGGAGAATCCTTCCAAGATGGAAGTTTCTAAGTCATGGAATTTGAGCTTATCTTATTCACCAAAAGTTAGTTCCTTTGGTTTGGTTGAATGAGAGTTTAGTGTGGTCTTTTTAGACATTGGTAACACACTCAATAGGAGTGTGTGTTTTTGATGAATAATTTAATACAGAAATTTCATTGTATACCAAACATGGGATAGAAATTGAACTATATCATGTTATAATAATACAATGAAATTTGTTTTTTTTGATAGAAAAGCTTGTTGTTTATGTCTCAACTTTTTATTTTACTGCAAAAATGAATTATATATTTTTCTTTTCATCAAAAAAATAAAAATTATTTTTTCACCAAAAAAATTTGAGGGAACATAAGAAACTGTCATCTATTTTCCAAAAGGAAAATTAAGATAATATCCTTTCTTAAAAAACTTAATTTTACTGTATTAAACAGAAAAAAAAAAAGTCAAGAATCTATTACAAGGATTATTCAACTATAAATAAATTGAGATGCTCTTTATTTTGAGTTAGAGAGTGAGTCACACACACACACAAATACTTAAGATACAACAAATACTTAAGATAATCCTTTATTACTGCATTTATTATCTTAAGATGATTATCTATTACTGCATTTATTATTTTACTGTATGTCTCACTCTATCTTTTACTTGATACAACAAATACTTAAGATGATCCTCTATTTTTCTAATGGAAATTAATAAAAATAGAGAGGTGTATTATGAAAGAGATAAACACAACAGATAGCATTAATTTCTTTTAATTATTTTAAAAGAATTAAGCTATTTAAAGTGTGTGTAATCAAAAAAAAAATCTCCTTTAAAGGAATATTGCATTTTTTAAAAAGAATTAAGAGATGGAAAAGATGTCACATCATTATAAAGTGGCTTTACTTAAAGGTACTGTTAAGAGTCTCTAACTAACACACCACATGTCATGATTTGATTTGTGGATGTTTATATTTACGACCAAGATTTACCCAACTCAGGAAACTCAATATTTGTCTTTGTCATTGTTTTTTGTTAAAGTCACCTCCCTTATTTTCTTTTTCCACCTCCCATCCCCACCTAAGAACTCTAAAATGCCCCACCCACTACAATTAACCCATACCAATCTATCCTCATTCCCCACTACCACCACCACCATCATCTTCCCATCACCACCCTCCTCACAACCATCTCCCATGTTCCAACACCATGATTATATATCATCTTCCCATCACCACCCTCCTCACAACCATCTCCCATGTTCCAACACCATGATTATATATATATATATATATATATATATATATATATATATATATATATATATATAAAATGCATTTTGAGTATTAGCATACGTTTTTGTAATAAAAGAACGCATGCATTTATAACGCACATTTAAATGTCAAAATAACATGTAATTATTGTGAATTTCAAAGACGTTAAATAAATCTAAATATATATGTAGTCAAAATTATATTTTGATAGTAAAATTATTTGAGTATTATTGTGTATTTATGATGCACATTCAAAGTCCAAATCAATATATAGTCATTGTGAATTTTGAAGGCGTTTCTAAAAGAAAAAAGTACTCAAAACACACGTGTAGTTAAATTGACTTATTACTCCCTCTATTTCTTTTCTTTGTATTTTTAGCTATTTATTTTTGTTTTAAAACAATGAATGTTTTAAAAATGTATTGACGGTATAATTGACCAATTTTTTTTCATGTATACTCCTATATTCATTGGGTGTTTTAAAAGAAGAGAATTAACCGAAGGAAGAAGTTGGATAAGAAGAGAATTAAGTGCATATTTCTTGGAATTAGTGAGGAATCAAAGGCATATAGGATGTATGATCCTATATCTAAGAAGATTTTAAAGTAGAGATGTGGTCTTTGTTGAATCAGAAAAATGGAGTTGGGGTAAAGATAAGGAAGGCTCATCTGAAGGACCTCTAGAAATGGAAGATAACTCTGAGATAGACTCTGAAATAGAAGAAGGTACTGTTGAGAATGAGGATAGTTGTGAAGCAAAAGATGCTGCTGAAAATGACTATGAGGCAAAAACAGATGATGGAAATGATGTGGAAGATAATTTGAACAATGAAGAGGAAACAAGTGAATATGAGGATCCTCTTGGGAAAAGAATTAGCAAGCCACATGCATGGCACAAGGATTATGTCAGCATAGTATAAGTGGAGGAATTGCATAATCTAGCTGCCATAGGACACATTGCAGACCCGGAAACCTATGAAAGCAAGCCAAAAGGAGAAAAGTTATGGAAGTAGAATTGGAAGCCATTGAAAGAAATGGAACTTGTGAATTGACTGAACTTCCAAGTAGTAGCAAGGGTGATTGGCGAGTGAAATGGGTGTATAAGACAAAATTGAATGAGAAAG
This sequence comes from Oxytropis ochrocephala, assembly GCA_020916435.1. Lineage (NCBI taxonomy): Eukaryota > Viridiplantae > Streptophyta > Magnoliopsida > Fabales > Fabaceae > Oxytropis > Oxytropis ochrocephala. Next base: position 41,344,064 of record CM037088.1, on the reverse strand, counting down.
GTGAAGTTGAGAAGTTCAAAGCAAGACTAGTTGTCAAGGGATACTCACGGCAACATGGGATTGACTTTAGTGAAGTCTTTGCCCCCTTAGCTAGATGGGATACTATAAGAACAGTGATTCCCATTGTTGCACTTAGAGGTTGGAAAATATATCAACATGATGTTAAAGTGAATTTCTCCATGGAGAGCTCAATGAAACAATATATGTAGAACAATCACTAGGATATGTTAAAAGTGCATTTCTTTAGTGAAGTCTTTCTCATTTCTCTTCTGCCTCACTCTCTCACCGCCTTCACCACCACCCAACGACCATCGTCGCCTCCTCAACCACCATTGTCGCCTCAACTCTCTCCATTGTCATCGTCCCTCTCTCATATATATATATATATATATATATATATATACCTCTCTATCCTCAACCATAGCCTCTAACCTTTCTCTCACCAATAAACCATATCGCCCGGGACCGTCACCGGACCACTGCGTTCTTCTTCTCTTGGCTCCTAAAGGTTAGTTCTCTAATTATTATTATTTTGGTTTTTGGTTTTAAGGTTCTTTTTTGTTTTTTGTTTTTACAGTCTATGGTAATTAGATTTTAGTTAATTTAGATTTGATTTTTTAGACGATGAATTAGGTTGATCAAGTGTTGAAATTAGAAATTTGTATATTGTGGATGTTGTTGTTAGGAATTGAAATGGGAATTTGAAATTGTATAGAATTGATGTTGTTGTTAATTGTGTTAATTGAAAATGTGTTAAATTGTTGTTAGGGATGTTGTTATTGTGTTGAATTGATGATTTGATGTTTGATGAACCCTAGGTATAAAATGACTATATTGGATGTTTTAATTATGTGTTGTTGATGGAAAAGGGTGAGGTGTTGTCCTACACCCCCCATATTTTTCTCGAAATCATCTCCATTGAGATAATTGTGAGACAATACTAACAACAGTAGGGTTGAGAATTATAAATAATTTCCTTCATTACATGGATGGAAAAGGTTTTTTGGTGTCCTTGATACCCATATTTGGCTCGAAATCATCTCCACTGGGACAATATCAATGCCACTAACTTGATAGGTTATTGGGAATGGTGTGGGAATCTAATGCGTTGTGTGTAGATGAATTTGAATCAATTATATCGTGGTTGGGTGTATGTTAGGTTATATTCAGGAAGAGCGGGTTTGAAGCAATCTTTTGTAGTTGGGATTAAAGAGTTTATTATGGTAGCGAAGCGACATGAATTGACTAAATATGAAGATGTCCATGTGTTGTTTGTGATGTTATAACTATTAGGACCGAATATGAAGTCGAGTATTACTTGTATCATTTCGGATTTAAACCTAATTACTGCATTTAGATTGATCATGGAGTGTTTGCTTCCAATTGCTTTTAGATCATTAGCAAAGTGTGTCTTGGAACCACTTACTGAAGTGAGTCAATTTTTTAAGAATTTGTGCTCTTCAACATTGAGAAAAGATGATCTTATTAAGATGGAGTAGAATATTGTATTTATTATCTATAAGTTGAAGAGAATACTTCCTCTCAAATTCTTTGATTCCATGGATCATCTCCTAGTTCACCTTGCATATGAAGCAAGGCTTGGGGGACCAGTTCATTGTAAGTGGATGTATCCATTTGAGAGGTAACTATCTTTAGTATCACTATTTTTCTGATAAATATTTTGTCCTTCATATCTAATTTAAAGATTAATTGGTGGTTAAAACGATCAATGAAGAATAAAACTAGAGTCGAATGATCACTCTACCATCTTACTTACGCTGCAAAACAGTTTATTTATGTTCCCATTATTTCAACAACTTTATGTTGTCAAGAAATAGTTGTTGTCATCAAACTCTTAGGTCCTATATATTCATGGGATCGGCCAGAGGTTTGGACAAGTTTTTGATTCCTCTGTTCTTCAAGCAATTGTGCCGAGGAGGGAACTCTGCTCCTCAACTGTGGGTTTCCTGACTCCTATAGAAAGGGTCAGGTTGAGTGAATGGGACGCGAGGGTTGGATTATTCTACTGGCCTAATGCATAAAGATAAAGAAAAAAGTAAATGCCATAAAAGGAAGATAAACTTAAAGAAAAATTGAGTTGTTGTATTGATGTGTGTCTTTTTACAATTGTCCTCTTCCTATTTATATACATAGGCCTTTGTCGGCCACTATTCGAGCCAACACTTGCCTATCGTTGGATCAACCAAAGATCAACGCCTATCATTGCTCCTGAGCCTTAAAGAGGCGGAGTAACTACCCACAATCCCACTAGCACGATTAGTGGGGTAAAACTCCTTCGCTCCACTTTCCAAGGCCTCACTCCTTCGCTTGATCTTCAGCTGGTCCCACGTTCTACCCTTGTGCTCCCTCTTCCTTGCCTTCCAAGTAGTCCTGCCTTACCTTGGCCATTCGATTCCTCGGGTGGCCTTTGTCCTTCGGACCGTATTATGAGCTTAGGCACCCGAGCCATCATGGTCGTGGCACTCTATAGGCTGAGACTTCATTCTCCCTCGGCCTCGCTCACTGTTCCTCGGGCTTACCCCTTCCTCGGGGGTTTTATCTTGTGATCTGACTCGATGACCTCTCTTGAGTTCATTTCCTCAGCAATTATCTCTTGTGATTTTATCTAACGGCCTGCCTCAACGCCCTAGTATTTTCCTCTTTTCTCTCAGCCCTCGTCCTATGACTTAATTAATTTTTGGGTGTTAACAATAATATAAACGAAATGGTGGTTTAAGAAGAAATACACCCTCTTACTTTATCTATGTTTAACAAACTTGGTTGCCACTCTTGAAAGGAGTCGATCAACTGGTTATCAAATATAGAGTATGATCGAGCACATGCTCATGTCTTGATCAATTGCACTGAGGTTAAATCATAGCTTGAGTAAATGTTTATTCAAATCATTTTTCAATCTATACACCTTTAAATAGAATTCCATATATTGAATAATTTGTTTTCAGGGCATTCTTATTATCTGAGGGTACACACGCTGTAGAATCTTCTACTCGTATACATGAAAGTTTTCCATCCTAGTTAAAGGGTAAAGAAAGTAAATGAAAATAATGTTTTAACCTCAAATGTTTAAAGTATATATCAGACATGACTTATTTTTCTATATCAACTTATTTAAGTTTATGAAGCGGCACCATCTTCCCCAGTCATTAACACTTGCGAAACTTAGCCGATGGTCCTTTTTCTTCTGTTAATGACTGGCACACGTACTTTGCTAACAATTACAAATTTGATACTGAATCACGGAGTGAGGGAAAACAAACAATTAACAGTGGCATATATGTAAACAGGCTCATAGAAGAAGGTGAAGATGACTTCTACGGCGCGATCCAATACATATATGAACTTGAATACACACCTTTAGACTATAAAAATAGTAATTTTGTCTTATTGTAGTTGGTTTGATCCATCGGTTAGAGGAACAAAATTTATTCCAAAATGTAGTACTGTGGACATTCAAATGGATATAGAAGCTACCAAGCCATACATTTATCATGCTGGAAAATGTGAGACAGGTGTATTATGTTCTATATCCATCAACTCGGGGGGGGGAGGGTGGTGTTGCAACTAAGACAAAACTACGGGGTCACATTAAAGCCACTGATGCGGGGGAAGAGGTTCCTATCAAGTGGATGAAATGTCGGGCGTGAATGAGGTAATTGAAGTTGAACCCATTGAAACCTTATGCGACGACCGACTCCCCATTGAAGAAGTTGGAATAGTTTTAAAAGTGGATGACCCACAATCAGATGAAGAGGAGAGAGAAGAATATTCCTTAGAAGAGATTGAAAATGTGAAAATGAAGAAGATGAAGATAAAGATTCATTTGATTAGTTGCTTATGTTTGTATTTTCACTTTTAGATCCTCTTATTAGTAACTTATCATATTATTGTTATTGTTGTCTTTAAATTTAATTAATTTAGTTTTTCATAGATATGGATCTAGAAGGTTCTGATCAACAGACCCCAGACCACAGAGAGGTGATAAGGGGAAGAGAATAGTTGTCGACCCAATCCACGACCACTACTACTCAACCTGGGGAGACATCAAGTTTTACTCCATCTAGGGAGACATCGTTTTCTACTCAAGTTGGGATCCCACCACCCTTTATCACACAAGTACCCCTTTTTTATGCCCACTCTCGGGTTACCTGACACACCTCAGTACACTTTTATGCCCACTCTCAGGTTACCTCACCCAGTCCTGTATGATCATCCGCAGTCGGTCCACGATGAGCGAGTAGATCCAAAGGCATCAACAGATGTGGATGATGATGATGATGATGATGATGATGATGATGATGATAAGGTGGTTGTCATGGATGATGGTCGCTAGTCATCTATCCATGTGGTGGAGTATAAGTATTCTTTGACTTGTTTTTAATTTAAAATTAATTATGCTTCAACTTATATATGTGGTTGATTATTTCATATATCTTTTATTATGCAGGTTGCTTCCTTCGAAGACCTCTTTGAAGAAAATCATCTATGTGCTAAAGAAAAAGTATCGACAATTCTGACCAAAGTGGTCGGTTGTGAGTGACGATGATAAGAAGGGGGCTTTTGATTTATTTAAGGTAAGTATCACTAATGTCATTACATATATTGTTAAATTCAATTTATAGTTTAATGTTTTAATATAATCACTAATACATATGTTGTATTTACTAAATACATACGAGAGTGGCATGGAAGCTAGTAGAAGAGAAAGATGTTTAGGAGGATTTTTATGTAGAGGGCGGATCGCCATCTGTCAGACATGCTTAGGGAGGTGAAGATTAGAGATCGGAGTCCTACTTGGATAGGTGAGGCTGTATGGGTGGCCCTCAAGAGACGTTGGGCTACGATTGATTACCAAAAGCTATGTGAACAAACCAAAACATACTTTTTAGCGTCACACTTACGTATTTTGTAATGAAATTATTTTTTTCTTTCCATCAAATTGGTTATTGAGGAACGAACTTCGCATTTTTTGAACAGTTAATTTTTTTGAGACCATACTATACCTCCCAAACACACTGCTCAGTGTTGGACTCTACGCAATTTGTAATGAAATTATTATTTTTCACCAAACTAGTTATTGAGGAACAAACTTAACATATTTGAACATGTAAAATTTTTTGGGAGTCTAAAGTGCTCCTTATAACACATTGTTCAGCATCTCACTTTACATATTTTTTTCACAAAACTAATTTTTTTCACCAAACCAGTTATTGAGGAATGAACTTCACGTATTTGAACATCTAAATTTTTTACGGAATTTAAACTACCCCAAAATACACTGTTTAGCATCACACTTTACACGTTTGTCACGAAATTGATTTTTATTTCACCAAACTTGTTATTGATAAACTAATTTCACCTCTTTAGACATCTAACTTTTTTTTTCCGGACGTTAAATATACTTCCAAACACACAGCTTCACATTGCATTTTACTTATTTGATCACAAAATTAATTTTTTTCACCAAACTTATTATTGAGGAGTGAACTTCACGTATTTGAATATCTAAATCTTTTTCCAAAATCTAAAGTACCTCAAAACACACTGTTTAGTATCACACTTTACGTATTTTGTCATAAAATACATTATTTTTTTTTACCAAACCTATTATTGAGGAATGAACTTCACGTATTTGAACATCTAAATTTTTTGTCAGTTTTTAAAGAACTCCAAAACACACTGATTCGAATATAAAAAAGTAAAAAGAAAAATTGTGACGCTTGGCGGAAAAATTGTTAGTATTTAGTTTGGATCATTCATGAGGGAGAGTTAACAATTGGATTTTTGTTAGACTATATGATTTAAGGTGATATTGTTGAGGAGACTCTTAAGAGCTGAGATTCCTGATAAAGTAAATGACCATTGAATCATGGGAACCAAGTGGTGGAATAAGGAATTGATGGTTCAATGAGTAATAGAGGTGAGGATCAGTCTATAGTTAGAGTTGAGAATCATGAGTAGCACATACAATCTATGTGATTTTTGCTACTGGAAATTGAGTCATTCACTTGGCTAGCTTAATGGCTGATTGAAAGTAGAGGACCTACGATTGACTAGAGTCGACCATGATATTACTGTTACTAGAGTAAGCTGAATCTTTGAGAATCTATTGAAGATTGCGGGCAAGTTATGAAAGAACAAGATATGGTGGAGTGATTAAAGGAGAAATTTCTTTCAAGGGAAGGTACAGTTTTTGGATTCATATGCTAAATAATCTTTTTGAAAGATTAGTAGGAGAAAAATATTATTGGACGTATGAATCCAATTAAATCGATAAATTGCTTTTACACGACAAACCAATTTAAAAATGGTTGGTCCGAACGGTAATTGAATTTGAATCTCAGCCCAAGGGACGTGGTAAAAACTACGTTGTTGGGGGCACATGGGTCAACAAAGTTGGGTACTCATGGCCAGCCAAATTCCCTAACATAGATTAATTATTGATAAATACTGCGCACCAATAACATAGTAAAAAATAAAAAGAAATCAACGGCGTAAAGTGAATTAAGAGTCAATGAGAAATCAAATAAATAGATTATTAAACATGTGTCAGCTGAATGACAAGAGTGTGAACTGATATCATAACCCCTAGAGTATGGAAGTAAGTGATACACAGTGTCACAAGCACCACCAGCTCACTAATTCACCACCATAAGTGTTGATCAAAACTTTTTTCTCTCCTCACCTACTCCCTCCTAGCCGTGACTTCCCCTTCCCTCTCCATAAATAGGATGAACTTGACCCATTTCTTCACTTTGGAGACTTGGTTAAGGAGAGAGTGAAGGACAGAAAATATATTTTCACTTGTCCACCCCCTTTCTCCCTATTTTAAGTAAATACCGTTCACTCTTCTCAAAACCTCTATGCATGTGTTAATCAAGCTGAAAACTATGCAAAACTTATGAATTTACTTATTTAATTAAACAAACCAGTTTGATCAAGTATTTAAAGTCTGAATAATTGATGAATAGTATGGCTCTGTTTTGCAAAAATAAGCAGATAACAGATACCTTAGCATATAGCGAATGAGCGGATAGCTTATTGCGGATAAAGTAACAGGTTGAATTGTAAGTGTTTGATAAAATTAACGGTTGAGCTAACTTATAAATATAAAATGACATAAATAGACTTTTGTAATTAATGCTTGAATATGAGAGAGAAGAATCATTTAATGGTGGATAAACAAAAAATTTAATTAAAATAATAAGGGTAAAAGTGGTAGAAAAAATGAAACGCTATAAGCTATAAGCTCAAACGCTACTTCAAGTAGCGTTTCAAAACCGCTATAAGTTTGTCTTGCAAAACAACTACCACGAACTTATCTGCTGTAAGCTAGCGGTTTGGCTTTACCAAACACACCCCCTTGCTGCAATGATTGAAAATGAGAGCATGCAAGCTCATTAATAGAGGCATGAATTTGAAATACTAGACTGTTTATTTGCCTATGTACTTTCATTATAATTTGGTCCTTAAAATGGGATAAACAAATGTTACAAATCGACAAAATCAAGCACATAGTGCTTAATGATGATACCTCTAAAATTTAAATTTGAATGCAGCTGGCAGAACTATGAAATTGCCAAGCTATACAAAAGAATCAATTTTTTCAACAAGTAGGAAATGTTATCCTTCCTATTATTTTCACATATATGTATTTTCTGCAATTGGACAGACATAATATGAAGCTATCTATCTTCCTATGATATAGCTCTATGGAAATTTGAATTTCCAAACTTCTTGAATTTATTGGAAGTGGTAAATAATTAGAGAAAATCAGGTTGGCCTGTGGAAGTTAAGCAACGATGCCACATTCTACTGTTAGGGTCTACCAATCTGGGATGAGATATTACTTCAGGGATTGGAAAGTAAGCATAGTGAGTGTTACATAAGCCTACTGTAATGCCACTATATCCTGCAAATGCACCATGAACCTGCAATGCAAAAGAAGTTAATCAATATCAATATAAATTTACAGTAACAGAAATGAACACATGAGATACACATACAGTTTAACTATTCTGTGCTTGGAGGAATTGTATTTATATGGTATATCCAATAATCACAAACTAGAAAAGAAAGAAATCAACATAGTTGGTTGCTGGGTCCAGTTTATCAAACTAAGTAGCATAAGTTGTACACGGAAGATCACTTTGATAGGTAGATCATTTTGTTAGGTGGCCCACGTGGTTCCTGAAAAATCGCCTGAAACTCTCACACAGAAGAAACTTCCGACTGAAAGTAAAAGCTCATGGTCCTCCTTGTCCTTGCGACTATGACAGTGAGATGGTCGGTGTCGGTTCGAAAAAAACAAGAATCAGGGAATATAAGTTGAGTTTTGAGACTATTGTCAAAAAAAAAAGTTGAGTTTTGAGACACTATTCTTTTTTCCTTGTTTTTCTATCGAATTGACACCGATCAAGTCACTATCCATGAGGACATGGAAGACTGCGAGCTTCTGTTTCTGGGGAGCAGTGCCAGCCCTCATCAAATTTTTGGACGATTTTTCAAGTATCGGTCCACGTGGACCGATACTTGAAAAAGTAAACTTAGTAACTTAGATTAATATTAACTGAGGGAGGAACTTAGAAGCATAAGTTGTACACGGAAGATCGCTTTGACTAACTTAGATTAATATCAAAGTGATCTTCCGTGTACAACTTATGCTGCTTAGTTCCAACAAAGTAAACCACATAGGAACTTAGTAACTTAGATTAATATTAAATTGAGTGAGGAAGAAACATAACTACAACTGCATAATCAAATGTTGATGAGAATAAAAATCTGATAAACTGCTTTATGTGAATTAACAAAAAGTGAAATCACATATATACACCAGCAAGCAAAGAGGAAAGCCACTAAAAGTGTGTTTATGGAAAGAGATTCAGACAGGTTGTATAAGTTCATAGTTCAAAACCTATCCCCCATCATTGTAACAAAAAAATGAGATAGAGTTGAGTGACTAACAGCATTTTGTCCAAGTACAGTGCATAAAATTCCATCTGATGCATTTGCTCGACATGCACGGATCATGTATGTTGGATCAATATATTTTACATCAGCATGAATTGCAATTGCCTTGAAATATTTTTTTATCTGAAATACAAAACTAGTCAGCATAAAATACATAGTTGAATACAAATTTTTAAATGAAGGCTGCTATCTATATTACAAGAAAGAATGCACACATACTAAGAAAGAATGTTTAGCATTGCCCAAAAATTTGTGGTTGAGTTATATTTAACAGAAATAATAGTAGGATATAATCTCACGATCAGAACTTTATGGGAACAAGAATCCAAATTCCATCTTGAAAGGTTCAGAGAACTTCCTGTCTCACTTATTTGAAAATAAACTTATGTATTGCATATCTATTTTTGGCAAAGCACACTTGTGATATGCGGAAGAGGAAACATCATAAGCTGTTTTGTGATAAGTCCCCGCATTTAAGCTTTGACAATACATAGTTTTGAGGAAACCTTCATAATTTTTCCAATAACTATTATGCTCAAGAGCAAAGAGCTGATATTTCAAAAAGAATAACCTCTAAGTCTTAAACAGTTACAACCATCATCACAGACAAATTGAACGATATTACGATTTAACATGGTTACTTGGGAGTTATGGTTCACCAACATCACCATTGACTTAAAATGTGGACATTTTTGTTTTTACAGATATTGTGTGATCCTAACATTTCAATGATTTCACTAGTTATTGGATGTAGAACTTCATATTCAGTATGAATATTTACAAAATATACATTCAGTTTTGATATAGTCTGAGGCCAAAATCACAAATAAAAGCGGCACACGTGAATTCACAAAGATAGTCATTGATTGATAATTTAAAATACTGACCGGTTAATTATGTGAAGAAATTAAAAAATGAGCTATTTACAAACATTGATCTAAGGTTGCATCAATATTATAATAGTTCTAGCCAGTTTACAAGTTCAATTTTTTTGTAACATTTACGAAGTATAATAACAAACTCAACAATATATATAGATTCCATCATTAAGCATCAACATATTTAGATTATTTTAAACACCATAAACAAATAGTACAAACCTCTTGTTGAATATATACACCAATATCTCCAAAAACAACATTTCCGGATGCATCTTTGGCATTAGTCTTTTGAAGTAAATCCTGCACAAGAATTTATCATTTAGCTAGTTTCTATGTCTGAATGTAGATAGAAAGAAATTTCAGAAGTATTATTTAGAGTAAGGTTGCTATGGGAATAACATGAGGTAATAGTAAAAAACTTGCTAATTTGTTAATAAGAAATAGTTTATAAGATCTAATCACCTGTCCAGCTCCTTCTGCCACACAGACTACAGCTGATCCTTTCGTTTCTAAAAGGTACTTGAGATGACTCAACACACCATGAGGTCCATGTAAATTGAAATGTACCTTAGAACCACAGCCAAAACATGTATCAGTTATCTGCAATATAGCAATGTTTTGAAAACAGGACCGGTCATTGAACCGGTGAAGACACCGGTTCAAGGTTCAATTGTTCAACCGTGCTTGAACAGACCGGTGAAGACACTGATTATATAGCATATTAAATGATAAATTTTAGATATAACTAAATTATAAACTAAGATAAAATAATTGTTACATATATATGACTAAATATTAATCAAAAGGATAAATAATAAAGAAACTATGTATATGTAATTTTATAAGTTGACGTTGGCCTTTTATTTAACTAAAAATAATTTTTTTGAATTAAAAACTGGAATTTTTTTTTAACAAACTGACCAATTCAAACCGGTTCCCACTTCCGGTTTTTGGCTGATTCTCATCGGTTCCCACCTTTCAATATTTTTTTAACAAATTGACCAGTTCAAGCCGGGTTTTATGATAAACCAGACCGGACACCTGACCGGTTCTCGGTTTGACCGGTTTGGTCCGATATTCTAAACCATGGTTATGAGTAAGACAAAGAAGGCGAGATCATACAACAAATTTTACCAACATGTGTCAACATACCTCAGGAATGAGACATATGTCAACCTGCCCACTAGATAAGGATGCCTGCATTGCTATGAATCCACTACTACGACCCATCAATTTCACCAGCCCGATTCCATGATACGCACTATGTGCCTGATAAAAGATGAAAGGAAAAAATGCCAATACCTTAACATGTACTTAACTGAAACTATTACTGCATTGAGTCAAAGTGACAGAGAATAAGTAGTAGTTTACCTCAATGTATGCAGAATTTATTGCTCTTTGTGCTTCTTCAACAGCAGTATCAAAACCAAAAGTTTTATCAATCAATAGAATATCATTGTCAATAGTTTTAGGGACTCCCATGACAGACACCTTGAGCCGTCTTTTGCAGCACTTGGAGAAATAAAAAATCTCATTTCAGAAAAGATAACTACAAATTAGCAGGACAAGCTTAAAAACAACAGTATTTAAAATGATAAGGATTAATAACCTCATTGTGAATTGCATTTGCACCAGCATGTGTGCCATTCCCGCCCAATACAAAAAGCATGTTGATCCCTCTCTCCTGAAATCAGTAAATCAGTAATACGCATATAAGAGAATAAAAGTCTGATGGGTATCTCACGAATAAAGAAAGTAAAACAAAAATGATTCCTTCAATTCAAACACCCGTGGGGATGTATGATGTATCCGCCTGGGTGTATACAAAGAAGCTGAAATAGCAATGGAAGAAACAGTAAAATGGCAACAAAGAAATGCCAAGTCCCAAGCCCAATTCCAATCCCAATACAAGCCTGCCCTCTCATTTGCTCTCCCCCTCTATTTATTCTCCAACCTGACCCTTTAACTACTCTTCAGTTCTAAACACTCACATCCCCCCACTATTACTTAATTATTACATAGGCTATTCTTATTCCCACTACTATTTATTTAATAATTAAAAGGACTATTCTTATTACTACTTAATTATGTGGTCCCCAGCTGATTGGTTTCCACCTCCCTCTCTCATACACCTTGGTGATTTGACCTTGCTGCCCTTCCTCATTATTGTTCACATCAACACCCTCTCCTTCAAAATTCAGCTTGTCCTCAAGGTGAAGTTCAGGAAAATTTTCCATCATCTTGATCAATGATTCCCACGAGTTCTCACACTCAGGGAGATTCTTCCACTTCACTAGCACTTCCATGTCATTATCATTCTGGCCTGACAGCTAAAATATCCTTAGGTTGACTCCGCAGCTCTAAGTCCTCTGCCACATAAGAAGGTAATGGCTGCACCATCACATCAGCAGTCACAGTAGGCTTCAACAGAGACACATGGAACACAGGATGAACTCTGCTACCCTCTGGTAGTTTCAGTTTGTAAGCTACCTCTCCAATCTTCTCCAATACCTCATAAGGACCATAGTACCTAGGGCTCAACTTCTGGTTCACCCTCTTAGCCAATTTCCTCAACTTCTGGTTCCATCATCTTGATCAATGATTCCCACGAGTTCTCACACTCAGGGAGATTCTTCCACTTCACTAGCACTTCCATGTCATTATCATTCTGGTCTTTGACAGCTAAAATATCCTTTGGTTGACTCTGCAGCTCTAAGTCCTCTGCCACATAAGAAGGTAATGGCTGCACCATCACATCAGCAGTCACAGTAGGCTTCAACAGAGACACATGGAACACAGGATGAACTCTGCTATCCTCTGGTAGTTTCAGTTTGTAAGCTACCTCTCCAATCTTCTCCAATACCTCATAAGGACCATAGTACCTAGGGCTCAACTTCTGGTTCACCCTCTTAGCCAATTTCCTCAACTTGTAGGGCTGGATCTTCAGATACACCATATCCCCTACCTTATATTCCACCTCCCTTCTATGACTGTCTGCTTGTTGCTTCATTCTATTCTGAGCTTGAGTCAAATGACCCCTCAAAGTCTCCAATACTCCATTTCTATCCTGCACCATTCTAGTAACCTCTTCCATTGCCGTAGCTGGAGTATCTCCTCTAATTACTGGAGGAGGATCCCTTCCATACAAAGCCTTAAAGGGAGTCTTCTTAATAGATGAATGATAATTAGTATTGTACCAGAATTCCGCCCAGCTCAACCACTTATGCCACTGCCTTGGTTTAGTGCCAGTCATGCACCTCAAGTAGGTCTCCAAACATCTATTCACCACCTCAGTTTGACCATCAGTCTGAGGGTGATAAGCAGAGCTAAATTTCAACTTTGTCTCGGCTAATTTGAACAATTCAGTCCAAAATGAACTGATAAATACTCTAACTCTGTCAGAGACTATGGATTCTGGAAATCCATGTAACTTCACCTCTTTAAGGAATGCTTCAGCCACATCTTTAGCATTAAATGGATGTGCCAATGGGATAAAATGCGCATACTTTGTAAATCTATCTACAACCACCAGAATTGTATCCATACCTCCTACTTTAGGTAACCCTCCCACAAAGTCCATAGAGATATCTGTCCATATCTGCTTTGGAATAGGAAGAGGCTGCAATAATCCAGCTGGACTCAATGTTTGATACTTGTTCCTTTGGAAAACTTCACATTTCTCAACATAGTCTTGAATGTTCTTCCTCATTCCTTCCCAAAAGAACAAACTAGTAATTCTTTTGTAAGTTCTGAAGTAACCTGAGTGTCCACCAACTGCTGAATCATGAAATTCGTTTAAGATTAACTCAATCATGGTGGAATTTTTAGGAATGACCAGCCTGTCTCTGTAATATAATCTTCCTTTCTGCACTTTGTACCCTTTGTGAGCTTCTTTTTTGCGATTCAACTCCACTATCTCTCTATCTGCACCTATGGTAGCACCGAGAGGCTCTGGCAACTGCGGCAGAAACGACGACAACTGCAGAAGCGACAGCGACGACAATGGATCTATCGGACGCGACAAAGGCGATGGTGGTAATTGCAGTGGCAGATGCGGCATTTTGTCTTTTGCCTCATCCTTCTCCATGCCTTCATCTTTACTTCTGGATTTTTCTTCATCTTTCCTTTTGTTTACAAATTCAAGGTCCTCCAGATTCGAACATGCACTCCCTGTTTCTCCTTCACCACATTTTATTGGTTCTGCAACAGCGATTGTTTCACGCCCCGTTCTTCCATTCTCCTTCTCTACTTCTGATTTCGAAACCATCGCTGGAATTGGCGATCTCAATGTTATCAAGATCTCATCAATTTTCTTAAGAATTTCATCTCTTCTCCCACTCCTTCGAGTTGAAGCATGATGATGTTTTGTTCGACGCCTCACTTCTGGTTTCCTCCTTTTCCCGTGTCACCCGATCTCTTCAAATATTTCTTTCTATTCCGGTACATAGTTCATTGATTCTTCTTCCATAAACTCCATGGCAGCATCTACAATTTTCCTTTGAGCACCAGGATTGAGTGCTCTGATACCACTTGATGGGTATCTCACGAATAAAGAAAGTAAAACAAAAATGATTCCTTCAATTCAAACACCCGTGGGGATGTATGATGTATCCGCGTGGGTGTATACAAAGAAGCTGAAATAGCAATGGAAGAAACAGTAAAATGGCAACAAAGAAATGCCAAGTCCCAAACCCAATTCCAATCCCAATACAATGCCCTCTCATTTGCTCTCCCCCTCTATGTATTCTCCAACCTGACCCTTTAACTACTCTTCAGTTCTAAACACTCACATCCCCCACTATTACTTAATTATTACATAGGCTATTCTTATTCCCACTACTATTTATTTAATAATTAAAAGGACTATTCTTATTACTACTTAATTATGTGGTCCCCAGCTGATTGGTTTCCACCTCCCTCTCTCATACATCTTGGTGATTTGACCTTGCTGCCCTTCCTCATTATTGTTCACATCAAAGTCAGACAAATATCGCACCCCCCATGAAAACATCAAGTATTTTTAATAGATCAGATGAATCGATTACCTCCAAACTGTCAACGATATCACTGACTCCAGGTCCTCCTCGTGAAACTCCCAACAAGCTTCCACCAGAAAGATGAATATTCTGAACTACTTTCCTTGACAGCTGTGAATGATAGCCCACTATAGTTAGAGTCATTGCGAACTCATTCTGCAGACTATATCTTTAATTTAATCAACTGATGTTAAGCCAAAATCAGCAAGGAGGGAAGCATGAGGTTTACCGGCACTTCTGTCAAGTCTTTATCAGAAAATCCCCGATAACCAAAAGGAATTCCAACTATCATTTTTACACCATATATTTCAAGCGTGATTACAATCTGCACTATATTCAATTTCGGATCAATTACAAAGAAACTTAATAATGATAGTCAGGAGAATAATCAAAACAAATTAGAGTGTTGCATATTTCTAATAAAGTTTTCCTGCCTTAACATCCAATGTAACTGCTAGACTTCATTCTTTTCATAAGAAAAAACTAAAGCTTTCTCAAAACAAATTTGATCACAAACTAACCTGTCTGATGACATCATTAAGACCAGGGCAGAGCCCTCCACAGGTAACAATTGCTGCCTTTACTTCTTCTGGTTTAAAGTATATTTTTTCCCGAGGACCGGCTCGATGAACCCTAACAAGATTTCAAAAAGTTCCACCACATAAGCTAATATTAGGAAACAGCATTATATTTGTTAAGAAGGTTTACGAAGATATTGGAACCAGAAATTAGAAGTAACAACTATCTGGTAACCCAGAAAAAGAAATTAGTTATCGAAGTGTCCAGCCACATAACAACTATTGGAACCAAAAATTATAAGTAGCAACAATTGAAACCAGAATTTAGTTCACACCCTACTGTCCAGTCAATTTTGTTGGTTTTGGAATATGTCTCTTTATTGTTAAAAATGTTAACAAACTGTGCATCATATTTTCAGGTTCCTACTAAACTAATATGTGTAAGTTGTGCTATGTCTCAACATTAAATATCAAAGTCAGGTACAAGCATTTTTGAAGCAGTCAGATCTCAATATTAGTAAAACATCCTCTTGATTTTAGTAAAACTTTTAAAGAAACATTTTGTATGAGAAAGTGCTTTAAGTACCACATAGTGAAAAATTACATCCTGAACAGCATTTCAAACCTACCTTCTAAGATGCAAGGAAATATAAGAAAATATAGCAACAATCTTATAAAACTGACTGGGACATGTCTAATCGATCATTCACATTCCCGTTTAAAATTGGGGAATAAAATTCTTTACCATTGTTCCACCCATGTACAATCGGGATCAATGCACTCGGCACCAGCAGATGTAGGTGACGAATAGTATATTGTCTGCAAGACCAAACCACACAGAAAATCTACGTTCAGAGCCACCCTATGAGTTTTTAAACTCGAGTGAATTAAATGAGAGTATCAATCAATATCTAAGAGTAGCATATCACTGCAATTCAATTGTATCTACTATCTACAGAATATAGAAGACACTTAGACACATCTAAATAATTCCAAGAGTGAGAATAAACACTGTAAGCTTGGTTGACATCAGGTAAAAAGTTCTTAAAATATTTAACTGAGAAACACAACTTAAGTTCTCAATTCATGTCAATGTGAAATAGTAGCAATACAGAAATGCAGGCCTACATAGAGAGCTAACTCCTAATTGAATCAATATTGATGAAACTTAAGCAACATGCGTCGATTAGGCAAATTCTAGGGTGTTCCCCTTTAATAAGATTACAAGGGATTCTCCTAACAAATAACCATCAGTTAATAAAAGGGGGTCACTGGTGTACCCTTTTAAGTGGAGTACACCTTAGACTTGCCTGTGTTGATTAAGCTAGCTTACTCTTAAGGAAATTAACTTAAATAGCTCTAAGATTTTTGGCCCAACTAAACCTCAGAAATCATCATATGAAACAATATTATCAACAGCAGATAGCAGATAATGGCAGCCAGCTAAAAGCCCACTATATAAATATGGTGTTGTGGCCAGTCTTGTCAATTGTGGATTGCAGAAAATATCAGTTTGCTCCAATTCCGCTATGCTAAAGTACTATAGCACCACTGTAGCTGCAATCTGACAGCATTGATGGGCATATCGCAGATCACCAACATTATCGGTTTGTTCAAATTCTGCTATAATAGCACTGCTATTTTACAACACTGGTTGTGGCCTATGGCAAAAACATGGCAGATATAGTAGGCATTGTGGCCTATGGCGGCTGGCACAAAATGACCATGCCATAATGCCATACAGAAATTTAACAACAACATAAATTGAGAATTGTTCAAGCTTTGTAGCTCTATTTAGGTCACAACAACATAAATTGAGGATTGATCAAGCATAATAGCTCTATTTAGGCCATCCCACGTAGCTAGCTCGGTTGGTGAACTAGTTTGAACTTTGAAGTAGTTGGTTCATATTTGAATCCTCGAAAACTAACATTCTTCCTCCTCTAACTAATTAACCACTAACATAAAAAAAAAAGCTCTATTTAGTTCATATTTCTAGCAAATATCTCCGGCCAATATGGAATTTGAGTTTTTTCCAACAGCAACATTTAGAGGTGAACACAAAGTAGGTAAAAACTAGCATACCTTAAGAAGCACTCTGTCATTGTCATTGATGTATCCATGCCACTCCTCATCAGAGGTATAATGACCTGGAAAATCTTTACCAATCGGAGTTCTGTCACACACCAAAAAAACTATAAAACCCATCAACAAATAACATCAATTCAATTTAATTCAGTAAAAAAATACAAACCTCATTTTGAGGCAAAAGGTGGAAGGAATAGGAGGAGAATCAGGGAAAATCTCAGTGATATGGGGAAGTCGAAAACGTTCTTCAAAATCCTGCTTAAACTTGGTTTTCCAATCAGGGTCACTGAAATCAATGGCGGCGCAAGAGGAGTTGCTGCTCCGAGCACTAAGCTCCGAAAAGACGCCAACTTTCTTGGCGACTCTAACTTGAGAGAACCGGAGGAGTTGAGAGGAGCGGTTAGGAGTTAGGTGAGGAAGGTTTGGGTAGGAGGGGTTGGTGATTGCGTGGGATATGGAACCCATTGAAAGGGATTTGTGAGTTTTTGTGTTTGTGAAGTATTTGAAATTTAAAAGAAAGTGGTTGAATTGGAATGCAGGAGGAGTAGAAGGCGAAGCAGTAGAGGATCGATCGGAGGGAACTAGGAGAGAAAGGGGAAGACGGAGACAGAAACAATGAAGTTTGAGTTTGACTAATAAAACCGAGGAAGAGTAATTTGTTTTGTTGTCAAACAGGATTCTACTAGTAGTCTGGTGGTGACTTGGCAAACACGAGTCGTTTGTTGCTCCTATGTTTTTTGTTTGGATTGAAAGAGGGCTTACGCGGGTTAGAAACTCCTAAAACATAATGAGTAACTAAATACACCATAGACGGTGAGGGCTCTATCAAAGAAAACAATATACGAATCTAGGAATTTCAACTCGTGGGAGCAAAATTATTTATTATAAATATTTATAAAAAAATGATAAACGTATAAGCCATAAAATGATGACATCATATCCTTACAAGTACTTACTTTATCTTATTTGAGTACTATGTGGGTCATCATAGTATTTACGGTAGGGTCAAAATACATCATACTAGTATTTTTTGGTTAGAAAATTATTAAACAAGTGGGGTCAGGTGTAGAGCCGTCAAAATGAGCCCAACCTGACGGGTCGGCCCAACCCGCCCGACAAAATAAGTAGTTTGGGCCAAAAAGTGAGTTATAAAAAAATTGGCGGCTTGGCCAGTCTGCCTCGAAAAATTACTACTGTCATGGGTTTGCTAGTCTATTGCCCGACAATTTAAAAAAAGCGAGTGTTGTAATTACATTTTTTTTGTGAACCAATTACTTTTTTTTAATCTGACCCAGTGTTGTTTTTCAGGCCCAGTTTACTTGCTGGCCCAACTTATCCAAACCCTAGCAAGTAACAATTCAGACTTAAATAGAAAGATCCACTTTCTGCTGGCCTTCCAACCAAACACGAACCCTAATAGAAACGATTCACTTTCACGGGCTGTTCTCATTTCTCCTCCATCGCGTTTGCAGCTGCTAGCCTGCTACTATGGCACGCCCTCCACGTCCTCCGCCGCATCCTCCATCCCCAAAACCACAGGTACTTTCATTAGATAGCTACATGTATTTTCATTAGATTATAAACATCTATTTCTAATAATTTTCACACAAACTCATCTGTGGATGGCTATGTTCAGACTATATGTTGGGGATAGAAGAGTTTTAAATGGGAACTCATAAATGAGAGGAAGATTGGGTTGGATGGATGGATATATAGGGAGGGGTTGGACTTTATCACACTTGGTGATTTTTAAATATGTTATGTTTGTTTGGCTGCTTCTTGGTGTGGGGGGAGGGGGCGAGATTGGGACTTTGGGAGTATTTCTTTTGTGTTTTCAATTCTTTATTAAATGTTTTGGAATATTGGAGGGGTTTCTCTCAGCAACATGGTGATTTAGGAAGAATAGCTAGGGATATATTGAGTATTCCAATAACCACAGTAGCATCTGAGTCAACTTTTAGCATTGGAAGTCGCATTTTGAACAAGTATAGAAGCACTCTACTTTCAACAAATTTGGAAGCTCTCATTTGCACTAGCAATTGGTTGGTTACTTGGGTTCTCAGATGATAGTAAGTTATAATTTAGACTTTTATTTAATGTTATTCTTTTTACACTCTTACAATTATGTGCTATCTATTTGACATTGTTATGGTTAAATCTTTATTTTAATGTGTTAGGAGAATTTGATTTTATTGATGTTGCTATTGATGGTGCGAATGAAAGGACAACCCAAGTTGGTGAAGACAAGAATCATCCAAATATCATCATTTTGGATGAGCAAGAATGATGTGGTGACTTATCTTATTTTGACAAGGAACTCGTTTTTGTAATTGTACCATTTTGGTTGCTAGACAATTAACATTGCTTTTGCTTGTTGGACAATTAATGTAGCTATGATGAATTACAAGTGGTTGTATTATTTTGTTTTTGTAGTTGGACCTTGTGTACTAGTGGTCTTGTTTCCTATTTTGAAGTAACTAATGGCCTTGTTTCCTATTAGTGTAATTGTGCATATAAGCATTACAGTGTAATTGTGCGAGGAAGGGTTTCCCTTATAGACCTTGACATGTTAAGAGTTTGATGATGCAAGCATTTTCTGAAGTTGCTGCTTCTTCTCTTTGGCTAATTACTAGTACTCTTTTTTTTTTGCATTACTTGCCCACCTTTTCAATTAATCTTTTATTTTTATATATGTTGTTGCCTTGTTGGATTCTAGGTTGGGAAGTAAAATATATCTGTTTCTTTATGTTTTCAGTTGTGTGTAAAAAAAGTTCTCAATTGTGTGAAACATGAATAAATGAAAATTCTAATAAAATCAGTGTTTAATTAAAAAAAAGTGAATTGAAGAGCCCATGGGCCAACCCGTTTGGCCCACACCGCCATATAAAGTGGTAACTTTGAGCCCGAATTAAATATGGCCCACCCACTTGAGAAAGAAATTGTCTTTGGCCCGAATGAAATTTGGCTCGAATGGGCCGAGCCGCTTCGAATTGATGTGACTCTAGTCAAGTGCCCCCAATTTGGACTATGTAGATCCGTGTCTGTCATCAATTATACTATTTCTTGAAAAATAACAATTTCAATAATAATAATAATAATAATAATAATAATAATAAATGCTCAATTTAGTTTCCAAGCTCAAGTAGTCTCTAAATATTGTTGCATAAATTAAGTTAATTCCTAAAGTTTTATAACTATAGTTCATTATGGAGATTGATGACACAAATTTCTTAAAATTTTAGAGACTAATTTGACCGACTTTATAAATTTTAAGGTCTACTTGTTATTTTAACTGTCGAAGTTGAAAGAACTTAATAGTATAATGCAAAATATAAAACTTAGGGGGTCAAAATAGGCAAAAAAAGGTTATCGCCAGAAAAAAGAATACCTAAATGACACACTTTTTAGATTATTAATTACCAAAGTAGAACACTTTTTTTTGCAGGCTAGAAATTCCCCCTATGCCAGCGACTTCTACACTGCGTTTTTGCAATTTTTTTTCTTTTATAGTGCAAAAGTAGAGACTTCTGAATCTGAACTTTGTTTTTTTATTTTATATTTTCTTTTATATCAATATTTTTAAACCTAATTAAATTCTTAATTAAATTAAAAAGTTTAATAATGTTAATTGTAAAATAATTATATAAATAATGGCAATTGTAAAATAATTAAAAAATGAATTTTGTACTAGGTTTTGTTCTTCTTTTCATGAATTTATTTATTTTTTTAAAAAATAAAAATTTGACCTTCTAGAATAGGTGTAAGACTACTGTGTTGAACTGCAGCATGATCCAACTAAACGGAGAGATAAAAAGGGTCGTTCATAGTCTACCCGTATTCGTACTGAGATGGATCAAAGAGAAAGGGGTACCCTTATCAAGAGATGCAGTATTTGTAGAAATGAGGGTCACAACAGAAGCAACTGCCCAAACCACAATCTAGACTAGTCAGATATTTAAACCTTTGTAATTTCCTACTAATTAAATAAATACAATTATATTATTTCCACATTTCTATATAGCGTAAATTTTTTTCTTTACCATTAATTATCTAATTATTTTAGAAATAACAAAAATAATTTTAGAATTTAATTAGTTAGGTTTAGATATAATAATACAAAATAAATTAAAAAATACAGTTCAAAAGTCTCCGTCATAGGGGCGACTTCTGCACTGTAAAAGAAAAAAAATTGAAAAATCCAGTGTAGAAGTCGCTTGTGCAGGGGGCGACTTCTGGCCTGCAAAAAAAATGTTCTACTTTAGTAATTAATCTAAAACATCTGTCATTTTGGTATTTTTTTTACGTCAAAATAAAAATTATATAAGGTCTTATGTACTTATATTTATTTTTCATGGTATACGCTTGCACGCCGAGAGTCTGAGATGCAAGTGATGGTGACATACAGAGCTGTCCCAAACAATTTGGAGACCCTGTGCAGATATTAAAAATGGGGCCCTTAATTATACATTTTTCATATACTATTTTTTCCCATGACTCATACTAATTTTTTCATGAATCATATCTAAAGTTTTTTCCGAGCACTAAATCACCTCAAAACACACTACTTAACGACGCAGTTAACGTATTTTGTCACAATTTTTTTTACCAAATCAGTTATTGAGGAGGTAACATTGCGTATTTGAGCACTTGAAAATTTTCTAATCTCTAAATTACCCCAAAAACATACTACTCACATCACACTTTACATATTTTTTCACGAAATTATATTATTTTTTCATCAAAATGGTTATTGAGGAAGGAACTTTGCGAACTTGAATACTTAGAAATTTTTCTCAACTCTAAAGTACTCTAAAAGACACTGCTTAGCCTCACACTTTACATATTTTGTCACGAAATTAAATTCTTTTTTCACCAAATTGGTTATTGAGGAAAAAATTTGCGCATTTGAACACTTAAAAAAAATTTCTTAACTCTAAAATACTCCAAAACACACCACTTAACATCAAACGTTACATATTTTGTCACGAAAATAAATTCTTTTTTCACCAACTCAATTATTAAGAAACAAACTTCGAGTATTTGAACATCTAATTTTTTTCGTAATCTAAAGTACTCTTTTAAGGAGCACTAAAAAATTAATTTTAGGTCGAGGTCCTGTGCGGTAGCACGCCCTGCACGCGTTAAGGGCCGGCCACATTGACATAGATGTAACACATGCTTGGTTGATTGGTTATTGTTTTCTTTACAAACAAAAAGGTTTGGCGTCATCTAGAGATTTGATGACATTACAATTTTTCAGGACACGTCACCTAGGGATAAGAAGTTTTCAATGTTGGTTTTAGATCAACTTGAACTAGATACTTGGGGTGGACAACATCACCCGACCCGCCCGAAACCCGCAAAAATTGAGGCAAAAGTTGATGTAACCGAACCCGCCCGTGCACACAGTAGGTGAAAGCTAGAACGTTATTAATAAAATAAAGCAATATAATAGTAGTAGGTAACTGCGGTCTCTCTCTCTCTAATAAAATACTCTACAATTAACGTCATCATTGCACCTTAAAGTAGTCAGACAACAGTCATTATTTATGCCTTGAAACCTGCTATTTTCTTTAAAGTAGTCGGTTAAGTTTTGACGTTTGTTGCTGTTTCCAACAAAACCATCTCTTTTTTTACAAAACCATTTACTTTAGTTTTTGAAACCTAACTATTAGTACCTTGAAAAACTACACACACTTAACCTCGTCACCTTCCTCCCCTCGTCACTCTCTTCTCCAATTTTCCCTATAACCTTCTTGTCTACTTCTGAGTTTTTACAATATAATACTACTATTAACATTCTCTTCAACCCGTTTCTACCCACCCACACAACCCGCCCAATCCGATAAACCGAAACCGAACAAACCGAGTTAATATATGGGCAGAGATGGGCCTGATGTTTCCAACTGCGGGCTTAGTCGGATCGGTGGTTTTGGGCCCGAAATCGCCTAAAACCGACCGATGTCCACCCCTACTAGATACTGCTTCCTTATTTATTTTGGGTCTGCAAGTGCCACAACTATGTTTGTTCACTTTCAAAGGCATTAGTGCAGCTGTCTCATTCACGCTAAGGAGGATGATGTTCGAATCACAAGTGGGTTGCCTTAATGTAGGGAATGACTTTCTTTTTTTGGTTAGAATCATTGTTTATCTACGGAGTATCTTAACGCTTTCAATGAGAAATTAATCTTCGCTCATGCTTATGAGCAAATTCCGTACTAGTCAACACCAAACTTTTTTTATAAGCCAAATAACATTAAAACAGAATTACAGTGAGTTCTCTAACCCAAATACAAACCGACAAGAAGTTCAAGCACCCCATACGGCAAACACACCAATATGAAAATATATAGCTACATTTCCTACCAACCTTCCTCAAAAACCATCGATCCCCAGAACATCGTCCTTATTTGTGCTAACAAAGTACTACTCTCCCCTACAACTCCTTGGAACATAATTCTATTTCTTAAATTCCATAAAGCTCGTACAATAGAGAACCAAACAAAGTGTCTAACCCCTTTCTTCTTTTTAGCACGAAAGCTCCTGCCATGACATACAAAGTGTTGTGTGGGATCTACACAATGGCCACCAACAACACCCAACCGATCATAAACCAAAGACCAATTTCATTTGTAAAATCACTGTTAAAAAAATTGACTAACAAATTTAGGCTCTTTAAAACAAAAAACATGCTAGCTCATGCGGAGAATCAATAATCACCACCTAAAGATTTGCACTTTCGAAGGTACCTTGCTGTACTAGAAACGAAGTTAATGTATTGATTAATCCGAGGTCATACAATGGAGGGGTCAGGGATCCAGTTACATTTAGTGTATTGTTTCTAGTCTCAAGTCTGTCTGTCTGGCGTTCTCTTTTGTATTTCCTCTTGTAGTTCTGGTCCTGTCTCCTCGGCAGTTGCAGTTCCCTCTGTCGTGGTCCACGTGTACCTCGGTTGAGGTTTCTCGGTGTGACACGTGTCTTGTATCCGAGCTACGTGCTATAGCAGTTTGGGGTGGTTACACGCTGGGATTGTCCATGAAGTCGGATGGGCCTTTGATTAGCCGAGGTCGGGTTACCTATCCCGGTTCACAGCCCCCCAAGCTCGAGGTGAGATTTACTCAGCGAAGGGCTTTCAAATGGGTTGGGCCTTTGGTCAGCCGAGCTCGGGTTGTCTATCCCGGTTCACAGCCTCCCAAGCCCAAGCTGAGTTTCACTCAACGAAGGGTTTTTAATGTTTGTCGAAGCTCGACATTGCTTGATGGTACCCTTGGTCTTCTTATTTTTGTTCATCGTTTCTCTTTCCTTGGGATGCGTGTCCGTTCAGCGTTTCATCATTGCTGATTCGAAAAGTCTGCCCCTCGCTTCACCTACTCCACGCTTTGAGTAGCGCATGTATTAAATGGATATTCCTTTAAAAAGGTAAGCTGTTTTATGATCTCAACATTACCTTTCCTCGGTTTCTTCTCTGTTGTTGCTGTTTTCCTTCTATGTGCATCCTCAGCTTCTCATCCTCTTCTTCATTTTCATGTATTTTCTCCCTCGTCCCTACTTACTTCCTTGTTTAATTATGTAGGATGGTAGAAATTTGGGAGGTGGATGAGAGTGGAGCTGAGGTGGCTGAGGTCCCCTCAGCTTACCAAGTGATTTTAGACGAATGTAGACCTCGCTGGGAAAGAACTAAAAAGAAATGGAAAAATCTCAAGTCATCCATTTCCGAGATTTTTGAGCCATCCGATGTCAGCTTTTCTGACTCTTTTGATTCTTCGGATGATGAGGGTATTGATCCTTCTCCTCGTTTTTTCCCTGGAGACCGTTTTTTCTTCAAGTCTAGTGTGGGTCTCCCTTCTTCTTCGTCCGGTGGAGCCAAGTATTTGGCGTTGCCCTCCACGGAGTCTCGAGAAGTCCGAGTTTTTATGGCTTCAGAACTGAATGTTGATTCTGTATCATCTTTCAAAGCTAGCTAGTTTTTGTCCAAAATGCTGAATACCAAGGAATTACAAGCTTTTAGGAACGATAACTTGTTGTCCTCAACTGGAGACGAGGCAGATGTGGTCATCGAGTGTTGTAGGGAGAATGAGCCAGTGTGTATGATGCGTCCCAAGGGTGTGGTGGAGGAAAGTACATATGCAGGGGGGAAATTATCCCCAAATTGGGAAGGCAAAGGTAATCCCAAGAGAAATGAAGAAAGGTGACCTCGTCCTCAAGAAGATAACAGGCACAGATGCAGGGGGGAAATTATCCCCAAATTGGGAAGGCCCATACAAAATAATGGAAAAGTTGAGTGCAGGAGCTTACAAGCTAGAGACCATCGCAGGGACTCCAATCCCACGCACATGGAACTCGGCCAACCTCCGCTATTACTTCAGCTAGGTTGGTTTTAGCAGTCTTTGGAAGAATAATAAATGGGGCACTCTTTTCTCCCACAAGGAGTTTTTAACGAGGCACCCCCCTTTTCCCTTTTCCTTTAGTTGCTGACAAACATTTCAAAATGAAAATGTTGCTTTGCTTGTATGAAAACTGATGCACAGACATCAACAAATCAATGAGTAAACTCTGGCAAGTACTCTTTCTCCCACATGGAGTTTTTAACGAGACTTGCCAGTTTAAAAAGGATCCTTGTCTACTGCTTCTATTAACACTGGATTACATAAAAGAAATCCTAACAACTAAAGGGTTAAAACACCTCTTCTGAGGGATACTTCCATTTACGAAATCAAACGTAAATAAAACTTAAGCATTGGACACTAAACCTCGGCTAAGATCACCACGGATCCTACCATTGAAAGGTCAGCCCTCCATTGCTTATACCCCGATGAAATGCTAGAGATCTCAACCTCATTGCTCGACAAAGGTTAAACTGGCAGGGGAATACGTGGGTTAAACCTCTTAAGACAAAAAGAAGAGATACTCCCACTTACTAATTTAAAAGTAAGTAAAAGATGACTCTTGGACAAAACACTTTGATCAGGTTTTACTCCATGGTTACTCCCTTCATGTGTTACTAAACGTAGGGTAAATCCGAACTAGAAACCTCTCACAAAATGAAGTGATCTAGTTTGATGATAAATGAAGGTATTATTTTTTCATTGAAAATAAAGAACAGTGCAAGAAAAAACTGAAAGCTTTATAAAACGTCATCCATTTCATTTCCATAATTGATGATTACATAAAAGGCACCAGGCCCGAAATACAAAAGGCGCATGGCCAACACCTAAAGCCCTAAACAACATCAGAAACTTGGGTCTCTTCGACAACTTCATCTTCAGGAGAAGACACCGAAACCAATTTACCAACCACAACTTCTTTCAAAGCCTGAATTTGTTCCTTAGCCTTATCAAAACCCTTCAGCATGCCAAGCGCAATGTCGATGCGCAGCTCCTCAATCTCAGCGTCTTTGGCGCGACAAACATCCTCCATCTCTATTTTCTTCTCCGCAAAAGAAGACTTTAACTCGGCAACAAGGCTTTCATAGGAAGAGATTTTCTTCTCTTGTGCCTGTTGCAAAGAGCGAACCTCCTCAATTTTACCTTTCCACTCAGCTTCGGTTTCTTATAACCGTTTCATGACGAGCTCCTCCTTCTCCTTAAACGCTTGGTTCTGCTCAGCCAGTTTTGCTTTCAAATCTCCATTGTCCTTGACAAGCTGAGCGTGCTTGGTGAGGATCTTCCTAGCAGACTCGAAATCTTTCAATCCCTGCTTTTCACGTAGGCGAAGCTTGTTGTATTCGTCACCGATGACATACCCAACGGTTGCGGTTTTCAGAGCAAAAGACTGCAACATTAAGCAAGCCTGCTCCAAGCCGATATTTCTTACCCTATCAACATCATTGACAGTGGCGACGTTCTCGCGAACAAACTTCTTCACAGGAAACCTTTTATCCCAAAGGGATGTCACCTCTCCTTCACCAGCAAATTCCTGAAAGAGCTCGGTCCAACCGACCTCGGCATCTACACTCTTCAACTTCTTACTTGCAGAAGCCGGCACTTTTTCAGGAGACCTCTTTCGAGAAGTCCTACCCTCCGTCTCCTGATGATCCTCTTCCATCGGTCCAGAAGACGAACTGGCCATCACCACGTTCAAAGGAGTGGCTAAAATAGGAGGCGGGGTAATGATATTGCCCTCTAACACGACCTTACCACTGGTCTTAGTCACCTTGATGAGAGCGCCTCCAGATTGCTCCACCTCGGCATCTTTGATAGAATTCTCTTTGGCCACAAGCTTTTCCCGAGCTAGGCTCTCTTGAGCTTTCTTGAGGTAATTCTCTATATCCTTCTCCTTGAGACCCATGCGACCTACAATACAGCGCACAAAAGAAAAACAAATGAGATTCAAATACGCAATAATAATTAGATGAGGGAAGAAGAAGACTTACACAATAAATCATTCAGCCCCTGCTCGTTCCCCTCTAAATCAATTACATCTTTACAACTCATGGGATAAAGTTTGGACAGCAAATCGATGTCCTCCTGGAAATCAAGAGCAAGCCTATCCTTGCAGACACCATTAATACCATAAACTTCACTTTGCCAATAAAGAGGGAAGTGAGGAGCCTTTCTTACTGACGAGAAGTTCAGGATAGGAGGGTGTAGCGACCGAAAGATCCGGGAAATGATTCTTCGAAAGGTTCATAGGAAGCCGCCACCAAATTTTAATTTAAGGGCAAATTCGGAAAATCCCTTTAAGTTTGGACAAGACGGGTTTAAGGTTCGGGAGTCGTTATGCGTGGGGAAGGTATTAGCACCCCACGACATCCTTTGTCTAATTAATTATATTTTTATATTTACCCTTTTATTAATGGAGAAAAAGACTTAATTAAATTTTAATTTTTAGTGCTTGACAAGAGTGGACTCTTGCTCCTACGTACCTCCGGATGCAATGGAGGAATCAAAGCTACGTAGTTCTTCCTGAAAAAGGTTTGTTGGTTGGTGTTTTTTAGTGTAGGGGTCCTAGGATTCCTTGAAGTGTGCATAACTCATCGATTCTAGAATGTTGACTAACCTGATTGTACAACCGACTTAGTCCCCTACTTTTGAAAGTATTTTTGAGGTTTTTTTAAAGAAGTTTATTTGATGTGAGGTGAGTTGGTTTTAGAATAGGTATTCTAGAACTCCTGAACTATCTGACTCATTAGTTCTAGAATTGACTAAACCGGTTGTATCTGTGACTTAGTCCCCTATTTTTAGGAAAAATGATTTATTTACAACGCTTAAAGCGCTGATATTAGAGGAACAAAATATAGGTACCGACACTTGAAGTCGATTTAGAAGCAGTACATGTAATGCATGCACATGTAACAATTGATTTTTTGGCGATGTGATGAATGAAATAGGTGATTCTTTTCTCTTTTTGTTTTTTTAGTTTTTTGTTTGTTACGTAATAAATGCATGAAATGAAAATGTGAATATGATGCAAATGAAATGATTGAATGCTAATGCCATGGTGCATGCATGATGCGATGATATGATATGATATGAGTGATTGGGTGCAAAACATTTTTTTTGTAATGATAAGATGTGGGACTTTGGATGCGAGAAGCATGGGTGAATATTGATCATTCTTTGGAAAAATTAGTTTTGATTCAAACTTCGGCATTCTCAAGGTCCTTATCTACAGACATTGATATGAAAAAGTACTTGATCGTATTTGCAAGCTCGCTTTTTTCCTCTTCCATTATGATACCCCATGATGACCGAAGTTTATGTCCACGAAGCTACCTAAGCGGATTTTTAGCATCACATGATCAACTTGTGTTTTCTCTCTCTGAAGCTTTGTTTAGTAAAGACGTATGCTAGTGCAAGTATAGATGAATGAGTCAGTTAACTTAGGGTTCTAAAGGCTTAGGGTGAGGACATTTGTGGCACATGAAGGGGTGAATGAGTAGTCGATCTTTGTCAAGGTCATGAAAGGTAGGTTTTTCCAAGCCAAGTAATGCAGGACTGTCCCCCAATTTTGATTTGATGACGGTGAGTGCATAACTTGCCCCTGTCTAGTGGTGACAAGCTAGGGGTGTAGAAGATGATGAATTGGGAATGCCTTGGCTTTGGAATGAAAGGTGGCAAGTAGGAGATGTTGTCTCAACCCATAGAGTTTGATGTTTCCTAATTATGGTAAAGACAAGATTGCCCCGACTAGAGTAGAAACATTTAGGATAGTGAGTTGAGAAATTGCCCCGGTATGGTTTTTTGGCTGTGAATATGGCAAGGGGATTAGATGGGTGTAAGGTGAATTTTCCCATTTGAAGGTGGAGTGAAGAGCGACAGGATTGCCCCACTTGGAATGGTATTTCGAATGGTTGGCTTTAGTGAGATTGGGAGTTAGGGTTATGGGTTTTTGGAGATAGTCAAATGCGGCTGTATAGACTGGGAGTGGCATGGGATGGATACTGGACAAATTTCCCCAAGTTCAAATGGAATAGATGGTGAAAGGGGTGTCCCACTTTAGGATCTAGGTAACGATCCTAGCATGAACTTTTTGGTCATTTTTAGAATGACTCTTAGACTATGATAGTCTTGAGTTTGCTATGATGAAAACTACACTTGGTGATCACTAAACTTTGTCTTGGTATAATTGTAACTTGAATGAATCTTGTAGTGCAATCCTTTTGATTTTCTCTATACATTTTTTGAGATTTTTTTTTTGGTGATATATTCTTTTTTTAGCAAACATATTGTAAATAAATAAGCTTATTTGTCTTAAAATTAAAATTTTGAGAAAACAAAAGTAATCAGTCATTGATCGGAACGAACTCTAGAGGGTTGTAATGTGGCCGATGGTTTAGTGATTTATGAGGGAAATGATAATTGGGCTCAAAGTAGTGTGTGGGGATTGATGGGATGGATGATTTTTTTATTGAGCGGTATGATTTGGCTAATGGTTTATGGTTTGTGGTTTGTGAAAGAAGGGGTTATTAAGCTCAATGAAGTGTTTGATGATTGATGGGACAAATGATTTGGTGATGTAACTTGGCTAATGGATGATGATTTATGAAGGAAGTGGTTGTTAGGCTCAAATGAGTGTTTGAGGTTTGATGGGACAAATGATTTGGTGATGTAACTTGGCTAATGGGTGATGATTTATGAAGGAAATGGTTGTTAGGCTCAAAGGAGTGTTTGAGGTTTTATTGAGACAGTAATTGATGTGTCTCATGGTAACGTGGCTAAGGGTTAATGGAGGATACTGAGGTTAAAGGAAGTGTTTGAGGTTTGTTTTAGACAAGGATCTCTTATGCTTTAATGGTGTGAAGCAACAGCTCACGACTTGTACTACTTTTGTCTTTATTTTTTCTAATTTGTTTTTTTTTTGGGATTTTTTAATCCTCTTTTTTTTACTTCACTCTTTTGTGATTTTTGTTTCTCTTTCTTTTGAGCTGAGTGAGCAGATAAAAGTGATACACTATCTTTGATGTAGAATTGATCCTAGTCTAGGGTGATTGAAAGGTTTTTGGATTTTTGGCTTAAGGTGGGTGGCAAAGGATTTTTGAGGGTATGGAAAGATGGTTCAACTTCATTTCACATCATGATTGCTCGTTTTCTCAAAAATTAACTTATGGACAATAATTTACTTATTTACAAAATATTTGCTCTTTTTTTCTTCCTTTTTTTTGTGTGCCCTAATTTTTGCTTAGGCCGCTCTTACGAGTTTTCAACCTAACGGGCCTTTTTGATTTCTTTTTGTAAAGGACTTGCACCAAGGGAATATAATGTTGACAAAGTATTTTAGAGATCACAAATTTGCCCCAAGTAATGAGGACCTCAAGTGTTATTTTAATAGTGAGAACAAACCCAAAAAAGTCAACTAGGTAGGGGAGTATGTACTTTAGGGTGGTCGGGGCGGGATAAGACTCGGACGGGGGGTGATGACAAGGTAGGGATATCAACTGACTCAAACAAGAATGAAGTCACATGTCATACACAAATTACTACCACGAATGTTTAGTAAAGAGTTAACAATGATTTTAACATGAATGAAATTTTGATGGACTATTTTGGTCATTCATCATGGGGTGGATGAGATGCAACGCTTTGTTAAAAAAATGTGAGCGAGCTAAAAATTTGAAAAACTGAGTGACTTGAAACACCTTGAGCTTGCAACGAAGTATGACTAAACTTTTTCAAAAAGAATTATTTATCTCACAAGAATGCCTCACCCCTCATCACAATCTTTCTCTCAAAATTATGTTTTTCGTTTTATAATGCATGATGTAAGTATGCAAATGAATGCGCATGAAATGAGAATGCGAATGAGCGAATAAATGTATGTGAAATGCGAATGTGATGTATGTGTATGAAATGATAATATATGATTTTATTCGTCATGTCGGGAATTATAATCTTTTCATTGGAGAGTAAAGTACAAAATTTAATTTTGACTCAAGTGCGTGCTGACTTCTCTCCAAGGTAAAGATTTAAATTCTCCAGCGGTCATAAAAGTGCATGCAATGATAGATGTTTATTTTTTGTATGCATGTGGTATATTTTCTAAAAAGTAGTAAAAATGATTTTTGGTTTTGATTTTTTTGATAGAAGGCGGTATGCATAAATATTTGTTTGAATGCGAGGGTATAAAGCTCATTTGTGACCCTAGAAATGTATCTTCTGAGTGGGTCTAAGGTTTCTTTGATAGTGAACCTCACGGGGATAGTTCTAAAGAATCCTACACATGGTCTCTAGAGGCAAGGACTCGGTCAAGAACATCGACCCCAACAATAGGCAAGCTATTAGAAGGGATAGCATCCTCGAAGGAATCAAACTCTAGGTGAGATTTTCGTGACCACCCAACGCGACGTGACGTCCATGGAGCCATCACTACGCAATCTCGTTCTAACTTAAGTTTATGCTCGAGTCCGGGTAGAGGACTTTTCTCACGTGTGTGAAGTGTAGAAGTGAAGTGTGTGTAGGAGCAATTTAAAAACAACCCAAAAGCTGCAAACAGACAAACAAACATATATACAAATATCGTCTTCTACCCTAGGTTTTACGGATAAATAACATAATTATGAAAAAGCAAATAAATAAATAAATAAAAGGGTAAAAATTGAATTAATCCTAAATTAATTAGACTAGGTTTTGACTGTCTAAAAATAAATAAGTCCCTAGTGAAGTCGCCAATTTGTGTGAGCCAGAAAAATCCGGAAAGGATTCTTGAAAGGTTCATAGGAAGCCGCCACCAAATTTTAGTTTAAGGGCAAATTCGAAGAAAATCCCTTTAAGTTTGGACAAAGGCGGGTTTAAGGTTGGGAGTCGTTATGCGTGGGAAGGTATTAGCACCCCACGACATCCTTTGTCTAATTAATTATATTTTTATATTTACCCTTTTATTAATGGAGAAAAAGACTTAATTAAATTTTAATTTTTAGTGCTTGACAAGAGTGGACTCTTGCTCCTACGTACCTCCGGATGCAATGGAGGAATCAAAGCTACGTAGTTCTTCTCCGAAAAAGGTTTGTTGGTTGGTGTTTTTAGTGTAGGGTCCTAGGATTCCTTGAACTGCATGACTCATCGATTCCTAGACGCCGACTAACCCGATTGTACAACCGACTTAGTCCCCTACTTTTGAAAGTATTTTTGAGGTTTTTTAAAGAAGTTTATTTGATGTGAGGTGAGTTGGTTTTAGAATAGGTATTCTAGAACTCGAACTGCATCTGACTCATTAGTTCTAGAAACTGACTAACTTGGGTTGTACAAACCGACTTAGTCCCCTATTTTTAGGAAAAATGATTTATTTACAATTTTATAAATTTTTAGGATTACTGAACTGTACAGCTCATTGGTCCTAGGATGATGACTAACCCGGTTGTACAACCGACTTAGTCTTTTATTTGATTTTTGGATAGGAAAAATATTTGTTTGTTGTTTTTTGAAAAGTAAGAAAGAAATAGTTAAATAAACTTAAAAATGGTTTTTATTAGCGCAATTGACAAAGGTCGGTCGCCCTCTGCTCCTACATACCCCTTGGTGGGGGATCAATCACATGTAGTTCTTGATATAAAAAGTTTGTGTGTTTGGTATTTTTTTAAGTGTTTTTGAAATTTGGGTAAGTATCTTAATAAAAATATGGATTAAAAATCTAAGATCTGTATTGGTTAGGAAAAAAAAAGAACATGATGTAAATTGTAATAACAACTATAGTCATTGAAATAGGAATTATTAATCAAGCTAATCATAGAAATTGAAGTATGAGTCAAGATGTGGTGGGAATTACCAAAGTAAAAAGGGGGATGTATATACTAGTCTTTAAATAGTTAATAATAATATTAAAAAAAACAAATAAGAAGGGATTGGGGGACGTGGTTCACGCCGTGACAATGGAGGAGGTTAAACACACCTTTTATCATTTAGTTATTAGTCATCTAATAAAAAATATTAAAAACTAAAAATTAAAGCAAAAGAAAATGGCAGCAAGTATCAAAAAAGGGCACATGGATGTGAAACCCTAATTTTTCCCATAAGCGCCGTTTCATTAAAATGAGAGAGAGAGAAACTTGACGATGAGAGAAAAAGAGAGATAATATATAGCATACTCATAAATGGTGATAATATATTAAACAACCAAATAAAAAGCATGCTTGAAATTATAAACAACTCATATCCAGTTGGAAAAGAAAGCCTATGATGTATGCCTCTGAGATCTAAAGTAAATGTTACCAACTTTGATTTTTGAGTAGGCGATTTGTTAAGGTAGACAAAATTACTCTTGCTCCAATGTTTTGCTTATGGATGTGTTGACTAACTGTTGATTGAACCTTTTTTGCTTCTCAGATCTCAGAAACTTTGAAACTACGTTTCAGTGGATTAGGATTCTGACTTTGAACCCTAATCCTTTTTTAGGTGATTTTTGCAATGTTGTTGTCTCCTTTTGGTGAGGGTTGATCACATATTTATACTAGAAAATTAGGTCTTGATCATTAATGGATTGATTTACCACGATTTGATTTGTTTTTGAGATACTTGGAGAGGAAGATTAGGGTTTTAAGAGAGCTTGAAGATCCAAGCCCAGCTGCTACTTGGGCTAAAAGTGTTTTATTTTGTATTTTTTATTTATTTTCGGATTTGAATTTTTGTGTATTTTTAGCATCACTTTTTTTTTTTTTGCATTTTGGACCCTTTTTGGACTTTTAGACACCTATACATTGTAATAAAACTAAATTACATTTTTTTTCACATTTTTGGACTAAATATTGTCTAAATAAATTAAATAAACAAATCAATTAAAAAAAGATGTCGGGCCAAATACAAAAGCAAATCGAACCCGACTAAACAAACACGCTAGAACGAGGCCCAAATAGAAGAAATGGGCTTGTTAACTAACAACACTAAAATTAACTTGGAGTCGCATTCTTAGGCCTGAATTGAAGAGATAAGTCAAATTTTGAGGAAAATGACTTTGGTAGACCTACTTATGTACGACTAAACCTAAATACAGAGATTAAATTGAAGAACGCACGAAAAGATCGATCATTCGCGTGCATGCTTAATTTAAACAACGGTATTTCGATTTAGTTGAGCAGGGTGATTGAAATTGGTTGGGTTAGTGCAGAGACGCTATACTAATAATTCTCGTAATCATGCGACTCCAAAACACGACTATAATAAAAATAAACGACTAAAACAAGAAAAAGAAGACGGACAAAATTGGGGTATAACAGAGGGGAAAGCTCGAACTCGGAAAAATTTCACCTTGAAGGACTTGTAAGAGGTGGTATACAGGGTAAGCAGTGATCGATTTGCGTGGTTATAGAAAGATATCCATCTACCTAAACCCTCACCCTTTGTCCTAAAAAAGGAGAAAAAGACCCCTATCCTAGGAGTCATTTTCAACGCCCCACAAATAATTTGAAAAGCCTTCATAAAACCCCAACTATTAGGATGCAACTGGGTAGGGGCTACGTTTAAAGCTCTCAGGTTCTATCCTAGGGGCTACGTTCAAACCTAGTGAAGGGAATCTTCACCTTCAAGTCCTCAAATAAGCAGGCGTACATATATGTACTTTCCTCTACCACACCCTTGGGACGCATCATACACACTGGCTCATTCTCCCTACAACACTCGATGACCACATTTGCCTTGTCTCCAGTTGAGGACAGCAAGTTATCCTTCCTAAAAGCTTGTAATTCCTTGGTATTGACATTTTGGGCGAAGCGGCTAGCCGAAAGATGATACAGAATCAACATTCAGTTCTGAAGCCATAAAAACTCGGACTTCTCGAGACTCCGTGGAGGGCAACGCCAAATACTTGGCTCCACCGGACGAAGAAGAAGGGAAACCCACACTAGACTTGAAGAAAAAACGGTCTCCTGGGAAAAAACAAGGAGAAGGATCAATACCCTCATCATCTGAAGAATCAGAAGAGTCAGAATAGCTGATATCGGATGGCTCAGAAATCTCGGAAATGGATGACTTGAGTTTTTTCCATTTCTTTCCCAATGAGGTCCACATTAAATGCAGAAATCACTTGGTAAGGCGGGGACCTCGGCCACCTCAGCTCCACTCTCATCCACCTCCCAAATTTCTACCATCTTACTTAATTAAACAAGGAAGTAGCGAGAGATGAGGAGAAAATACTGAAAATGAAGAACAAGATGAGATCTTTGAGGATGCACCTGAAGAAAACAACAACAACAGAGAGAAACCGAGGAAAGGTAATGTTGAGATCATAAAGCGACTTACCTTTTTAAAGGAAATATCCACTTAATACACGCGCTTACTCAAAGCGTGGAGTAGGTGAAGCGATGGGCAAACTTTTGAATCGTGAATGATGAAAGCGGCGAGCGGACACGCATCCCAAGGAAAAGAAACGATGAACAAAAATAAGAAGACCAAGGAACCATCAAGCAATGCCAAGCTTCGACAAACATTAAAAACCCTTCACGAGTGAAACTCGGCTGGGCTTGGGGGTGTGAGCGGGATAGACAACCGAGCTCGGTGACCAAAGGCCCAACCCATTTGAAAGCCCTTCATTTGAGTAAACCTCACCTCGAGCTTGGGGGGCTGTGAACCGAGA
The DNA here is from genome assembly GCA_020916435.1 of Oxytropis ochrocephala. Lineage (NCBI taxonomy): Eukaryota > Viridiplantae > Streptophyta > Magnoliopsida > Fabales > Fabaceae > Oxytropis > Oxytropis ochrocephala. The sequence goes on along the minus strand of CM037088.1, from coordinate 41,307,554 downwards.
TAGGTAACCCGAACTCGGCTAATCAAAGGCCCATCCGACTTCATGGACAGGCAAAAAAACCATTCCATACCAAAAAAATAAAAAAAAATCCAAAATAACCCACTTTCTACATTATATACCAAAGTAACCCACTTTTTTTATGTGGAGAACTCGCCCCCCACCAAACCGAGTTCTACACTACAATTGTGCAATTTTTTTTTTATTTGTAGTGCAGAACGCGCCCCCCACCAGGGTGAGTTCTTCACTGCGTTTTTTGATTTTTTTTTTAATTTCTTATATTTAATTTGATTAAAATGTAAATTAATTTAATTTAATTTCAATAATTAATTTAAATAATTAGAATAATTAGTAATTTTATTTATAAAGTAATTACGGTAAAAATTGAAGATATTAAAAATTGGAATAGAATTTAATATAGGATAAGAACAAAAATGAAAAACACAAATTGCAGAAATACAAGGATAGGAAATTTAAAACGAAACGACAGGAAAACATAATACAAGAAGAGGCAAACATGATGTAAACTGATAAACTCTAATTTTGTGCATTTTTAGAGATACATTTGAGTATTTTTTTTAGAGTAATTATTAGCAATTATATAAATCACTAACTTAATTTATTCTATTTTTGCAGAAAGAAAGAAAATATAAAAATAAAGGAAATAATTTATATTGTTAAAATATATATATATATATATATATATATATATATATATATATATATATATATATAAGGGGAGGTTGAAGAAAGAAAATAAAGGAGTTTTGCTTGGCCCAATTGGATGAAGGAAGCCCACCTCTAAAGAAAAGCACGTGAGCAACGGATGAGGGAAATTGAAGAAAAGGAATAGTGCAGTGACTTGGAGAGAAAGGAAGCACGTAACCCTAGGTTTCCTATATAAAAGGATTATGCATCATTAGAAAGGGAGAGCCGCACAGTAACGAAAAACCATGCATCGGATACCACGCAGAGGTGAGAGAGGAAGATTTTGGGTATCGTTTTGACACCTTAGTGAGAGAGTTACTGGAGGCGAGAAAAGAGATCGAAAGGCTGGAATAATAATTCCTCTAATTTAGGGTTATTTTATCTCTCGTAATTCATGATTCTAATTTCATTTTATTGTTCTTGATACTTATGGATCACCTAAGTCCTCTTTCTAAGTCTTAGGTGAATCCTGCGTGATTAGAGATTCTTTTTATGTTAATTTCTAGTTTGAATTCTTGTTTTTATTTTAATTGATATTGTCCTATTGTTTTTATCACATGATTAGGATTAGCTACCGCTTTGCATGTTTATAATCAATTAGTTGATCGTAATCGCATCGCAATTAGTTGGTGGACCTATAGGATAATTGGGGCTATAATTGGGGCATGACCAAACCATAATTTAGTCTTCCAATCATTCAACCTTTTTGTTCTTTATGCTTTTCTTGAATTTAAATTTTTGCATAATCGCGAATGACCAAGCGGATTAATAGTTTTAGTAAAGGGATTGGTAATTAAATAAAATAAGGGAATTCAAATAGAAGTAGACATAGGGAATCAAAGCTTAAAGTGAAACAGTGACCTTAGATCTCTCTCCATTTATTAAACTTGTATTTTAATTCTTGCTATTTATTTCTTTTTATTTTAGTTTCTACATCACTCAACTTATTTGTTCGTCTAAACATTAAATAATCTCGATTAGTTTAGTACTTGTTAATTAATCACTGTGGATCGATATTCTTTTATACTACTTACTGAAAAAGTACACTTGCTCTAAGTGTGTTTTCAAAAAGCAACAAGTTTTTGGCGTAGTTGGGGATTAATTTAACAATATTAAACAAAAGATTTTTATTGCTTTAGACATTTTTTTATGCCTTTATTTTAATTTTGTTTTTTTATATATCCTATTAAAAAAATCAAAAAAAAAAAAAATTACTAATACTTTCCAAAGAGATTGTTGCGATTCACTGTTTTGCAGATAAAAGTATAAATCATGGTTAAGACTCTTGGAGATTATATTAGAAGCGGAGGAACAAAGGAATTTAGAGAAGTCATATTGGTATATGCCTCAGTGCCAAATCGATTTCTCCTCCTCCTTTATGACCACTTATTTGGATTATTGGGATGACTATAAGCCACCTCCTTATTCCTCCCCTTTGGGATAATCATGAGACACTTCACGTGCAAAGGCAAGAGGAGGAGATACCATACACCAATGATGTATACGAGCGGATAAATGCAAAAGTTTGATCGCATGGAGGGCCAACTTGAAACCATGACCAACGAACTTAGAAAGCCGGAATGGTCAACTATCAAGTATCATTGCTATGTTATCTCAAGAGGTCCAAGAAACTCCTTATTTACAAAAGTGAGCAATACAAAGAAAATATTCTTAGGAGTGATGAAGAGTTATCCATGGAAGATAATATAGAGGAAGAAGCTCTCGAGAAAGATGAAGAGACTCTCTTTGAGAGGGAGTCAAATAAAAATAATAGCTCCTCTTGAAGGGAGTTATATTGAAATAAAAGATGATCATGATGAGAACGTTTGTGAGGAGAATGAAAAGATCCATTGGTTCATGAGTTGGAGGAGAGAGAAAGCCCGATTTTTGGGCAAGTTGTTTTAACCATTGGTGATCTTTGTAATTGAGGTTAATAAGGGAAAGGTAAGTTTCACGAATTGGTAATGAAGATGATGTTATTAAAACTTTAAATTCCAACGAAAATTTATCTTCTTTAACCTTTCCTTATTTTGATGATGTGGTTGAAACTAACATTGTTAGTGATTTAAAGATGCAGGACCTTTCGGAAAAAATTCTTATTTTGCAGGATCCTAACATAGTGGTGGATAGAGATAAAACAAAAATTCCACAATCCTTTGAATTTCAACCACCACATGGAAAAAGAAAGAACAATGTGAACCACATGGTAAGAAAGCTAAGAAGGTGCACCGCGTTAGATGTAAAATTTGCTCTTGGAGAGCCACCTGATTGAGCACCAACTATCGTCAGACTCACGACGTTAAACAAGCGCTTCGCAGGAGGCAACCTATGTTTTATTTTCAGTTATTTTTGTTTTCTTTTGTTTTTAGGAACAAGCTCCAACTACAAGCTCTCTCATGGAAGTCACTCTTACTCTCTCTCTCTCTCATTTATTTCTTTTTGTGTCAATCTAATATTTTGCATTGAGGACCATGCTTCATGCTAGTGTGGGGGAGGATATTATATGTTGTTACTTGATCTCTATTAATGCACATACCCACTACATAGGAAAATAGAGATTATGCCTTTAGGAGATTAAAACAACTTACCTATCAACATATGTAGTGGGTATGTGCATTAATAGAGATCATAACAACATATAATATCCTCCCCCACACTAGCATGAAGCATGGTCCTCAATGCAAAATATTAGATTGGCACAAAAATAAATAAATGAGAGAGTAAGAGTGACTTCCCTGAGAGAGCTTGCAGTCTGAGCTTATTGCTAAAAACAAAATAAAACAAAACAAAAATGAGAGAAAATAAAACACAGGTTGCCTCCTGCGAAGCGCTTGTTTAACGTCGTGAGCCTGACGATAGCTGGTGCTCAATCAGGTGGCTCTCCAAGAGCAAATTTTACATCTAACGCGGTGCACCTTCTTAGCTTTTTTACCATGTGGTTCACATTGTTCTTTCTTTTTCCATGTGGTGGTTGAAATTCAAAGGATTGTGGAATTTTTGTTTTATCTCTATCCACCACTATGTTAGGATCCTGCAAAATAAGAATTTTTTTAGAAAAGGTCTGCATCTTTAAATCACTAACAATGTTAGTTTCAACCACATCATCAAAATAAGGAAAGGTTAAAGAAGATAAATTTTCGTTGGAATTTAAAGTTTTAATAACATCATCTTCTTTACCACTCCGTAAACTTACCTTTCCCTTATTAACCTCAATTACAGCATCACCAATGGTTAAAACAACTTGCCCAAAAATTGGGGCTTTCTCCTCTTCCTCCAACTCATGAACCAATGGATCTTTTTCATTCTCCTCACAAACGTTCTCATCAGTATCATCTTTTATTTCAATATAACTCCCTTCAGTAGGAGCTATTATTTTTATTTGACTCCCTTCAGTAGGAGTCTCTTCATCTTTCTCGAGAGCTTCTTCCTCTATATTATCTTCCATGGAGAACTCTTCATCACTCCTAAGAATATTTTCTTTGTATTGCTCAGTTTGTAAATAAGGAGTTTCTTGGACCTCTTGAGATAACATAGCAATGATACTTGATAGTTGACCATTCAAGCTTCTAAGTTCGTTGGTCATGGTTTCAAGTTGGCCCTCCAAGCGGTCAAACTTTGCATTTATCTGCTCAGATACATCATTGGTGTATGATATCTCCTCCTCTTGCCTTTGCACGTGAAGTGTCTCAAGATTATCCTAGTGGGAGGAATAAGGAGGTGGTTCATAGTCATCACAATAATCCAAATAAGGGTCATAAGGAGGAGGAGAAATTGGGATTTGGCACTGAGGCACATACCAATATGAGTTCTCTAAATTTCTTTGTACCTCTGCCTCTCTAATATAATCTCCAAGAGTCTTAACCATGATTTAGACTTTTATCTGCAAAACAGGTGAACTGCAACAATCTCTTGGGAAAGTATTAGCAAATTTTTTTTGTATTTTTTTAATAAAATAAATAGAAAAAAACAAGATTTAAAACTAAAGCATAAAAAAATGTCTAAAGCAATAAAAGTCTTTTTCGTTTAATATTGCTAAATTAATCCCCGGCAACGGCGCCAAAAACTTGTTGCGTCAAAGACACACTTAGAGCAAGTGTACTCTTTCGCAGAAGTAGTATAAAAGATTATCGTATCCACGGGGATTAATTAACAAGTACCAAACTAATCGAGATTATATATTGTTTAGACGAACAAATAATTTGATGATTAAGAAACAAAATAAAAAGAAATAAATAACAAGAATTAAAATGCTAAATTTAATTAATGGAGAGAGACCTAGAGTCACGGTTTCACTTGCAAGCTTCGATTCCCATATGTCTACTTCTACCTGAATTCCCTTATTTTATTTAATTACCAATACCTTTACTAAAACTATTAATCCGTTTGGTCATTCGCGATTAATATTCTTTTCCCTAAATTAACCCTAGTTTGGTCATGCTAGAATTTAAATTCAAGAAAAGCATAAAGCACAAAAAAGTTGAATGATTGGAAGACTAAATTATGGTTTGGTCATGCCCTAATTATAGCCCCAATTATCCTATAGGTCCACCAACTAATTGCAGTACGGTCGCTGATCAACTAATTGATTATAAACATGCAAAGGGTAGCTAATCCTAATAATGTGATAAAAACAATAGGACAATATTAATTAAAATAAAAACAGGAATTCAAACTAGAAATTAGAACATAAAAATGTCTCTATTCATGCAAGATTCACCTAAGACCCTAGAAGAGGATTTAGGTATCCATAGTAATTAAGAACAATAAAATAGAAATTAGAGTCATGAATTACAGAGATAAAAATAACCCGGAAATTAGAGGAATTATTATTCTGAGTCTTCCGTTTCTTTTTTCTGCTCCAGAGCTCTCTCACAGTGTCAAGAACAGGTACCCAAAACTCCACTCTCTCACTCCGTGGTGTGCTGTGCGGCTGCTCCCTTCAATGCGTCAGGTGATTTACGGCTATTTTTACCGTTCTTGTGCGCGGCTCCCCTATAATTCAAGTGCAGCAATCTATTTATCCTCCTTACCCATAGGGTTCCGTCTTTTCTTCTTCAGCATGTGCTTCCCTCCTTAATTTCAATAAGGGTTTTTTTTTTTTTTTTTGTACCCCCACCCCATCCCCATAAACCCCCACCCACACTGAAAACCCCAAAACGCTCGAAAACGTATTTTTTACAAATTTTTGACCAATCGTATATACACACAGGGGGTATATATACGACCCTATGCATTTAGGCATCGTATATACACCCCAAGGCGTATATACGATTGGAAACTTCCCACCTTAATCGTATATACTCCTTGGGAGGTGTATATACGATGCCTAAAAATAGGATCGTATATATACCCCCTAAGGTGTATATCGAATTCCCATTGTATTTTTTTAAATTTTTTAAGTCAAATAAAAATTATATAAGTCCCGAAAATAGGTTTTGTGTGTAGTTCGTTAAAGCGTGGCGATGTTATACGTCGAGCGAATAATTTAGGCTAAAAATCGGTTTTTAGGCAACATACTCGATCGTAATGAAACCACAACTATTAAATCCGAAAAAATCAAGAATCAAGACTCCCTAGAAGGGACTTCTTATGGGACTACGGCCTCAAAATCCCAAATTCCATCGTTTATTATTTTTTACAATTTTTTTAAATTTTTCATAGTCTCCAAAAATCTAAAAAAATTTGTATAGCCTTATTTTGGTTTTTATATATTTTTAGTGGTGTTTTTATAATTTTTGGAGTAGTTTTGACTATTTAACGAATTTTTAGTAGTCTTTTAGTAATAAAAATTAAAACAAATTATTAAAAAAAATAAAAAGTGCATCGTATATACCCCTTTGAGTACGTATATACGATTGGACAAAAAATAGCCATCGTATATACGTGCACTAAAGGGGTATATACGATTTATTTATTTTTTTAAAAAAATTAAGTTTTCAAAGAGGCATTTTGGGGTTTTTGGTATTGGGTGGGGGTGGGGGGGATAAAAAAAAAAAAAACCCCTTTCAATAATTCAATGTGGGCTTCACTTTCTCCACATATTGGGCCACACATCACTCAATTCCACCAGCCTTCTTTCTAATTTGCTGCAGCCCCCATATATACATACATACATACATAATATATATATATATATATATATATATATATATATATATATATATATATATATATATATATATATATATATGGCTTTAGTTTAGAATATTATTATTTTTCATATTTTTTCTTTTACGCAAAATAAAAAAGCAAATTAAGTTAGTGATTTATATAATTAGTATATAATTGCTCTAAAAGTAATCCAAAAATAACTCTAAAATACACTAAATTGGAGTTTATCATAAACTACTTCTACTTCCACCATACATTCTTAGGTAGTGGCCATCGGATGGCTGGAGGGATAAGGCTACAGACGATGGATTCGCCAGACTCTCTGGTTTCGACGCACAATTCGAGATAAATCCAACGTTGGAACCTCTCATGTTCCTGAAACATTTCTCGAACGTCCTTGTCTTTCTTGATAGGCACGGGGCACCACCGAATACGATTACGTGGGCCGATGTAGGGGCAGCGATAAACGATACTAGTGATTAAATATTTAATTATTGATACAACAGAATTAAATGTGACTTAACATTAAAACCTTAAATTTAATAAGTGATAAAAATACAACTTGTTAATTATGAAATACAACTTCTCAATAATAGATTAAAGTAAAATATTAACGAAGAAGATGAGACCCAGTTCCACACCGTCTAGGACGGGGATTACGCTGTGAACGTTGACGCCATTGTGGTTGTTCCGATTCTTCCTCAGTCGAGGCAGGGGGAGGTGGGTCTGGAAAAAATTTGGGTACTGATGAAAAAGTAGCACCACCAGGCGGAGGGGCGGTGGGTGCAGAAAAAAAATTGGGGCACCGATGAAAAGTAGCATGCCGCCTCGAGGCGGTGGGTATGGAAAAAATTGGGGAACCGATGAAGAACTAGCACCGGCGGCCCGCTCTTCAAGGCTACGAGCATAAATCACAGATTGAGGCGTACCGGCGTGGAAACCAAACAAATTAAAGAACATATCAGGGTCACTGTCAGCCGTAGAATGTTGATAGGTATGTTCTCTCGATGTTGGTAGTCCTGAGATGTTGGTGTGTGGGAGATAGAGTGGCGGTGTGCAACATATTCTTACATGCGAGTAAAAGTTTGGTTCTGTCTTGATTTCGCGGACGTCGATTACGATTACGGTTACGTTCTCGACGTTCGGTTTGAGTTCTTGGGGAACCGGGTAGCTGTTCTTCATCTTGTTCATCCACATCAGCAACAACACCACCAACACGTGAATCCCTTAGCTGTTGGTCGACAAAAATGTATGGCCTTGAATTTCTGAAAAACCAGCGCATGTATCTATCAGACTGCTTTGGTGTTCCATAGCACGGTTGACCCACAACACACCGATTTTCTCTATCATTCCAAAAGACGATCCAGCTACTGTGATATCGAGCCCAATCAACATCATGCTGTCCCTGCATGGTGATTGAGTGCATGTTAGTCAAATCGTGTGGTTCTGCTGGTATCTCTTGGACAAGTCGGTATTGTAATTTTACTCTATCTGCCTGATGCCATTCTACCATATGGAAACAGACCATAGCTGTGTTTGTAGTCCATATGGCGGAGCACTCATATGCGTCTGGTGGAAGTGTGAAATCATCATAAGGCAACCACTTAAAATCTTCAGCTGTCATGTGGTCGATCCTTGTTCTGTATGAAACAAGGTCTCTTGGACATCTTGTGTGGTTAAGTGGCGTATTTACCCATCACGGTAAAAAAAGGGCGGTTAACATAAAGATCAAATATAATTGTTAGTATTTTTAAAATAGTGTAAATTTTTTACCTCTTTGCTAGTGGCCAAGCATAAGAACGGGTGCAAGACGGTGCTAGGAAAGGCATGCGGTACCAGACCCAAGACGGTAACAAAAGAGTACATCCAACCATAGCCTTTAAGTGCAATGTAGATGTCGTACACAACATTCGGTATAAGTTTGTTAAACATGCTAACCCCCAACTATATTTTGAAATTTTGTCGAAATTTCTCAATACGAGTAGGTATTTCATGCTGACTCGGTTTGATGTTTTATCTGGGAGTATGTATCCCCCGATCAACAGCATCAACCAAGCCCTACAGTATTGTTTACGTACTGTCATGGAAGCCCCCTATTGAACATTGTTAAATTCACGTTGTAGCTAGCCACGTCAACTTAATACAGTTGCATTCTCTTCCATTTGGTGGGACAACTTTACCCAATAGTCGTTCGCATACTTCAGGCCAACTTTTTGAACAATTTCCAGTAATGGCATTTCCGTCAACAGAAAGCCCCAGCTGCAACTGGACATCTTGGAGAGTTATTGTGCACTCCCCTACTAGAAGATGAAACGTGTGTGTTTCTGGTCTCCAGCGTTCGATCATTGCTGCCACCAAGGATGGTTCGATTTTGAACGAGCCAATTGAAACAATTTTACCAAACCCAGATCTTTCTATCAAAGGTAGTATAGACTCATCTGGTGTGGGAAGTGTGAATTTGTGGTGACGTCCATGGGGTCATTTTTGAGAGAGTTGGAAATGTGATTAGATTGGTCAAGTAGGGAAGACATTTTTGCAAAAAGAAGCTGAAGAAGGTTGGAAAACCTTTGGTATCTGGTTTCGAATCAGTTAGTGTTTGTATGATGGAGGAGATGATGGAGGAGGTGTCCCTATTTATAAGCAACTTGGATGGTCAGTTGCAATCAAGCGGTTTAAAGCGGTGTAGATTGCACCAAAGTTTAAACGACCCAGATTGCACCGACAGTTTAAACGGTCTAGATTGCACTGAAGTTTAAAACTGATATTTATATTTGGTTTTTATGGATGGGGTCAATGGTGAATGTGTAGGAGTGAAAATGATGATTTTCACATGGTTTATGACAAGTATTCACATGTCTTTGTCCTTATGGAAGTGTCATAGTATTGCCTAGGTTAAAAAATTTAATAAAATTGAAAAATTTATATGACATGATAGGAGAGGTCCTGAAGTAAAGGAGGTCTCTTTGATTTACTAGTTATTGTATTAGTTTGGAGGTGTAGAAGATAGGAATTGAAGATTGAAACAAATTTTGACTAAGTGTCAAAAACTGTTTATTTACCTAACTTTAGGAACATTCTTCCCACGAATTTAATTTTTATTTTAATTTTTTAAATATTATACCTTGTAGAGAAAGTATAATACTAAAGTGTTGTTTTGGGAAAAACAATTTAAATAATGTTTTAATAAGTAATTTATTTACTATAAAGTGTGTTAAAAATCATTTTTTCACCTAAACTTACAATGGTTTTTTGCCAAAATTTTTGTCCATTATTTCCCCTAATTTTTTTTTATAATTTTAAAAAAATATACCCTATATTTCCACGACCAAAATGGGTGTAGGAGTGTACATGATGATTTTGATTTTTGTGTTCAACCCTTATTAAAGTAGTTGACATGACTTTGTCCATATACTTGTGTCTAAGTTATTCACATGACCCTAATAACTCTTTATGACACTAATTCACATGCCTTTGTGAAGTTGCTTGTCTCTAGGTTGTTCAGATGTCTTTCACATGGTTTATGACAAGTATTCACATGCCTTTGTCCTTATGGAAGTGTCATAGTATTGTCTAGGTTAAATGAATTTAAGTTAGGTTAAAAAATTTAAGGACACGACAACCATCCCGTGAGGTGAAAAAAAAACTGTCGGTGGAATCCTAACCGTGAAAATTGTCGGTGCAATCGTAGCCTTCAAAAGTCACGGTGCAATCTTGGCCTTCAAAACAAAAACCCTCAGTGCAATCTAAACCGTCAAACTTTCAATAAATAGGCACTACATCTCCCACCACTAACCACACATCACAAATCCTCCTACTACCAACTAAAACTCAAACACACCCTCCTCCTCCCAACTTCATCAATGGCTCCAATTCCAACCCCAGTTTTTATCACGGTGTTTTACAATGGTTATGTCGAAAAATCAAATACTCACGGTTTGTTGTTTAGATGTGATAACTACACCCTTGTCAAACTCAACTCTAAATTCAAACTACCTCAAGTAAAACAAGCCATTGAAAAAAAAATATCTCCTGACCATTGCAGAATGGTTTCTAGTATTACATATCGGTACCCCACAACACTCACGGTTGGCGATGACTTTTATGCGGGCTTCGAAATTACATCCGATGAAGATGTTGAAATGATGGAGTATTACCAGCAATGTAGAGGTCAAGGTATATGTACACTAGAAATATACGCAGATTTGGTTGATGCGGCTTCAAACTATACCCAAGTATGTCACCCCCACTCTATTCCATCTTCATCACCACACAACATCCCTTTTTCTCAACAAACATTTGAACCATACACTGATCTCATTCCACCTGTTTATCCTCACTTCCATCCTTCATCATCCCAAACTGACATGCATTATAGTCCTTCAACACATCACCATCACTCTGCACCATCATCCTCACAAAACCCCATTGAACTTAATACAACTAACCCTCCAGATACTCAAACTAATACCCCACCGTTTAGTATGTTTGTTGGTGTCCATAATGAGGACGTTGGGGATTATAGCGATGATGAAGATGAAATTATTTAGCGTGAAGACGCTCATGAACCAATTCAAACTAACCCCAACATAGGTGTTGCATTCCGCGAGCCTGTATCACACTTTCAAAACGTCACAGCGCACCCACAACCTTGTGATTTAGAGTTTTGGCATGCCATAGATCGGAACCAAGTTTTATCCAATGAAGACCCAAACGAACTCAAACTCAAAATGAAATTTCCCACAAAAGAAATAGCCATACAATTCATCCAAACATATCACCTAAACAATTTTGTTGCATATCGAGTGAACAAATCTAGTAGTACAGTTTGGGAGGTTTATTGTGTTCACGATACGTGTTTGTCGAGGTGTGTTGTGAGGCTCGGAGCAAAATCTGGGTTGTGGGGGATTACACAATTGACTCACCCACACACATGTACAACATCAACTATTTCCCAAGATCACTTCCAGCTGACCTCCTCCTTCATATGTTCTCGTATCCTTCCACTTGTAAGGGAGGACCAACAATATCAGTGGCTGTGTTGATTGCACACATCAAGGAGCGGTTCATGTACACGAGTTCCTATAGGAAGGCTTGGATTGCTAAACAAAAAGCAATAAAAAAAGTCTACGGTAATTGGGAAGACTCTTACAATGAAGTAACCAGATGCCTAAATGGTTTCTATTACTATATACCCGACACAATTATCGACTGGCAGTCCAAACCATTCTATGAGAATGGACAGCAAGTTACCAACAAAGGTGTATTCCACCGCATCTTTTGGAGTTTTGGCCCGTGTGCATAAAAGACTTTAAATTCTGCAAACCAGTGGTCTCTGTTGATGGAACATGGTTGTATGGTAGGTACAAATGGGTTCTTCTTTTGGCAATTGCACAAGACGGAAGGAATGACACCTTCCCAATTGCGTATGCAGTTGTCGAGGGTGAGACAGCGGAGGCTTGGTATTTCTTCCTATCTCGTTTAAGAGAGTTTGTGACACCACGGGAGGGTCTTTGTTTGATATCGGATAGACACGAGTCTATCAAAAGTGCTGTTAGGCGTCTAAACACCAATTGGAAACACGTCTTTTGTATTCGCCACATAGCACAGAATTTTATGAGACACTTCAAAAACACTCCTGCCAGGAAACATCTCATCAATATGGGTCAGTATCTTTGAAACTTTTTTCTCTATTTTCCATTCCATAATTACCAACTTCTTACTTTACTTGCTTTAGCATATTCAATGATGGAAAGATCTGCCATTCACTACAAAAATAAAATTGCTGCCGAACTAGGTCCTGATGGGGTGGCTTGGGTTGAAGACATTAACCAAGAACAATTGTTACTGTGGAGCGATGGAGGTTCCCGTTGGGGGCACATGACAACAAACCTTGCAGAGTGCATCAACAATGTCCTTAAGGGGGTGCAGAATCTTCCTATCTGTTCATTGATAGATGCAACATATTTCAGGATGAACGAGATATTTGTCAAACGGGGAACACAGGCACAGGCAATGATGACATCCAGAACAATGTTCTCTGAAAAATTGTTGAAAAATATTGCGGAAAACATTAAAGTCTCAAAAACGCATGGCGTAACAATTCACGATCGTGCCAACCAATTGTTCCGAGTTCGGGAACTTGCACGACCACAAAGTGGTAGACCTGCGACCACATTTGTGGTGGACTTTATAGAAAAAACCTGTGAGTGTGGGGAATTCCAGGCACTTCATTACCCCTGTTCACATGTCATCGCAGCATGCGCAAATGCAATTTCGACCACATGAAATTCGTGGATCCACCGTACACAATGCATAATGTTTTCAATACTTACATTGTGGAGTTCCCACCCTTGCCAACTGAGACCTCATGTCACGATTTCAATACTATCGAACTACAAAGATGATCCAACTAAGCGAAGAGATAAAAAGGGCCGTCCACGAGTCTACTCGTATTAAATGCAGAGATGGATCAAAGAGAAGCGGTACCCGCGCAAGCGATGCGAAATTTGTAGAAATGAGGTCACAACAAAAATAAGCGCTCTAACCGCAATGTAAACTAGTCACATTTACTACTACTGTACTTTTCGTATTTGTCTTTTAAATCAATTCATGTCTTTTAATATTACTTTGTGTCACTTAAATTTATATTTTTTTTAATAATTAAATTTAGTATTTATACTTTACTAATTATTCTAATTATTTAAATTAATTATTGAAATTAAATTAAATTAATTTACATTTTAATCAAATTAAATATAAGAAATTAAAAAAATCAAAAAACGCAGTGAAGAACTCACCCTGGTGGGGGGCGAGTTCTGCACTACAAATTTTTTTTTTTTGCAAAATTGTAGTGTAGAACTTGGTTTGGTGGGGGGAGAGTTCTCCACATTAAAAAAAGTGGGTTACTTTGGTATATAATGTAGAAAGTGGGTTATTTTGGAATTTTTTTATTTTTTTGGTATGTAATGGTTTTTTTGCCTCATGGACAATCCCAACGTGTAACCACCACAAACTGCTCGGCAAATAGCACGTAGCTCGGATACAAGACACGTGTCACACCGAGGTACACGTGGACCACGACAGAGGGAACTGCAACTGCCGAGGAGACAGGACCAGAACCACAAGAGAAAAGACAAAAGAGAACATCAGACATACAGACTTGAGACTAATACTAAATGTAACTGGATCCCTGATCCCTCCATTGTATGACCTCAGATTAATCAATACATTAACTTCGTTTCTAGTACAAGTACTATCTTCTTTGTTTTTGGATCAAAAAACCTTCTTATATTTTTTAAATAAAAGTGAGTGTTATATTGTTTTTAAATAAAAACAATGGGAAATATTTAGTTGAAAGGGAAAACAGAGATCAAAGGCAAAAGATTTAAAAGGTTGAATTCTTTCTTCAACATGGAGTTATTATACTACCACAATTCAGTCTACTGTTTTTCTTCCTCAATTCCAAAGAGAACATACGTCTTACTTGAATTTTTTTTATTAGTACATCTTACTCGAATTTATTTTAACTCAATTCGCTTGTAGTAAAATTAATTAAAATTAGCACAGTGCTATTTGTTTCATATCATTTCTCAGTACTATTAAAACAACCTTTTTATTTTATTTTTATCTTCGAGATAGCACCTATAAACCAAGCCCTCATAGAGACCTCAACTCAACCTGATAATAACTCTGGATGCAAATTAATGTGAATCAAAGACAGAACATAAGTATAGACACCAAAATTAAACTATTTTATTAATAATATAAATTCCACTGGAATTTAAATGACACTTAAGACCGGCAGACAGACATGACACAAGAGCAACATAACAAAGGAAATGCCAAATATATCCCACCCACTTTATTATAAGATCGAAAACAAAGATGCCATATGTTAAACCTTAAGGTCCAGATATGCTAGCTAGCACTAGCAGTGAAGGGAATTTCAGCCGCCAAATTCTTCAACTGCAAACCTCATTGCACAAATCTTCACTTTCAGCATAAGCAGATCCTGATCTGAGTGAAACATAGTGCATAGAGAAAAACAGAGAAAAACACAAACGAAAGATCGGTGGATTTTTTTTCCTAGGGCTTCTTACCAATGGTGTGTTTGTTGTTATTCATCCAAACCTTAAGAACTTGACGCTTAACACCATTCTCATTGCAGAATTTCTGAACATCAACATCATCTTGTTTCTGCATCCTCCAATCCAATCTTTCAGCAAAAGCCTTCATCTTTTCCTTTTGTTCAGCAGTGAACTTAGTTCTGATTCTCTTCTTTGAGTTTGAGCTCAATCCAATACCACCATTATCAAGGTCCATAGCATCGTCATGATCTTCACCACCACCGCCGCCTCCCGCCAGCGATATCAGAGACACACAAGAGGGACCACCACCACCGCTAGGTGGTGCAGTCACGTGTAGTAACCCCTTCAGAACGTGATACACCGTGTACTGCAGCGGAGGAGCGGACTGGTGACGATGGGTGTTGTAGGGAGGGTAAGCATCTCCAGCAGGAATAGCGGTGGCTGGAACAGGAGCAGCGACGGTAACAACATTGGGTGGCAGAAGAAATTCTTTGCGGTGGAAGTTGCGATGGCAGATACAAGCGGCACATTTGAGAGCGTCGATTGAACCTTCTGGTCCGGCAGGGAGAAACTCACAGCAACCGTCGAAAGCATGACAACCGTGATTGAGGGCGTGATTCTTTAGACACTCTCTGTAGGTTGGTTTGACAATGTTAACGTTGTTGTTTCTCACAACTGGACTCGATACTCTTACTCGGGATGAGTTACTAAGTGACTAGTTGTAACCCATTCCCATCTTTTCATCAATATCTTCCATTGACATTTTTAAAGCCTTTGAGTTTGAAGAAAAGAAAAAAAGGAAAACACTCTTACTCAGAGCTTCGTTTTTCTCTGTTTTCTCCCTAATCTCTCACTCTTGCTCTGTTAAGACAATACACAATCCAAGGTTGTCCTTAAATCTACAACATACTAATCGGCTTGTCACTTTGGCGGGAGGTTATTTTTTTTTTTCTGCAGCATTATTATCTTAGCAATTCTCACTCAACAATTCCAGAAATAATTATGTTAACCTTCTTTTCATTTCATTTCATTTCCAGAAACAAATAATATCTTTCAACAATTCTCTTCAAACCTAGAAACAATTGAAATCACCCCATTCCTCTCTATTCTGTTTCATTCTTATCATTTCCATCCCCAAAACAAACCCTAAATCCAGAAATTAAACGAATCCAGAAGAAGAGAAACGATGAAACTATGTTGCTTTCTCTATTATTATTCTTCTTCTTCTTCATGCACTGGGCTTCAACGAAAGACACAGAATGAAAGACACAGAGAAAGAAGAGAGAAGCATTCCCAGCCAGCCATGAATGCGATCCACAGAACAACTACCGCCGTCACGAACAAAAACCCAGAAATCAAAAACCCCTTAAATCAGAAACCCAAATTTTGAGTAAATCTGGATTCACGGGAAATTTGGGAACGAGACATAACAATAAAATAAATTAGAAACCCTACTTGAGAGATTGATCCAAAAATTCATTCAACAATTAAATGGGCTCACGCATCATATAGAATGTGCTTGTCCTGTAAGCTATGTTGTCCGTGAATTTGAAAGGATTTGAGAAACCCCGTGAGAAGAAGAAGAAAGGATTAGTATGAATGTGTAAGCTATGCTTTGTGATTCAGTTTTTGAAGGATTTGAGAAAAAGAAGATGAAATGATTTGAGAAGAAGAAGAAGAAATAATTATGCTTTTTTATCAAAAGAAGAAGGATCTGATAACGTGTTTCTCATCAGTTTGAGTTTTTTTTTAATTTTTTTATAATTTATAATTTTAATATTTTAATATTGTAATTTAATTTAATATTTTATTAATTAAATAATGATGTGGCGGGCTTACATGTCTCATTAAATGATGTGGCAGCCATGTGTGCAAGCTGTGTCAGCTGCCATGTCATTTAATGAGTGCCAAATAGGCATTTTTTTTAAAAAGACAACCACATCAGCAACAAAAAACTGAAAAACCCCCCTTTTGGACTAAAACTTTAAATTTTTTAAAATAGGGGGATTAAATATCTGGATTTTAGAATAGGGTGACCAAATATCACGATTTGTGAAAATAGAGGACTAAAACTATAATTTTTTTTATTATTATTATTATTATTATTATTATTATTATTATTATTATTATTATTATTATTATTTTTATGAACCTTTAGATTGTTATGGGGAATGTTTTCGGTACAAAACTATCAGGTTAAATATCATTACTGATATATTATTATATGCGCTTTTAAAAAAAACTAGTTTTATTACGATGCGATGCACGAAGTTGACTATATTTAATTTGATTTAAAGTTAATTTGTTTTTAAAGCCAATGTAACCTGAGTTGTTTACGCTATTCATTCAAAATTTTTCCTAAGGGAAATTTTGACTCTATAGTCAATTGGTATTATTTTTTCCTAAGGGAAATTTTGACTCTATAGTCAATTGGTATTATGAATGTTTATAAGGGAGTTGTTAACGTTTGTTAATTGCGTCTCATTGCCTCATTCCGCAGGCTTTAATTGCGGCTTTGAATCAGACATCGGCTTTAATTTACTCTCTCTTCTTTCCTTTAATGTCGATTACATTTCCATGGATTTAATATATAATCATTATGAAATTACTCACAGAGGAAAAATGGAGACAAAGAATGGAAATCAATCCTACCTAAGTTTGGTTTAATGAGAGAGAAAAAGGTAAAGAGGAGGAAACATCACTAAATAAAATGTGTTCAAGGAGAGAGCCACATACAAAGTTATTATCAATTCACTGAATTAGTTGTCAAATGGATTTTATTACTTTACTTTTACCAATTTTTGATAGATTTAGATTAACTTTTATTTTTCATGAAGGAGAACTATGAAAATGAGGAATTGAGATTTCTCTGGAATTCAAAATTTTCTCAAAGCAACTACATTCAAATGCATTTAGAACATATTCTTATTCTTTGTAAAGGCATCAAAACTGAAGTTGTTCTACCATGTTGTCTGTTTCATGAGGAAGTTAGTCTCAGTGTACGAGATGGAAAACAAAGACAAAAAAGCAAGTCAAAATATAATGTAAACATTGACTACTATTAAAGTTATTATTAAACAAAGTAACATATTACATTAGTTATATACTACAACAAAGACATAGTTAGCACATAAGAACGAAATCAAAGGACTGATACATCATGTAACAGACAATAAAAACATCATATCCATGATTGGCGAAAAAATAGAGTTATGTAAACAAGGTGTTTCGGATGTGCCACGTGTCACCATGTAAGCTAAATTAGTTTTAGAAGAAAAAATAGGTTTTTCGTTATATGTATTATTTTAGAACGATCCAGTGGCCCACACGTTTGGCCATGAGTTTTTAAACAGATTTTATTTCCGTTTGTTTATTATTTATTTTTTCTTCTTTTACTTTTTTTTTTGTTCCTATGTCATTGGTACGTAGTTTTCATCGACTTTGTCAACGATTAATTTACGTTAGCGAGTATGGTGACCACGAATATCTCGGTTTTGTTGGTCAGGTGTAGTTCTCCCCCAATAGAGTTTTTACCACATCCAAGGTTCTTTTTTTTTATATTTTAAGAGGTACTTTACGGTCTTAAAAATTTTTGACGCTTAAATATGCAAATTTTCGGTGAAAAACGATTTAATTTCATGACAAAATACGTAATGTGTGATGCTAAACAATGTGCTTTGGTGTAGTTGATGACAAAATACGTAAAGTAAAATGTTAAGTGGACGAGGATAATGTTTTGTGGACGATGAAAAATCAAATTTGAAGTCTTAAAAGATTGATTCTCCAACTGATATTTTTTTTATATTTTTTTTTGTAAATCAAGGTATCCTACAGGTGATTGTGGAGACTAATCTATTTGAGGTATCAAATATCCATCTAAGGGGTTTAGCTCTCTCAACAAATGTTTTTTCATACGTATCAGTCAGTGATCGAACTCATGACCAAATGGTTAAGGGACCCTCTTTTTTATATTTTAAGGAGTGCATTGTAGTCCCAAAAATTTAAGATATTTTAATATGTGATGTTTATTCTTCAATAATCAATTGGGTGAATTTTATTAAATTTATAGTTATAATTTAATTTTTATTCACAGTTATTTGACTATATATTTTACAAATCAACATCATTGTTCCATTGCCATAAGGTACTCGGAAAGCGCGAAGTCGACTTAGTGCTCACGAATTCAATTCCCGCGGTGGACAAGCTTTGTCTGTTTAAAAAAAAAGCGAGTATTATTTTTATAAGGAGGTTTGCTAATAAATGTATAAAAAAATTATTACTCATTTTACGAAAGAATTTAGTCAATCCGCACAGTCGCACTTGCAGGTTATGGGACTAGCATCTTAGAAGGAAAATATACCACGTTGACAAATGAGTTTTTTCCTCCATATACCCTATACCCCCATAAATATCCAAATTGACGAGATTACCCTTGATATCCAAACAATTCCCAGAAATACATCATAAATAGATAAATTCGGAGGCCAATTTTTTAGGTTTCCCGGATTTACCTTATTTTACTGTATTTCCGGTTTGTAAAGTATGTTCCAGATTTACTGTAAAATGCGGTAAATCCGGGAATCCTTTAAACCCCCCCTCCGAATTTTTTAAAAATATCTCGGATTTACACATAAATTCGGGAAGGGGGTTTAGGATTCCCGGAAATACCTCAAAAATAGGTATGGAGGCAAAATTTAAGGTTCTCAAAATACCTATTTTTGAGATATTTTTGGGAATCTCAAAAATTAAGGTTCTGGATTTAAGGATAAATCCGAGAATCTTTAATTTTTTTTTATTATAAAAAATCAGGGGTATTCTGGGTTAAATGGCAATATGGGTGTATGTGGTATATGGAGGGGGGTGGAAAAAAAACTCAACAAATGAGGTTGTTTATTCTAACGTTATATGGGAAAGTACCAAAATCTATTAATTTAGCTAGATTTCTATAGATTTATATTGATCTTAAACACAATATCATCATCGGGGTTGCCGAGTCACAAGTTACATCTAAAAGTAAGTGTTCTAGTTATTCTACTAAGAAACATGGATCAGATAACAGATTTATGCAATGGGACACGGCTGATGATAACCCTCCTTGGCATGTACTTGAAGACAAAGTTATTTCGGGTCGGAATATTGGCTTCAATTTATCTTGCAATGCGGCTTGGCATTTCCGCACCAAATGCCAATTTTTTTTTTTTGCGATCTGCAACTTTATTTTTGGTTTTGGTTTATTTTTTGTTTTTTTTCTCTTTTTTTTTTCCATTTTTTTGTTTCTTTTTGGTTTTCCTTCAATTTTTCTTCTCTTATATTTTACGGAGTGATTTACTGTCTCGAAAATTTTTAGATGCCTAAAAAGTGTGGTTTGGTGTACTTGATCGTGAATTTTTTTTTTTTTTGTAACAAAATGTCTAAAGTGAAATGTTAAATAGTATGTTTTGAAGTACTTATGGGATTTGAAAAAAAAATTAACTCTTCAAATACTAGAAGTTTGGTAAAATATAATAATAAGTTTGTGAAAAATTAAAATACGTAAAGTGGGATGCTAGCAGTGTATTTTGGGGTACTTTAGGACCCTAAAAAATTGTAGATGTTCAAATACACGAAGTGTGTTCCTCAATAACCATCTCTTTTTGATTTTATAATCTTCTTATTTAATTTATAGTTTTAATTTAATTTTATCTACGGGAACTTCAGCAACATTTACAATAAATCATCAATCGTACTCTTTCAACTTTCTATATGTGCTTCTATTTTATTTGTAATTTCCATCAAATCCATCACGATACCACGTGTTTCACTTTCTATTTTATTGTCTTTTTTATTTTGGTCATTTTGCACCAATGGGTATTAAATCTTTTCTTTAATCGGTTTTTATATTTTTATCTTTCTTTAATATTCGAGTACATGCAGTGTTGTTGCATTGACTCCCCGTGGGAATTTCAGCCACATTTACAATAGAACCTTCATCATCTTCTTTCAACGAGACCTTCAGTCACATTTACAATAAAACCTCCATATTCTTTTTCAACTTTGTATAACTGCTCCTATTTTATCATGGGTTTTCCTTCAACCATGCATGATACCCGAGTGCTTCACTTTTTCATTGTATTGTCCTTTTTTTTCGATAAGCAATTTCATTGAAAGGAGCACAAGGGGTGCCCATCCCTTACAATGAGAGGAAAAAAAATATACGGAGGATGTTCAATTTTTCTTTCTTATTATGGGTTCATTTTTTGTATTTGTATTTAATGAATGTTGATAATTATTAAAGTTCTTTAGACTTTTTCTTCTTATTTTATCTACGGAGGATGTTCAATTTAAATGTCTTTATTAAAGTTCCTTTTAAATTTATAATATTTATTATTTAATTATTATTTATAATTTAATTTTTTATTCACAGTTATTAGATTTTATATTTTGCAAAGTAACATCATTTGCCTAATGGCATAAGCCACAAACTCGATGTTGACCGAGTACAAAATTTTCTTTTAAATACGATGCGATATTATTCTTTGAAAAAATTAATTACTCGATTATACGATTAAATTTAGCCAACTCCGTTGCATCGCACGAGTTATGAACTAGTAACCCTCTAAGTCGATTCTGTAGTAATTTATTTATTACTGAGTAATAAATTTTCATTTATTACGTGTAATTTCAAGGTCAAGAAATCTAGCTACAGAACAAACCCATTTTAAGGGAAACTTAACTAGACAGGCTTATTGCTTTTAGTGACAAAGCAATTAATATGAAAAAAATAAAGTGTAACTTAAGCGATATTTGTATATGGTTTGTTTTGTCAACAAAGTTCATCTTATCCTATTAAATATCTATCACTTCATTTACTTTTATCTAAGAAGTTCGGAAACTTAGTACGATATGGATACAATTAAGATATGTATATAAGTAGTCAATATATGACCTTTTTTTGTAGTCGATATATGACTAATGCAATCTAAAAAAATACTTTGCAATCATAACTAGTGAATACTTACATATATTTTTCTTCACTTATTATAATATATTACTTCTACTATGAATGTGTCAACAAATTTCACTTTTTAGTAATAGATATCGAAGATATATCGTATCAAGGTGACAATCATTACTTTAGTTGGTAAGATATTTATTGAAGATATATTTGAGAAGTCAAAATGAAATATCAACTAAAGTATTCCTTCATTATATCTCATTTATTCAAGTTTTAATAATAAAAGCATTCCTTCATTTTCGTTGTTTTTAAGTTAGTTTTGATAAGGATTGACTTGTTATTTATGCAACTTTTGTTCCTAAATATTTACCGACTCCCTCTCATTTATTCTGGTTTTGTAGAGTTGAGTTAGGCCCAATCCAAATTCTAAAATGATATCAAAGCCAATCCAAAATTTGTTGGGCTACATGTTATCGGGCCACTCGAGTCACACTCTAATTGTCCAGTCTTAGGCGTATGGGGAGATGTGTTATGAGCCCCACATTGGATGTCATATGACCTAAGAAAGACTTTATGAGTTAGTCTCGACCCAGATTCCACGACTTTATTTCTAGATTAAATGAAGCAACATACTAAAATATAGTTAATGTTGTCGTTTCATCATTATATTTCATTTATTTCAGTTTTTGCGCATTTAAGCATTCTTTCTTTGTTGTTGTTTTTAAGTTAGTTTGGATAAGGATTGACTTGTTATTTACGTTACGTTTATTTCAAAATATTTATTGCCTCCCGCTTTTTTCGTAGACAAAACTAAGGGTTACAACTGAAGGCTAAAATTGCCATTTACTGATTTTCATTAATATGAATTCAAATTATTAATTATATGATCTCCTTTGATATTAAATGACTCCAAGATCCACTGGCCACCCGCTATCTGGTCACACTCCAGTTGTCCAGCCCTAGGCGCGAGCGTGGTGTGTTAAGAGTCTCACATTGAATGTGATGTAGTCAGGGACGGAGCCAGGATTTGATTAGTGGAGGGGCTAGCTGCAAAATTAAAATCTCTACAAAATATTTCACAAATAACAATGTACTAATTGAATCCAAAAATATTAATTACATTAATATTTTATCAAAATATAGAACGTCTTTCTTGCATGTCACGAAAATTATCTATAATTGAATCTACGATGAACTTTTTAGCAATTCTCTTTTCAAAGTATCCTAAGAGACAATCGCTCAAAAATTCATCTTTCATCTTGTTGCGAAGTGTAGTCTTGACTAGACTCATAGCTGAAAAGGACCGTTCAGTAGTAGTTGTAGTGACAGGAAGTGTAAGAATAAGAGTTATCAGCTTATATACAAGAGGGTAAACTTGTGCTTTCTCGGTTTTCATCATCCAATGACATAGGTTAGAAGTAGTTTTTAATGCTCCAAAATCAGGAAGCTATCTCACATGATCAAAATAATATTTGCATTTCCTTTGGACTTAAAGCAGAACCAAGAATGAGTAGTTCCACTATGTTGTCATTGAATCTTTCATTCAGTTCCTGCAATTGAGAGTCTATCACAGCATTGAAGATATCCCTCTTTATTAATGCAATAGCGCATCTTAACAGCATCTTTTGACATTTTGGTGGGAAAATTTTTTTTCCCCACCATTTACCAATATATCCCTCATTTTGCACCCCACTGTTTACCAATATACCCCTACTCTATATTTTTGGACCGACATACCCTCACTCTATATTTTGTGCCCCACCATTTATCAATATACCCCTCATTTTGTACCCACTGTTTACCAATATACCCCCACTATATATTTTTGGACCGACATACCCCTGACAAATTTTTTTTTGTCCAACACTCTTTTTTTTATCCACTTTTGGTGGGAAAATTTTACTCCCACCATTTACCAATATATCCCTCATTTTGTACCACACTCCAATATACCCCCACTCTATATTTTTGGACCGACATACCCTTGACAATTTTTTTTGTCCAACACTTTTTTTTTATCCACTTTTGGTGGGAAAATTTTATTCCCACCATTTACCAATATACCCCTCATTTGTACCCCACTGTTTACCAATATACCCCACTCTATATTTTTGGACCGACATACCCCCACTCTATTTTTGGTACCCCACCATTTACCAATATACCCCTCATTTTGTACCTCACTATTTACCAATATACCCCCACTCAATATTTTTGGACCGACATACCCCTGACAAATTTTTTTTTGTCCAACACTTTTTTTTATTATCAAAATGTACCCCTCATTTTTTACCCCACTGGTTACCAAAATACCCCCACTCTATATTTTTGGACCGACATTGTTGCCTCATCCCACCAAGGGCTATTGTTGCCTCTTCGTCTTATATATATGTGTTGCGTATTTTTATACCCCCCCTTATAAAATGTTGATGTTTTTTCGAAACTACATCTGTAGGCCTGTTAATCACCTCCCCGTGCATCGCACGGGTAATCCCTATATATTAATACATTAACGTGATTTCTCACGTTTTGAGCGGAATTTTTTTTCTTTCTTTTTTTTAGTCCCTTTATGTAATTATTTTAAGTCCATTTATGTGTGTTATTTAGTCATGTATGTGTTATAGTATGGTACACTTTACACTGGCTACTTTATTAATCAATTTGGGGAGGCATTTTTTGATAACATTAGTTGTAAATAATGCAAACTTTTTTTTATAAGTCCCTTTATGTGTGTTACTTAGTCATGTATGTGTTATAGTATTGTACACTTTACACCGGCTACTTTAATTTTTATTTTTTTATAAGTCTCTTTATGTGTGTTACTTAGTCATGTATGTGTTATAGTATGGTACACTTTACACTGACTACTTTATTAATCAATTTTGGGAGACATTTTTTGATAACATTAATTGTAAATAATGCAAACTTTATGTCCATTATTAATCTAGCAAAAATTAAGGTCCCACAATTTTTTTTTGTCTAGCACTCTTTGTTTTTTATTATCAAAATCATTTTGGTTTTTTTTTTATACTGTCACTGTTCACCAATATACCCCACTCTATATTTTTATACGGACATACATCTGTAGGCCTGTTAATCACCTCCCCGTGCATCGCACAGGCATGTGTCCTAGTTAACTTTGTAATAATAGTCTATTATAATATCATCTTGTTGATAGCGAGCCCTTCCTTTTTATTTTTTCCAACATTCTGTTTCTATTATTAAATTAGGTTTTTTTTTAACTTTTAATATGTTATTAGTTTATTTTAAATATATAATATATTAAATTAAAGGAGAAATCATGTGGAAGTGGATGACTATCACATCCCTTATAATGTGGTTCCGTTTCCGTATGATATTGATTGGAAAAGTCAATATGGAATACAAATAATATTATACAGAGGGGGGCTCATTCAATGTGGAAAACTTTAAGTGATACAAATTTACATATTAATTGTATAGATTGTAAAGTGTAAAAAAATTGCTGAAAAAACAGGGGTGGCTACAGCCATCCCTCCACATGCTGTACCTTCGTCCCTGGATGTAGTCCGAAAAAGTATTTCACTCTACAAGTCAATTTTGTAGAGTTGAGGTTGGCCCAACTCAAATTCCAAGACGTTTGCTTGTAGATAAAATGAAGCCACATACAAAAATATAGTTAATGTTGTCGTTTCATCATTATTTCCCATTTATTCTGATTTTTGAGCATTAAAGCATTCATTCTCTTTCGTTGTTTTAAAATTTATTGTCATAAGGATTGATTCGTTATTTATGATACTTCTGTTCCTAAATATTATTTGTCTCAAACTTTTCACACATAAGCATACGTTAAAGATGAATTCAAACTATTTAGTATGTTTGTTTTTCTATTCATTTTCTTTAAAACTGCGTCTCATCTTCGTATAAAAAAATTAAACGCCTCATCTTAAAATTATAATTTGAGATCATTTTGCATTGGAGCACAACACTCCTTTGCAAAATGACATTTATACTTTTTAGATGAAACAAAGAATCAAATAAAATTTAGGAATATCCCAAGTAGGTAGCTCAGTTGACGAGCTAATGCACATCTAGAAGAAGTGAAAGTAGGAGGTCCCAAGTTCAAACTGAGAAAGAAAGCAATATAGTCCCTCCTCTCCCACTAAAATTTCCTATCAAAATAATAATAAAATTTACTTGAGAAATTTTAAGTAGGATCATGTAGTAATAGAAAAATGAGTTTGCTAATATTTTTGAAAAGGAAATAAAAAGAGTGACGAAAAAATAGTATGTTTAAATTTTTAAATTATATAAGTGTTTTCATTTAAAATTATAAATAAAGCAACAAAATGAAAAAAAAGAGATAATTATGACAACTAGATTTCCTTTGATATTAAAAAACTCCCCATGCATTCAGAAAAGATATTAATAGTAATGTTAGAAGCTTTTGTTTATTTTTAAATAAAACATCATACCAAAATATAGTTAATATTGTCGTTTCATCAATATATTTCATTTATTCTGGTTTTTGTGCATGAAAGCATTCACACTCTTTCTTGTTTTTAAGTTTGTTATGAATAAGGACTAGCTATTTTTGCAAACAAAACCATGGGTAAGAAACTGAAGGCTAAAAATATAATGTATTAACTTTTAGAATTAATATGAATTTAAACTATTTAGTATATGATTTTATATTCTATTCATTTTCTTGAAACTATGTTTCATCTAAATTTATAGTGAGAGATCCTTTTGCATTGGAGCATTGTTAACTTTTCGACAAGTGTACTAAATTGTCGCATGTAATGCTTAGGAAAAACCATAAATCGTATCCACGAGGATTGTGAGTTATTATCCACTAAGCAAGTAAGTAATTCCTAGTTGTAAGATGTTCAAAATATTGAGTAATTGATAGTGTAGAAAATAAATTATATGTGAATAAAATTCGATAGTAAAAGTGGCTAAGAATCAAATCCTCTCCCTGTGCTATCATGCACTATACAAATAAAAGATTCAATTAAACTATTAAAGAGTGAGGGCATTCCCTTGCCTCCAAACCTCTTTTATTCATTGGAAAACCCTAATTCATTTACGTGTATTGCCACTAACAAAGCATTAAACATGGAGAATTACTTGAAATTCATGATAGAAATGTCATATTCCTATGATCATCACTTTCATGACCTAAAACATCATTATCTAGAATACATAACTTATCTCTGTTGTCGTCAAACTCTTAATGTCCTAGCTGTGGTATCCAGAATACACGACCTATCTCCTCTTTAAGTCCAATTGCACTTGTCCCTGCTAAAGAGAAGTCATGTTAGTTACGTTCGCCATAAACTGCCCCCAAGTGTTGGCAGTGGCAAAAGTACAAGGCTAAGGAATAGCAATGGGATTTACCTGATGGGAGAACGCCTGCTGAGCGCTGATACCACTCCCACTCGCAGGACACTGATGCATGCCACCCTGGTATGATAGGAGGATGCTTCTGCCGAGGTCAGCGAGTTGGTGCGTATGTATGGTACGATGCGTGCCTCCCATGGAGAAAGGTGATCCTCTTTGCGATTGGTCGGGGAAACCACAATCCATTGTGCTGCTTGTTTGTGTAGCATGCCTTTGTTCCGTTTCCTTGGCTGTTGCACTTCATTGTGCACCATAGGTTTAACTATGTCAGCCAATTGTTGGGACACTTGGTACATGATGTCGTGTATCCCCGTATCGATTTGCTGCCGTATGAACGAAGTAGTCATCACCACGGGCTCCTCAGAGTCGTGGGGAGAACTTTCATTTGAATCGGCGTTAACTGCTGGGGGGGTTTCTCCGAAGCACCAGTTAACTCCATGTTTTTTGCTTTGGCAGAGTTGGCCTTTTTTGATGCCGATCATCTGGCTCCTTACTTAGGCTCTTGCGGAGCGGAAGTGCATCGCCAACAATAATCGAGTCTGAGGCGAATCAAAGCGTGACCGTTTGCTCACGATGTCTGTCCCCTTTGGGCGTGTCAATCTTTGTTGTTGTTAATAGAACCGTGCACTTGCGGCCTATCAAGTTTTTGGCGCCGTTGCCAGAGACTTTTGTGATATTGATTGATTTTTTGGTACCGGTTAGACTAAATGTTTCCTTTTTGTTGATACTATGAATAAGCATGTATTTGCATTCTCCAAGAAGGAATGACAATATTTTGAGGCATCTTTGCCACAATCACCACCTTGCTTACAAGGGTTATACAAAAATGTATTTACATTTTCCTAGGCGGAATGAGAATCTTTTGAGGAATCTTTGCCGCCACCACCACATTGCTTAAAAGGGTTATTCAAAAAACTACATGAAACACAATTTTAGAAAAATATTGTAGTTGAGGTAGATCAAAATAGTGCTAAAGGGGTTGTGCAAGATGATTCACAAGAGATATACCATGAGATGGAGAACATAAAGGAAACCAAATTTTCTTCCATGGATGAGTATAATGATTTAAAGCATGTGTGGATGTTGCAATCTTGTGTCCTTTATCTTATTTTTCACCTTCCTTTGTGAAAATAACATTTGATCTAGGAGGAATTAAAATTAGGATCTTATTGCTTACAAAACTTCCTTTTTACAAGCCATGGGATCCCAGAATACGTTTTCATTTTTCATGTGTCACTTGGTCTTTATATTTCAAGTAATGGAACCCAGGAATAAGTCTATAAAGGGCAAAGGTCAAGTGATGACCATAAATGAGGCTGTGTGGGAGGCAAGTTTACCTTTGTTTTGTTTTCTTTGTTAAAAAAGAAAAGTTACAAACGCTAGTAATGTGAGATTTCTTACCCCTCTCATATATTTTATTCTATTTTACATTGAGAACAATGTTTGGTCCAAGTATGGGGGGTATTTCCCCCTTTTCTGTCTTTATTTGTTGTCTATTTTGTTTGTTTTGAGTCTGTCTTGAGTAGTTGTCATCTCCTTTGTGTGGAAAGTCTTTCCTGAAAGCTTGTTTTTAAAGTCTCTTTTGGATAAATATTTGAGTTTCATATCATTTATCTAGGTGGGTATTTGGTAAAAATAGTATAACTGTTTGTTTGTTGCTGCTTCTTGGGTTTTCACGTACACACACACACACAGACACTCTTGAGACAAGTTTTTGGTGTCAGTTCTACTAAGGAATATTGAAAAGAAACTAGTAATCCAGTTCTCTTGGTGACATTCACTGGATGCGTGGTTCTTTGGAGAAATATCCTTATGTGCTAGGGTATCGAGAACTTTATATATGAAAAAAGAAAAAGAAAAAAAACACAGAGCAAAAAGAGAAGAAAAAGAAAAAGAAAAGAAAACAAAGATATTTTGATTCAAGAAAAAAGATATAAAAAAATGCATAAATAAAGGACTTTATACCCCAGAACATAAGGACGCTCCTTTGAGACCCAATCTTAAGAATGCTAGGGAACTGGTTATGCGGGCATTGAATTCTAACTTGATGTTCTTATACCTTTAACTTGTCTTGTATTTCACACAAAGCCCAATTTGTAAGTCTCAAACTGATGAATAAGTGCTGAAGAATACTACCGGTTCACTTAAGGTTTTGGTATGAATTTAAATTTTTTCCAAGATCGGCTTAATGGTTTTCAATGTTTTGCTAGAGGACAAGCAAGGATTCAAGCATGGGGGATTTTGATAAGTCCATTTTATGTGTCTTTTTAGTACTTATTTTAGTAAGTTATTCGGTAGTTTAGTTCTATTCTAGAGCTATTTTACTACCTTTTCGTTTTATTTTAATTTCAGGCTAAGTATTGAGAAAAGAAAAGAATATGAGCTTCAAAAGAAAGATGTCAAAGTCCCAAGGCTAAAGGAAACAATAAGGGTAAAAAGAAAGCAAGGAAGGTCAAGAATGAAGCAAACAATCAGACCTTATCAATGCACCCTAAGAGCATACTCATACGTCAAAACACGAGTTCAACAGTTTTATACCAGTTTACACCATTTTGGTAATATCTCACAATCCAGAAACTCGATTGAGGTGTTCTTTGATGCGTTGAAAAGCTAATGAAAAATTCTATCTTTATGGTCCAATTGCACGCACGACTCCTGCTCCCAAGAGCACGATCCATGCATTTTACTTCAGATGCCATTTCGATTACAATTTGTACACTTAAGGCCATTAATTGTCTTTAACTCTCTTGTCTCCTATCTTAGCCTATATAAAGCACATATTTCTGAGTGCTTGGGGAGCCTAGGCTATTTTTACAAACACTCTCTCAAAGTTAATTCTAAGTTTATGCAATTTACATTCTTCTTCTAAATTATTGTTCTTTACTTTACGCTTTTATTCTTCTTGCAATTTACTTCTCTTTTCTTATTTTCTGCACTTTACTTTCTGCAATATACATTCCTGCAATTTATTTTCATGTCATTTACATTAATCGCAATTTACATTATGAGTATGAGTGACTAGATTCAAAGTTTGGGTTGTTGGGAGTAATCCAATGATAGGTCCCTAGTAATTCCCAAGACTATTCTTCACTCCAATTATATTTCTAATCTAATTTCATTGTCCTTCAATTTTTCTTAAACATCAAACGAAGAACCGAAAGGTGAAGTATTGATGTTGGAACTATGAAATTAGAGAAGGGAATCAAAACATGAAAATAGTTTTGAAATTCTTGAGACATTATAAAGGTGTTACGCTTAATGGGTTTTGGTGACAATCAACCATGAAAATAGGCTTGATTGTTGGTTCAAAACACACTCTTGTACTCTGAAAGGAAACATTATTTACACTCCTTACCTTGTCTTTAGAATATATTATTCTTATGGGTTGGTGGATGGTCTAAAAGAATTATTGGGTTTCTCGTTGTTGTGATGAAACTAATAACCCGTTGATCGATACTCTTTTATTACTCGATAGAACCGTGCACTTCCAGCTTATCAGAGGGTTGGATTATTCTACACACATTAATTATTTTTGGGTGTTAACAATTTCCCCCCTTTTTGTACCGTTGTAAGGCCGAGAGGACGTGACTGATGGGACAAAAACCCCTTGACCTGCTTTGATGTTACACTTGGCGCATCGCGACACTTGGCGCATCGTGACACTTGGCGCATCGCGCGTATCAAAATGATTGCGCGTCAGTTCCCAACGACATGCAGCTTGCGTTATTGGGGCTATAAGTAGCAGTGATGATTATTTTGCAAAGCTTTTCACGTTTGTCTTCCCTTTCGTCTCTCAAACCTTTGTCATTCCTTCCATTTTTCTCAGACAAAGTTTTCCTCGCACTTCTCCCATGGTTTCTTCTTCTTCCAATCGTCGTGTCGACCCGGGCGTACTTGCTCAGTTTGGCCCACTCACAATCCTGCGCCTCGTCGCTCCTAATGCCGACATCGGCTTTTCCCTCTTCGAGGAGAGGTTTGGTTCTTGCCCTCTTCCCCTAACGACGACTCGGTACACCGCTGAAGCTAAGTTCGCCGGCTCGCGGGTGTTAAAAATGACCTAGAAAGTCGTTATGCAGGTGGACACAATGGCTACTCACAAGGGAGACTCTTGAAGGGTGGGGATCTATTATATGATTATGGTATTTGCTCGTGACCTCCACGGACTGCAGATCTCATGTTCCCCGATGTCCTTAGTCAGTCAGTGGCGCTCAGCGCCTTCATCTTTCCATTGGGAATCCTTACCCCCACCTTGTTGTGCGTGGTCGCCATTCAGGGCTTCGTCGGCGGACATGTAGTGCATGCCGACTTCGATTTCATGGGAGAGGAACCCTTTTACGATTCCGATCGACCTTCTCTCATCTACTACTCAAGAGCGCTAAATTCGGCGAGGAGGTTCTGGAGATGGCGAGCACTACGCCTTCCTCTTGTACTTTTTCAACCGGTATTTCTCACGCCTTCGATCTTTCGCAATCATCAAAGAACTCTCCGTCTTCGTCCGGATGTTGATGACAGTGTCGAGTGCACGCTGGGGCCCTTTTTCCTAGCTTTAGTCTCTGAAGCATGAAGAGTTTTGTTTCTCGGGTTAAAGACAAAGGCTCTACTTTAAGACCGAGGGTCCGTTACAGTTTGTCCAACTCTGGGCCTTGCTCTACTTTCCTTCCTTTACTTTTGGGCTAGACCTTGGTCCGCCGAGTCTTTGGGGTGTGTTTTGGTCGACGACTCTGTCTCGCCCCATTGGTGTGGTGGAATATATGCAAGTATACATAGTCACACAAGTAATAAAGTGATAAGATAGGTCGAACCCACATGGATTATGTATTGTAAAGTTTTGTATATTAGAGTGTACACTTAGTGTGTCTACTACTATGCACTATTTTGGTTTGGAAATTTTTTCAAACTAAAAACAATATATAATGATAAAGAGTGTAAGGAATCAGTTGGATAAAGTAGTTGAGATGTTTTCACTAAGTAATTTACTTCTAAGTGTTATAGTGGAGTATGTAGTGTTTCCACTTTGGATGCATTTTGCATCGTATGTGTACTGTCGGCACTTTCTTGAGTTTTATTACAAGCTCTTATGATCTTTGTTTTTTACAGTAAAGAAAGGAGTATCAATACCTCTCTTACCTCCTAACAATGATCCAAGTTGCTAAATAGGTTCACTCTTGTCTCTTAAGTTTCCACTGTATCATCCTAGGAACTATGTTATCCTATGTCTAGGACTTAACATGGTTTTAACAATCAAATCTTTATTAAAACTATTTTAACAAAGAAGTTGTTATAGACTCTCATTCATATTAATTTTTGAGTTCATAAATGTGACCCATGTCTGCTGCCATAAGTGTAACTTATTCCAAAGTGATCAATTCCAGAATAAGTGTTGAAAGAAGTATCACACAAGAATTAAAATGCATACACTACATAAATCATAATAACATACTCAGAAGTTCATTACAAAGTTATAACATCTCAACCTAAAGGAATTTAGCTCATGTTACTCATTATATAATAGAGAAAATCTGCAAAGAGCATAATCAAATGAGTAA
Organism: Oxytropis ochrocephala; assembly: GCA_020916435.1. Lineage (NCBI taxonomy): Eukaryota > Viridiplantae > Streptophyta > Magnoliopsida > Fabales > Fabaceae > Oxytropis > Oxytropis ochrocephala. The sequence goes on along the minus strand of CM037088.1, from coordinate 41,274,789 downwards.
TATAGCAAAAGAACTTAAAAGGAGAGAGATTACTCGAATAGAAGATCTTTTGCATGAGTTTCCCAAGTTGAAGTACAATATGAGTTCCTTACACAAGTTTCCTTCAAGTAGAAGTGAACGGAATGGTTGTCAAACACCTTCTTACCTTCCTTCTATTCAGAAACGTAAAGAAAAACTAAAACTAAACTAAACTAAACTAAAACTAAGTGATCCTTTCAGAAACAAATGAAGAAGTACAATTGAAGGATTCAGGATTGTTTTTAGGTGAAGACATGGCTTCTATTTATAGGCTTGGAAGCTTTCCTCCCTTGAGGGGTTTCCTTAGGCGCGTATGATTCAACTGAGGGGACCAACCTTGGATAAAATCAGACAACCAATGAAGCAAATAGCTCAGTTATGGTTGCTTGCATGCATAACATAAGGTGTGGTCCATTGGAGAAGTGCCACATGTCTCTTTAGATAGATGAGCCTTGCAACTTGATTTTTATGTTTATCGCCGACTTCTGCAAGTGTCTATGCTCCAGGTGACTAGGCATGACGTCACAATTCAAGTGTGGAAGCATTAAAATGGTCCTTGGATGTTTTGGTGCAAACTGCTAGATTCTGCAGGTGTAGGCAGTGTTTCCACTCTTAGAGTTGGCAGTGTTTCCACTCCTGGTGTTGGCAGTGTTTCCACTCCTGCAGTTGCTGCACTGAACTAAAACATCAAACCTAACAAGAAATGTGTATTTATGCCTAGTTATTTATCCTAATCATTTGGATCTCTAAAGTGTTGTTTCTTAATAAATAAACTATATTTATATATTAATGTACTTGAAAATAAACAATAACCTAACTAAATAGATGAATAACTGTATATAAAATAGAGTTATCACCCATGTGTCATACCCTAATTTTGTCCGGCTTAGGTCAAAACCCTAATTTTCCCCAAAAATAAATAATCAGAGGAGAAGAGAGCATCATGCATTGCATTTATTAGGGTTCTAAAAGTCATTTCAAAACTTCTAAAATCATTTTTGGAGTTAGAATGCACTTTTAGACAAATTAGGGGTTTTTCAGTACAAAAGGGTATTTTGGTCATTTCACAAATAAGGGACAGTTCCTCAAGACAAGTCATCCAATATGCATTTCAAAGTATTAGAGGTCACTCCTAGGGTGAAAAATCATTTTTGAAGTGAAAATGTGTTTCGAGGGCAAAAAATAGGGTTTTTAGAGTGAAAGGGCATTTTGGTCATTTCACAATAAAATGGTCTTTTGTCCCAAATCCTTGAATAATCATCAATGATTTATTTGAGGATATTTGTGCTCCATTGTGAATATTTTTGTGCATAAATATTAAACCTTGTGGCCTAAAAACCTAGTTTTTGGATAGAAGGGTAAAATGGTCTTTTCCTTCGAAGTGGGGTAAATAAATCAATTTTGGGATTGGTGAGATCATAAAATTCAGATCCCAATCATTGAATCATAGGATATGGCCCAAAATGGCATGAATTAGGAAGAATGATCTAGAAGGGAATATTCTACACTCTTTTGAATTAAGGATAAGAACAATAGTACAATTTGCAATTCCACTCACTCTCCATTCCCTTAGCTGCGCACAAACAGCCATATACACCCCATTTTCATTTATTTTTATTGTTTGCAAATTGTATTAAATCATGGCCATCCATTCAAGTGTGAAATACAATCCTCACCCTTCATTTGAATCAAAATGGCACTTGTGTAATAAGCTTCATGGAAAATTACAATTTTGTAAATGAGTTTATCCTTCACCACCCTCCTTATGCTGCACACCCAGCCCTCTCTCTCCTCATTTTATTGCCCTTAATCCATGTGATAATGCATCTTGACCATTGATTCAATTTCTTTCTCAAATCCTATTGATTTACAAGAGATACATTGTCATAAATACCCTTAAGTTTTCACCCCATATAAAAACCCAAAAATAAGACCAAAGGTAGACACACTCTCATTTTTACCCTAGCTAGCATTCTCTCCTCTCCTTCTCCTCTCTAGGCCGAACCCTCCCCTTCATTCCCTTCCATAGTTTTTTCAAGTTTCATCCACCAAATCACCTTAAACCTACTCCACATTCATATATCTTCTTCTCTTCACCTTTGATTCCATTTTTACACCATAAAGGAGCTTGCTTTCTTGAAGTTTGCGTGACATTTGTGGTAGATTTGTGAAGATTATTGTTGATTTGTTCTTGATCTCCATTTTCTACTTCTTTGCTAGTCATTTCTTGAGGTAAACATCATATCTCTTGCATTTTTAACTATTAGCATGTAAATCTCCCTTCTACTCCTCTTTCCTCTCTAAAAGGCTTAGAGGTTCATTTCAAACACTATGTCAAGGACTTTGGGAGCCTTGGGTGTTTGAAGTGAACCCTTGGCCTTGAGAGAGAGGCTTCTTGTGTTTTCAACCATGTTCTTGCATTTTTTCATACTCATTTTGTCACCTTTTCATGAATAAGTGATTTCCACATGATATATGCATCTTATTGTTCATGTCATAACTTGCAAGTTTGAATTTTGTCTTGATCTTGAGGATTAGAGGGTTTGGTTTTAGGCCTTAAAATTAGGGTTTGTTTGCCTTCTTTTTACCTTTTGATTTATGTAAATAAAATCTTTGATTGGTATATTTTGTTTCATGTGTTGATCATAAATTTAGGCATGAAATAACTTGATGTTTTGGTCATGCAAGGTTTCGGCCTTAGAGTGTGTTTTAGGGTTCATTTCAATGCTTAAAATGTGTGTTTGATCTTGTGTAGAAATGTGTAATAGTGTTAATGTGTTTTTCACCTTTTACCACTTATTCTCATTTTTATCTTACCACTCACTAGCATTTTACCATAAGTAAAAAAAAAGAAAATATTTTTAACTTCTTACTTTTACCATTTCATTAAATAATTACCCTTCACTTCATGCACATTCATTTACTCTTTACTAACTTTTCACTAAAAGTTTTTACCACTTTGCAAAAATACCCAAAAGTGTTTCCATATCTTGCATTTCATCATTTGTGTTCACATGCTCATGCATTTATCTATGCCTATACCTCTTGCATTCGCATGCTCTATCATATGTCCATGCATCCCTCAATATTATGTCTTGTATCCATTGTTGCATAATCATGCATTCATTAATATTGTATCTTGCATTCTTCTTCACATGTTCATGCATTCACTAGCACTATGTCTTATTTGTTTATACATGCAATAATGATGTGCCTTGCATATTATAATTGTATATTCATGCACCCACATGTTAGCTCAATCATGTATTCAATTTTTTCATAACAATTTGTGAATATTCTTTATGATTGCTATGCTTGTGTTCTTATTGTTGCCTTGGTTTGGACTTGAAAAGATTTGAAATGTTCTATTTCTTTTTCAAACTTGAAATCACATGTTTTTCTAATAAAAAACCCTAAGGCATTTTTTTCCTAAACAAATCATTAGCCATCACTCGAAGCCATCGCTTGTTTGATCGTTAATGAGGAGTTATTAGTGATAGTCACTCGAAGCCTTTGCTTGTTTGACTATTATGAAAGCTCCACATTAATTAAACAACAAAACCCAATTCAAATTTCCTAAAAAATAATATGAGCCATTAGTGGTAATTATCGCTAAAACTCATCCTTTGCCAAAACAATTTCAAAAAAGATAATAAAAACGTTGCAACTTGTAATCACTTGAAGCAATTGCTCGACTGATTATCGGTTCCAACACTTTTCTTTCAAGTTAGTAATGAGCGCCACTCGAAGCCATTGCTTGTTTGGTATTCATGAACGCTGAGTCATATTTCCAAAACTCAAAAGATAAGATAAAGACAAAACACAGATTTTCTCAAGATTAAGAACCAAGAACTACGTAGCTTTGATCCCTCATCTCATTGAGGGTACGTAGGAGCGGGTCACATCCCGTCAAGCACTCTTTTAAAAAATCTTAGTTTAGTTTCACTTTTCAAAGATCCCAAAAAGATTTCTTTCTCCCTTGTTTTCTAAAAAACTCTTTCAAATAAAAAGGAAAAGAAAAGAAGTAGAACGATTTATTTCAAATCAAACAATCCAAACCACACATCGAATTAATGGTTCCCTTTCGGTAGAAAGGAGGTGTGGGGTGCTAATACCTTCCCCACACCTAACCGACCCCCGAACCTACATCTCTGAGTTTTCGAAAGACCAGTTTGCTTTCCAAAAGGTTTTCCTAATATTTTCCTTAATAAATATTAGTGGCGGCTTCATTGATCGATTTCTTTTAGAAAAGTTGTAAACGAGGAAGGTTCTCCCTAGGGGACTTTTTCGGGCGCAACACCATGCAACGTGCCGAAGTGTTGTGGAGTTTATTAGACCTTGACCCATCCATCAACCTTCATTGGTGCCCGGTCATGAGGCAACGACTTGGTCCTCAGTGTCTCCTGAATGTTGCCGATCAAAACCCTTCTTCTGCTGATCGTGATGATCTCACCCACCACTGGAGTCGGGTTTTCGTTGCTCGGGATTTGATTGTTGGGGCTGGCCTTACTTCCAACGTCTACCCCCTTGTCGTCGAGCCTTACCATCCTAACTTTGTTGCTCGGCAATTCGGCATAAGCCAAGGTGTGCCTGCTCCTCATGACTCCACGGTAGTTCTCAGAGCTCTGGCCAAGATCCTCCCTTCAGACCTCACCAAACTCCTCCTCCAACAGGAAACTGCATTCCTCACCTTTTCTTGGCGTCCCTACCAGCAAGAGCTTAGTGAGGCCGCAGGCCATGTGTCATGGTGGCGGAAGGTTCGTGAATCCATCTTCCGTCTACCCCTTACCGATTACTTCCAACAATATCTGGGTTCTGCAAAGGGGATTGTTGCTCGACCCACGATGGTGGCGGCCAAAAGAAGCCCACTCGCTCGCTCGGCCAACCAACTGGCAAATCAGAAGAAGAGAAAAAGACCTCCGTCTTTGGACCTCCCACCACGCTCTTCTGCTCAGCTGCAACCTACCCCTCAACCTTTTGCCGATGTTGGTAATTTTTGCTTCTCAGGCTTTCACTTTACTCTGATGGTGTTCTTTTGGTGTTCTAATGGGTTTCCTTATGCATCTCATCCTCTTGTTACTATCCATCTGGATGACGATGATGAAGATGATGAAGACGACGTCCCACTTACCCAGCGCACACGGATCCGAGGACTGCCATCCCAAGGTTCTCCCCCACCTGTGGCTCAAGCTCTCAGGGCTCCATCGCTCCCCCTAAGCGACTACGGGTGAGTTTTTCCTTCTCATGTGCTCAGACACAATGAATGGATGCTACTTTTCTTTATTCGTTTCCTCATGTGTCTTTGTAGAGACTTCGTCCCTTGAGTGGCTCTCCCTCATCTCCTCGGGATCAATCGTACAACCCCCCTTCTCCGATACTGCTAAGTGATAACTCATATTTATATGAGTTATTGTAATACCCCAATTTTGTCCGCCCTTTTTCACTTTAGACAATTTCAGTTATCCAACTCAATTAAATCAAAATACCGTTGTTTAAATTAGGCAGGAACGCGAATGATCAATCTTTTCGTGCGTTCTTCAATTTAATCTTCGTATTTGGGTTTAATCGTACATAAGTAGGCTTAAGAAATTTAGCTCGTCTTTTCAGTTCAGGCTTAAGAATACAATTCTGAGTCGATTTTAGTGTTTTTAGTTAATGAGCTCATTTCTTCTATTTTAGGTCTCGTTTTAGCGTATTTGTCTGGTCGGGCCCGTTCTCGTCTTTGTGTTTGGCAGACTCTTTTTCTTATTATTAATCTTATCTTGTCTGATTAATTTATTTTGAGTATATATGTATAATCCAAAAATGTCAAAAAGAATCTATTTAATTCTTATTACAAATTAGGAGAGTTCAAATGTCCAAATGTCAGAAAAATACAAAAAATAATAACATGTACAAAAATAATTAAATCATAAAAAAATAATAAACAACGTAAGCAAGCAAAGAAGAAATCCAGTGGTTCAAGAATTGCTCTCAAGTAAGCCAGGCCTGATCCGCTCAAAACACGAAAAATAAGTCAAAGCCCGATCAAACCGTAATCAATGCTGAGACCTAAATTTCAACTATAAAAAGGCAGTCAGGCACGAATTTCAAGACAACAACAAGACGACGAAAAATCAACCTAATACAAAAAATCAGATCTGTCCAAACAACCACCACTCACCATCCAAACAACCACCATCACCAACCCCAACAACCACCACTCACTATCCAAACAGCCACCACCACAACTACAAACTCTTCTCCTCCCATCACCGTGACCAGCCACCACCACCACCACCATCACTAACCCACAAACCACCACCACCATCATCCAACCTCACCACAAATTGTCCCCAACCACCATCTCAGAAACCCAGCCACCTCCAAACCGAACCTCCAAACCGAACCATCTCAGAAACCCCAATAACCATCAGGAAATCGCACTCAGCCTCAAGCCCATACAAAACCAGAAGCTTTTTTAAGTAGCATAGGAGAGGAAAACCAGAAAAAATAGAAGAAGAAGGCACTGATTGGATGGAAACCGAACCTGGAAGTATAGGTTGTCGCCGGCGAAACCCCCCACCGCCGGCTTTCGTCTTCTCCGGCGCTCACTTGCCGTAAAACCGCCGCGAAGATCTTCCCCATCGTCGCCAGCTCGCGGCGTTTTCCCCCCCACGCTCTTCATCCCTCTGTTTCCTCTCTTTCTCCAACTCTCATCGGACCGACGTCTCTCTCTCTCCCCTCATGGAACCCGATCCACGCCTACCTCTCTCTCTCTCTCGGTTTCCCACTCTCTCATCGTCCTTCCCTCTCCCTCATTGCGAACCACCCCACAAACTCGTTTCCATGGAAACCGCAAGCATCTCACTATTTTTTTTCTCTCTCTTCCTCCCACGAACGCCGGCGAAAACCTCGCCGGAATTTACACTCCCTCTCTCGCTGGAAGAAGCTGCGCGGCGCAGCTGGTGATGTAAAGGGGGTGGGTCGGGTTTTAGGGTTTTCTTGGGTTAGGATTAATTATTTATAGTTCCTTCATATTTATGTTATTTTTATTTTATTTTTAATGTTCAGATGGCTAGTCACACCCCCATATTTCCTGTGCGCCCCTCCCTCACTTAAGCCCAGTTTCGCATACTGGGCTCCCATATGCGAATTGGGCTTGCTGATTACAACCCCTGTAACCAGTAACACCCCCCCATTTTGCAATCTTCACCCTTTTCTCAAATTTTTTTAAATTCTTCTTAACTCAAATAATTTTTCAATAAATCAAAAACTTTGTTAGCGGTCTTGCGAAGCTTTTGCTTGCATGATCACTAACAATGAGGAACTAGTGGTGATCACTTGGAGCCTTTGCTCAATTGATCATCATGAATGCCTAATTTTCCTAAAAAAACTTTCAATAGATCAAAAACTTTGTTAATAGTCTTGCGAAGCCTTTGCTTGCATGAATTATTAACAATGAGGAACTAGTGGTGATCACTTGGAGCCTTTGCTCAATTGATCATCATGAATGTCCAATTTTTCTAAATACTTTTCGATAAATCAAAAAACTTTGTTAACGGTTTTGCGAAGCCTCTGCTTGCATAATCATTAACAACGAGGAACTAGTGGTGATCACTTGGAGCCTTTGCTCAATTGATCATCATGAATGCCTAATTTTTCTAAAAACTTTCCATAAATCGAAAAACTTTGTTAGTGGTCTTGCGAAGCCTTTGCTTGCATGATCATTAACAATGGAGTACTAATGGTGGTCACTTAGAGCCTTCGCTCAATTGATCATCATGAAAGCTCAATTTCACAATTAAACAAAATAAAAATAAAAACCTAGAACTACGTAGCTTTGAATTCTCCATCGCACCTGGAGATACGTAGGAGCGGATCCCCTCCGTCAAGCACAATAAACTAAAAACATTTTTCCTTTCAAAACACCAAAGCGGCTAACTCTCGTCGAGCGCCGCAAATAAAAAATTTCATTAAGTCTTTTTCAATTAAGAGGCAAATTTAAGTATTTTTCAAATCAACACTTAAAATCACACGATTAATTAAAGGTTCCCTTTCAGTAGAAAGGAGGTGTGGGGCGCTAATACCTTCCTCATGCCTAACCGACCCCCGAACCCAAATCTTCCGGTTTTCCAAAAGACCATATGCCTTCCAAAAAGGTTTTTCTTCAATATTTTCCTTAAAAAAATATTGGTGGCGACTTCATTATTTTAAACGTTGTAAACGAAGAAAAACCCCTCAGGGACTTTTTCGGGCGCAACAGCTGGCGACTTCACTGGGGACTTTTCTTTAAGTGGGTCAAGCCTAACTAATTAAATGTGTGGTTTAATGTGCTATTAATTTGATTTGGATACTTTGTTTGCCTCTATCCCTTCTCGGTTTCCTTTTCTTTTATCATCTTTTGTATCTGGTGCGTTTGTTTTCTCTCCTTCTATATTTGTTTTTCCTTCCTCCTTTTGGCTTATGTGCTTAAATACCCTCATGCATTTCCCCCAATCCCAATCATGTTCCCTTTTCGTTTGCTCCTTTCTTCAAGGTAAGCTCATGTATTTCTCCCTAGTGCATCATGATCCCTCTCCTTGGCTCCTCTCTTGAAGTAAGCAATGCACTTGATTGTTGTTGAAACCTCTAGGCTAGCTTATTTAATATTAAACCCTAGGGTAGACGACATGTTATTGCTTGCTCTTTATGCCCAGGACTGCTCGGGTTTTCCATCGCGGTGAGGGTATATGTGGGTAGTTTTAGGCGTTATGTCCTTGCTACACACACTCACACCTTATGCTTACTATGTTTTGAGTGGGGCCTAAAACCCAAGGTCTGAACGAAAACCTAGGAGAGTGGGAAGGATTAGTGACTGCCATTCGTAGACCTTTGTCTGTATGGCTCTCATGAAAGTTCCGCCCAAGAGTGCGCTTTGTCATGATGCTTCACACTCGGTAGCTTTCTACGATTGTGGGTGTCATCATGAGAGAGACTTTAGCTCTTGGTTGCCATTGTGAGGAAGTGATCAGAACCTACATGGGAGGATTACCCTTTTCGTCGCCTTTAGACCCTAGGATTCCCACCCTTCGTAGGACACAAGGGGCATACCAAATTGTGCGCTGCATTGTAATCTAGGCATGTTTTCAAAAAGGAGAAGGAGATTTTTCAAAAAGAAAAAGAAAATAGAGAAAGAGCTGCCGTCGTAGCCTTTCTTTTCTTGCGGTCCATACAGGCGACATGTGGTTCACTCTTTTAAAAAAAAAAAAAACAGAGAGAAAGAGCTGCAGTTGTAGCCTTTCCCTTACTGGGTCCATATGAAGCCACGTACGGCCCGCATTTTCAAAAAAAACTTGAATCATTGCCGATAAAACCTCTTTCATTTATCTTGCATAGAGCATCATCATCATGCATACATCATAATTTGCATTGCATAAAACAAAAACTCGATAAAATTCATACATGCATTTTTCTCTATCTCATTAAGGTTTGTGTCTAATTAGAGGCGCGTCTCATGCATTATGAACATTAACGTCTCATTTCACATGCATCTCCATTCAATATCTCTCATACATTAAGAAAGTAATTGTAAGCATCACACATTTGATTTTCATTACATAAGAAAAATGAAAACCATAAGCAATCATCATCCGCATTGCATAAGCATCTCATTCATAATCATGAACAAAAATCATCATCAAATTCATTCAAAATATAGCACTCATGCATCATTTCATTAACCTCATCACTTTGTTCGAATACATCATCTCCCCCTGCATGCATCCTTTCGAAACAAAGAAAATTTTTCTCATGTGATGGCTTAATGGGTAGAAGTGCACCTTTGAACGACGAAGGGTAATATCTCAAATTTGTTTGTCGACTACAAATTTGAGATGTTACTCTACGATATCAGGGCACTTTGACCCAGTCACACGTGTTTTATTTTCAAGTAGGAAATTAAGTTGAGTCAACTAATTGTCGAAACGTTTCAGTATATTGTGTGAAGTATTGAGTCAGGATCCACTCAATGTTTCATGCAGGTTACTCGGGGTAACGACAATCAGTTGCCTCATATCACCATTCTTGCATCTTTCATCATTCAAAAGAAAAGGAAGCATCGGCATTTCATATCTTGTCTTGCCTCTATAAAAACCATTTTGAAAAGAAGCATCATTCTTGCATCATCATCCAAAAATGCATTGGCATTTCATATTTCGTCTTGCATAAAAAGAAAACCTAAAAAAAAAAAAACAAAAAAAAAAACTTTTAGAATAATCACACTTTTCAAGTGAACATGCTTTCATGCATTTCATTTTCATCATGTATGCATCATAATGTTTTCATCCATGCATTGCATACAACAAAAATGTTGTGATGAGAGACGAGTGTTCTTACAAAGTAATCTTCCTTTTTGGAAAAGTTTACCCTCACTCATTTGCAAACTCAAGGTGGTCCAAGGCCCTCAGTTTTTCACATCAATATCTCATTTGTATCAAAAAAACATTGCATCTCATCCATTCCATGATAAAAGACTGAAACCGTTTATCAAAAAAGTTTTTATATCATGTTTTAACCAATGTTAACTCTCTGTGAAGCGTTCTTCTAGTAAGTATGCATGCCACGTGTAGTTTCTCTTGTTTGAGTCAGTCAATTTCCTTCATTTATCATCATTCCCCATCCAAGTCTAATCCAGCCCCGTCCACCCCTAAAGCGCATATTTTTCTCCCATCAGTACATACTTGACTTTTTGGTTCATTCTCGCTAACACTTTAAGTCCTCCAGTGAGAGCAATTACGTGGTCACTAATTTTCCTTGTCGATTATCATATTCCATTAGTGCAAGTCTTTCTAAAAAAGGTATATAATAAATAAAAAAAGATAAAATAAGCTCGCTAGGTTGAAAACCCGCAAAGGGCAGCCTAGGCAAAAAAAAAAAAGCGCCCGGTGGATTGAAAACTCGCAAAGAGCGGTCCAGGCAAAAATTAGGGCACACACAAAAAAAAAGGAAAAAAGAGCAAACACATGAAGGTAGATAAATTATTGTCCTAAAGTTAAGTCTTACAGAAATAAGCAATCGGGATTTGAAATGAAGTTTGGTCATCTCTCCATACCCTCAAAAACCTAAAATCCCAAAAAAGTCCATTTCCTACCCCTCTTAAACCAAAGATTGAAAGTCACAAAAATACCCTTTGTTACCCATCTTAAGCCAAGAAAAGCCCAAGATATCTCCATCACCCTAGACAAGGGTTAATTCCACATCAAAGATGGTATATCATTTTCACCCTAGACGAAAGGAAAGAAAATTCACAAAAGAAGGGGAGTAACAAAGTTTCAAAAAGGAGAAATCCCAAAACAAATAAAGGAAGACAAAGGGAGTATAAATTAAGAGTCAATATATTTTGTCATGAAGCATAAGAGCTCCCCTTCCAAAAAGGCCCTCAAATTCAATGGGTTCAATAATTTCCCCTTTCAAAAAAGGCCCTCAATTCATTGTGTTTAACCATCTCTTCTTTCATAAAACCTTCAAACACCTCATCAAACCTAATAACCATTTCCTTCATAAACCATCGACCACCGGTCAACACCGAACAAGACCCATCCTCCCCATCAACTCCAAACACTTCATTAAGCTCAATCATCCCCTTCTCCACGTCACAACCCTAAAAAGACCATTCCGATCAATGACTAATTGCTTTCGTTTTCTCAAGTTTTAATCTTAGGACAAATAAGTTTATCCATTTACGTCGTGTTTGCTCAAAAAGAAAAAACGAACAAGCAGAAAGAAGAAAGCTGCTCAAAAAAAAAACAAAAAAAAAACAAAAACAAAAAAAAACAAACAATAAAAAAAAGAAGGACTTGCACTCCAAGATGCATTCATGTTGCATTAAAACAAGGTTTAGTGGTCACCAAGTGGAGCCTCTCCTCATACTAAAAAGTCAAAACTTTCATTGCATTTGAGTTGTTCTTAAAGAGAACCAAAAGTGTGTACTAGGGGGCATTCCCTTCACCTCTCACTCCGCTCGACTTTGGGGAGGTTTGTTCATTGCTCACCCCATTCATATATCACCCTCAGTTCATAACCATCACCATAACTCTGTCGCCTTTCACAACCTCACTCAAAGAAACCGTTTGAAATGTCATTCGAGAGTGGGGCAAGTGCGTTCCCATTCCTTCACCTCATTCATTCCTATAAAACCTCACCGGGGCAATTTCTCAACTCACTATCCTAAACGAGGCCTTGTCATTCTAATTGGGGCAGCTTTGTCCTTGTTATGACTAGGGCAACATCAAACTTTATGGGTTGAGACAAAATCTCTTCTGCTCCACCCTTCATTTCAAAAGCCGAAGCATTCCCAATTCATCGTCTTCTACACCCCTAATTGTTGTCACCACTAGACAGGGGCAAGCTATTCACTCATCAAAGACCTGAATTGGGGCAATATTGTATCTCTTGATCCCTCATGAGCTTCGGCAATAACCGTGTCTGTCATTCCTACACTTGCCATAAATGTCCATGCCCTAAACCAATGCCAAGCTAGCTGACTCATTCATTCACATTTGCACTCCTATGCATGCTTACTAGACAATGCTTCAAAAAGAGAGAACACAAGTTGTTTACGTGATACCTAAAATTCAGTCATCATGGAAAGAAAGAGAAAACAAGTGAGATTGTTTGTAAATAAAAACCTTGAGAACACCAGAGTTTGAATCAAATGCAATTTTTCAACAGAATGGTCAATAATCATCTCAATTCCTTGCATCCAAAGTCTCACATCTCATCATCACAAAAATGTACACCTCATGCATCTAGGCATTTCAATCTATTCATTATGGCATATGCATCAAAGCATTACATTTGCATCTTCACATTTTTTGCATTCATCACATAGCAAAAAGAAAAAAAAACGGTCCATGTCAGTTGCACCATATTCATACTTGCATTTCATAGAGCAAAATAGTAAAGGAGAAAAAGCAGAAATCTTTTCATTGCATTGGCATCACATTAATGCTAGCATTTCCATAAAAGAAAAAGAAAAAATCATTGCATCAAACATCAGAGCATTGCATCATATTAATGTTTGCATTTCATAGAAGAAGTAAAAAAGAAACAAACAGAAGTTAGAATAGGAGCATTCCATTCATCAAAGCATCAATCACCGCATACACTCGCATTCAAACATCAAAGCATTATGTTGATATTTGCATCTCATAAACTACAAAGAAGAAGCAAACACAAAAGAACACAACATCCTCATATCATTCGTCGTTCTCATATCATCCATACCATTCATCACCCCATGGCATCAAACAGTACATTACGCTTTCAAGTTCGCATCTCAGAAGAGCGAAAGAATAACAAAAAGAAGAGAATGAAAAATCAAACAGAAGAAGCATCCCACCAAAATCGATCATTGCATTCATATGCACTCAAATACCCAAGTGCATGCGTTTCACGCACCATTCAAGAGAAAAGTTACTTGGACCGAGAGTCCCAAAATCCCATTTTTAGAAAATCACCATCATCACAGAGTTCGTAAACTCCATCAGCACAGAGTTCGTAAACTCCATCAAACCAGAGTTCGTAAACTCCATCAAACCAGAGTTCGTAAACTCCATCAATCCAGAGTTCGTAAACTCCATCAACCCGAGTTAGTGAACTCCCACGAGTTAGTGAACTCCTTCCACGCATCACAACATCGCGGTATGCGCACGCGATGGATCCATCAGACTTCGTTAAGTCCTTCGGATTAGTTGTGCCAGCCTAAGGCACAGCGTAAATCCATTGATCAAATCAGTTCCGGACCAAAATCGATCATTGCATTCATATGCACTCAAATACCCAAGTGCATGCATTTCACGCACCATTCAAGAGAAAAGTTACTTCAGACCCGAGAGTCCCAAAAATCCCATTTTTAGAAAATCACCATCATCACAGAGTTCGTAAACTCCATCAGCACAGAGTTCGTAAACTCCATCAAACCAGAGTTCGTAAACTCCATCAAACCAGAGTTCGTAAACTCCATCAATCCAGAGTTCGTAAACTCCATCAACCCAGAGTTAGTGAACTCCCACAGAGTTAGTGAACTCCTTCCACAGATCACAACATCGTGTACGAGCACGCGATGGATCCATCGAACCGTTAAGTCCTTCGGATTAGTTGTGCCGGCCTAAGGCACAACAGTAAATCCATTGATCAAATCGATTCGGACCGATGTTGATCGGCGCTCGAAAAGGCCACCCCCGAGTTCGTAAACTCCATCAATCGAGAGTTCGTAAACTCCATCAACCCGAGTTAGTGAACTCCTTGAGTTAGTGAACTCCTTCCACGAGATCACAACATCGTTATGCGAGCACGCGATGGATCCATCGACCGTTAAGTCCCGGATTAGTTGTGTCAGCCTAAGAAGCACTGGCGTAAATCCATTGATCAAATCGGCCCGGACTTGATATTGATCGGCCGCTCGAAAAGGCCACCCCAGAGCTCGGACTCGACGAGAGTCCGTTAGAAGGTTTTAGGCGACCTCCGAATTCCCAATTTACCGCTTTTCCCAATTTACCGCTTTTCCCAATTTATTGCTTTCTAGTTAATGCGACAAGTGTTAACCCCCTCTCTCAAAAGGAAAATAACAAAAAGATTTGAATTTTTCTGAAGCGGACAAAATTAGTATTATTTCTATGTCTTTATTTCCATTTCACCAACAAATATAAAAAGGCCAATTCATATTTTTTGGCGAAATGCGAATAAAGAGGGGCAGCTGTAATACCCCAATTTTGTCCGCCCTTTTTAACTTTAGACAATTTCAGTTATCCAACTCAATTAAATCAAAATACCGTTGTTTAAATTAGGCAGGAACGCGAATGATCGATCTTTTCGTGCGTTCTTCAATTTAATCTTCGTATTTGGGTTTAATCGTACATAAGTAGGTCTACCAAAAGTTGTTTTTTTCTAGAAATTTAGCTCGTCTTTTCAGTTCAGGCTTAAGAATACAATTCTGAGTCGATTTTAGTGTTTTTAGTTAATGAGCTCATTTCTTCTATTTTAGGTCTCGTTTTAGCGTATTTGTCTGGTCGGGCCCGTTCTCGTCTTTGTGTTTGGCCCGACTCTTTTTCTTATTATTAATCTTATCTTGTACAGTTAATTTATTTTGAGTATATATGTATAATCCAAAAATGTCAAAAAAGAATCTATTTAATTCTTATTACAAATTAGGAGAGTTCAAATGTCCAAATGTCAGAAAAATACAAAAAATAATAACATGTACAAAAATAATTAAATCATAAAAAAATAATAAACAATGTAAGGCGAAAAGACAAAAGAATCGGGGTTCAGCAGCTACTCTCCAAGTAGCTCAGACGTTGTAACGTCTTTACAGCGTGCATGCAGGAAGGTTACTTAGGTGTATCTTTTGCGCTCATTTTCTTTTCCTCTATGTATAGTATTTTAACTCCTTATCTTTATGTAAAGATGCTCAGCATGAGCTAAACATTTTGTAGTTGGGTTGTTGTTTTGCATGTAATGAATTTCTAGTTAAATGTTATGAAGTATTGACGCTTATATGTTTGAAATCTTTGCATGATAATATTTCCAAACTTGTTTTGAGGTTGGCCTCTTGAAATAGGTAGATTCATAGGTACATACATGGTCTATGAAAAGAACTCAAAGATTTATATGAACGAAAAGGTGTACTAAAGACATTTAGGCATTTTTATCTAAGTCTAGACATAGAATGGATAATAGTTCATAGAACATTCTTTGTGGGTACTTAAAATACGAGGAGTGGGCCTACTTAGAACCTAGACATAGGACATTCTAGTACTTGAAGCTCGGCGTTTTGTATTTGAAAAGCACAGTTCTTTTTGCAATGACGTTCAAAGCGTTATAACGCCTATATCTGAGAATAACATTTATGCGTAATAACGTAAAGCGTTATAACGTCGACTAGAGAGGATTTACTTGCATGCAACAATCCAACTCATTCTCATCCATATTCACAACCAACACTTATTTACTTACTTTATTTACATTTCTAGTATTAACACCAACTTTTAGTGCCGATTTGTTACTTGATTCTCTTGTGTTTTAAGACTTGAACTTTGAAAGTACAACCAATCCTCGTGGGAACGATCTCTTACTTATATCCACTTTATTACTTGTACGACGTGTATAATTGCACTATATTTGCGAATACCACACGAACGCAACACTAAGTCACCTCCCTTGGACTTCTTAGGATGCCTTTGTTGTCTCTATTCTCTTTACTAACCTTCCCTTTTTGTAGGAACCCGTCGATGCTCCTGTGGAGGCTAGACTTCCCATCTTCGAGGAGTCCACTGCTTCTATTCCTCATCGGCATGAGACCATGGAGTCACCGACGGTTGATGATGAGGAGTTGTAGAGGTACTTCTCAACTCTTGAGGCGCCCGAGGTGGCCACATCTTCCGCTGATGCCGACCTGGCCCAAGTGGAGGCTTCCCTTGCTGGCGAAGTTCCCATCGATCCTGGAGTGGTGGCCACTCTTAGAGCCCCCTCTTTTGGGCTTCTAGTTCTCTTGACATACCCTCCACTAAAAGGGAAGTCCTGAGAGATATAGCCCTCTAGCTCAGGGAAATCTCCAGTCAATACGGGCGAGCCAAGGCCACAAGGGATCAAGCTAGGGCTACCTTGGATGAGTTGGACTCTCTCTTTGTCGAGAAGGAAAAACATTGGGTCGCTTATTTTTTTCTCAACCAGGACAAGCAGGTGACTTCATCCGAACAAGAGAGGGTTGTCTGCCGAATCAAGGCGGTGGAGGATCAGATAGTCTCCCTCCAGGCGGAGTTGGCATCCCTCAAACCTCAACAGGCTGCTGCAAAGGACAAGGTAACCACCATTACCACTGCTAATACTCAATTGTTTCACCGCAACTCTACTTTGAATCCTGCTCTCTCTAAGCTCTCACCCTTGAGGCCCAGCTTGGAGATGGACCTCGTGAGAAGTAGTTCCTCTTTGAGGCGGATCACCGAGGAGTAGGGGACCATAAGATCATCCTATGAGCATGCCTCAACCCGAAGGGAATCCCGCTGATGCTGAAACCCTGACCTCCTCTAGTTATTTGTCTAGCTCTGAAGCCTGCTATGGGTAAAGAGAAGGAAGATTCAGACAACAAGATCGAATATTCCTTTGACATCTCCAAGGAAGATCAAATCTTTGAATACTTGCTCAAAGACAAGTATTTTTAGCTACTCGATGGCCATTGAATCCCTCCTCCAGAATAAATGACAGGAGAGAAGTATTGCAAGTGGCATAATTCCTATAGTCATGCCACTTCCAATTGATTTATCCTTTGCCGAGCCATCTAGAAGGCTATCAAAGAGGGGAGATTCAAGCAGGTTGATCGTGGCGTGGCTGAGATGACTGTTGATACTGATCCCTTCCTCGCAATGGGCATAAACATGGTTTCCTTCTCAAGAGCTGATAAGGGTAAGGGTAGGAAGAAGTATATATGGGTGCCTAAGCGACAAGGACCTTTAGAGAGGACGCCATCAGTATTTGACTGATTGGCAACTCCTGTCGAGGGATCCACCGTAGTGGATCGTAGGGACCACCTACAACGTAGATTGGAAGTAAGCGAGCCAAGCAAGTCGAGGAGGTCCCATATGGAATCACCCAAGTTGGGCAAACTCAACCAGGAGCTGAGAGAAGTTCACATGTCCAAGATGAATCCACACAGGCAAAAGCCTTGACCAAAGGAGCCCAAGTCGTTGCCTCAGCACCTCTTGCCTGGGGGGTGAGACATGCTAGCAGAGGAAAGCCTCGGGCGCCTTATCCACCAATGGCAAGGAATGATGAGACCTAAAGTAGATCTATAAGTTTAGGATCTAGGATTGGAAAAACAACAATTCCTCACAACAAATTCAACTAAGAAGATTAAATAAATTCAACAACACAAAATGAAAAGACGCAAACTTACTTGAAAAGGAAGAATGCAAAATATAGAGAAGAAAGAAATGGAAGTGGAGAAGGAAGTCCACCACTTCTTCCTTGGGAATATGATAAGGACAACACTATCCTTGATCTTTCCTAGCCTCGTGGGTTGTGTGCTCAAGGGTTCTCATCTCAACACTCTCTTAGGTATTAGGAACTCTCTTGCTCAAAATGTAATAGTGAATTTCATTCCTCAAAGTTCTAGGTTTACACAAGTCTATCTCCTTATATATGTTGGGTCACTTAAGGTATGCCCAACATATTAGGCCCAATTCCTAAATAACGTACAAGCCCGTATGACCCAAAACACAAACAAAAAGGTCGTAGCTCCTAACTAAGCCAACAAGGCCCAAATCCAAATGCACATTACAACTAGAAATTAAATCCTAAATTTATTGAAAAACAATTACAAAGAAATAGGAAACACTAGAGTTTGAGTATTCTAGAAATTCCCTAAGGTATCTTTGGTCAACTTTAGTGTGCTCTTGTCTTAATTGTTAAAGTGAGCACACTAAAGTCTATTCCCTTTTCATGTTGAATCACTTTTTAGTCTTTTGATTATTGATCTTTGTGACTTCCCTCTAAGCTCTCCTGAGTAGTCTAGTCATGCATGTGGTCTCTATTACATTTTGAGCAAGAGAGTGCCCTAATACCAAGAGAGGGTGAGGGCTAGTTCCATTGCTAGTGTAGGTGATGGTTCATCAGGATTCTCCAAGGTTTCTTGAGATGCGAACATTAGCACACGACCTTGAGGCTAGGAGAGCTCAAAGATAGTGTTGTCCTTATCATCTTTCAAAGGAACAAGTGGTGTACTTCCTTCTCCACTTCAATTTCTATCTCTTCCATATTTTTCATTTTTTTCTAATCATGTAAGTGTTATTTCATTTGTGTTGTGTTTTTGTTGGTCTTGTTCTTGATTTTTGTGAGAAATAGTTTTATTTGCCATATTTCTAGATCCTAAACCTTAGAGATCATGTTAGATCTTATCAATAGGAAATTCATGTGGCCTCTGTAGCCATTGCGTTGGAACATGCTTTTCTCAAACACGCTGAGGTTAACACCAGTGAGGTACCCGTCGTGGACACGTCTACATGATTGGGGTAGTCAAGGTGACTGGTAACCCGTTAACATATGCAATGATGGAGTTCCTTTATGGTTCTCATATCCCAAACAAGCCCCAGCCACTTGCCGCTAACACATTCCTTCTTCCCCAAGGAAGGAGTCGAAGCTGTTGGTTGAGAACAATGTGGCATAGCGTTGGGCGATGAGGCCGAGGACCTTCTGGGACAACTCGTATTTGAGGATGGATTATTAAATGACTCCATTCTTGAGGACATACTAAGCAAGGAAGGTGAAGGTTTTCTAGTAGATATAGAAATGGTGGGGTTGTTGCCGCTTGAATTCTGGGGAGCCAAAGCACAACCCAAGGAACTGGAAGGTGACATTTTTGCCGAAGAGGCCGAATAGGCTGGCTTGAGAGAATTAGACAACCTAGTAACTGAGGGTATGCTCTTCGAGAATCCCACAATAGAGATGGTCAAGCATCTAAAACCTCTCTACATCAAGGCCCATTTGAATGGGAAAAATCTTTAATAGAGTCTTCGTGGATGTTGGTTGCGTACTGAACATTATGTCGTTAGCTACCATGAAGAAGCTCAGCAAGAATGCAGAAGATCTCATCCCCACGATAATGACCATGACTTGTTTCATGGGACATCCTTCTCATGCATTGGGGGTGTTGGTGGTAGATGTGACAATTGGATCAAAGGTGACATGATCGGCTTTCTCCGTCATCGAAGGGAAGCCATCGTATCTGGTTATCCTCGGTAGAGATTGGATTCACACAAGTTAGTGTGTTTCCTCTACTTTGCACTAGAAGTTGATGATATGGAATGGTGATAAGTTAGAGATGGTGGTGGCCGATCCAAATCCTTTCACAATGGAAGTTAAGATGTTTGAAGCCATCTTTTACTCTCCTCATATGCATCCTATTGAAATACTGGGGGCTATGAGGAAGGATGAGTGGAGTTGATAAACTCCAATTTAGTGCATTTTTCGAGAATGTTTTTGTATCATTTTAGAGCAATTAGTATTAATTATATACTCATTAACTTAATTTGCTCTTTATTTTTATAGAAAAAAAATTAATATATATATATATATATATATATATATATATATATATATATATATATATATATATATATATATATATATGAAAAGAAAGAAGTCAAGTGAAAAGAATGGAATGAAGGTCGCAACATTAGTGGCAATAAAGAATTGAAATCTAAGGTAAAATCAAGGGCCACACCTGTTTAAGAAAGATAAGATCCACAATTGGTTTATAGTTATGCACTCTATCCTAAGCTTGAGGAATAATAAGAAACTAAAGGATAATATCCAGCCCTATATGAAGTATGAACTATCTATAAAAGGGAGCGCATAATTGAGACAAGGGGAAGACGGACGGCACATCACCGAGCGCACATCACAGAGCCGCACAAAAATTAGAAGGAAAGCAACAGTGACGCTCACAAGAGGGAGATTGAGATTTCGGGTACCGTTATTGACATCGTGAGAAAGCTCTAGAGCAGAAGAAAGAAACTGAAGACTCAGAATAATAATTTCTCTAATTTTCGGGTTATTTTTATCTCTGTAATTCATGACTCTAATTTCTATTTTATTGTTCTTGATACTTATGGATACCTAAATCATCTTCTACGGTCTTAGGTAGATCTTACATATTTAGAGATATTTTTATGTTCTAGTTTCATATTTGAATTCCTATTTTTATTTCAATTAATATTGTCTTATTGTTTTTATCACATGATTAGGATTAACTACCCTTTGCATGTTCATAATCAATTAGTTGATTAGCGACTGTTCACGACCGCGCCGAGCTTAACTGCAACACCGCGGCATCAATAGCACAGCGCCGAGGGACTAGGATCCTGGAGAGCCACTTATGCTCGGCCCAGTCTGTAGCAGTCGGTCCCCATCCTTAGCCTAGGCGTCCACCCGTAACTGTCACCTTTATTATGTAACTGAACTCTTAATTATGTAACGGTCATCAATTATTGGCCATGAATGTTTGTAACACTATATATTTCGCCCAGAGAGGCTAATGAAGGGTTGAACAATTTTCCTATTCACGCGAGATTGTTCTTTGTGTTCTTAATTATCCTATCCACATAAATAGTTGAGAACATTGGCGCCCACCGTGGGGCCCGGTAAAACTTTTCCTACGCCCCACTACCAAGTTCTAAACTGATTCATTGTCACCAGCATTATGGTGACCACGAGAAATGTGAACAATGGTGGTGCCGTCTAGCCTTTGGAGATCCCGTGGATTGAAAGCATTTGCTTGTGGTCATTCAAACACCGCAAGCCCAAAACCATGAGACCAAGCCCGCGAGAATGAAGAGCAAGCTATACGTGCTCGGGCTTTGGAGGCAAAGGAAGTGCAATTGCAAGCCCAACTGCACGAGATGAGACACTTCGCCTGTAATCGATGCCACCGAACACCTTTGCGAAGCGTTCGGCCGTTCTCTGCTTTGCTATCCAGCCGCTCAACTTCCCCACGCTTGAGGAGCCGTCCATTGCCACATACGACGGCAGGAGATCCCTTTAGCCATGTCGATGCGTTCCAAACGCAAATGATGATCAGCGGAGGGACTGACGCAATTAGCTGCAAAATGTTCGCCGGAACCTTAGCTGATGTAGCCCTGAAATGGTTCAAGGGGCTACCGGAGCGCTCGATAGCGAGCTTTGAAGACTTAGCCAGCCGTTTCATACAACAATTCTCGGCAAATAAAAAGAAGCGAATGCTAGCCGAGGATATGTTCGACGTACGCCAAGAGCCGGGGGAGTCTCTGAAAGCCTACCTGGAGCGTTTCAACAAGTCAACGGTTTTAGTAGATGATCCCGACGAGAGATTTTTTGTGAAAGCATTTATGAAGGGTATTCGCAATGGAACCTTCAGTGAAGCTCTTTCCTTATGGAAGCCGCGGACTATGGATGAGATTAGAGCCCGAGCGGAAAAACACATTGACGCGGATGACATTGCCCTCGGGAAGGATGAAAAAGACATGCAAGCACCGCCGAGGCGTGTGATCTCACCAAGACGCTCCCCACCTGCCCGGCATGCACCCTACGACCGACGTGTGTAACACCCCCTTCTACTACTTATTATTTATTTAATAAAAATCAGAGTTTTTTTTTTCAAAATTTGTCCACGCACCTCAAAGAGGGTGGTACATTTAACAGAACATCATTCAAAACATATTTAAATATTCAAACGCATCAAGTGTGCGAAAAACATCTCATAGTCACGTGGGTTAAGACCCTCAAATACCTGTTTTAATGTTTACAATAATCCAGAAAATAGTTTGTAACGCAGCGGAAATAAAACTGAGTTCAACATACTCAAGACATAATTCAAACAGTTTAGTACATAGCATAAAAATGAAGATAACTAGAGCCCCATCCCCGGTGTTACTATCAGAGCTGACTCAATAAACCCAAGAGGCATGGCACCTTCACTCGGAATCACTGTTTGTCGCCACGAGAAGCGAGCAACATAAAAATGCTAGGGTGAGTCTCTTTACATAAATAATAACAAGTAAGATAAGCATTATATTAGAAAACATCTAGCCAATCACAATTACACAATAATAGATGAATTAACCATCAACAATATTCTATGAAGGTATGAGTATATGCATGTGTGTAATATGCATGTGGATCCATAACCATCACAAAAACCCCGTCGGGCAACCACCACATTTTGGCCGAAGCCACACCACCACCACCACCACCACGTAATGCATATGATTTATGTGACACTATGACAAATGCATCACAACACAATCCATCACAATAAGTATTAAACCACCTTTTTGGCCGAAGCCCGCGTCATTTATTAACCCACCACAATTGCCAATTATTAACCACCACCACCTCAATTATTAACCACCACCTCCTCGATTATTAACCACCATCTTAACACTTATTAGATTAAATCCCACCTAAGGACTAAACCGCCTCATAAGGACCTTACTTACGCTTAAGGACCACTTTAACACACCAAAGGTTAATTTAGTACTTAAAGGATTATTTTGACACACTATTAATTAATTTATTACTTTGAGACTTATATGGCATAGTAGAGCTAATTAGACACTAAGAGATTAATTTGTCACGCCAAGGATTAATTTAATTCTTAGGGACTAATTTGTCACACCAAGGATTAAATTAATTCTTAGGGACCAAACCATCACTTAGACATAATTTGGGCACCTAGGCGCCAAGGGGCAGCCAATATGGCGCCCCACATCTTGACATCCCTGCCCCTCACTCACGCACACAGTGACACACACACACACTAGCACAGGGCGCCAAGTTTCTAGCAAGCGGCGCCTGCGCAACGTCTCACACCTTGCACGCACAAGACACAACAACGATTCTCGGGCGCCACTTTGCCTAGCAAATGTCGCCCCTACCCAGCACAAAACCACTCCAGCACCTAGGCACCCCACCCGGCGCCACTTCCTCGAGAAATGGCGCTGCGCCCGCCAAACCTTAATTTCGAAGCAACTTTGGCGCGATTGCCCAAAGCAATCGGCGCCCCTCCCTTCGCTCCACTCGCGCGCGATAGAAACACAACAGCCAGGCGCCATTTGCCTAGGCATTTGGCGCCCCTCCTCCAACACCATCACTCCAATGACTTCAAACCTCATCATTTACCCAACAAATCATTTCTCACATAACAACCTCTCATTTATACCTCAAATTAACATTATTAGTTTATCATATTCAAATACTCATTCTCATGGAACCATTTCATCAAATACATAGCATGCATAATCTCACAACTCATGTTCTTACAATCACAAGCAACATGTCATGACCAAATCAAACATCCCACACATCAATTAACATATAATCAACACAAAATCACATAACACATCATTCCTAGAACTATTCCAACTATAAAACACATCCTACAAGTTATCATAGATGTAATGGAGAATCCCCTAACCTTGGGTGAGCTAAAATCTTCAAGCAAGCACCAAAACTCACCAAAACAAGACCCCCACCACGATTTCCAGCCCCAACCGAATTGTTATCTTGCTTGGGTAACAAATGGAAATTCAAGAAAATGGAAATGAGTATATGGAACTCATGGAAATGAAACAAGGAAAGGAAAATGAGGGTGATTAGGACCAAGGTTTTCACTTACCAATACAAAACTTGAGAAAAGTTTCCTCCTTTCTCCTCCTTCAAGCTGAACACGTGAGTTCTCTCTCTTTAGATAGCCATGGAAAATTTAAAAGGAAAGGAATAAGCTTATGGAACTTAAGGAAATGGAATGGGGAAAAGAAATGATGAAGAATGAGATCAAAATCTCACTTACCACCCAAGAACTCAAGCCAAGCTACCTCCTTTCTTCCCCCTCCTTGCTGTCGGCTACTACTTCTCCTGCTCTCTATTCTTTCTATTTTCTTCTTTCTTTCAAAATGAGGTATGGTTACCCTAGTTTAGGACCCCTACCCTTTATGACTATTATTGGGCCCAATAGTGGCCCTTGGGCCTTATTCCCACTCCTACATTTAATTCATTCCACCTCCTGAAATAAAAATAATTCCAACTTAGTATCCTATTTAAAATAGATTAGACCCCTTCTAGATAAAATAAACTTTGACTATTTAATTAACTTAATTAAATGTTGCAAGCCCCAAATAACTTAATTAATTAAATAATTAAATTATTTTGGGCGTTACAACGTGACAGGGGCGTAAATGCAAAATCAAAGGGGCGACGCACCCGTCCTCCAAATGCAGAATTGGCCTTCACACCACCTCGAAAGCAAAGTCGTCGGTGATTCTAGACGAAGGACTTCATGATGGGTCAATACGCCGACCATCACCCGCCGTTGGCGTAATGGGTAAAGTACTGAGTTCTTATTGCGGTACCACCGGACGGAGGACATGACACGAGACAATTCTTTGGACCTCAAGCAAAGCAGGTCGAGCAACTCATTCAAAGACGGTCAAGTTAAAAAGTACGTAAAGGCAGCGATGGCGGAAGGCGCGGCCCCACAAAGCGGTGGCCCAAACAATCAAATGCACAAGCCAAGCGTGGTGAAAGAGAAAGCGAGGCGAGCATGAAACGGTGAGAAGGAAGAGTCAACACGATATCCGGAGGATTCTCCGGAGAGGAGCCACATCCTCATCCCGAAGAAGATATGCAAGATCTACTCTATCGGTTTCCTCGCGGAAACCACTTATCTTAATCGATGCGGAGTACCCCGCAATTTCTTTTGATTCGCAGGATTTTGAAGGAGTGCGACCCACTCGAACGACCCGATTGTAATCTCAAAATCCTGACAACCAGCGGTTATTCAATAGCTCGGAGTCTTTGGTGGATGGAGGTAGCTCAACTAACGTTATGTCTTGGTCATGCTTCAAGGCTTAAATTTACCGGTGGAAGCATTAAAAGAGCTATCCTGGAACTTTGGTGGGATTTTACGGTGAGCGGGTTGAGGTCCGCGGCTACATGGACCTAAGAAGCGACTTTCGGTGAAGGAGAGTCGGTAAAACAGAATCTCGAGATACATGATCGTTGATGCAGATTCGTCATACAACATAATAGTGGGAAGGCCGACACTTAACGCTTTGATGGCGGTAGTATCGTACCCCATTTGTGTTTGAAGTACCCCTCTTCCTAATGGCAAGATAGGTGTAGTGAGGGTGACCAAGTTGTTGCAAGAAAGTGTTATGCAGAAAGTGCGAAGGTAAAGACGGTTCAGAGGAAGGTCGGGCAAGGAGTTAGTTCCAACTGCAGTTTTCTAGACTTAGACCCTCGATTATATGACCCTGAAAAGAGAGCAAAGGTTGAAACCAGGTGGATACTCACGAAAGAGGTGGTGATAGGGCCTGCCCAAAGATCGAGAAAACAAGAATCGGCACCAGTCTAACTCCGGAACTCGAGGATCAGTTGATTAAATTTCTCTCCAGCCACACTCACGTATTCGCATGGTCGCCTCAGGACATGCCAGGTATTGATCCTAACTTCATATGTCATCGGTTATCACTAAACCCATCTATCGCACCTGTAGCCCAAAGAAAGAGGAAGCAAGGCGGTGAGAAATCTGAAGCTATACAGGAGGAAACGAAGAAGCTGGTAGATGCACAATTCATAAAGGAGGTCAAGTATCCAACGTGGTTGGCCAACCCGGTGATGGTTAAGAAGTCTAACGGGAAATGGCGAATGTGTGTGGATTACACGGATCTCAACAAAGCATGTCCCAAAGATCCTTATCCTTTACCGAGTATTGATGGGTTGGTGGACGGAGCTTCTGGTTACAAGCTCCTAAGTTTCATGGATGCGTACTCCGGTTACAACCAAATCAAGATGAGTCCAGAAGATGAAGAGAAGACAGCATTCATGACTGCCAGGTATAATTATTGTTACCGAGTAATGCCTTTTGGATTTGAAAAAGCAGCGAGCGCTACATATCGTCTAATGGATAGGGTCTTTGAGGCGGAGATTGGGAAATCCATTGAGGTATACGTGGATGATATGGTGGTAAAGTCGAAGAATCGAGGAGTCTCACTGGCGAGCCTCCAAAAGCTTTTTTCTTCTTTGGAAAAGCACGAGTTGCGTTTAAATCGACAAGTGTTCTTTCGGAGTTCAAGCCAGGGAATTCCTAGGCTACGTGTTGACTCACGAGAGGATAGAGGCCAATCCGGCCAAGTGCCGAAGCTATCGAGAGGCCGGAGCCCAACAAGCGCAAAGGAGGTCCAGTTTTAGCCGGTCGAATAGTAGCACTTTCAAGATTCCTCGGTCAAGCGGTGACAAGATCGACCCATGTTTCAATTGCTAAGGAAGAATGCCCGGTTCGGTGGTGGCAGAGTGTGAAGAAGCTACTGGAAGTGATAAAGGCATACCTAGCAACGCCACCAATTCTAACTCCCCTACCCTGGGGGCCGTTTTGTTATTATATTTATCTCATCCGCAGAACATGCGGGAAGTGCGATTTTGGTTGAAGAAAGAGCTAAGGAGCAATGCCCCATCTATTATGTCACCGAATGTGGAGGGGTCTGAGCAATGCAGACTAGAAAATTGAGAAGATAGCTTATGCAATCACCTTTGGCGGCCATGAAACTTTGGCAATATTTCATGAGCCATTCAATAATTGTCAAAACAGATTTGCCTATTCGCCAAATACTTTCCAAGCCAGACATTGCTGGAAGAATGGTGGCATGGTCGGTCGAGTTATCGAATATGATATCAAGTACCGACCTAGGGAGCAATCAAAGCGCGAGGCCTTAGCAGATTTTGTGGTAGAGATAGGCGGGAAGAGCCAACACCAAATCCCATTCGAGTATTCTTTGGACTTTATCGATCGATGGATCGTCCAACGAGAGAGGCAATGAGCCGGAGTCACATTGGAAGGACCCGACAATGTGCTTATAGAACGATCCACTTCGTTTTGGTTTCAAAGCCAAGAACAATCAAGCGTAATACGAGGCAGCGATCATTTGGTATGAATTTGGCAATAGACATCGGAGTGAAGCACCTCAAAGTCCGTAGCGATTCCTTGTTAGTCACCGGCCAAGTCACAGGGGCGTTCAGTACTAAGGACGAGCTACTCACCAAATATTTGTCTAAGGTACAAGAGCTAAAACTCAAATTTGCTTTCTTTGAACTAACACATGTTCCTAGAGAACAAAATAGCAGGGCCGACATATTAGCAAAGCTAGCAAGCACTAAAAAACCTGGCAATAACCATTCAGTAATACAAGAAATGATAGCCCAACCCAGCATCAATCAAATCCAAGTCCTCGCGACCGAGATTGACCACGATTCTTTGGATGACCAAGATTCTTGCTTATCTGCGCAGGTGAAGAGTGAATGTGCTTGCGGATGATGAGAAAAGAAAGGCCGCCAAAGCGGCATCTAATTACACCATAATTGAATCCGAGCTATACAAAAGAGGTTTCTCCATGCCGCTTCTCAAATGTGTTACAAATGACAAAGCACGGGAAATACTCAAGGAGGTGCATGAAGGAGTGTGCGGTAGCCATGTCGGAGGTCAGGCTTTAGCTTCAAAAATAGTACGTGCAGGATACTATTGGCCCACAATGAAGAAGGACGCGGTTGACTATGTCCGCCGATGTCACCAATGTCAGATGCACGCAAAGATTCCAAAAGCCCCACCACCAACTGCGATCGTTGTCTTGGCTTGGCGTCGTTTGTATGGGGTGTAGACATTCTCGGTCCATTTCCGCCTGCACTGGGCCAAATGAAATTCTTGTTGGTGGCTGTCGACTATTTTACAAAATGGATAGAGGCAGAACCGGTGGCCACCATATCGCAGAGAAAGGGTAAAAAGTTCTCTTCGGAAGAGAATAATATGCCGGTTTGGGATTCCTGCGACAATAGTGACTGACAACGGAACGCAATTTGCCTCAGAAACAGTTGCCGAACTTTGCAAAACTTGGAATATCTACCAAGCCTTTACCTCGGTAGAACATCCTCAAACCAATGGGCAAGCCGAAGCAGCAAATAAGGTGGTACTGGCTGGGCTGAAGAAGAGATTAGAAGACTCCAAGGGAAACTGGGCCGAAGAACTGCCATTAGTGTTATGGTCTTACAACACTACACCGCAATCTTCAACAGGCGAAACTCCTTTCCGGTTAATATCGGCGATGACGCACTCATTCTGTTGAAATCATGGAACCTAGCCCAAGAAGAATATTAACTACCACGGTCACGGATCAACATGGCCGCTTCAGCGTCAATTTAGATCTGCTTGAAGAAATCCGAGAAATGGCAAAAGTTAAGGAAGAAGCAGCCAAACAAAGAGCAGCCAAAAAATACAACTCCAAAGTCAGAAAGAGGACGTTCAAAGAAAGCGATCCGGGTTTTGCGCCGAACAACGAGAATAGGGGCCGTGGGTAAGTTATCTCTACCGGGAAGGTCCTTCGTAATCAAAGTCGTGGTCGGCGAGTGCGTGTAAGTGGAAAAGCTCAGCTGGGGAAATATCCCGAGGTCATGGAATGCCACCAACCTTGATTCTATTATAGCCGAAGATGAAGAAACCCCGGCTTTCCCAACAGGTCGGGGATGAAAAACCGATTCTCTGTTTTGTATTATCAATAAATGTATCTTTTTTTTGTAGGAGCCTATAGCTTCCCAAATGTACCGAGACTTATTGAATAAGCAGTAATCGAAGATTACAAATATTTTTAAAGTGCCAAATTTATTTGCAATAACAACTCATACAAACAACACGTGAATGCGTCGAAAAACAAAGTCCCAAAGCGGCAAGGACCGAGTAGTTGGCTCGATGTTGACCCGGGCACCAAGACAAAAGGACACGCCAAGTTTGGTCCGAATCGACAGCGAGTTCGCGTACCTCTTGGAGGCACCTCACATGACTATGAAGCGATTAATGAAAAGTTAACCGCGGAGACATGCGAGGAAACCTCTTTGCATAGCGAAGAGACCACGACGCACTTGAAAAGCAAGTTAAGGGATCACGCGTTTGCTCGAGAAATCAACGAATTTCTAGCAAGGAGGGTCAAAAACAAGACACGGTAGATGTGAAAGCATCCTCGGCAAAAATCGGACGATCTTTCACACGCAACCTCCTCCTTGCATAATAAAGAAGGAGAAGCATAAACCCAAATGATGCAAGTCGTGTGGAAGAAAAATAAGGGCCAAGAACGCAAAGAAAAAAGCAGGTTGCGATGAGAATACAAGGCGCGGTATTGTATTGCACTGCTATATTCTATAGCACGGATGGACGAGTTTACGAAATAAAGATAATGCATTTCAAGATCCAAATGAAGAGCGAAAGCGATCAAAATAAAAGGTAAAGCACCAAAGTACATAAAACTTCAAAATATTAAAATTACAAAGCTGCGCAGTCATCAAAAGTCCAACAAAAACAAATCAAACAGGGGGACCCTCGGAATGAGTCTTCTCAGAATCATCGGCCATCTCCCCATCACCAACCGCCGGAGCTTCATTCGCCAGAGTACCATCCGGCGACAGATCATTCAATACCTTGTCCAGTCTATCCAAGGTCCAAGAGACAGCATTGGTATTCCCTTCATCCCCGGTAGCAGGCGGCGAAGTTTGGTTACCAACGATAGGGGCCATGATTTGGCCGTCAACCACAACATTGTCGGGGATCAAATATCCGAGGGTCCAAAGTGGGAAAATGAACTTGCGCTTGACTAAGAGCCAAATAAAACCCGCGGTCAAATTCTCATCACCACTTGGGAGGCATAGTCACCGCTTCCTCTTTACCTTTTCCAGATCATTATATGCCGCAATGAGCTTTTCTTTATACCAGCACAATTCTCGCTCTTTGACCGCCACATCCTTTTTCAACCGCTCGTTGGCCTCGGATAAGCTTTTGACTTTGGATCCGTCACTTTCTTGTTACGCTCATACTTCTTCAAATCCTCCTCCAAAGACTTTTTCTTCTTGGGCGGCGAGTCGGAGTCCGCTCCATAGATTTCAACCGGTCCTCATGAGTATTTCCTCGACCATCAATTCCCGTAAGCACTCTCAAAGTGATGAGCCGGCATGGAAGTCCAAAGATGTAAGTTTTGATCGCTACTGACTGACGAGGCCCCATCTTCGCACTCCGCTCCACATCTCCGTGAAATGAAAACAGTTAAGAGCCTTCGTTAAAGGATACCGCACATCCCAGGCAGTCTTCAGGGAACCACTTGCCGACCCATCCTTTACCCTTTTTACATCCAAAACTCTCCGCCAAGAGGCATCTCCCAAGTCTTTCGTCACAGCTGGAGCAAAGTGGATTCAAACAATGTAGACTTACCCGGGCCACGATTGGGGATACGGGGTCTCGCACATGATTTTGGCTTTTTGGGGGGAGGCAGTTGAGTGGACCGTGTGGAACTTGATTTCCTTTTCTCCTTCTCGGCAGCAGCATCCTTAGTAGAGGTTTTTGTAGTATCGGTGTCGGTGGTATATCCCTGCTTCCGTTTTTGTTCCTCACGAATTCGGCGTCTGTCCTCTACGCTCAGCGTTGACATACCGAAAAGTCCTGCAAAACACATTAGGTATAAAATCAAAACAACAGAAGCGCATAACGGGATAGAGGACACAAAGTTCAAGTATTTACTTAGATATGCTATAAGTCCTATTTGAGTCGTCAACTTTCTTTATAATTTGGGATGCCTGGGGTGGTTACCCGATTGAACGTATGACCAAATTCGGTCTACGTCCTCCCGATCACCGGGATAAGCTACACCTCTCAATTGTAAATTTGTTGTTTGGAGTGCGGCGTCCGAAAGCGGGGAAGTACTCAACGTTATTCTCATCAACTAACAAAAATGGATCACAAGGCCCTGGCTTCCCCGAAAGAAGCTATCCTTGAAAGACTTGTAACTACTTTTAAACACTTTCATAAAGGGCCTACGGGTGTGATTACCTAGAGATACCCCAGTGAGGGGTCTTTAACCAAGAGCGCCACGAAATGAAGAAATTTCTGCATGTGCCGATACATTGAGACACTCGCACATAATTTTGGCGCGCGCACGTAAGCCCAACCATTCGGGTGAAGCCGAGTTGGTGCCACATTTAGTAACCGCAGATCGCATACGATAGTACTCGGGAAAGGAACTCTAATGCCTAGATGTTCAAACAAAGTTGTGTACATATAAGTATAGGGTTTATTCCCAGCCTCCGGGGAATCACACACTGACTCGTCCGGATCAACTGGCTTTACAATAGCAGCACCCTCGTCCACCGGATGACAAAGAAGTGACCGGATTCGTTCCAATGATTCCTCGGTCACCAACACGGAGTGGGAATCCAACACTTCTAAGTCGATGCTTTCCGAGTAACTGTTATGATCTTCAGCGTCTTTTACAACCATTGAAGATTGGCTCAAAATTGCCCCTGTGGAACGAGAGGGTTCATCATCAGAGGCAAGCACAGTGTTCATAGCCTGCACATTCTGCCTAATGCAGTCTAAACGACAGCGTGGACATTGTCTGCCAACACAGAAAGCATTGCTACACCTAATTCCAGAAGTAACCTCTCCTTATCGCTACTAACATCTATTATAGAGACCATGGATAAATTTTGCAGGTATAACTACGCGACTCACCAAAAGACAGAAAGGAAGAGCAACAGTAACTATTAGAAGTGAAGAAAATGAACGTACCTGAAGATGGTGGGAGGAATCGAGGCGCAGAAAACGCAGGTAATGCCTTTTCTCCTTACAAGCAAGCGTCGTTTGGCTAAGCAAAATAGGAAGGGAGCGAAAGGGGGAAAAGGAAACACCCAGTTATTCAAACACAGTAATTTAAGTGAACTATTCGAGTTTCAGCGATCAACGGCTGAGATGAAGCCTTTTCGATTCTAACGGCTAGGGTAAAGCCACGTGGTGGCCACACGATGTGACGGACGGTTGACACAGTTCCAGAGGATCAAAACATCATTAACTGTCAATTCAAAAGTCACGTCTCATCGCACGTGCCCACACGTCAAGGACGACGTCACGGATGACCGCGACGTCATCAGAAAGACTCGGTAAAGATAAAAGCATAGCTGGAAAACACTTTTCATATCATAAATATTTTCATTCATAAATATATATCGTTGTTCGTAATACATGGCACACTAACAAAACGGTCGGCATAGAGCCGAGCCCAATGAAAATCAAAAATACAATTGCAGGTCTCATTATAAAAGTGATAGTCCGCGGTCACCAAAACCTTGGTAGCTCCACCAAGACAGTTGAGACACTTCGCGGTGAACTCGGCCAGGGAAGCGGAGCGTCGCCCTCCGGAGTTTCTGTAGATCCACCGGAAGAAGCGGGGAAATCGGCGGCCGTCCAAAGAGAGTGGTCAATGGAAAAATTCTTCAAGCGCCGGGCTCATGGAAAATTCCTCTACATTGAGAAGGAACAATCCACCATTAGGCCGCGGCAATGCCACCTGCGCATGAGCTCCACCTTTGGGCTCTTCACACAATCTCAAACGAGGATAACCAAATCAACTCAAACATCCACAAATGCAGGAAGTCCACGACTCCTTCTTTGAGCCCTCCAACAATCTTAACACTTTCGAGGACTTTAAGATTGTGTGCGAGCCTAAAGGGGGCGGCAACTGACAAAGCCGAGAAGCCATAAACATCAAAACGGCCTAAAGAAAGAAGCGATCCACTCAAAGAGGAAGGAGTAGCAAATGCAAAGCGCCATGTTCCCCTTTTATAGATAAAAAGAGGAACAAGTTACAAAAGAGAACAAGTTACAAAGAGAGCAAGTTACAAACAGGAGCATTAATGAAGTTGCGAAGCGTTCACGCAGCCAAACACAACTCACAAGGGGGTCAAATTCAGCGTTACTAGCGATCAAATTGGCGGCGGCAAGCGTCAACTACACGTTCGACTTCTACTCAATAACAAGAAGAAGGGAACCGACGAGCGGCGTATTTTGAGCGATTTCACGTTTCACATTCATCGCTCGAGGGGTGTGTTCACGACCGCGCCGAGCTTAAGCTCGCAACACCGCGGCATCAATAGCACTGTGGCCAGAGGACTAGGATCTTTGGAGAGCCACTTATGCTCGGCCCGATCAGTGTGATCGGTCCCCATCCTTAGCCTAGGCGTCCACCCGTAACTGTCACCTTTATTATGTAACTGAACTCTTAATTATGTAACGGTCATCAATTATTGGTCATGAATGTTTGTAACACTATATATTTCGCCCAGAGAGGCTAATGAAGGGTTGAACAATTTTCCTATTCACGCGAGATTGTTCTTTGTGTTCTTAATTATCCTATCCACAGAAATAGTTGAGAACAGCGACCGTACTGCAATTAGTTGGTGGATCTATAGGATAATTGGGGCTATAATAATTGCATGACCAAACCTTAATTTAGTCTTCCAATCATTCAACCTTTTTGCTCTTTATGCTTTTCTTGAATTTAAATTCTTGTATGACAAACAAGGGTTAATTTAGGAAAAACAATATTAATCGCGAATGACCAAACAGGTTAATAGCTTTAGTAAAGGGATTGGTAATTGAATAAAAGAAGGGGATTCAGGTAGGATTAGACATAGATGAATCGAACCTTGCAAGTGAAACTGCGACCCTAGACCTCTCTCTCCATTGATTATATTTTCCATTTTTAATTTTTGTTATTTACTTCTTCTTATTTTAGTTTCTACATCACTCAAACTATTTGTTCGTCTAAACACTAAATAGTCTCGATTAGTTTAGTATTTGTTAATTAATCTCTGTGGATACGATATTCTTTTATACTATTTCTGCGAAAGAATACACTTGCTCTAAGTGTATTTTTAACACAACGAGTTTTTGTATTTTTAACGCAACAAGTTTTTGGCCGTCTCCCCTTGTATCAATTATGCGCTCCCTTTTATAGATAGTTCATAGGGTTGGATATAAACCAGTTGTGGATCTTATCTTTCTTAAACAGGTGTGGGCCTTTGATTTTAGCTTAGATTTCAATTCTTTATTGCCACTAATGTTGCAACCTTTCTTTCCATTCTTTTCACTTGTCTTCTTTCTTTTCATATATAATAATACTAGTAGGATATCCGTGCATACGTACGGGAGCTGCCATATTCTTTTCATGAGCGAACTTAGACATAATTTAAATAGTCTGGACAACACTTCGTGAAAAAAAGACAAATTTTAAGTTGTTAAAAAAGGAGCCCCAAATAAAAAGTTAGATAAATATTAAAATCTAAAAATATAAAAGTATCATTTAAAAACAATCTGTGCATTTATCCCGTGTTCTTTTATATATTAGTGTCAATGTTGTTTTCCGTGTTTTTTTATATATCGCTGTCACGGCTATCTCGTGTTTTTACATACATCATTGCAATTATCCCGTGTTTTTTTATAATTCAATAAAGGTATCACGTGTTTTTTAATATATCAGTGAAGTTATCTCATAGTTTCAATTGATTATTTTAGTTGATTAATAGATTATAGTAGATAGTAACGAATATATGGTAGATTATCAAATATTTCAGTGAAGTGTTTTTTATATATCAGTTCAGTTATCCCGTGTTTTTATACATATCATTGCAGTTATCTCGTGTTTTTTTTACATAATAGTATAGTTATCCCATGTTTTTATATATCAGTGCAGTTATCTCATAGTTTCAATTGATTATTTTAGTTGATTAATACATTATAATATAGATAGTAAAAGATAGATAGTAGATTATCAAATATATCAGTGCAGTTATCCCGTGTTTTTTTATATATCAGTATAGTTATCCTGTGTTTTAAATATTAATCAGTAGTTGAAATAGTCATTAAGTTATCCTTTTTTATATATATTAATATCGTGTTTTTTTATATGTCAGTGAAGTTATCCTGTGTTTTTATATATTAGTACAGTTATCTCGTAGTTTAGATTGATTATTTTGGTTTATTAGTAGATTTGATTTGATTTGAATTTCGAAATTTGAAAAAAAAGAGAGGGGAACATTAAAAAAGTGGCAGTGAGAAGAAAGTGCATTGAGAGAAGAAATTTGAAAAAGAATGTGATAGTAAATTACAATGCTGCCCTTAGTTAGATGAGTTGTCAAATAAATAGGGAAACTTGTTTGAGTAATTTAAGTATGATTTATTTGTATAAATAGATATTAGATTAGATTAGTAGATAGTGGGTAAAGAAAGTTGGTGAGTTTGATTTGAATTTTGAAAAAAAAAGTAATAGAAAGTATGAAAAAAGTGGGAGTGAGAAGAAAATGCATTGAGAGAAGAAATTTAATAAAAGTATGATAGTAAATTACAATGTTGTCCTTAGTTAGATGAATTGTCTAGTAAATATGGAGGCTTGTATGAGTAATTTAAATGTGGTTTGTTTGTATAAATAGATTGAGTGTATTTTATTTGTATAATTAGATAAATAGATATTAGGTTAGATAGTAAATAGGAGTAAATTGTAGATTATTTAATAATAATTTAATTATATTAGATTATATAGTGGATTAAAAAAATTGGGAAAATAAATATTTTTAAATAAAGGGTGTGGGAGGCAATAATAATAGATGTGTAAGAAGTGAGAAATATTGGGAAATGTGAGTGAGAAATGAAGAGAAAGTAGAATTAAAAAATGATAAATAAAATAAAAGTGGTGATGTGTCAAAAAAGTAAGATGTCTAAAATTGTAATTTTGTATATTGTTTGTTTGTATAAATAGATATTAGATATATATATATATATATATTAAATATTTTCTTTTCTATAAATATAAGGAACAAATTAAGTTAATGAGTATATAATTAATACTAATTGCTCTAAAATGATACAAAAACATTCCCGAAAAATGCACTAAATTGGAGTTTATCAAGGGTCTTGTGAATGGGCCAAGGAAGGGTTCAAACTTAAAATTTTGGTCGATCCACGACCTAACAATGAGCCTGATGATTGATATTCCCCCGAGCTACAGAGCCTACTAGATAGGCTACACCTCTTCCAAGTAGAGTCCAACATTGAGGAAGCTATGTTTGGTGTAGTGTGTGGGAGGGTGAGCTCCAACAGTAGTCCGCACACATGGGCATTGATTGACACCAACACAAGAAGGTTGGTCGATCCTCCTCACCTTGAGCCTATTCAACGAAGGATTCCCACCTTCAAGGCTCAAGACCCATTGCTAGAAGTCAACCTGAGAACCGAGGCGGAACCAAGGATGACTAAGATTAGTGGGGTGTTGAGCCCGTAGTAGAGGAACCAGGTGGTCGAGTTGATAAAGGAGTACCGCGACTGCTTTGCTTGGGATTACCATGAGATGACAGACCTATCGAGCTTTGGTAGAGCATCAGTTTCCTATCAAAGATACATGCAAGCCTCACAAGCAACCATCGAGGAGGTTCAACCCTCAACTCATGCCTCAGATCAAGATCGAGGTAGAAAGGTTATTGAAGGTTGGTTTCATCAAAACCACCAGGTACGTGGAGTGGCTATCTAACATAATGCCAGTAATTAAAAAAATGGCCAAGTGAGGGTATGTATTGATTATAGGAACCTGAACTTGGCCACGCCAAAAGATGAGTATAGTATGCTAGTGGCCGACATGCTAGTTGACGCTGCGGAAAACAATGCCATTCTAACTTTTATGGATGGCTACTCTAGGTACAACCTAATTTATGTGGCCATGGCAGTCACCCATAAGACTGCCTTGAGGTGCCTTGGCGCCTTAGGTATCTATGAGTGGTTGGTCGTGCCTTTTGGCCTCGAGAATGCGGGAGCCACTTAACAAAGGGCAATGAAAGCAATCTTTCATAATCTAATCGGTAAGAGCATGGAAGTATATATTGATGACGTGGTAGTCAAATCCAAAAGCATCGAGGCACACCTAGTTGAAAACGAGCAAGCCTTGAAGCGGATGGGACTCCACGATATCAAACTGAATCCTATAAAATGCGTGTTTGGTGTATCCGCATGGAATTCTTGGAATTGTTGGTACACAACCAAGAATAAAGCGAGACCTCCCAGGACTAAGAAGGAGTTGCAAAGTCTCCTTGACAATATCAACTTCTTGAGGAGATTCATTGCTAACTCACATGGAAGATGAAAGCA
The DNA here is from genome assembly GCA_020916435.1 of Oxytropis ochrocephala. NCBI lineage: Eukaryota > Viridiplantae > Streptophyta > Magnoliopsida > Fabales > Fabaceae > Oxytropis > Oxytropis ochrocephala. The sequence continues at coordinate 41,237,231 of CM037088.1, read as the reverse complement.
TTTTCACCGTTGCTGAGATTCAAAAACTCAGAAGAAATGGTGTGGGGAGCCAAACAATAGGAGGCCTTTGACCAGATCAAGGCTGCCTTGGCTAACCATCCAGTTCTAGTCTCCCCGTTGCCTGGGAGGCCCTTGAAGCTTTACATTGCAGCCGAGGACCAAACTATTGGTTGTCTCCTAGTGCAGGATGACGACAATGACGCCGAGCGAGCTATCTATTATTTGAGTAGGATTCTCAACGGTGTAGAGACTGGATACTCCTCTATAGGAAACCTTTTTTTGTCATTGTTTAACGCATGTACCAAACTGAAATATTATTTATTGCTCTGGGAAGTTCTAATTGTTTGCAAAGTTGACATTGTAAGGTACTTACTTTATTGGTCTGTCTTGCAAGGTAGTCTTGTAAAGTGGGCCATTAAACTAAACGATTTTGCGCTAACACATGTACCTTTGAGGGATGTCTAGGGACAAGTCTTGGCCGATTTTCTTGCCCAACACCCTTATGTGGAAGTCCACGATCCACCAGCCTTGGTTGATTTGAGTTCTTCCATATTTGGTTCATCTTCATTAGAATTGCATTATTACTATCAATGTTAGTCTCAATCTTCTTCTTGTTCCCCTGCAGGATATCACCACCAACTGAGGAGACCCCATCCATGGAGGGAAAGGAAGGAGCGCTAAAGCCCTAGCAGGAAAAAGCACAATGAATATTTCACTAAAGCCCTAGCAGAAAAAAGGCGCAACGATTATTTCAGCCACCTTCAGCATGCTCTCTTCACTTTTTTCATTTATGTGCACCTCAAGCTATGGTTGTTGCATTTTTCATCTCATTGTATTTTTTTGTATGATATTGATTGTTTCTCCCCTTTAGGTTGTGTTTTGTTTATAAGAGAAGTTGAGAAGAGGGAAATAGCTGAGAAAGAGTAAGGGAAGAGAAAGAGGTGAGAAATGAAGTAGATTAGGGTGTTGTTTGGTACAAGGGGAAGAGAAGAGAAATATGAGAGAGAGAGAGAGAGAGAGAGAGAGAGAGTGGTAGAGATGTCTATTAGTTTGGTTGGAGAAAAAGTGAAGAGAAAAATGATATTATTTTTGAAAAGACAAAAACACCTTTGAACTAAAAAGCAACACATAAATTATTCAATATTTTAATCATCTAAATATTTATTTTAGTCATTTAATTTAATTAGTTAAATTATTTTACTTATTTAATTAGATAAATGTTACGGTGAACAAATTAAGGGTAACATTGGAATTGTGATAACTTAGGACCCATTTTCTCTTTCTTTGTTCCCACTCTTGGAGAGAAATCAAAAACTACTAAACTAATCCATAACATTTCTCTCTATCTTATTTCTCTCCAAAACCAAACAATAGAAATTCACTATCTCTTTTCTCTTTCTCTCTTCTCTTCCTCTCTCCTCCCTTTATCTCTCTTCTACCAAACACACCCTTAAAGTACCCAGTGAGTCCTAGGACAACCGAAACAAGCATACCATTAAGGACTTTCCCCTCACAGGTTGGGATCTGAAACATGTCATCAATGTGGGTGATCACCCGAATATTGAGTGTTTTATATGATTGAGATTGTGAATCCTGGTCAAAGAAATTTGAAATGGTAACCCCTTAATGAGCTTGGGGTTTAGGGCTTAGTTCGTGTTCCCAATCGGACTGACCGATATCAAGAAGGCTCGGCCGGACATAATGCACTCAATGGAATAAGAACACAATCATGCGGTCAGCCACATTCCCTAGACGGTCGGCTCTTACAACTATTCGGTCATCGGTTCGGTCTATATGTTCGGCCACCTACATCGTTCGGTCGGCCTAACTATCGGTCGGTCTAAGCATCGGTCGGCCTAACCATCGGTCGGCCTAAGTATCGGTCGGCCTAACCATCAGTCGGCCTATCCGTGACTCAAGACGTATTTAAGGAAATCCCTATGATTCCTGCACAGATCTCGCAACAGTCATTTATTGTATTGATTAATATTAAACTCTAATTGTACTATATAAACAGCCCTTAGAGGCGAATGAAAGGGACGAACACAATCTGACTCTTCATTCTTTATACTCTTATTCTTTTTTATTATTCATCGTGTTCTAGTTAAATCCTACTCAAAGAAATAGTTAGGAACATTGGCGCCCACCGTGGGGCGCAGGTAAAACTTTTCCCGCGCCTCACACAAATTCCGTTTTTCTAAACTCAGAATCCGATGGAAAATTTCATTCCCATCGTTCCCCACACTCGTTCATTGCTTTTTGGATCACTATAATTTGGCAAGAAGCAATTTCTTTTAGATCTGTAAAATAGCGAATCAGAAAGCAAATCGGTTCATAGACCACTCTGATTACTTCCCTCTCGCCGTGATTCCAATCACTACTCGCCACATGAGAACCATCAAAAGGATCGTCTAAAAACAGATGAGGCGACTTTGTTTCTTTTCCAATCAGGTGCTTTCTTTCTTTGTTTTATCTATGCACAATGAAATGTTATAAAACTAGGTTGGATCCGATTTGGGTATAGCATAATTATCATTGGATCTCGAAGGTTGCTAGATGATGTTATCATTCGGCATCATCCATGTGTCATGTGTGCTATTACAATGTTAATTGATGTTGTGTATTCTAAAGTTTGTTTTATTTGATTACGCTTGGCACTTCACGTTCATGTCAGTTGCTAAAAGCCTAAAACCATCAAATATTATGACTTTTTCAACATCATTTTTTAAATGGCTTTGCAATGGCTTATGTAAAGAATCGGCCATAACACAGCCCAAAAAACTTTCTTGAACTTGATTGGCAATTGCTTTATAGTTTTAGTGAAGACCAAATATTCAGTTTAGTGCAAAGCAACCTTTTGTGTTACAATGTTCTTGTTTGAAAAGGTCATCGTTATTGCTAGAATAATACTCTTGATATTTTCATAATAACTCAACCTTATTGCTAATTTAATGGCACCAAATTTACTGGTTATAATTAAATGAGAAATAAACGTTTTTTAACCATAAATGTTTTTAATTGTGGTGTTATAATTACGTTGACCAAATTATAAATTCCTTGAAGTTACTAATGCTCTACTTTGAATAAGTCTCAGATATTATTCAAACAGGGTCTAGTCGAGCAAAGAATACTGCCAGACCAGAAACTAAGTTATCAACCAATCGAACAAAAGGTGTCTCCAAAATGGACAGATTCCTCATTATTTTTCTCCAATAGCTTTGACATAGAATGTTCCGAAAACAAAGTTCCGATTGGTAAAAACCGAGCAACGTCTCGAAGTACCCTCAGGAAAACCTCATGGGTAAAAAGCAAAGCCAACGCGCTTGCCACCCATGAGAAGTCTTCTTAGATAAAAAGCGAAGCTAACACGCTCGCTGCAATGAAGACAACATGCTCATTGCTCTGAGAGTGATACACAGTCATGTCAAAACTAATGAAGCAAAGTATAAAGGAAGATGTTACGAAAACGAGCACCTATGAAGCAACACATGTAACCCAAGAAGGACTTGATGCTCGAAGGACTCAATAGCTGAAGGACTTGATGGCTGAAGAACTATTAAGTGCGACCGAGCCTACCTAAATATTAGAACGACTTCACACTTCGTGCTCGCCGCTCGAAGAATTGTGTTCCCAACCGGACTGACCGTTATCAAGAAGGCTCGGCCGGACATAATGCACTCCATGGAAGAAGAACACAATCATGCGGTCGGCCACATTCCCTAGACGGTCGGCTCTTACAACTATTCGGTCATCGGTTTGGTCTATATGTTCGGCCACCTACATCGTTCGTTCGGCCTAACTATCGGTCGGCCTACGCATCGGTCAGCCAAACTATCGGTCGGCCTAACTATCGTCAGCCTAACCATCGGCCGGCCTAACTACTAGTCGGCTTAACCATCAGCCGGCCTATCCGTGACTCAAGACCTATTTAAGGAAATCCCTATGATTCCTCCACAGATCTCGCAACAGTCATTTATGTTGGACATTTTAGTGTAATTGATCTCATTATTATGTTAAAATAAGAGTGCACGCTTGTTTTAACATAATAAGGAGAGTTCATATGCGATTTCATACATGGATCACGCTTGAAGCGCAAGTTTAGCGCTTGATTTAGCGATCTTGTTTTGCCGATCGCGCGTGGAGCGCGAACGGGCGCCACTTAAGCGCAACTTGAATGTGCTGTGGTAGCGCAGTTGCGCGTGAAGCGCAAACGGAGCGCCAGTGGAGCGCGATTTGGCAGGAAATGCAGTTTTAAGAATAAAATTGCCGTGAACTGCTACATAGGATATAAAACCACACGGTTTTCATCATTATTGATCAAAAAAATTTCTGGTTCTGAAAGTCATTGAAAACTCCATACATAAGAACAAGACTCTTAAACATAATCTTCTGATTTTATCCGATTGAACAATTTTGGTTGAACCCCGAAATTTGATTCAATCTGAAAGTGTTATACACAACTTCAGATTTATCCAAGAATCATCTTGAATTTTCGAAATTCCCCAACAAAAGATTGAATCAAATTCTCGAAATGACGAACGATAGTTCGAAGATGACAAGCAAGTTTGCGAAATTGGACAAGTTTGAAGGGCAGGATTTCAGAAGATGGCAGAAGAAGATGCACTTTCTCTTGACAACATTGAAAGTGGTGTATGTGCTGAGTACACCGATGCCGGTGTATATGGAACAAGAAACTATGGATCAAACAAGGAAGCGTTTGAAATGGGAGAACGACGATTACATTTGTCGTGGACACATTCTGAACGGTATGTCTGACTCTCTCTTTGATATTTATCAAAATGTTGAATCTGCTAAGGAATTATGGGACTCTCTTGAAACCAAATATATGGCAGAAGATGCCTCAAGTAACAAATTCCTGGTTAGTAATTTCTTTAATTACAAAATGGTTGATTCAAGGCCTGTTATGGAACAATATAATGAACTGCTGTGAATTTTGGGTCAGTTTACTCAATATGATTTGAAAATGGATGAATCCATTGCAGTTTCATCTATAATTGATAAACTGCCTTCTTCTTGGAAAGATTTCAAGCATACCTTGACACATAAGAAGGAAGAGTTGACTTTGGTTCAACTTGGTAGTCATTTCATGATTGAGGAGTCGTTGAGGGCTCAGGAAAATGACAAAGTAAATGATAAAAATGTAGCAGGTTCCTCTTCCGCTAATATGGTAGAGGAAAGTGGAACAGTTAAGCAAAATTACAATGGTAAAGGTAAGAAACGAAAGTTTCAAGGAAATAAGAACAAATTACAAGAAAACCTTGTTTTAGCCACCAGTAGTTGCCACAGAGCTTATTCCGTCAGTAATTTGCCATAGATTTGCGACGGCAAGTGCAAAATATGTGAGCGCGAAATTTCCCGCTGGTGTTTGCCACGGGTTTGCCACAGACATGTGAAAGGACAAAATTTTGCGACGGACATGCCGTGGCAAGTCTGTGGCAACGTATTGATAAATTAAAACACCCCCGATCCCTACTAACCTCTCATATCGTTCTCAGTTCTCACGCGTTCCTCCTTCTCACTCTCACTCTCACCCTCACCGGCTCCCTCCACCCACCGTCGCCCTCCTCCCTTCTCCCACCGTCGCCCTCTTCTCATCGTCCTCCTCCCTCCTCCCACCATCGCCCTCTTCTCTCTCATCTCTACTTGCACCACTGCGAAGTCACAAAGCTTTCACACCATCTTCCGTCTCTTCTCCACGCCTCTACCACGTCCCAAATTTCTGGTGAGCATTGCTTTCTTCTCCACGCCTCCCTCCTTTGAGTTTGCCATTTTTTGTTGCTTTCAGGTGAGAAATTGATTTTCCTCCAAAACCCTAAATCCCCAATGTTGAATCTTTTGAATTGAATCTGTGAATTGATTTTCATTTAAAAATTGATGAAGAATGACAGTAGATTGTTGTAAATAGCTTGTTGTGGGTTTTGATAATAGTTGTAAATATCTTTTGTATTTAGTTGCCATTGAAATTATTGACCTTATTTCTATCGATCTTTAAAGAGTATTGTCCTCTATTTATTGTTTTTGAACTGATGCACTCAGTTATATGCTGACAAGTATTGTTATTTCAAAAACAAGTTGAGTCTACATTAATCTTTGAGGCCATTTATCATGTTTAATTTTGTCTGGGATTGTGATTGTGCTTCATAGGTTCAAATTTGTTAGATCATTTGTATACACTAGCTTAATTAGAAATTTATTGTAGGTTTTGAACAGGCAATCCAAAGCTATGCGATTCATGTCCTTTCCTTGACTTACCAAAAGGTTCCTAGGACTGTGCTTGCTGAGGTATGCTTGTAATTTTGTCCATTTGAAAATTTAGTTCATTTATTACGGAATCATGGTTGTCTTTAGCTAGTATCTGCTAGCACAAAATCCATTACCATAATTTTCAATTTATAGTTGAACTCATGTTTGATGTAACTCATACATTAGTAATACAACACTTCTAGATTCACTACTATATTCCTATATTTATTCTTTAGAGATTGAATGATTCCATATACTCGTCCAAAGAGTAAAACTGTTGATGGTCTTAAACATCCTCCTTTTTTTAATTTTTGTCCATTGTTTGTCTCTGCTGCCATTGTTATACTGATATGCACTTCTCAATACTTAGTTATACAAAACACTTGAGTGATTTAGTCATACATGGATGAATCTTTTCATAAAGCAATTGATTGACATGACAAAACAAGTAAAAGATTTCAGACAACTACAATTTCCAGACGATAAATCTAATTTTAATTTTAGTCCTTCACTACAAAATTGTATAACTTACTTGAGTAGATGATATCATATGAACTTCATTTCCACCATCCACTGTCCAAATCACACTGCTATGTGGTTCCAGATAAAAGTGTTCCTGACCTCCTATCTGAACTTGCCCTTCAATTATTCTGTCACACTGGCCTGACTGAAAACAGTGATCAACATCGCCTTTAGCCAAATACTTTTCAGTGTTGGGATGAAAACTTTTAGCATTGATGGCATCCTGTATTGATAGTATGGCAGGAAGCTCTTCATACTCAACATGAACTTTTGTTTCTGCCATCTTTGTATTTTCATGAGTATCAGCCACAACTACTCCTATTACCTGGAAAATACATATAAATCCCATCAATTACTAATGGCAAAGGGCTAGTACAAGACTAGATATTCCTTTAGAACTCATTACCAATGCTGTAAAGGCTATCCACCAACTTCAAGATTTCGTCAAATGTATAAAGTAGAAAGTGAAAGACAAGTAGGTAGACCAATGAATTGGGAATTCATTATGATATTATATGAGTTATGAAAGTACAACTTATTGTATGATTAGCTGATAGGCTAATAGGGTAGACTTTCTAGAGACTCTAACTCAGTTTATCAACCAGAATTAATGGATCTACAAATAATTACAGCCATAAAGTACACTTGTGTGAAAAGAAGAGTAGGAAGGCATACAGGACAGAGAGAGAACAATGAAGAAAGTGGCAATTGAAGTCAATGTAGAGACATGAGCGGGGAACACTTGGATGAGAATTGAGGAGGAGCAGTAACACACCGGCATTCCTTACATAATGCTGAATTAAAATTCTAACGTGTAGATCGTAGAGTGTTATATACCAAAATAATACAAGTCTCATCACTAGCTTTACTAAGCAGGACAAGTATAATCCATACACGTGCACAATATATATTGGCATTTCATGCATTACACAATATATATTTGTTGAGATAAAATCCTTTTTGATATATGGTTTTAATGATAACAAACCTTATGAACTAAAGCTTAAGTATTCTGAATGGTGCTCTACTAATGGGTGTCTTGAGTTTGTTGAAAAGAACAAGTTTCTTTCAAGTGGACATGCTAGAAGCAAATTAGATCAATTCATTGCATGCCATTCTCAACAAATTGAAGAATCAGAGTAGCACCAACAAAGTTACAAGAATAGTAATGAAAGCTTCATGAAGACATATTATCTTTACTATTACAATGTGTGGGACTAGGAAATTCACAAAGAGAAAAGAGAAGACCTTAGGCAATCAAAGTAAATGCAAATCATCTAAGTGAATTCCTATCAAGAGAGTCCTAATAACCTAATGACTAGATGGATCAAAGGTTTCTACAAGTCTCTACAAAGGAGATTCTCATAGTCATTAATCAAAGTTATATTCTACCAATGCTCTCTTACTCAAAGGTTCAAAAGCTTATCAAGAAGCATATCAAAGAGCAAGACTAAAACATGCAAAAAGTCAAGGGTAGAAATAAACATAAGAAGGTTCACATATGAGAAGGTTCAATAGTTAAAGAAGGTTAAAATAGTTGGAGAAGGTTCAAAGATAAGAAGGTTCAAATAAGCAACCTACTCTAGGAAACTTCAACAACTAAAGAACAATCACTCTCATTAATGAACTGAAGAAGAGGTACTCAATGATTTTTCCTAAAAGCATCAAAGTTTATTGGGTTGAGGAATAATCATTTGAGAAAGTTTGACTAAGTCAATGTAAGGTTTGACAAAGTCAAGAGAAGGTATTAGAAAAGAGAAGGTAATAAATGATTCTTCCTAAGAGCATCAAAGTTCATTTATTTGAGGAATAATCATTTGAGAAGGTTTAACCAAGCCAAGACTTAGCAAACTAAGGCTCTACCATGGTCTACAATATTGGTATATTATAAAGGTAGAAAAGCCTTGAGAAGGTTAACTCATGAGAAGCTTAAAAATAAAGTCAATGTAAGGTCCGACCTTTCTACGTAAGGTTGACTAAAAGTCAATCGCATCGTTGACTAAAAGTCAACACAAGGTTGACCAATAGTCAACAGAAAGTTTGATTGAAGTCACCGTAAGGTTGACCTATTCCATAAAGAGGTACGTAGGTTGATTGAAGAAGCTTAAAAGAAAAAGTAACTTTCACGGAAGGTTGATCAAAGTCAAAATGAAGGTTGACCTAAAGTCAACGAAGGTTGACCAAAAGTCAACAGAAATTTTGACTCAAGTCAAAAGAAGTTTGACTAACAAAACACCTTGGAAGTATAAGTTCAATGTTAAGAAGGTTAAAGTGAAGGAAGAAACAATGTTCCGAAGGTTGCTGGAAACCATATCAAAATTATCCCAAACACATTAACTCTTCTTGAATGATCTTAAGGTGAATTAAATGAAGATTCCAAGTCATAAAATGTGCTGAAAGTTTGAATATAAAAGGAGGTAATGAATGATTATTCATATGGCACATTGAGGTGTTTATTCATGCTAGAAAGCTTCAGAAGGTTGATTCAAATTAATTCCAAGCTGTCCAACGGTTACAAATGAAGCATAGACTACTAGGGGAGTACTGTGAACTGACAGAAAAGAAGAAAAGGAAGTATGGTGCAGACATAAAGTGCTGTCAACACAAGACAAAGCACAAAGGTTGCTTCAGAAGGTTGATAGGCTACAACTAAAGCACAAAGTCATCATATCCTATCTACAAACCTACAACAACTTTCCAAACGGCTCTCTTCAACTCAAATTCAATTTGTAAATGCCTATATTCAATCCCCATGGCTATTTAAATGCTGGAATTTGAAGATTCAAGGCATGAGTTTGGGTTGGAACCTCTCATCTTTCAAGCTTCTCAAAGAAACATCCAACCTTCTCATCCACACTCCAAGCTTCTAATGTAAAATTCTGGGATTCTTTTAGTGAGTGTGTGTTAGCTTGATGAGCATCATTGTATACACTTTGTGTAATTTATTCTCAAGCTCTTAAACATCCCAAAACCCCAAAACCCTTATTGTAAACATTATCTTGTAAATATCTCACCAAACTACCTAGAAAGAAAGGTGAGTGTTAATGAGAAAATACAACATGTGTAGTGTTCTATCAAGCTACCTAAGGAGTAGGTGAGTGTTGATGAGAAACTACAATGTGTGTGTTGTTCTATTAAGCTACCTATGATAGGTGAGTGTTGGTGGTGATTATACTTGATAAGGTGAATCTTAGGTAACTAGTGGAGAGTTTCTAAGAGAGTGGAAACAAATAGGCGTAGTGTGTAAGAGTGCACCAGGTGTTGTGTGTGATCAAAGCTAGTGGTGGTGAAGTCTTTTGTGTGTTGATCAAAAGCAAGTGTAATGACTATTTGGAAAATAGTGGAAATACTCACGTGGACGTGGGGAGAGGAGTAGCCAGGTTTGGGTGAACCTCTATAACTCTACTGTGTTATTTACTAGCTTTCCTTACTATCTTCTAACATGCTATAAAATATTCACCATTGTCCAAACTATGAGAAGGTTGATTTATTCAACCTTCTGAAAACGGTTTTTAACTAAGAACTTATAATCTATGATTTAATCTCAAAGTTAAAACCAACATATCTCTTACAAACTATTATTCATGACTATCCCTCATCATTAAGAAGTTAGTATCCTATATTGATTATCTATTGTAACTAACCTTCTTCATTGAGTAGTTAGTGTTTTATATTGATCATCTATTGTTACTAACCTACTCAAGTATTTTATGCATAAAACATATACTGTTTTAAAAGCATTTATAGAAGCTTCAATCTGAAATGTTCTCATCCTCATAAGCTTCTCTACATTAAAGAGTTTATCCTTCACATATATATTTCTTGGTAATATGTTCCTCAAGTTATCAAACACTAAATTACCATGTTCAACAAAAGGATAAAATTCATATGATGTACAAAATGTTTCTATGCATAAATACAACACAAGACTCATTAAGAATTGAACTTACTTAACTAGAGAAGGTTCATCATGTGGAACCTACTTAACAAAAAGAAGGTTCAATGCATGGAACCTACTCAAGAAGAGTATGTCTTGTGAAATTGTTTTAAGCTAACTATCTCATCTCCAAGTATCAACTTGAGAGGACATTTTCTAAGTAGCAGGTTATAAATTTTCAAAGGGTCACAATTCAACCCCCTTCTTGTGACTCAGATGCCACTTCAATTGGTATCGAGCATGTGCTCTTAGTGGTTGAACACACTTAACCATGTGAAGAGATAAAGATTCTGGAAGAAGTGATGACCAACATTGGAGATAAAGAACATGTCTCAGAAGGTTGATTTACAAAGAGATGTGTGATATGCAGAAAACAATATTGATGAGGAAGAAGTTGACAAGGTGGGATAGATGAGAGGTTCCAACCCAAACTCATGCCTTGAATATGCCATGATCAACAAGTAAGCCTGTTTTAATCTTTCTTTGAATACTCTATAAGCCATTAGAATGGGAAGCTATTAGAGATGAGTTTTCTCTAAATAGCAAAACATAGGAAAGATAAAAGGGTTTCTTAGCTACTAACTTGAAAAGTCATCATAAATCCTTTTTACTCTCAAAGCAAAACAAAAATTGCCACAAGGTACTATTTTATAAGCTACTTTTCAAAAATCTCACAATACCCATCTTTGACAATTTAAAAGAGAAATGTGAAAGTCAAAATGATATGTTGTCTTGCTTGTTCTAACATACAAAGGGATGAACCACATGCTTTACATATTGATAAAGTACTAGTAGGTATTTGTTGCATGCTAGTCAAAAAGTAAATGTGGAGAAAATCTATAGTAAATAACAGCCCACTTGTATAAATTCTTCCAACTTATATTGTGTTGCTTTCTTGATCCTTACATAGTGTACTAAAAGGAATGGGGAATTTAAATCCTTGTTCTTTTTGAGTTTTTCTAAAAGCAACCTATTATGATAAAAAGTGGATGAGAGTTGTGCTTTGCAAGAATCTGAAATCTTGCATTATATTGGCAAACATAAGAAAAATGTTTGAGAATGAAAACCAGTAGAGTTTTGAAATTTGGTGAAAGCTTAGCATATTGGGCTTTCAAAGAAAATCATTTCTCTTGGCTTCCAAAATTTCTATCATTGCTCTCGGTGTATTAGCAAATACGAGGATCGCCATCAAAGAATTGGACTGCTGCCCCACCCATCACGATCGCCCAACACGCCGCTTGAGCGCACTCGCCGCCGAAATTCGCGCAGAATCTGGATCGGACATCATCAGATATATACGCCTATTCGCACACGGCATCGTGCACGTTCTCTAACCTTGTGCTATCCGCCCGAGCGACCTCTCACTAGATCGTCGGAGTGTCTTTGCGGTGTACCACCCGAGGTGCTCAACGCAGCGTGAAGCCGGGACCGGTCCTTTCAACTCTCTCAACGACCGCCCATCGGGGAAGCAACAACACTTCAACACTTCATTGGTCAAGGCACGATCAATTGGCGACCACGACCGTGGGAGGCCCGCGGCGCTATCCTACCCTCTTATGGCTCCACGCGACCGCCCCGCACGCTGGCCACTTCTCGACTCAATCCCTCCGGCGAACCAGCAGCGAGACCGGGAAGGCGTGGCGAAGCATACCACGAATCTCAAGGACTTCCACGACAAGAACCTTCAGGCACAACTGCGGCCGTGGGACCTGGTCCTCCAGCCAGATCCATCCGGCGTTGCTCGAGACCTACCGCCCGAGCCGATTGAAGCGGGCATCCAGAACCTCTCGCCGGACCATGTTACTCAAGCCGTTTGCGCGATCTTGCAAAACAAGAATCAAGTGATCGCAGATCGAGATGCACTCATCTCCCAAAGATGAAAGAGGTTCGATTCGGCCGCTCGCGTGCGGAAGCGGAGAATGAGAACCTCGCCCCGACCGGGCGCGAAGACACCGCTCCTCCTCGCAGGAGCATTTCTCGCCGAGAGAGCACTACTCATCATTCTCCGGCCGGAAGAAGCGGTGGCACGCAGTCGCTCGAGCGGAACGCGCCGCAGACGCCGCTCAATGTCCGATGACTATGAAGATTCCAGCCTACCGCCCCGACACCGTGGCGCCACCTACCGTACTCCTCCAATGAGTCGTCCGGTCACGTCGGTCGAGAAGCGGATCTTGGGATTCTCGTGAAGAGTGGAAGATTACGTAAATGGGAGAATTAGGGACGTTCGATCGGCCAAGGAGAGGCCAAAGCGAGCGACCCGTAAGGCCTCCTCAAGATCCACCAACCGCCCGTCAGAGGATTCTATGGAATGCCGGCAACGAGGCGTGCCTCGCAATGCAACCTTTGGGTCGAACGGCATTCGGAATGAACACGCCGCGCTCTCAAGGGAGATCAGCGTTATAAGATTCCGAGAGATCTCCGCAAGCCGCCCAACCTCAACAAGTTTGACTTACACGAGGTGATCCGTGATAAGCATCTCCGCTTATTTCAATAATTACCGCCGCTCACAGGAATTGGGACCGACCATGAAATGCGTGCTTTTTCCCCGCCGTTGGACGGCCGAGCATTGGAATGGTGGGAGTCTTTAAGTGCCCAATACCATCTCCTCGTGGGCGACACGATTAGAATATTCTTGTCTCACTACACCGCAAACCGCGCCAATACCGGTATGAAGAATACTTGGACTCGTTGTTCAAGGAGATAATGAGACGTTGAGACAAGACATCGACCAGGTTTAACATCGAGGTCGAAATCGCATTCGTGACTTGTCGCACAAGGACAAGTTGAAATATCTCAAGCGGGTATTCGACCGACCACCGATTCGTTGAAGAGTTTACATTGAATCATTACCGTGATCTCACCACTTCCCCGACAAGGGCTAATGTCCACATGCAAGATGAAGAAACTCTAAAGAAGAAAGGCCGCCCGCGCATACGACCTAAAGAAGAAAACAAAGAAGCCGGCCAAAGGGCATGAAGGTCGCCGCGACAATCTACCCGACTTTCGAGACAAAAAGTTCGATCATCGCGACTCGACTCAACACCTCCATTGCGTAGATCTACGCCAACGAGTGTCGAATAATGAGTTTGTGGAGTTAAGCGGCTCGAACCACTCGTGCTCAAGAAGGGGGCACGACCGACCAAAAGATACCGCCGCTACCACAAGAGTAAGGGCACGATACCAACGATCAGATGGCCCTTAAAGATGACATCAAGAGCCGATCCAGAAAGGCAAGTTGGGAAAGTATGTGAGGTAGGAGGAAGGCGACCGACCTCAAGAGAAGCCGAAGAAGCCGATCCAGACAGAGAAGGAAAGGGCCGCCATAGAAGGCACCCAAAACAAGGATCGGTGCCAAGATCGTGACACTCCGGCAGATCTGCAGAGGCCGTAATGTTGCGATGGTCATTCATGGTGGAAACCCCGGATCGCAGGGAATCTAATAAAGCCACTAAGAGAAAGTGGGACGAGTTGTTAATGGTTGCATCCACCTCAAGACCACCACCGGTCTCGAGCGGTAACCTCCCATCTCGCTCGATGATAGCGACCTGCATTGACGGCAAACCTAATAGCTATGTTCCACCGTAATCGTGGCGGTTATGGCAAACACGTATGCAGAGAATCTCGGTCGCATCAAGGTAGCTCGGCCGATATAATGTTTGAAGGCTTCGATCGACAAGATAAAGGTTGATCGAGCGAGATAATTCCCGTGCCGAGAGCCTACCTCTAACAGGTTCAATGGGGTGACGACTCATCCGCTTGGGAACGATCGGTGATGGTTACGTTTGGTGACGACATCGGGATAGTACTGCATGACAGACGGCCAGACGACGCCTCCTTGTACTCCCCCTCAAATCCTCGCTATCAATGTATTATTGGTAGGCCGACTTTGGGTAAGCTAGAGGTCGTTACATCGACGGTGCATCTAAAAATGAAATTTATAGCAAGGATCGACTCAAGTAGTTACCCGCGCGCCGACCTTGAATCGCAAGAAGAAGCCACGCCTATACCAAGAAATATGTGACGAGGTAGATCGTGGCCCTAACGCTCAAAGCACTAGTGAAGGCCATCAAGTCAATGTCGCTGATTTGGATGCTCGGGATGATCCAGATAGCGACCCGTAAGACAATGATGGTGATTTGGCTCGAGAACTCAAGCACAGCCGATAAGACCGTGAGCCTCATGGAGAGTTGGAAGACGTTCAATTGGGTGACGACCCATCCAAAAGCGGTGAAGCCGGTGAGCGACCTACGAGAGCAAGTGAAGCAAGATCTTGCACAAAGGCTTAAAAGACTATGCTGACTGCTTGCATGGCGTGCATCGACATGCCCGCATCCCTATCGAAGTGGCTCCGCCATCAACTTTCCGTCGATGAAGCGGGCCGTTTTGGCCGCCAAAGAAGACGTACTCGTAACGAGGAAAATCTCAAGCATTCACGCTAAGGCCGTTGAGGACCTCATAAAGGCCAATTTTATAGAAGAGATCAAATACACGACACTGGCCGCCCAACGCCGTCTTTGGTTAAAAAGAAGAATGGAAAATGGAGGATGTGTGTGGACTATCTTCGATCTAAACGGGGCATGCGGAAGGATGCCTTTCGCGTGCCCAACATTGACAAGTCGTGGTCGATGGTGCCTCGCTACAAACTATCGTCTTTTCGGATGCTTACTCGATACAATCAGATCACGATGTATCCGCCCGATCGGCACAAGACGGCCTTCATGACCGATCGGGGAAATTTTCAGTACAAGGTGATGCCCTTCGGTCTGAAGAACGCTGGAGCGACCTACCAGCGGATGATGAACAAGATTTTTAAAAGACAGATCGGCCGTGATCTCGCAGGTGTATCCGGACGACATGATCATTAAAAAGCGCAGAATCCGACCTGCATCACGTGAGCGACCTCAGAGAAATATTTGAAGAAGCTAGGAGGAACTCGCTTAGACTTAATCCTGAAAAGTGTACCTTTGGAGTGAGGGCCGGCCGATTCTTGGGTTTTCACCGATCGAAAGAGGATAAGCGAACCACGAAAAGTGTAGAGGGCCGCCGATATGAGGCCGCCCACATCGAAAAAAAAAGAAATACAATGATTAAATGGTATGGTGGCCGCTCTATCCGTGTTCATCCCCAAAGCGGCTCGCAAGTCGCTTCCATCGCTTAGGATCGCTGGCCAAGAAGGAAGTGGATTTTGAGTGGGACCGAGCAATGCCGCGAGCATTGGATGAGTTAAAACAAGCCTTGATTAGCCCGCCGATCATGACCAAGCCGCACGGGCGAGACGTTATATCCAGATTTGGCCATAACAGTAAGAAGTTCTCGATCTTTGTGCTAGTTAGAGAAAACGATCTAAAGCGTAATCGGTCTATTTCATAAGCAAAGTACTCCAAGCGGCCCGAACCGAGATACCGAGAAGATAGAGAAGTTTGCCCTTGCACTTCTAATAGCGGCTAGAAGGTTGAGACCCTACTTTGTGGCCCACTGTGTCGTGGTAAGGACCGACCAGCCTATAAGGCAAGTCCTTCATCGGCCAGACCTGGCGGGAAGAATGATAAAGTGGGCGGTAGAACTCAGTGAGTTTGGCATCAAATTTGAATCTAGATCGGCCGCAAAAGCACAGGTATTGGCCGACTTTATAGCAGAAATGACTCTACCCGGAAGATCAAGCCGAACGACCGGATCTTGCACGAGATGGGTCGATCTAATAGCAAGGAGTGGGGCCGGCACGATACTAGAGAATTCGGAAGGCCTTGGCTTGTAGAAGTCTCTTTAACCTTTGCGTCCACACTTCAAACAACCAGCCGAATATGAGGCGTGTATGGCTACCTGCACTCGCAGAGACTTCAATGTTGAACGGGTTGAGCTCAGATCAGATTCCCTACTCGTAGTCTCACAGATCAAAGAATTGTATGATGCTAAAGACGACGTGCTGAAAAGTTATCTAGCAAGAGTGAGAGAACTGCTCAAGCAGTTCGACCGAGCTGAAGTGGTACATGTGCCTCGGACCGAAAATGTTCGAGCAGATATCCTGTCGAAGCTGGCAAGTACCAAAACTCCAGGGAATCATAGAAGTGTGATTCAAGAAACATTAAATAGGCCGAGCGTTTCAACCAAGCCAAGTCAGTCGTTGGCCGTTCTATGTGTCAGAGCGGATTCAGATTGGATCGCCCCCATCCTGAGGTATATTGTGGAAGGAGAAGAGCCGAGCGATCCAAAGCAAGCTAAGTTGGTCAGACTCAGAGCGACCAACTACTCATTATAGAAGGAAGGTTGTGCGTAAGAGGATTCTCCTCTCCATTGCTAAGGTGTCTTACGTCGGTCGGTTCACCATGTGTTGAGGACATTCATGAAGGTGTTTGTAGGAGTCACCAGAGGCGCTCGCTCCATTGCAAAAAAGGCTCTCGTGGTAGGCTACTATTGGCCGACCATGGACGAGGACGCCAAGAAACTCGCTCGGAAGTGCAAGAAATGCCAAGTGCATGCCGATGTCCACATTGCACCCTCCTCGTGAGTTACAAAGTCTTGTCTCACCTGGCCGTTCACTGGTGGGGCATGGATCTTCTAGGCCCGTTTCCACCGCTCCGGGCCGGTTCAAATTCTTGATCGTGGGCGATAGATTACTTCACTAAGTGGATCGAGGCCGAGCCGCTGCAACAATCACATCGGCCAAAGTCAGCAAGTTCTTGGACGGTGTGTGCTAGCCCCGTTTTGGGATTCCCCCCAGATTGATAATGCATAACGGCACCAGTTCGCAGACAAGAGGTTCGAGAAATGTTGGCGACTTAGGGGTGAAATAAAGCGTTTCACCTCGGTCACCAAACACTCGCACCAACGGCCAAGCTGGCGGCCAACGTGGTAATCTGCGTGGTTTGAAGCGAAGATCTGGGACGGGTTAAAGGAATCGGGTCGTAAGAGCCGCGATCCGTTCTATGGGCCTACAGGGCGACCCTCATTCATCGACCAGGAGTCGCCGCTTCGGACAATTGTACGGGCCGTCTTTGTGATACCCATAGAAATGGGCGAGCCGAATTGGAGGACTTCAAACCCCTACAGTGGTTGACAACGCACAGGGCTATCCGAGAAGAGTTGGACTTAATTGAAGAATCGCGCACCCAAGCTTCGCTAAGAGAGCAATTGATCAAACGAAGGTCGCGGCCGTGTACAACGCCGAGTTCAAAAGAGGGAATTCTCGGTCGGCCACCGTTTCTAAGACGGGCCGCGTGGGAAACAAGAATGCACGCCGGCGGAAGCCGGGCGCCAAATTGGGAAGGCCCGTATCGAGTCATCGCGAAGGCGGCAAGGGCATACGAGCCGCAAACCATGAATGGGCGACTATCCCCGCAACATGGAATGCGTAAAAACTTAGGAAGTATTACGCTTGAATGTAGCAAGTGATTTGAATGTAATAACGACCGATCTATTAATGAAAGCGGCAGCGCTCTTTTCCCACCGGGTTTTTTACAGAGGCCCGACCTTTGAAAACATAATGTGTTCTTTACTTTCTCGCAAGAATGTATGGCCCGTCGCTCAAGATTGCCCGTGGCAAAGGAGCGATCGACGACTTATCGAAGTTAATCGGATCGTCGAAACGATCTAAATCGGCGACCATCGAAATGGTCCCAACCGAGTGCCATCGAAATGGCCCAAGGGTTAAAACTCGCAAATCTTAGATCGTCGAAACGATTCGAATCGGCGACCATCGAAATGGTCCCAACCGAGTGCCATCGAAATGGCCCAACAATGCTAGGTCGTCAAACGATCCACGTCGAGTGCCATCGGAAATGGCCCAAAGGTTAAGTAATAACCCATCACGGTGAGGCACGAAAACGATCTACTTAAATGCCATCGAAGGGCTCGATCGGAGATCGCGAAGCGATCCAAGGCCCCGTATGGACATTAACTTATCAAAGAATGGATGCTTTGAAATAAGTACGAATGACGCACCGAACGGTCTTAAAATTCAAAGACTTAGAGAAAAATAAGCATACAAGGGCGCAAAGAAGAACGACCAACAACGAAGCGCTATCGAAATGGACGAAGCGGCTACGAGCGCCCACAAGTTCAAAATGAACAAGGCGAATAAATGCAAATCACGCAGAAATTGCAACATGAATTCAAACGGGCATAAATGAAAAGCAAATATTGTCATTACAAATAGGGGACGCCCGGCCGAAGCCGAGCGCCCACGAATAAAAGAACTGCACGAAGGCAGAAATATTGTCAGGCCCGAAGGCAAGTTACAAAATTACACCGCTCGCAGGCGGGCTTCAAAAGAGAATGGTGGCGGCGAGCGACGAATGGCGTTCGCCACATATTCGTCGCATGCGAGCAACATGATCTTGTTATTTTCGACATAGTGCGCGTGGGCTTGATCATCTTGTCATCGAAATTGATCTGCAGTGTCGGTATTCAACACCCGCTACCGCCAAGAGCGTTGTAAAATTGCTCGACTGCAGCCTCCTGACCGGCCTTGGCCACCACCTGAATCTTCGCCTGCAGCTCGGCATTTACGGCCTCCAACCTGGCTTTCTCCTTCTCGACGGATTCAAGGTCAGCTTTCAGAGCGTTCACCGGCGGCAAGCTCTTGTTCCTCTTTGACACTGGCCCGGCCATCCTCCCCGTTTGAGGCCTCCTTCTTCGACCGGGAGGAGCTTGTCATATTCCTCGCTGCGCCTCGCTTAAAGCCTTGCCCTTCCCTGCGAAATTCAGGTCGAAGGTTGGTTAGTCGGTCGAACAAAGATAAGAAGGAAATTACAAGACTAAGAAAGTAAAATTACCATCAGATTCGGCCACCAGCTCGGCCATGACTTTGTCGACCCCCATGCAGAGAGAAGCGCAGAGCGCCATGGGCTTCCTTCGGTACTCCTCCAGATCGGCCGCACTCAAGCTTTCGAGCTGGATGATGGGAACCTCCTCCGTTGCAGGAGCCGGGACCCGAACGTCACGCTTGGCCCGCTTGGGTGAGCGATCGGAACTGGGAGGAGGCGACCGAGGCCTGCCGACCGGCTTCTTCCCTTGGCCCTTAGGGGTGTGGGGGACTTTGGAGGAAGGTTCAGGATTATCCCCCGACCGAGAAGAACCAGGTCCATGAGCCCCTCCTTCGGCTTCGGGGCGGAAAGCGGCGGAGTTCCGATTTTTGCCGGACATCCTTTCTGCAAAATAACGAGCCATGGGTTAGAATAACATATTGACAAGGCCTACAGCAAGAATATAAAGAAAAAGCTCGAAGGCAGACCAATCTCGGCCTCCAGGTTTTCGCCTTCGTACAAGACGAAGGGTCGGCAAGGTATGTCGCCTTTAGGATCCGGGCGCATCATGCTCGCGCGCTTTAATCATCTCCAAAGATTCGTGTCGGCCTCCCGGATCGTTGATGAGTAAATGTAATCGCCCGCCTCCGGAAGAAGTGGGCCGTTCCACATGATTGGGAAGAATGGGGACCGGCATCCCATCAATTTGCCGATCTCGAAATGGCCATCCCGGCCTCCTTGGTTGGAACGACCCGAAGTAGTGGCCCTCCGGACCGCCGCAAGGCGACTCTTGGAAAGCCTTGAAGAATCGATGATGAGTCTTACGCATTTTGAAGGAGACTGCTCCCTCTTCTCTTTGTTTGCTTTCTCCTTAGCCGGTGAGCTCAAAGAGAGTGAAGAAGAGCATGATCGACACCGCCGACCAAGCTTAGTTAGCAAGACTTCAAAGGTTTTGAGAAACGCCCATGCGTTCGGATGGAGTCGAGAGGGGCGACCCCAATATGGCGCGGGACGTCCGTTGGAACTCGGTGAAAGGAGGAATGATCTTCATTTTCTCACCACGATCCGGTACATGGTGAATTTCGTAAACGGGAGTAAGTGGCAATATCTTGGCCGTCTTTCATACCCCTCACTCTCGGCTGGTGAGAGTCGGCAAAATAACGCTCAATGTCGGACAAGGCGTAATGATCGGCCGTCGGCGATACTCCGTGCGCTCAAGAGTGTCGGAAACCCAAGACATATCGAGAGGATCTCGGGCTATATCCGGTGAACATCGGCCGCTTCTTCGCTCGACCTCCTTCGTTGTTGGCCTCGGCACGAGAAGCTAGCGTGGGCTGGACGATCGTTCATCGGCCGCTTCACCTCGCCGCCTCTCGGCAAGATCGCATAGCCTCGCGTCCTCGACTCGGGCGGCTCTCGGTTCCTCATCATCATCCGGTCGATCACCGACATACTCATCTTGTTCGAGAGCCGGGGCATCGACCGACGGTGGTGTAGAGTTGCTCGACCGAACGGTAGAGTGAAAGCAGGAAGAGTGGGAGCTGGAGTTGGTGCCGCTTTCGAGAAGTACCGCTTTCAAGAATCAGCATTTTTGTCATCCGAAGACGACTTAGAGTCCGCCTCGGGGGCATTGGGCTCGCCGGCCTCACCGACATATATGTGGCGAAGGACCGGGCGGTTTTCCGAATACGAGCGATTAATTTTGTCCGTGGCATACACAACACACGTGATAAAGGGATCGAGTCGGTCGATCGAGCGAAGCACTCATGAGAGAGGCGGTGGCCATCCTCGACTGACACCCCTATCACGAGGCGTGGAAAAGCACGAAATACTTTAAAGAAAAACTCAAGTTTAAAAGAGTAAAAGGAGCGGTCGATTCGTACCTTAAGCAGTGTTGAAGATCGGTCGCGAGCAAAAGCGGCGACTACGGATCTGCGTAGCCGGTGCGCATTTAATTCATTGTGAGCAAATCGAGGAAAGTGTGAGATATGAACTCGCCTGCGAAGCGGGTATTTATAGTGAAGACCCATGGCGAAGGGGGGGACCGGAGAGACGGCGTCGTAACGTTTCACCTTTCCTTCGCCAATGGTTGTCTCGAACACAACTCGGAAACACCAAACGCCACGTCTTAAATGTCGGGAAAGGCCAACCGCCGCGCGGCACTTCCCGGTCGATGGTTGACGCGGTGCGACGACACCGCGTAGAAAAAAGCAAACGGCCGCGTCCGTTTCATCAAGAGAACTTCACTCCTGGGGCATCGATTCAAGCCTCGGCCCGCTTCTTAGCGACCCAGGCTTGGGGGCAATCGTTCTGGGTGTATTAGCAAATACGAGGACTGCCAACAGCAATTGGACCTGCGGCCCAGCCCATCACGATCGGCCCAACACGCTGCTTGGAGCGCAATTCTCGCCGGCCGAAATTCTCGCGTAACGGTCGGACATCACTGTATATATATCGCCATTCGCACATGGCATCGTGCACGTTCTCTAACCTTGTGCTATCGCCCGAGCGACCTCTCACTAGATCGTCGGAGTGTCTTTGCGGAGTACCACCCGAGGTGCTCAACGCGTGAAGCCGTGGGCCGGTCCTTTTCAACTCTCTCAACGACCGGCCCATCAGACGAAGCAACAACACTTCAACACTTCATTGATCGTCGGAGTGTCACTGAGTTCCAACGGGACGTCCTGCGCCATATTGGGGTCGCCCCCTCTCAGCTCCATCCGAACGCATGGGCGTTTCTCAAAACCTTTGAAGTCTTGCTAACCAAGCTTGGTCGGCCGGTGTCGATCATGCTCTTCTTCACTCTCTTTGAGCTCAGCTGGCTAAGGGAGAAAGCAAACAAAGAGAAGAGGGAGCAGGTCTCCTTCAAAATGCAGAAGACTCATCATCGATTCTTCAAGGCTTTCCAAGAGTCGCTCGGTGCGGTCTGGAGGGGCCACTACTTCTGGGTCGTTCCAACCAAGGAGGCCGGGATGGCCATTTCTGAGATCCAGCCAGATGGGATGCTCGGTCCCCATTCTTCCCAATCATGTGGAACAAGCCCACTTCTTGGGGAGGGCGATTACATTTACTCTGTCAACGATCTGGGGGAGGCCGACCTGGAATCTTTGGAGATGATTAAGGCGCTGGCGAGCATGATGCGCCCAGATCCTAAAGGCGACATACCTTGCCGACCCCGCCGTCTTGTAATGGCGAAAACCGAGGCCGTAGATTGGTCCGAGTGCGCGCCGAGCTTTTTCTTTATATTCTTTTGTAGGCCTTGTCAATATGTTATTCTAACCCATGGCTCGTTATTTTGCGAGAAAGGATGTCCGGCAAAAGCTGGAACTCGCCGCTCGCCCGTCAAGCCCGGAAGGAGGCTCGGGGACCGGTTCTTCCTTGCCGGGGATAATCCCGAACCTTCCTCCAAAGTCCCCACACCCCTAAGGGCGAGGGAAGAAGCGGTCGGCGAGCCTCGGCCGCCTCCTCCCGATTCCGATCGCTCACCCAAGGGGCCAAGCGTGGCGTTCGGGTCCCGGCTCCTCTGCAGGAGGAGGTTCCCATCATCCACTCAGAAAGCTTGAAAGGCCGATCCGGAGAATGCAGAAGGAAGCCCGTGGCGCCTCTGCGCTCTCTGCTCGCATGGGGTTGTAACACCCCCAAATAATTTAATTAAGAAATTGATTAAATTGTTTAGGTGTTGCACTAATTTTTTAATTATATTAAATTATAATATGGTGTTTATAATTTAGTATTTTATTTTAATTGAAGGGAGTGGTGGAAGAAATGGGCCAGGGGTGTAAAAAGGGCCCAAGGTGCACTTGGCCCAATACTTATATACCCAAATTAGGTATCCAAGCTCATTGTGAGAAGCAAACGAAAAAGAAAAGAAAGGAGAAGAGAGGAGCAAACAAGGCTGTGGCAGAGAGGAGAGAAAGAGGAGGATTTCGTGACTTGAAGCTTGGATTGTTGCGGTGGTTTTGTTCGTGACTCGATTCCGGTGCTTTTCTACGGTTTAATTGAGGTAAGGGGAGTCTCACTCTATAATAGAGGAGATAATGGGTATTATATGTGTCATAGGGGCTGTTTTGATGTTAATTGATGATTGCATGTTGATTGATTCCTTAAATTTGATGAAATTGTTGGTAAAAATTGATTTAGGCGTGAGTTAGGGTTTTGTGATGTATGATTTTGTGATTTTGATGTTAATTGGTGATTTGAGTATGCAATTGGTTGTTTGATTATGCAATTAGGAGTGTTAGAAGGATTATTGGGTGAATTGGTTTGGAAGATTTTGGGAAAATTGGGGTTTGGGGCGCCAAGATGCTAGGATTCCGCGCTCGTGTAATCGCTTCATCAGCTAAGTTTAGAGTTTGTGCAGGAATGCTCACGCCAGGCGCCACATTCTTTGGGAAAATGGCGCCTGTGTAATCGCTCATGTCTGCCGGAATATGTTTTGCGAGGTTGTTTCCGCCAGTGGCGCCAAGTTCTTTGGGAAAATGGCGCCACTGCACCTTTTTGTGTGTTAGATGCGTGTGTGCGGTGCGGGCGCCAAATGCTGCTCAGGGTGCCCGGAATGGCGCTGTGTCACCGTGAGCGATGTCCGGGTGAGTGAGTTCTTCGTCTGGGCGCGAGAATGTGGGTATTTTGGAGCCCGGGAGTGAAACTTGCATTTACGGGCACATTTCCTCGTGCCAACTTTTGTATTCACCGCCAACTTTCAATTTTAAACATTTTTGGCTCGAGTGGTTTTCTAGTTGCGTGTGTATTTTTGAAAATGTCGGTGGGGCTCGTTTTGTGTGCGTTTTGGGCCCGGGAGTGCAACTTATATTTCTAAACACATTTTCTCGCCAACTTTTGTATTCACACGCCAACTTTCAATTTTAAGTGTTTTGGCTCGAGTGGTTTCTTGATTGCAAGTGTATTTTTGAAAATGTCCGGTAGGGCTCGTTTTGGGTGTGTTTTGGAGCAGGGGTGAAACTTACTTTTCTAGGCACATTTCACTGTGCCAAATTTTGTGTTTACTCGCCCAAATTCATTTTTAAACATTTTTGGCTCGGGTGGTTTTTGGTTTGAAGGTGTTGGGTGAGTCGGTCACAGGGGGCGCCAATCGTTGTCTTTTTGTGTCTTAGTTTGTGTGTGAAAGCGTGTGCGAGTTTATGTCTAGGTCTGTGTTGCCCGGGCGCCAGTTGCTAGGAAAGTGGCGCCCGATGGTCGTGTTGCCACAGGGGCGCAAAATGCTTGAGTTTCTCGGCGCCTAGTTTGTGTTGCACCGGGCGCCGAATGTGGGGAAAATGGCGCTGGTGCCGCCAAGTGCCTAAGAGGGTGTTGTTTTGGTCCCCTAGGTGACATTTGGTCCCTAGATGATTGTTTTGGTCTAAGTGGTGGTTTAGGTCCCCGAGTAAGGTTGAGTGCCCTAGAGGAGAATAGTCAGGTGGGACATAATGGTGTTGAGGGTTCATAATGAGGTGATTGAGCATGCCATGGGGGCATGGGCGGTGGAAGCCAAACCAGGAGGGCTATAAAATGAGATTGACATCGAGGTAAGAGTAATGGGTGTATTGAATTGTTTGAAATGATGTTTGTGATGTACATGGAGCCTCATGCATACATTCGTCTGCGATCAGAGTTTATAATATGATGTGTGAAGCTCGAGAAGAGGCGGCGGGGGCCTTATAAAGTGATTGTGAAGTTCGAGGCGCCGGTGGGCCAATGGTACCACATGCATACCAACATTGCATACATTCCCATTAATGCATGAATGTTGTTGGATCGATGTTTGGCGTGTTTGAGTGTCTTTGTAAACTATCTTGATATATTGCTTATTATCACTTTTATTATATAGTTCGAGACTCACCCTTTCTCATTTGTTATTTACCACGGTAGTCGGAGTGAGGGCTTCCACCTTCACTACTCCCGAGTCGGTCCGCTGCTCGATCACGTAGCACCTGTGGGGTCGGGGTTTAGACTGTTGTTGCCCTGCTTTGCTCCTTGTTGAGCCTTTATGTATTTGTTTTGATATTCTTTGGATTATCTTTGTTGAGATAATGATTGTTTTCCGCTGCATTATGTGAAATTATATTTCTATGAGTTATCTTCTGGTGTTACGTATTTGGTTTTTGGTTTAAGAGAAAGAGTTGTGACGCTCCATTTCGTTGATTATTAAATTATGTTATACTATTAGTGTCTTTGAATGACTATGGCTAAAGCGTGGTTCGCCACTAAGGCTAGATTTTCTTTCGCGGTGTATTTACAAGAGGCATCACTCGAGAGCCTTGCAAAGGTGGCCAATGCACATTGCAAGTAGTATCGATTACTGAGTAATCCATGATAGTCACCAAAGTGCACTATCTTATAACACACTAAACTAAAAGATGACCCGGAAAAGATTTTTGTATACTCGATTTTTGATTTAAATTCTTAGGGTAGAAATGGGGTGTTACATTAGTGGTATCGAGCAAAAGTTCGGTGCTGTCCGGCCAAGTGTGTCGATCTGTCATAGTGTGTATGACAACTAGGTGTCTTAAAGTAATTCGAATCGGTTGTTTATCTTTGCGGTGTTAGGTTGATATGGCGGAAGGATCGATCTCGGCGCTTCTTCTTGAGGCCTTGCGGGCTATAAGCGCTTGATCGTGGGTACCCAACGAGAATAATGAGACCCGCGACCGGCAGCGTTCTCCAGAGAGAACCCCTACCTTCGAGGGAGAGGTACAACCCGGATGGTGCCTTGACTTGGTGAAGGAGATTGAGAGGATCTTCGGGGTGATTGGTCGCGACCGATGAGCGAGAAAGTCAGTCACGGTACTCATACATTATCTGAAGAGGCCGATGGACCGGTGGCTAGAGACCGGTGAGAGATTAGGTCTTTGCGGGAAGAGATCACTTGGTACGTGGTTCGAAGGAATTCTGAGAAAGTATTTCGGAGGACGTGAGAGAGGTAAGAAAGAGTGGAATTCCTTGAAGCGAGGCGGAGTATGGATTCATCGAATATCTTTGCCAAGTTCACGGAGTTGGCCAAGTTCTATCCCCACTATGTTGAAAGTCGAGCTGAATTCTCAAAGTGCATCAAGTTTGAGAATGGGTGAGAGATATGATATCAGCGGTGTGGGGTATCGAAAAATTAGAGTATTTCTCGATCTGGTAGATTCTTTGCGAGGATATATGAGGAAGGCAAAGAATGCCCGCTCTAGGGTCATGAGAGACCAGAGGGGGAAATTTCACCACGGAGGTAAGCCTTATGAGAAGTCTCACGACAAAGGGAAGCAAAGGTATTCGGGTGGTGTGGTACAATGGTGGAAACAGTCTGCTGAGGGTAGGAGGCACCATGAGGGCAAGAGGCCAAGTGGGGAGACGCCCATCCGACATTGTGTGTTTCAAGTGTGACAAGCCAGTCACAAGAGTTTTGGACTGTAAGATGGAAGTGCTGAGAGATGTTTTAGGTGTGGAAAGAGTGGTCACATGGCATCCAGGTGTGATCGCAAGGAACTGTATGTTTCAACTGTGGTGAAAGTGGTCACATTAGCTTCAAGTGTCCCGAAGCCTAAGAAGGAAAGATCTACCGGGAGGGTGTTTGCATTGGCGGAGTTCGAGAGGGACCTAATGATATCCGAGGTACATGTTTCATCTCTGGTACTCCTTTAGTTGCTATTGTTGACACAGGGTGCTACGCACTCTTTTATTGCATCTGTTTGTTTGAAAAGTTAAATTTAGTAATGTCTACTATGGAGAGAGGATGGTTATCGACACTCCGGCTAAGGGTCAAAGTAACTACTTCTCGCGATGTGTGCTAGGTGTCTCTGTGGGTCTTGGCAGAGATTTTAGTTGATACGATTTGTTTGCCTTTGGGTGGGTTAGATGTGATTCGGGCATGGGTGGTTAGTAGATAACCACGTGCACATCAAGCGCTCGATAAGTCTATTAGTTTTCTCCTTCTGAAGAGGAAGAGTTCGCTCTATTGTGTCTGCAAGCAATTGCGCAGGTAATGAAAGAGGGTGGTCGGTTGTTTGCTTTGATTGCGTCCATATCTGCCGAGAACAGAGCGGTGATTGATGGGTTACGTGGTGTGTGAGTTCCACTGAAGTGTTTCCGGATGAGATTCCTAGTGTGCCCCCAGAGAGGGGAAGTGGAGTTCGGGATTGAACTTGTGCACAGTACTAGGCACATGTCTCATGTGCACGTCACCGGATGTCGGCTCCGAGTTGTTTGAATTGAAGAAGCGAGTTAGAGGAGCTTCTTGAGAAGAAGTTTGTGAGGCCTAGTGTATCACCATGGGAGCTCGGTTTTGTTGGTAAAAAAAAGGATGGGAGTATGCGTCTGCGTGCGTGGACTACTGCACAATTGAATAAGGTGACTATCAAGAATAAGTATCCTCTCCCGAGGATAGATGATCTAATGGATCGGTGGTGGGTGCTAAAGTGTTTAGCAAGATTGACTTGAGGTCGGGTATCACAGATTAAGGTGAAGGATGAGGATATCCGTAAGACAAGGCGACATTCGGGACAAGGTATGGACATTATGAGTACTCTGTAATGCCGTTTGGTGTCACAAATGCACCAGTGGGTGTTTATGGAGTACATGAACAAGAATTTTCCATAGTTATCTGGATCGGTTTGTGGTGGTCTTCATTGATGATATTTTGGTGTACTCCAAATCGGAGGAAGAGCATGCGAGCACTTGAGGTTGGTGCTAGAGGTCTTGAAAGAGAGGAAGTTGTATGCTAAGTTGTCAAAGTGTGAATTCAGTTTGCATGAGGTGAGCTTCTTGGGTCATATTATTTACGGTGATGGTATAGCGGTGGATCCGGCCAAGGTAGATGCGGTGTTACTGGTGGGAGAGCCCAAAGTCTGCGATCGAGATCGGGAGTTTCTTGGGGTTGGTTTGGTTATTACAGGAGGTTCATTGAAGGGTTCTCTAAAGCTAGCCCTTCCATTGACCCGATTGACTGTAAAGGAAAGGCATTTGTGTGGGATGCAAAGTGTGAAGAGAGCTTCCAAGAGCTAAAGAGGAGGTTGACCACGTCTCGGTGTTAGTGTTACTGTGCGCTGAGCAACCATTTGTGGTGTCTTGTGATGCTTCCAAGATGGGTTTGGGAGGTGTTTTGATGCAGGATGGGAAGGTAGTGGCTTATGCGTCCCGACGGTTGAGGACCCATGAGAAGAACTATCCTACTCATGACTTAGAGTTGGGCTGCGATTGTGTTTGTGTTGAAAACTGGAGGCACTATCTCTATGGTACTAGATTCGAAGTGTTCGGTGATCACAAGAGTGAAGTACTTGTTTGACCGAGGAGGAACATGAGATGAGGCGCGTTGGTTAGAGTGTTGAAGGACTATGATTTCGGCTTGAACTATCACCGGCAAAGCTAATGTCGTACGATGCTTTGAGTCGGAAGACTTTGCATATGTCGGCTATGATGGTGAGGAGTTGGAATTGATTGAGCAATTAGTGACTTGAAGTTTGGTGCGTGAGGTGACACCTCGGAGTGTCAGATTGGGGATGCCGAGGATTGGAAACGAATTCTTGGTTAGTATCGAGGCGCCCGAGAGACTAGATGTGAATTTGGTAGACTTCTTTGGTTGCGGGTGAGCAAGCTGCAGAGGATTCTGGTTGGATTCCCGTGGTGTGTTGAGGTTCGGGACGAATCGTGTTCCGGATGATCTTGAGTTGAAGAAGATGATACTTGAGGAGAGTCATAGGAGTAAGTTGAGCATTCATCCAGTGCCACTAAGATGTACCATGATACGAAGAAACTATTTTGGTGGCACAGTATGAAGAGAGATGTTGCGTGATTTGTATATGCATGTTTGACTTGCGAAGTCAAAGATTGAGCACCGAAGCTGCGGGGTTGATGCAACCTTTGGAGATTCGGAATGGAAGTGGGATGACATTTCCATGGACTTTGTGGATCGTCAGGTTGCCAAACTGTTTGAGAGAGGTCGACACTATTTGGGTGATTGTAGATAGGTTGACCAAGTGCGCTCACTTTATTCCTATCAACATCACCTTTCTGTGCCAAAGTTGGCTAGGATTTACATTCGGGTAATTGTGAAGCTTCACGGGGTTAGAAGAGTATTGTGTCGGATAGAGACCCTTGGTTTACATCGAGTTTTGGGGAAGCTTGCGGGAGGCTTTGGGGGTCCAAAGCGAGGTTGAGTTGACTTACCATCCTCGGTGATGGTCGGATTGCAGAGAGAACCATCCATCTTTGGAGGATCTTTTGAGAGCTTGTGTGTTGGAGGCGAGGGGAGGTGCGTGGGATACGCATCTTCCAGCGATTGAGTTCACCTATAATAACAAATGCTATCATTCGAGCATCGGGATGACTCCTTTTGAGGCCTTGTATGGGCGGAGGTGCGAGAACTCCTTTGTGTTGGCATGAGTCCGGGAGAGTGTTGTCCTTGGACCGAGTTGGTTGGGAGACTCATCGAGAAGGTGAAAATGATCGAGAGAGAAGATGAAAGAGTCTCGAGTCGGCGAGAAAAGTTATCATGATAAGAGGAGGAAGGACTTGGAGTTTCAGTTTGGTGAGCATGTGTTCTTGAGGGTCACGCCTATGGTGGTGTTGGGCGAGCTCTGAAGGCAAAGAAGTTAACTCCAAGGTTTATTGGACCGTACCAAATCAACCGAGAGGTTGGAAAGGTTGCTTATATAGGTGGCCTTGCCACCTAATCTTTCGAACTTGCACGATGTCTTCCACGTGTCACGGCTGGAGTATATTCGGACCGTCTCATGTGATTCACATGGATGATGTAGAGTGCGTGAGAACCTCTTTGTGGAGACTATGCCGGTGAGGATTGAGGATAGAGAAGTGAAGGTGTTGAGAGGAAAGACATTGCCTTGGTCAAGGTAGTGTGGTTGGGAATTTCTTGGTGAGAGTATGACTTGGGAGCTGGAAAGCAAGATGCGGGAGTCCTATCCGAGTTATTTGACTCGAGTGCAATTTCGAGGGACGAAATCTCTAAGTGGGGAGAGTTGTAACACCCCAAATAATTTAATTAAGAAATTGATTAAATTGTTTAGGTGTTGCACTAATTTTTAATTATATTAAATTATAATATGGTGTTTATAATTTAGTATTTTATTTTAATTGAAGGGAGTGGTGGAAGAAATGGGCGGGGTGTAAAAGGGCCCAAGGTGCACTTGGCCCAATACTTATATACCCAAATTAGGTATCCAAGCTCATTGTGAGAAGCAAGCGAAAAAGAAAAGAAAGGAGAAGAGAGGAGCAGCAAGTGCTTGTGGCAAGAGAGGAGAGAAAGAGGAGGATTTCGTGACTTGAAGCTTGGATTATTTGCGGTGGTTTTGTTAGTGACTCGATTAGGTGCTTTTCTACGGTTTAATTGAGGTAAGGGGAGTCTCACTCTATAATAGAGGAGATAATGGGTATTATATGTGTCATAAATTTGTTTTGATGTTAATTGATGATTGCATGTTGATTGATTCCTTAAATTTGATGAAATTGTTGGTAAAAATTGATTTAGGCGTGAGTTAGGGTTTTGTGATGTATGATTTTGTGATTTTGATGTTAATTGGTGATTTGAGTATGCAATTGGTTGTTTGATTATGCAATTAGGAGTGTTAGAAGGATTATTGGGTGAATTGGTTTGGAAGATTTTGGGAAAATTGGGGTTTTGGGGTTCGGGGCGCCAAGATGCTAGGATTCGCGCCCACAATCGCTCATTGGCTAAGTTTAGAGTTTGTGCAGAATGCACTTGCCGAGGCGCCACATTCTTTGGGAAAATGGCGCCTGCGTGCCCAGCATTCATGTCTTTGGAATATGTTTGTGCAGGCAGGTTGTTCCGCGGGCGCCAAGATTCTTTGGGAAAATGGCGCCTGTGCCTTATTTGTGTGTTAGAGTGCGTGTGTGCCAAATGATGCGTGGGCGCCAAATGTCGCTCCGTGGTGCCAGAATGGCGCTGTGTCAGCTATGCTTGTCTGTCAGGTGAGTGAGTTCTTTGTGCAGGCGCGCCTGAGAATGTGGGTATTTTGGAGCCGGGAGTGAAACTTGCATTTACGGGCACATTTCCTCGTGCCAACTTTTGTATTCACACCGCCAACTTTCAATTTTAAACATTTTGGCTCGAGTGGTTTTTACAGTTGCAGTGTATTTTTGAAAATGTCGGTGGGGCTCGTTTTGTGTGCGTTTTGGGGCCCGGGAGTGCAACTTATATTTCTAAACACATTTTCTCGTGCCAACTTTTGTATTCACCGCCAACTTTCAATTTTAAGTGTTTTGGCTCGAGTGGTTTTCTTGATTGCAAGTGTATTTTTGAAAATGTCCGGTAGAGGCTCGTTTTGGGTGTGTTTTGAGCCAGGGGTGAAACTTACTTTTCTAGGCACATTTCAACTGTGCCAAATTTTTGTGTTTACTGCCCCAAATTCATTTTTAAACATTTTGGCTCGGGTGGTTTTTGGTTTGAAGGTGTTTGGGTAATGGTGGGTGGGGGCGCCAACCCGTACTTTGCTGTGTCTTAGTTTGTGTATCAAAGCGTATGCGAGTTTATGTCTCAGTGCGTGTTGCCCGGGCGCTGCATTGCTAGGAAAGTGGCGCCCGGTGGTACAGTGTTGCCACGGGCGCCAAAATGCCGAGTTTCGCGCCTAGTCTTTGTGTTGCTGCGGGCGCGAGAATGTGGGGAAAATGGCGCTGGTCTTGCCAAGTGCCTAAGAAGTCTTTATTTTGGTCCCTAGGTGTGATTTGGTCCCTAGATGATTGTTTTAGTCCTAAGTGGTGGTTTAGGTCCACTGAGTAAGGTTGAGTGCCCTAGAGGAGAATAGTCAGGTGGGACATAATGGTGTTGAGGTTCATAATGAGGTGATTGAGCATGCCATGGGGGCATGGGCGGTGGGCCAAACCGGGAGGGCTATAAAATGAGATTGACGAGGTAAGAGTAATGGGTGTATTGAATTGTTTGAAATGATGTTTGTGATGTACATGGAGCCTCATGCATACATTGGGTGCGTCGTAGAGTTTATAATATGATGTGTGAAGCTTTGAGGCGTAGGGGCCTTATAAAATGATTGTGGAAGTTTGAGGCGGCGGGGCCTTATAAAGTGATTGTGAAGCTGAGGCGGCCGGTGGGCCAATGGTACCACATGCATACCAACATTGCATACATTCCCATTAATGCATGAATGTTGTTGGTGATGTTTGGCGTGTTTGAGTGTCTTTGTAAACTATCTTTGATATATTGCTTATTATCACTTTTATTATATAGTTCGAGACTCACCCTTTCTGTTGTTATTTACCACAGGTAGTCGGGAGTGAGGCTTCCACCTTCACTACTCCCAGAGTCGGTGCTGCTCGACACGTAGCACCAGGGGTCGGGGTTTAGACTGTTGTTACTGCTTTTGCTCCTTGTTGAGCCTTTATGTATTTGTTTTGATATTCTTTGGATTATCTTTGTTGAGATAATGATTGTTTTCCATTGCATTATGTGAAATTATATTTCTATGAGTTATCTTAAATTGTTACGTATTTGGTTTTTGGTTTAAGAGAAAGAGTTGTGACGCTCCATTTAGTTGATTATTAAATTATGTTATACTATTAGTGTCTTTGAATGACTATGGCTAAAGCGTGGTTCGCCACTAAGGCTAGATTTTCTTTATTTGGTGTATTTACAAGAGGCATCACTGAGAGCCTTGCAAAGGTGGCCAATGCTGTTGCAAAGTAGTATCGCTCGATTACGAGTAATCCCATAGTCGGCCCGATGCACTTTATCTTATAACACACTAAACTAAAAGATGACCGAGAAAAGATTTTTGTATACTCACGATTTTTGATTTAAATTGCGGGTAGAAATGGGGGTTGTGAGAGGTCGACAAAGTCATGGGCGAAATGTGGTGGCGAATCGATGGTAATTTTACTTTCTTAGTCTTGTAATTTCCTTCTTATCTTTGTTCGTAGACTAACCAACCTTCGACTGAATTTCGCGAGGAAGGGCAAGGCTTTAAGCGAGGCGCAGCGAAATATGACAAGCTCCTCGATCGAAGAAGGAGGCCCTCAAAGCGGGGAGGATGACTAGGCCAGTGTCAAAGAGGAACAAGGAGCTTTAGGCCGGTGAGAACGCTCTGAAAGTCGACCTTGAATCCGTCGAGAAGAGAAAGCCGAGTTGAGGCCGTAAATGCGAAGCTGCAGCGAAGGTCGAGTGGTGGCCAAGTGGCGGTCGAGGAGGCTGCGATCGAGCAATTTTACAACGCTCTTGGCCAGCGCGGGTGTTGAATACCGACCAGGCGAGATCAATTTCGATGACAAGATGATCAAGCCCACGCACTATGTCGAAAATAACAAGATCATGTTACTGCGAGAATATGACGAGCGTGGCAACGTCATTCGCCCGACCACCATTCTCTTTTGAAGCCGCTACGAGCGGTGTAATTTTGTAACTTGCCGCCGGGCGACAATACTTCGCCGTGCGGTTCTTTTATTCGTGGGCGCTCGGCTTGGCGGCGCCCCCTATTTGTAATGACAATATTTGCTTTTCATTTATGCCCGTTTGAATTCATGTTGCAATTTCTGCGTACTTGCATTTATTCGCCTTGTTCATTTTGAACTTGTGGGCGCTCGCGGCCGATTCGTGCCATTCGATAGCGCTCGTTGTTGGTCGTTCTTCTTTGCGCGCGCCTTGTATGCTTATTTTTCTCTAAGTCTTTGAATTTTAAGACCGTTCGGTGCGTCATTCGTGCTTATTTCAAAGCATCCATTCTTTGATAAGTTAATGTCCATACGGGGCCTTGGATCGCTCGGCGATCTCTGATCAGGCCCTTTCGATGGCATTTAAGTAGATCGTTTTCGGCGGCCTACCGTGATGGGTTATTACTTAACCTTTGGGCCATTTCCGATGGCACTTTCGGCGTAGATCGTTCGACGACCTAGCATTGTTGGGCCATTTTCGATGGCACTCGGTTGGGACCATTTACGATGGTCGCTCGATTGAATCGTTCGACGATCTAAGATTTCGCGAGTTTTAACCCTTGGGCCATTTCGATGGCACTCGGTTGGGACCATTTCGATGGTCGCTCGATTTAGATCGTTTCGACGATCTGATTAACTTCGATAAGTCGTCGATCGCTCCTTTGCCACGGGCAATCTTGAGCGGCAGGTCATACATTCTTGCGAAAGTAAAGAACACATTATGTTTTCAAAGGTCGGGCCTCTCGTAAAAAACCCGATGGGAAAAGAGCGCTGCTGCTTTCATTAATAGATCGGTCGTTATTACATTCAAATCACTTGCTACATTCAAGCGTAATACTTCCTAAGTTTTTCACGCATTCCATGTTGCAGGGATAGTCGCCCATTCATGGTTTCGCGGCTCGTATGCCCACTTGCCGGTCTTAGCGATGACTCGTCTGGGCCTTCCCAATTTGGCGCCAGAACTTCCCCAGCGTGCATTCTTGTTTTCCACGTCGGCCGCGTCTTAGAACGAAATGGCGGCCGAAATTCCCTCTTTTGAACTCGAAGCGTTGTACACGTTGCGACCTTACTGTTTGATCAATTGCTCTCTTAGCGAAGCTTGGGTGCATGATTCTTCAATTAAGTCCAACTCTTCTCGGATAGCCCGTGCGTTGTCAACCATGTAGAGGGGTTTGAAGTCCTCGATTCAGCTTCGCCCATTTCTATGGGTATCACAAAGATCGGATTCCGTACACCAATCGAAGGCGACTCCGGTCGATGAATGAGGGGTAAATCCTGTAGGCCCATAGAACGGATCGCGCAGCTCTTCGACCCGATTCCGCTTCGCCCGTCCGATCGCTTCAAACCACGCGAGAATTACCTGTTGGCCGCCAGCGGCTTAGCGTTGAGTCCAGGTGTTCGACCCAGGTGAAGCGCTGTATTTCACCCCTAAGTCGCCAACATTTCTCTGAACCTCTTATCTGTGAAGCGGAGTGCCGTTGTATGCATTATCAAGCTGGCTGGGAATCCCAAAAGCGGGCTAGCACACACCGTCGAAGAACTTGCCGACTTTGGCCGATGTGATTGTTGCGGCGGCGGCCTCGACTTAGTGAAGTAATCTCATCGCCACGATCAAGAATTTGAAGCGGCTGGAGAGCGGTGGAAACGGGCCTAGAAGATCCATGCCCCACCGGCGAACGGCCAAGGTGAGACAAGACTTTGTAACTGCGAGGAGGTGCAATGTGGACATCAAGATGCACGGCATTTCTTGCACGCCGAGCGAGTTTCTTGGCGTCCTCGTCCATGGTCGGCCAATAGTAGCCCGACCACCGAGAGCCTTTTTTGCAATGGAGCGAGCGCCGGTGACTCCCACAAACACCTTCATGAATGTCCTCAACACATGGTGAAGCCGGACAGGCGTAAGACACCTTAGCAATGGAGAGGAGAATCCTCTGCAGCATAACCTTCCTTCTATAATGCAGTAGTTGGTCGCTCTGAGTCGACCAACTTAGCTTGCTTTGGATCGCTCGGCTCTTCTCCTTCCACAATATACCTCGGGATGGGGCGATCCAATCGAATCATGTTGACACATAGAACGGCCAACGGCCCCGACTTGGCTTGGTTGAAAGCGCTCGGCCTATTTAATGTTTCTTGAATCACACTTCTATGATTCCTGGAGTTTTGGTACTTGCCCGGCCGGCGGGATATGCGCCGAACATTTTTAGGTCAGAGGCACATGTACCACTTCACTTCTCGGTCGAGCTGCGGCGATTCTCACTCTTGCTAGATAACTTTTCAAAGACGTCGTCTTTAGCATCATACAATTCTTTGATCCGCGTGAGACTACGAGTAGGGAATCGATCCGAGCTCAACCGGGCCAACATTGAAGTCTCTGGCGAAGCTGCAGTCGCGGCTATACACGCCTCGTATTCGGCCGGTTGTTTGAAGTGTGGAACGCAAAGGTTAAAGAGACTTCTACGCCAAGGCCTTACGAATTCTCTAGTATCGGGCCGGCCCCACTCCCTCGCTATTAGGCGACCCATCGTGCAAGATCCGGTCGTTCGGCTTGATCTTCCGGGTAGGAGTCATTTTGCGCTATAAAGTCGGCCAATACACCGTAGCACTGCGGCCGATCTAGATTCAAATTTGATGCCAAACTCACCGAAGTTCTACCGCCCACTTTATCATTCTTCCGCGGTGTCCGCCGATGAAGGACTTGCCTTATAGGTCGGTCGGTCCTTACCACGACACTGGTGGGCCACAAAGTAGGGTCTCAACCTTCTAGCCGCTATTAGAAGTGCAAGGGCAAAACTTCATCTTACAGTATCTCGATTCGGGCCTTGGAGTACTTTGCTTATGAAATAGGCCGGATTCTCGCTTTAGATCGTTTTCTCTAACTAGCACAAAGATCGAGAACTTCTTCTGTATGCCAAATCACGGATATAACGTCTCGCCCGTGTGAACGGTCATGATCGGCGGGCTAATCAAGGCTTGTTTTAACTCATCCAATGCTCGTGGCATTGCTCGGTCCACTCAAAATCCACTTTCCTTCTTGATCTAAAGCGATGGAAGCGACTTGCGGAGCCGCTTTGGGGATGAACACGGATAGAGCGCCACCATACCATTTAATCGTTGTATTTCTTTTTTCGATGTGGGCGGCCTCATATCGCGATCGCCTCCTACACTTTTCGAGTGGTTCGCTTATCCTCTTTCGGTCGGTGAAAACCAAGAATCAGTGGCCCTCACTCCAAAGGTACACTTTTCGTGATTAAGTCTAAGCGAAGTTCCTCCTAGCTTCTTCAAATATTTCTCCGAGGTCGCTCCACGTGATGCGGATTCGATTACGCTTTTAATGATCATGTCGCCCGGATACACCTCGAGATCACGCCGATCTGTCTTTTAAAAATCTTGTTCATCATCCATTAGGTCGCTCAGCGTTCTTGACATCGAAGGCATCACCTTATCTTGAAAATTTCCCGATCGGTCATGAAGGCCGTCTTGTGCCGATCGGGCGGATACATCGTGATCGATTGTATCGAGTAAGCATCCGAAAAATGAGTAGTTTGTAGCCCGAGGCACCATCGACCGACCTTGTCAATGTTGGGCAGAAAGGCATCCTTCGGGCATGCCCCGTTTAGATCGTTATAGTCCACACACATCCTCCATTTTCCATTCTTCTTTTTAACGGCCGACGTTGCTGACGGCCAGTGCGTGTATTTGATCTCTTCTATAAAATTGGCCTTTATGAGGTCCCTCAGCGGCCTTAGCGCTTGAGATTTTTCCTCGTTACGATGCGTCTTCTTTGGAGCGAGGCGACCCCTTCATCGACGGAAAGTTGATGGCGTGCCACTTCGATAGGGATGCGGGCATATCGATGCACGCCATGCAAACAGTCGGATAGTCTTTTAAGCATCGTGCACAAGATCTTGCTTCACTTGCTCGGTAGGTCGCTACCGAAGCTTCACCGTTTTGGATGGGTCGTCACCCAATTGAACGTCTTCCAACTCTCCATGAGGCTCTGGTCTTATCGGCTGTGCTTCCGATTCTCGAGCCAAATCACCATCATTGTCTTACGGGTCGCTATCCGGATCATACAGAGCATCCAAATCAGAACGCGACATTGACTTGATGGCCTTCACACAGTGCTTTGAGCGTTCGGGCCACGATCTGCTACCGTCACATATTTCTTGGTATAGAGCGTGGCTTCTTCTTCGCCGATTCAAGGTCGGCCGCCGGGGGTAACTACTTGGTGATCCTTGCTATAGAATTTCATTTTTAGATGCACCGTCGATGTAACGGCCTCTAGCTTACCCAAAGTCGGCCTACCAATAATACATTGATAGCGAGGATTTGAGGGGAGTACAAGGAACGTCGTCTGGCCGTCTGTCAGTACTATATCGTCGTCGTCGTCAAACGTAACCATCAGCTCGATCGTTCCCCACCGGATAGGTCGTCACCCATTGAACCTGTTAGAGAGTAGGCTCGGCTCAGGGAATTATCTCGCCGATCAACCTTTATCTTGTCGATCAAGCCTTCAAACATTATATCACCGAGCTACCTTGATCGACCAGGATTCTGCGCATACGTGTTTGCCATAACCGCCGCGACGATTAAAGTGGAACATAGCTATTAGGTTTGCCGTCAAATGCAGTCGCTATCATCGAGCGAGATGGGAGAGTGCGCATTCGAGACCGGTGGTGGTCTGCCGAGGTGGATGCAACCATTAACAACTTCGCCCCACTTTCTCTTAGTGGCTTTATTAGATTCCTGCGCGATCCGGGGTTTCCACCATGAATGACCATCGCAACATTACGGCCTCTGGATCGCCCGGAGTGTCACGATCTTCGGCCGATCCTTGTTTTGGGTGCCTTCTATGGCGGCCCTTTTCTCTCGTCTGCGGATCGGCTTTTCGGCTTCTTCGAGGTGGTCGCCTTTCCTCGGCCTCACATACTTTCCCAACTTGCCTACGGATCGACTCTTGATGTCATCTTTAAGGGCCATACTGATCGTTGGTATCGTGCCCACTTACTCTTGTGGTAGCGGCAGTATCTTTTGGTCTGGTCGTGCCCCTTCTTGAGCACGAGTGGTTCGGGCCGCTTAACTCCACAAACTCATTATTCGACACTCGTGTAGATCTGCGCAATGGAGGTGTTGAGTCGAAAGCGATGATCGAACTTTTTGTCTCGAAAGTCGGGCCGATTGTCGCGGGCGACCTTCATGCCCTTTGGCGGCTTAACTGTTTTCTTCTTTAGGTCGATGCGCTGGACGGCCTTTCTTCTGCTGCCGAGTTTCTTCATCTCGCATGTGGACATTAGCCCTTGTCCGAAGTGGCGCGAGATCCCGTAATGATTCAATGTAAACTCTTCAACGAATCGGTGGTCCTGGCCGAATACCCGCTTGTGATATTTCGGCTTGTCCTTGTCCGACAAGTCACGAATGCAATTCGGCCTCGATGTTAAACGGTCGATGTATTGTCTCAACGTCTCATTATCTCCTTGAACAAGCGAGTCCAAGTATTCTTCATACCCGGTATTGGCAATGGTTTGCGGTGTAGTGAGACAAGAATATTCTAATCAGTCGTCCCACGAGGAGATGGTATTGGGTCAAGAAAGACTCCCACCATTCCAATGCTCTACCGCCCAACGAGCGGGGAAAAAGCACGCATTTCATGGTCGGTCCCAATTCCAGTAGGCAAAAGTGCAATTATTGAAATAGCGGAGATGCTTATACGGATCACCTCGTGTCAAACTTGTTGAGGTGGGCGGCTTGCGGAGATCTCGGAATCTTATAACGCCCGATCTCCCTTGAGAACGGGCGTGTTCATTACGAATGCCGTTCGACCCAAAGGGTTGCATTGCGAGGCACGCCTCGTTGCCGGCATTCCATAGAATCCTCCCGGCCGGGCGGTTGGTGGATCTGCCGAGAGGCCTTCGGGTCGCTCGCTTTGCCTCTCCTTGGCCGATGCGAAGCGCCCCTAATTCTCCCATTTACGTAATCTTCCGGCTCTTCACGAGAATCCCAAGATCGCTTCTCGGCCGAAGCGTGACCCGGACGACTCATTGGAGGAGTACGGTAGGTGAGCGGCCGTGTCGGGGCGGTGGCTGGAATCTTCATAGTCATCGGACATTGAGCGGCGTCTGGCGCGTTCTGCTTTCGAGGCGACTGCGTGCCTCGCTTCTTCCGCCAGGAGAATGATGAGTAGTGCTCTCTCGCGAAATGCTCCTGCGAGGAGGAGCGGTGTCTTCGCGCCGGTCGGCGGTGAGGAGTTCTCGTCTTCATGCCTTGTGCGGCCGAATCTGAACCTCTTTCATCTTTGGGAGATGAGTGCATCTCGTCTGCGATCACTTGATTCTTGTTTTGCAAGATCTCGCAAAGCGGCTTGAGTAACATGGTCCTGCAGAGGTTCACGGATGCCCGCTTCAATATCTCGGGCGGTAGGTCTCGAGAGGCAGCGGATGGATCTCGCTTGGAGGGCCAGGTCCACGCATCCGGGTGTACGTGAAGGTTCTTGTCGTGGAAGTCCTTGAGATTCGTGGATGCAGCGCCACGCCTTCCGGGTCTGCTGCTTTGGTTCTTGCCCGGAGGATTGAGTCAGTGGCCGCGTGCGGGGCGGTCGCGTGGAGCCATAGAGAGGTAGGATAGCGCACGGGCCTCCCAGCGTGGTCGCCAATTGATCGTACCTTGACCAATGAAGTGTTGAAGTGTTGTTGCTTCGTCGATGGGCGGTCGTTGAGAGAGTTGAAAGGACCGGTCCCGGCTTCACGCGTTGAGCACCTCGGGTGGTACTGCAAAGACACTCAAACGATCTAGTGAGAGGTCGCTCGAGGCGAGATAGCACAAGGTTAGAGAAGCGTGCACGATGCCGTATGCGAATGGCGATATATATCTGATGATGTCCAGACCGTACGCGAGAATTTCGCCGGCGTGAATTGCGCCTCAAGCGTGTTGGGCCGATCGTGATGGTGGGCGCGCGAGTCCAATTCTTTATTGCTGGATCCTCGTATTTGCTAATACACCCGAGAACGAGTGAGGTAAGAGCATTAGAATTTTACATGAAATTTTAATTGTCTATTATCTTACTCATTATTGGTAGCTTTTACATGTTTTATTCATATGCCAAGAAAACATCATGAATGTCTAAGGGCTAGAAATACGTGATTTATGCAACGAAGGTTATATGCCCCAAACTAACTGTTTCTGGGAAAATATTATTCATATGTATCATCCTTCTTTTTCAGAAACTTGGTAAAAACTTATTGGCTAAACCACATTTATCTCTTGTTACAAAGCAACAAGTCTTGTGCTTATTTCTTACATGATTAAAATGACTTTCATATGAACTAAAGTTCATGATGCATTAATATCTCTGTACTTCATTTAAAATAAAAAATTGGATATTGATATGCATGTGTTCTTGAAAAATGGCTCTTTCATAAGAAATATTCTCTTTACACTCATGCATAATGTTATCTGAAAAATTGTGCTTTCTGAGATACTAACTCATTCTTTTAAAAAGGAAATTGAATTTTGGGAAAACAAGAAATTGAGTTGAGTATTAACTTGGAAGTTTTTTTGACAAACAATCTTTATGCATAAAAATGTTCAAAGTGGTTATAATGGGTGATAAGTGCTTAGACAAAAGGAGAAAATGTACACATACTTTCCTACAGTATGTTTCAATATCATTTGTCAATGATGTATGTTCAAACAGTAATATCTTGGTTGAGACCTTATTATGTTACCATGTGAGCAAAAATGGCTAGAGAAGGTATACTAACCCATAAGGACCCAAAAGGAATGGGTACCAAAATCATTTTTGATTTGTGATGTAGGAATACTCATTGGATGATAAAAGGAGAAGAAAATGCCTCTTGGAAGTTGATAATAAAGAAATGAAGACCAACTCATACAACTCAAAAGATGCTCAAAAGTTTAAATTGAAACTTCATGATAGTACACACATTATGAGATGATGAAGGATGAATCTGAGAAAAGCATGTTGGAAGAACTGAAATCCTTCCTTAGGCTTCAATATGAGAGGATCCAAGAAGCGAGAAAAAATTCATAAAGAAACTTGGAATCATCTCAAAGCGGAGAGGGATTGTAGTGTGCCAAACCAGATTTCATCATCCCCTGACCGCCTGCAGTAGAAATTGATAAACACGTAGAATTGAAGAAAACTTCTACTGATTTGAAGAAGCTTGATCCAAGCTTCTCAAAGATGAAAAGTTCACTCTAAAAGAGATTTCAGCAAAGAAATTCAAAGTCCATCTAACATACAAGTGATTAGAAGCTGAAATAGATGAAAGATATTGAGAGACAAACACAAGCCATATCAAGAACAATGAGAAAAATAATCTGGAACAACCATCTTCATCCATCAGTCAATTTTTCACAAAGTACTATGATGATATATGAATGAGCTTGAATTGATGATACAACAAAGTCTTTGAGGATGTTCTTATCATAAGAATTCAGTCTTCAGAAGGAAAGTCATTAAAGGAGGTATACTCAATCTCATCATAATTTTATTTTGATATATATGAATTATGTGTGAATATATGATATGATAAGATTGATTGTTTGTTCCTATGAATGCATGCTAAAATGATTGATGCAATATATGATCTTAAAAGCTTAATTGTATGCATCACTTATTTACTTTGAACTTGAATGTGCATGTGCCTAGTTCTACATAAAATATGTTTTACTGATCTCTCGTTCTAAGTTTTTCATACTAATATAGTGATCATAATCAAATTTGCAATTCGATTGATAATTGATATTATTGCATGATGCTTTAAGCTTTATGAACACATGTTAAAAACCTATTTAAAATGAAGTGTTCTTTAAAAAGTGTTAGATAAGATGTTGCAATGTCAAGTGTCATTCTTTGCGCAGAAATATAGACTCACATACTATATTAATATCTATGATGTGGTGCTATATGTGTTAATATTTTGAAGTGCAAATTGATCCCCATCATGTTTAAAATAACAAATGTTCTAATAACTCTTATGAATAATTCAATGATTGAAAGAATCTTGTTCCACAACCTTTGATTCTAAACATTCCATATTGCTATAACTTTCATGAACCTTTTTGGATATATGGTTTGTTGTCTTAAAATAAGCTTCATTGTGTTGTAACCACTGGTAAAAGCGTTTCAATTGTCAATGTGAATTGAACCTTTCAAAGTGTTAGACCATTTGATGCATTGTTTGAGTCCCATGTAAATCATGTCTTACAAAGATGCACCTCTTGTTTATCATGAAAATTCTTTTGGTGTATAAAATGGGTGAAAAAGTTTTGAGATCATCGATTATAAAATTAACATCTTTCAAAGCAAGTTTTCAAATGTGCACTAATCATACTATTGTCAAATTCTGATATGTGTTTTCTAAAAACATGTTCCTATGAAAATCTTTTAAAGTAAGGAGTTATTTTCTCAAAACTGAAATATGATTAACTTAATATCTTGAGAAGGAAAAATGACAAAGCCTCATGTTGATCATTTAATCTAAGTCATATTATATCCTTTATTGTTATACCTCAATTTTGTCAGGAGTTCTTATATCATTGTAATATTTTTATTTTATTTTATTAAGTAGTGTATGTGCAACAAGCGTTTCTATGTACTCAAGTAAAAGATAAGTAGCTTGTGCATATCAACCACAATTAATATAATGATGCATGATTTGATTCTTGATCAATCATTCCACATGTTATTTCCTTTTGACCCTCTTTGAGTAATTGAAAAAGCAAGTGAAGCAAAACATAAGAGCTTACAAACTAAGAACAAAAGATGAAATACCCAAATCTGCAGGCTCTATTGCGAAGGCAATTTCTCTCTCCTCGGACCTCTTTTCGGACGATCCGAGCGGTGAAAGTGGAGATATATGTCTCACGAACCTCTTTGTCATAAAATGAAGACGATCCGAGCGGATAACGAATCCGGAATCGCACTTTTTACGGTGTGAGTTTGAGAAAAAGCAGGAATTGTGTTTTAAAGGGGAATTGCTTTCTCTACCTTGTTTTAGTCCCACATTGCTCACAAGAAACAAGAGCTCCTAGCAATTGGATATAAAAGGGGTTGAGAGGTGAAGATTAGAGTGGGGATCATTGGCGGGTTAAATGATCTTTTTTGGGTCAAAGCGTTCGCGGCTCATTTCACTAAAAACCCGTCTTTGATCATTTGGGCGTTTTGAGTCGGCTTTTACGATTCTCAAAGCGGTTCTGTGATCTTGGGGTCAAAATGGACCGGATAGGAGTCCGGTTCGTGGTTGACACAGTCGATTGCTCGGTCCGGTTTTCTAATTCATCGAGAGT
Organism: Oxytropis ochrocephala; assembly: GCA_020916435.1. Lineage (NCBI taxonomy): Eukaryota > Viridiplantae > Streptophyta > Magnoliopsida > Fabales > Fabaceae > Oxytropis > Oxytropis ochrocephala. Next base: position 41,193,071 of record CM037088.1, on the reverse strand, counting down.
CAGGAGTTAGTTTTGTATTTATTTTGTTTATTTTTATGTACATATTTATTTATCATTTATTTATAATATAATCTATTTATTTATTTATTTGTTTATTGTTTATTTATATATCTATTCATATTTATTTATGTATATAGTTATTTATTTATTTTTAGCCTAGTCTTTATTAATTATCGTTTTTGTCTTTTTTTTTATGCGCAAATTAGTTTATTTCTTCAAAAATCAAATAAAAGACTAAGTCGGTTGTACTGGCCAAGGTTAGTCATCTTCCTAGGACCAATGGTATTTATCTGATTCATTAATCCTAAAAACTTATAAGTAAATAAATAAATCACTTTTCCTAAAAATAGGGGACTAAGTCGGTTGTACAACCGGGTTAGTCGGCGTTCTAGAACTAATGATTTTGTATAGTTCAGAGTTCTAGAATACCTATCTAAAACCAACTCACCTCACATCAAACAAACTTCTTTCAAAAAACCTCAAAATACTTTCAAAAAGTAGGGGACTAAGTCGGTTGTACAATCCGGGTTAGTCGGCGTCCTAGGAATCGATGGTCATGCAGATTCAAGAGAGTCCTAGGACCCCTACACTAAAACCACCAACCAACAAACCTTTTCGGGAAGAACTACGTAGCTTTGATTCCTCCATTGCATCCGGAAGTGCGTAGGAGCAAGACTCAACCCTTGTCAAGCATTAAAAAACAAAAATCTAAATGAGTCATTTTCTTTACAAATAAAAGGGTAATAATTAAAATAAATCTTAAATTAATTAGACAATAGGATGTCGTAAGGTGCTAATACCTTCCCACACATAACGACTCCCGAACCCTAACAACGCCTTATCTTAAAACTAAAAGGGATTTTCCGAATTTGCCCTTAAACTAAAATTTGGTGGCGACTTCCTAAAGAACCTTTCGAAGAATCCCTCGCCCGGATTTTTCGGTCGCTACAGCTGGCGACTCCACTGGGGACTTAATTCTTTTTAGAGTGTCAAAGCCTAGTTTAATTAATTTAGGATTAATTCAATCTTTACCCTTTTATTTATTTATTTGCTTTCGCATAATTATGTTATTTTTTTGTGTAAACCTAGGGTAGAAGACGATACTTGTATATATGTTTGTTTGTCTGTTTGCAGCTTTGGGTTGTTTTTTTAATTGCTCCTACACACACTGCACTTCTACACTTCACACACGTGAGAAAAGTCCTCTACCCGGACTCGAGCATAAACCTAAGTTAGAACGAGATTGCGTAGTGATGGCCTGCGGGACGTACGTCTCGTTGGGTGGTCACGAAAATCTCACCTAGAGTTTGATTCCTTTTGAGGATGCTATCCCTTCTAATAGCTTGCCTATTCTTTGGGGTCGATGTTCTTGGTGGAGTCCTTGGCTCTAGGGACCATGTGTAGGATTCTTTAGAACTATCCCTTGTGAGACTCACTATAAAAGAAACCTTAGACCCACTCATGGGTACAGTTTCTAGGGTCCTGAAGGAGCTTTATACCCTCGCATTCGAGCGAACATTAATGCATACCGTATTTTATCCAAAAAAAATTAAAAAAAAAAAATCAAAAAGTCAAAAATCAAAAAACATTTTTTACTACTTTTTTTTTTAGAAAATATACCACAGCAAATAAACATCTATTGTTGCGTGCACTTTTATGATAATCGTGGAATTAAAATCTTTACCTTGGAGAGAAGCGGTACTACTTGAAGTCAAAATTAAATTTTTGTACTTTACTCTCCAATGAAAAGTTTATAATTCCCCGACATGATAAAATCATATATTCACATACATTATCATTACATTCGCATTTCACATACATTCATTCGCATTTCATGCACACTCATTTGCATAATTACATCATGCATTACAAAAAAATCAGCATAAAATGTGATGAGAGGTGAGACATTCTTGTGAAATAAATCATTTTTGGAAAGGGTTTAGTCATACCGTTGCAAGCTCAAGGTGTTTCAAGTCACTCGATTTTTCAAATTTTTAGCTTGCTCACATTTTTTAACCGAACGTTGCATCTCTTCCATCCCTTGATAAATGACCGAAATGTCCATCAAAAATTTCTATTATGTTTCAACTAATGTTAGCTCTACGAAGCATTTGTGTAGTGACTTGGGTAACATGTGTGTTTATTTTTGGTTGAGAGTCGGTTTAATGTCCTTACCATCATCCCTGTCAAAGTCTAATCCCACCCCGATCACCCATAAAGTACATACTCCCACATCAATTACATAGTTGACGTTTTTGGTTGGTTCCCCTAGTGAAATAACACTTTAGGCCCCCATACTGGGGCAAATGCATGATCTCTAAAAAACCTTGTCAACGTTGTATTCCCTTGGTGCAAGTCCTTTACCAAAAAAATAATAATAATAAATTCAAAAAGGCCCGTTAGGTCGAAAACTCGTAAGAGCGGCCTAAGCAAAAATTAGGGCACACAACAAAAGAAGAAAAAAAAAAAAGAGAGCACATATTTTGTAAATAAGTAAATTATTGTCCTTGAGTTAGTTTTTGAAAACCGAGCAATCACGATTTGAAATGAAGTTTGGACCATCATTCCATATCCTCAAAAATCCTCCGCTACCCACCTTAAGCCAAAAAAAAACTTCCAATCACCTTAGACAAAGATCTATCTCACATCGAAAATTGTGTATCACCTTTATCAGCTCACCCAGCTCAAAAGAAAGAGAAACAAAAATCACAAAAGAGTGAAGTCAAAAAAAGGATTGAAAAATCCCAAAAAAAAGTAAAAGTAGTGAGTGATACTTGCGTACAATTAAAGCATATCTGAGATCATTATGCGAAATAAACCCTCAAACACTTCCCAATGTCCTATCCTTCATTAATCCATCTAAGCAGATCCATTCTACCACGAGACATAGACCTCAAACACTCCTTTGAGCCTAATAAACCCTTCTTTCATAAGCCATTAACCATTAGCCAAATACATCTCTTTGAATAAAAATCATTTGTCTCATCAATCGTCAAACCCTTCCTTTGGCCTCAATATCCTACCCTCCACAAACCCTTGGCCAAGTGACAATCCTAAATGGTCCATTCTACCATGAGGCACATCAACTACTGTCTCAATAAAACCTCAAACACTCATTTGAGCCTAATAACCATTTCCTTCATAAACTATTAACCATCACCACATTACAACTCCTAAATCCATTACGATCAATGACCCGATTGCTTTTGTTTTCTCAAAGTTTTAATCTTAGGACAAATAAGTTTATTTATTTACAATATGTTTGCTCAAAAAAATGTATCTCAAAAAAATCAAAATCGAGAGGACTACTGCACTATAAGATCCATCCAAGTTACAATTATACCAAGACAAAGGTCTATTGATCACCAAGTGTAGCTTTCATTATAGCAAGCTCAAGACCATCATAGTCCGAGAGTCATTCTCAAAATAACCAAAAGTTCGGTGCTAGGATGGTTGCCTAGATCCTAAAGTGGGCACCCCTTTACCATCTATTCCATTTGAACTTGGGGAAATTTGTCGATATCCATCCCATACCACTCCCGGTCCTATCTGACCACATTTGACCATCTCCAAAAACCCATAACCCTAATTGTGTCACCTTTCCCAATCTCCCTAAAGCCAACCATTGAAATATCATTCCAAGTGGGGCAATCCCGTAAGCTCTTCACTCCACCTTCAAATGGAAAATTCACCTACACCCATCTCATCCCCCTTGCCATATTCACGGCCAAAAAACCATACTCCGGGCAATCTCTCAACTCACTTTATCCTAAATGTTTCTACTCTAGTCGGGGCAATCTTGTCCTTACCATAATTAGGGAAACATCAAACTCTATGGGTTGAGACAACATCTCCTACTTGCCCACCTGATCGTACCTTGACCAATGAAGTGTTGAAGTGTTGTTGCTTCGTCGATGGGCGGTCGTTGAGAGAGTTGAAAGGACCGGTCCACGGCTTCACGCGTTGAGCACCTCGGGTGGTACCCGCAAAGACACTCCGAGCGATCTAGTGAGAGGTCGCCGAGCGAATAGCACAAGGTTAGAGAGCGCACGATGCCATGTGCGAATGGCGTATATATCTGATGATGTCCGACCGTTACTGCGAGAATTTCGCCGGCGAAGTGCGCTCAGCAGCGTGTTAGCCGATCGTGATGGGTTGGGCGCGAGTCCAATGCTTGTTGGCGATCCTCGTATTTGCTAATACACCCGAGAACACGATTGCCCCCAAGCTCAGGTCGCAAGAGCGGGTGAGGCTTGAATCGATGCCCTGTGGTGAAGTTCTCTTGATGAAGCGGACGCGGCCGTTTGCTTTTTCTAGGCAGGCGGTGTCGGCCGCTCGTCAACCATCGACCGGGTGCCGCGACGGTTGGCCTTTCACGACATTTAAGGCGTGACGCGTTTGGTGTTTCCGAGGTTGTGCGGAGACAACCATTGGCGAAGGTGAAAGCGTTACGACGGCAAATCTCCGGTCCCGCCGCGCCATGGGTCTTCACTATAAATACCCTTCCAGGACGAGTTCATATCTCACACTTTCCTGATTTGCGGCTGGCCACCGATTCGTCTGCGCGTAGGCTCGCATCTGTAGCTGCTCTGTTTGCTCGCGACCGATCTTCAACACTGTTAAGGTACGAATCGACCGCTCCCTTTTACTCTTTTAAACTTGAGTTTTTCTTTAAAGTATTTCGTGCTTTTCCACGCCTCATGATAGGGGTGTCGGGTCGAGGATGGCGGCTACAGCGCCTCTCATGAGTGCTTGCCTTCGATCGACTGACTCGATCCCTTTATCCGCAGTGTTTGTGTATGCCACGGACAAAATTAAGCGCCGTATTCGGAAAACCGCCGATCCCCCGCCACATATATGTCGAGGCGGGCGAGCCTAATGCCCCCGAGGCGGACTCTAAGTCGTCTTCGGATGACAAAAATGCGATTCTTGAGCGGTACTTCTACGAAAGCAAAGACAACTCCGGCTCCCACTCTTCTGTTCACTCTACCGTTCGGCCGAGCAACTCTACACCACCACCGTCGGCCGATGCCCCGGCTGCGAACAAGATGAGTATGTCGAGTGATCGACACGATGATGATGAGGAACCAGAGCCGTCCGTGTCGAGGACGAGGCTATGCTCGATCTGGGAGGCTCGGCCGAGGTGAAGCGGCCGATGAGCAGATCGTCGCCCATTGCTAGCTTCTGAGCGGAGGCCAACAACAAAGGAGGGTCGAACGAAGAAGCGGCGATGTTCAGCCGGATATAGCCCGAGATCCTCCGATATGTCTTGGGTTTCGGACACTCTTGGGCGCCACGAGGAGTATGCCGACGATCGATCATTACGCCTTGTCGACATTGAGCGTTATTTTGCCGACTCACCAGGTTCAGAGAGTGAGGTATGAAAGGCGGCCAAGATATTGCCACTTACTCCCGGGGCGAAATTCACCATGTACCGGATCGTAGTCGAGAAAATGAAGATCATTCCTCCTTTCACCGAAGTTCCAACGGGGCGCCCTGCGCCATATTGGGGTCGCCTCTCGGCTCCATCCGAACGCATGGGCGTTTCTCAAAACCTTTGAAGTCTTGCTAACTAAGCAGTCGGCGGTGTCGATCATGCTCTTCTTCACTCTCTTTGAGCTCGGTGGCTAAGTGGAGAAAGCAAACAAAGAGAAGAGGGAGCGAGTCTCTTCAAAATCGCGAAGACTCATCATCGATTCTTCAAGGCTTTCCAAGAGTCGCTCGGTGCGATCCGGAGGGCCCCTACTACTGGTCGTTCAACCAAGGAGGCCGGGATGGCCATTTCTCGAGATCCGGCCGGATGGGATGCTCGGTCCCCATTCTTCCCAATCATGTGGAACGAAGTCACTCTTCCGAGGTCGGGCGATTACATTTACTCGTCAACGATGCGGGGAGGCCGACCGGAATCTTTGGGAGATGATTAAAGCGCTGGCGAGCATGATGCGCCGGATCCTAAAGGCGACATACCTTGCGAGCCCTTCGTCTAATCGGCGAAAACCGAGGCCGAGATTGGTCCGCCGCCGAGCTTTTTCTTTATATTCTTCTTTGTAGGCCTTGGTCAATATGTTATTCTAACCCATGGCTCGTTATTTTGCAGAAAGGATGTCCAGCAAAAGCTGGAACTCGCTCGCTAAGCCGATCCCAAGCTCCGCGAGGGGCTCGGGGACCTGGTTCTTCTTCGGTCGGGGATAATCACGAACCTTCCTCCAAAGTCCCCACACCCCTGGGAGGCCAAGGGGAAGCGGTCGGGCGAGCCCCGCCGCCGCCTCCCGCCTCCGATCGCCACCCAAGCGGGCCAAGCGTGACGCTCGGGTCCCGCCTCGCAACGGAGGAGGTTCCCATCATCCGGCTCGAAAGCTTGAAGCGCGCCGATCCGAGGAGGTACCGGCGAAGCCCGTGGCGCTCTCGCGCTTCTCTGCACGGGGCCGACAAAGTCATGGCCGAGGTGGTGGCCGAATCGATGGTAATTTTACTTTCTTAGTCTTGTAATTTCTTCTTATCTTTGTTCGACCGACTAACCAACCTTCGACCTGAATTTCGCAGGAAAGGGCAAGGCTTTAACCGCGGCGCGCAGTAGAATATGACAAGCTCCTCCGGTCGAAGGAGGCCCTCAAACGGGGAGGATGACCGGGCAGTCACAAAGAGGAACAAGGAGCTTGCCGGCCGGTGAACGCTCTGAAGTCGACCTTGAATCCGTCGAGAAGGAGAAAGCCAGGTTGGAGGCCGAAATGCCGAGCCGCAGCGAAGATTCGAGTGAGTGGCCAAGGCGGCCGGGAGGCTGCGCATCGAGCAATTTACACAACGCTTCGCGGTAGCGGGTGTTGAATACCGACTGCAGATCAATTTCGATGACAAGATGATCAAGCCCACGCGACTATGCCGAAAATAACAAGATCATGTTGCCCGCGAATATGACGAAAGGAGGCAACGCCATTCGCCCGCCACCATTCTTTCAAGCCCGCCACTGAAGCGGTGTAATTTTGTAACTTGCGCCGGGCACGACAATATTTCGCCTTGATGCGTTCTTATTCGTGGGCGCTACCGGCCGGCAAGCGTCCCTATTTGTAATGACAATATTTGCTTTTCATTTATGCCCCGTTTGAATTCATGTTGCAATTTCTGCGTACTTGCATTTATTCGCCTTGTTCATTTTGAACTTCTGGACGCCGTGGCCGCTTTCGCGCCATTCGATAAGCGCTTCGTTGTTGGTCGCGTTCTTCTTTGCGCGCCTTGTATGCTTATTTTCTCTAAGTCTTTGAATTTTAAGACCGTTCGGCCGTCATTCGTGCTTATTTGAAAGCATCCATTCTTTGATAAGTTAATGTCCATACGGGGCCTTGGATCGCTCGGCGATCTCCGATCGAGCCCTTCGATGGCATTTAAGTAGATCGTTTTCGCGCCTACCGTGATGGGTTATTACTTAACCTTTGGGCCATTTCCGATGGCACTCGACGTAGATCGTTCGGACGACCTAGCATTGTTGGGCCATTTTCGATGGCACTTTCGGTTGGGACCATTTCGATGGTCTTTCGATTCGCATCGTTCGGACGATCTAAGATTTATGATTTTTAACCCCTCGCCATTTCGATGGCACTTTCGGTTGGGACCATTTCGATGGTCGCCGATTTAGATCGTTTCGACGATCGCGATTAACTCGATAAGTCGTCGATCGCTCCGCTTTGCCACTTTTGGCGATCTTGAGCGACGGTCATACATCTTCTTGCGAGAAAGTAAAGAACACATTATGTTTTCAAAGGTCAGGCCTCTGTAAAAAACCCTGGGAAAAGAGCGCACCTCGCTTTCATTAATAGATGGAGTCCGTTATTACATTCAAATCACTTGCTACATTCAAACGTAATACTTCTAAGTTTTTCTCGCATTCCATGTTACTGGGATGATAGTCGCCCATTCATGGTTTGCACTCGTATGCCCCCACCGGTCTTCGCGATGACTCGACACGGGCGCTTCCCAATTTGGCGCCACTTCCGCCGGCGTGCATTCTTGTTTCCCACGTCGGCCCGTCTTAGAACGAAATGGCCGATCGAAAATTCCCCTCTTTTGAACTCGAGCGTTGTGCACGCCGCGACCTTCTGCTTGATCAATTGCTCTCTTAGCGGAAGCTACAGGTGCGCAGCTTCTTCAATTAAGTCCAACTCTTCTCGGAGCAGCCGTGCCGTTGTCAACCAACTGTAGGGGTTTGAAGTCCTCCAATCCAGCTCGCCATTTCTATGGGTATCACAAAGACGATTCCGCATACACCGTCTGAAGGCTAACTCTGGCCGATGAATGAGAGGGTCGCCCCTGTCAGGCCCATAGAACGGATCGCAGACTCTTCGACTCGATTCCTTTCGCCGCCCGATCTTCGCCTAAACCACGCAGAAACTACCCGGGCCGCGCTACTTGGCCGTTGAGTCTCGAGGGTGTTCGACCGAGGTGAAACGTACCGTTTCACCCTAAGTCGAGCCAACATTTCTCTCAACCTCTTGTCTCATGGAAGGTGCCGTTATGCGTTATCAAGCTGGCAGGGAATCCCAAAGCGGGCTAGCACACACCACCGTCCGAAGAACTTGCGACTTTGGCCGATGTGATTGTTGCCAAGCGGCTCGCACTCGATCCACTTAGTGAAGTAATCCTCTTTGCCACGATCAAGAATTTGAAGCGGCCTCGAGGCGGTGGAAAGCGGCCTAGAAGATCCATGCCCCACCGGGCGAACGGCCAGGTGAGACAAGACTTTGTAACTCACGGCGAGGGTGCAATGTGGACATCGGCGATGCACTTGGCATTTCTTGCACTTACGAACGAGTTTCTTGGCGTCCTCGTCCATGGTCGGCCAATAGTAGCCGGCCCCTGAGCCTTTTTTTTGCAATGGAACGAGCGCTCGGTGACTCCCACAAACACCTTCATGAATGTCCCTCAACACGCATGGTCGAAGCCGACCGACGTGAAGACACCTTAGCAATGGAGAGGAGAATCTGCTTCTGTTAAACCTTCCTTCTATAATGCAGTAGTTGGGTCGCTCTGAGTCGACCAACTTAGCTTGCTTTGGATCGCTTCGGCTCTTCTCCTTCCAACAATATACCTCGGGATGAGGGGCGATCCAATCTCAATCCTCAATGACGACACATAGAACGGCCAACGCATCGACTTGGCTTGGTTGAAACGCTTACTTATTTAATGTTTCTTGAATCACACTTCTATGATTCCACGGAGTTTTGGTACTTGCGCCGAGCAGAGGATATCGCTCGAACATTTTGGTCCGAGGCACATGTACCACTTTATTTCGGTCGAACCTTGAGCGGTCTCTCACTCTTGCTAGATAACTTTTCATTGGCGTCGTCTTTAGCGTCATACAATTCTTTTTGATCCGTGAGACCTACGAGTAGGAATCCGATCCGAGCTCGGCCGGCCAACATTGAAGTCTACTGGCGAGCTGCGGAGCGGGCTATACACGCCTCATATTACGGCACTCGTTGTTTGAAGTGTGGAGCCGCAAGGTTAAAGAGACTTCACACAGAAGCGCCTTCCGAATTCTCTAGTATCGATGCCTACCACTCCCGCGCTATTAGGCGACCCATCTCGTGCAAGATCCGTGTCGTTCCGGCTTGATCTTGCGAGGTAGGAGTCATTACTGCTATAAAGTCGCCCAATACACGTGCTTTGCGGCGATCTAGATTCAAATTTGATGCCAAACTCACCGAGTTCACCGCCCCTTTATCATTCTTCGCCGAGTGCAGTCGATGAAGGACTTGCCTTATAGGCTGGTGGGGTCCTTACCACGACCTGGTGGGCCCAAAGTAGGGTCTCGACCTTCTAGCCGCTATTAGAAGTGCAAGGGCAAACTTCTCTATCTTCCGAGTATCTCGGTTCGGGCCGCCGGAGTACTTTTGCTTATGAAATGTAACCGGATTCCGCTTTAGATCGCTTTCTCTAACTAGCACAAAGACCGAGAACTTCTTCTGTTATGGCGAAATCTGGATATAACGCGTCGCCCGTGAACGGCTTAGTCGCGATTGGCGCTAATCAAGGCTTGTTTTAACTCATCCAATGCTCGGGTTGGCATTGCTCGGTCCCACTCAAAATCCACTTCCTTCTTCGTGCCAGCCTAAACAAGGAGGCGACTTGCAGGAACCGCTTTTGGGGATGAACCCGATAGAGCGGCCACCATACCAGTTTGCTTGTAATTGTTGTATTTTTTTCGATGTGGGCGGCCCTACTACTTCCACTAATCGCCTCCACACTCTTCGGGGTTCGCTTCATCCTCTTCACTGTGTGAAAACCCAAGAATCACGCCTCACTCCAAAGGTACACTTTAGCAATACGTAACTGAACGAAGCATAC